>JAGPOW010001296.1:56493370-56535204 GCA_030014935.1 Caiman crocodilus
GAACTGGTAGGGAAGAAGCCCTAGCAATGTCTAAGCAGTGCAGAGGCGGGTTGCTGTGGAAACCAATGAGCATCAGCTACCAGAAGAGGACTGCCAGCCTGTCTCTGGCTCTGGGCTTTATACAAGCCACACCCTGCCCTCTCCAGTCAGCTGATGCTCATTGGTTGCCCCAGCAACCCGCCGCTGCACTGCTTAGTCATTGCTAGGGCTTCTTCCCTAGCAGTTCTTCTTCCTTTAGGAGCAGGGCAGCGAAGTGCCCTGCGACAGTCCCTAACAGCAAATATTGCTTCATATACTCTGAGATCCCAACCCAGTAGATTTATGCATGTGATTAACATACTTCTTTGCAGGATTGAAGCCTATGGTTATTCTTAAAATCTCCCATGTTTTCACAGGAGCATTGCTTCTTGAGTGGTACCATTATTGGGCATATCCTATTGTATAATGTACATTTGCTACTGAGCAGTGGTATTAGTGGAAACATCTGTGTCCTGTCTATCATGTAGCACTTTTACCCTAGGGAACCTACATTAGGCAGAGAGTAAGGGTACTTTGATGTAGAAACAGCCAATGATTGCTCTTTACTACAGTTAATCAGAAGGTAAGGGAAGTCCCTTTCAATATAAATAAATGAGTGGACAGGTGTTTCCCCTAATTATTGTGTATATGGCATCCTGCTTGACGAAGAAATGACAAGGTCATTTGTACTTGCTGTAGGGAATAGGCCTTACTTTTAAGCACAATGTATACTGTTATGATTACAGGGTTGCTCAACCTCTGGCCCCAGGTCCAAGTTTGGCCTGTGGAGCTATGACATCTTGCTGGGATCCTTTGACCCTAGCTGACTTCCTGGCCCTGGGGAAGGGGCTGGACTCGATGATCTTCTGAGGTCCCCCCCAGCCCTAATGTCTATGAAATGTATGGCGTCCAGTCTGCAGGGATACCCATGGGTCTGGAAATTTGGCAGCAGAGAGCTGTAGAAACTTTGCAGGTCTGGATCCTGCTCTGCCTGGCCTGTTGCCCATGCAGCATGATCAGGGCCAGGCTTCCTTCTAAACATCCAGATCCAGCTGGGCTGTTCTCCCCATCCCTTGCCTCCTTCCATGCATCTGGATTGTGGTCACTGCACCCCCTTTCTCCCCCTGCCCTCCACACGTCCAGATCGAGACCCAGGCCACTTCTCCATCCAGGGAAAATGGATCAGGGTTCAGCTTCACAACCCACAGGCTGGATCAGGCCCACTGGCTGGATCCAGCTTTAAGAAAGACCTGGCACTGCTAATCCAGCCCACAGAGTGAAAAAGTTGGGTGCCACTGGTTGAGAACATTAAAGCTACTGTTCTTGTGTATATATTAGGTGTGCCACTAGTGGAAAAGAGTCTTGTGTCACCCCTCTTAGAGGCACCCATTAGTTGGCTACGATGAGTTTCAAGTAACACAGTTCTGGGGTCACAGCATAAACCTGGGAATCAAAAAAAGCAGCGTTCTGCTCTTTGGTACAATCGCTGTGGAAGACTATGATCAAGTCCATTAAATCTTGGTTCCACATGGGGTTAAAAATTATCTAGTAGTGGTGACTAATCATATAGGGGTGGCCAACCTGCAGCAGACATGGCACAAGTGACATGGGCAACCTTGTGTATGTCACATGACAGATTGGGGGTGGGCAGGGAGCAAGCAGCACAGTAGCAGATAGGGAAGGATACAGAAAGCAGAGCAGCAGATTGGGTAGAGGATAAGGACGAGATTGGCACTTGAGGCTGGTGCAGGGTTATTTTGTGGTACACCTGCCAAAAACAATGCCTCCACTGTACTCGTATGCTAAGTGCTCTTTGGTTTTCTTTTCTGCTCAGTTGAAACAAAGCTACAAACTAAGATTAGGGGGCAGAGAAAGTAGAATGTAGGGAAAGATCCTCGCCTGCCTTTCGGTGCCTAGAGGCAGCATTACATCCAGCAATACCTTTTTCATCCCACAGTGGGGACCAGCTGCCCAGGTACTTCCATTCCAGGGTGTGCATCTACACGTTCATTAATGTGCTGTAGCTGCTGTGCATCATTTAATATTTGTATAACCAAATAAATCAATGCACAGTAACTGGTGCTATTGCACAGTAGTGCCAGCACATGGCTTTTTAGTGATGCAAACTGCGCAGTAGTCTAACACTACTATTATAGCAGCAGTGTATTACCACGATTTTTGCCCTGCCTGCTACTGCACAGCAGTACTAGGATACGGTGCAGTTAGCATCTTGTGTACAGGCCCTCAAGGTGACCACAATTCTGCAGCAAGACCCCTGTATGCAGCAGCTAGCAACTCAGGAGTTTAGTTACTGGGAGGATGCAGACTAACCCTTCAGACAGGATCCCTCTCCCATCTACTGGATTTACTTCATGCTGCCTTAGGGCTTTTCAAAGGTCACTGCTGAATGTGAAAGCTTTGCAGAGCTACGGCTGTGGCAGAGGGAGGCCGGCTGTGCAGTGAGGGCTCCTAGCAGGTGGGAACATTGAGGAGGTAATCGGGATTGTCGTGGAGGCGGAGGCATTGGCTGGACTTTCGAAGGATTGGAGCAAGGAATACTCGAGTATCCATGTGGTAGTCATACTGGTCTAGAGCAGGGGTTCTCTACCTGGGGGGGTCGTGAGCAACTTCAAAGGGGGTCAACAAACCTGCATGCCACCGGCGCTTCTGCTGCTGTGCACCACACACCATACAGCCCGCCCCCCTCACTGATCAGCTGCCAGAGGGTTGCGGTATGGCAAGGTTTGAGAGCCCCTGGTCTAGAGGCAAAAGGAATCAAAACTCCTGGAAGAGGTGGTATCTTTTATACTCAAGGCACAGGAAGGCAGGGCAGGAAGGGGCTTATCTATGCAGGCCAGGAGTCCCTCAGATTGCAAAGAACAAGTCTTCCAACTATTTAGTCGGTCCTGTAAAAAGAGATCGCCTCTGGCCGAAGACCCTTCTCTGCCTGCATCCTTAGAGCAGCGCCGCTCGAGAGTCCCCCAAGAGCTAGGGGTGCCAGCTCTGTTGGACCCTATGCCGAGAGGTGTCATCACGCGATGTCATGTCACGAATGCCTTTAGGTCAGGCAGGCCAATGCACGCTTTCTAAACACCCACTGGACAACCGCATCAATCGGGTTCACCCGGGAACGCTGATTTGAGGACATGCCCTGTCATTGATCTCCGGGTGGCTCTCTCCGCAGTCTCCTGGAGAAGTCTCTCTCATTCCCGGACACTCCCGGGCGGTCCTGGGCCGTGGCAGCCCTACCTGGCCCTCACCGGCGCGGGCCCCGACAGGGCTCCCGGAGCGCACCTGGCGCTGCCCCGCTGCTGCAATCAGGGCTGGTTAGAGGGCGGCATCCAGCCCCGCCCCTCGCCCCGCTCATTGGGCCTTTCGAACGCAGCGGGCGGGAGGTGGCCAATGGCGAGGCGCGGCGCGGAGCTGGGCGTGGGCCGCTCGCTGCCCGGGCAGTGAGACCCTGTGGCTGCTGCCGGTGAGTATGCCGGCGGGGCGCCGCGAGGGCGGGGCGGGGCGCTGGGAGCGGTGCTTTTGGTTGCGCGGGGCTGGCGTGGGGGACAAGCCCCTGGGCACCCCGCCCGGCTGGTGAGCTCCCTGGAGCGCTGCAGGCAGCCCACCCGCCCAGCGACGGGGGCTTGGGACACGGCCTGTCAGTCCTCCCGAGGCGCGTCTTTCCTTCAGGGGTCCTTAGGACCCCCACAGAGCATGGCGAAAGTCAGGTTGGAAAGGGACTGATGCAACCCGGGACTTGCTATCCTCCTCCTCCTCCGCGTGTTTGATCCCCTTCCAGGAGTCTTGAAGTATTTTGGGGTTGATTCACAGCTTTGCAGTCAGTAGAAAACTTTTTTGCTTCTCCTCCTCGTGGCGGCTGAAAACAAGCTGGAAGTGCCACCTGACAGGGGCTCCCAGGCAGGACTGAGATGCACTTGTGGGCTGCCTGCCTGGTTTGATCATATTAACATGAAGCACTTGCAAGCTGGGCAAAGAAGAAGGGAAGGGAGGCAATTAATTGGGCCTTGCCCGGGTTGCTTGTACTGTCGTAAATGGCACAACTACTTATTTAAAATTAACTGTTTATACATATCCTCTATCCTAGGTAGCTCTCAATCTGCAGTATGGTCCAGGCAAAATTATCACAGGGACTCAAAATTCCCATTTCTGTGATTTATTTAATTTTTTGGACTATTTAAGATGATATGTGTAACCTTGCGTTAACATTTTTACATTAGAATTAATGCAGAAGATAATGCAATAGGCAAGGCTGGGCAGTGAACAGCTTTCAGTGTATAAACTTTATTAACCTGACCTCATTGCAACTATTGAACTGCACAGTGAGGTGACAGCACAGTACCATGTAACAATCAATAGATATTTGCATTCCACACAGTTTTCTGGGATCCCAATCCTTTCTTTTCTTTTTTTAAAGGAATATGGTTTGCTCTAATGGCCTTGGCTACAATTTCCATTCCTGCAGTTTAGTGTGCTGAAAAGATGAGTAGCTCCATTCTCAAGTTGGCTGTGTTTCAAGGATGCTATATCTAGCTTGTGGAATAGTTTAGCATCTTTTGTTATAAAGGCACTCTATAAATTGCCTCCCTAGAGCTTAAGGCTTGGGCAGCCTATACATTTTAAATCTTATAAGCATGATCTTGGATTTGTATTACTTATGTCTTTTTAAAATTTGTCATCTTGTCAAATTTTTAAATCCTGTTCCTTGGTTCCTGACTACATGTGGCCATATAATAGGGTGGTCAAATTTTTGCTGAGCCAGATGCTTTGCTGACTAATTCTGGGAAGACTTGGGACCCAGGTCCTGCCTAGCTGAGCAAAAAGTGCATGCTTTTCAACTGTTGGCTCTACCTGAGTTATGCATACATGATTGCAAAACATCATTGCTAGGTGGACTAATGTACATGAAGCCACATCAGCTGTCCGAGTTGTAGTCCTAAGATGTTCCCAGATGTGCCAGTTTGCATCAAAGGACTTGTCTTTGCCTTTCCTGTAGAGATGTTGCTTGCTGAGATAAATCAAGGAGTATTTCCTGCTGAAGCAGTTAGGAGGCATCCTTTGTCATGATGGGCCTTATGTGACTCCACGGGCTTCCTGTCTGCATTAAAGATGAGGGCAGGTTCACAGTATAGAGTTGCGTGTTTCTTTAGGGATACAGAAAGGGAATTCCTGAGGTGAGCAGCTACTGAAATGACCAGTGATTGCCACCTCACATAGCTTAAGCTTGATTAACTAATTTTTTTTTTTCTCCCTCTGGTATGCATTTGGGGTCCCACCAAGAAAAGCCATTTTTAAAAATAAGGATTAGCATTGCTTCATGTGAAGTATTTGGCTACAGCAGCTGCATTTACATAGAAGCACTCTGTAGGCTTCACACAGCTTTTGATGACTTAAGGACCCAACGTGGAAAAGAGGTGGCAATATGTATAAAGAAGAACTCCTGAGTATATTAAATCAATGCCAGTTGTCACCTTGAAAGAAAGTTGCATGTTTGTTTAAAAAGGAACAAACTGTGTAGAAATAACAGTAATTGATTGAAGGCTACAAGAAACAAGGTAGAAATGTTTCTGACCACACTGTTAGACCTAATTTGGGGATCGACAATTGCATATTTTAAATGGGTGGGTTAGCTGGGGGTTTGAGTTGTGTGTATACAGGATGCACTTCAAGCCAGACTACTTTCCTGAGAGATGTCCATTCCTTTTTGGTGTCCCTGGTCTTTTACTGACTGTATGCTCAATCTCTACATTTAAGACTTGTGTGGATCCTAGCAATAGGTTGCTCCTACCCACATATGTTATGATGACTTGCACTACCTTAGTCTGATGAGACCTCCATTGTTTGAGCCCTTAGACAGTTGCCCTGGTTGCTTATCTCTAAGTCTGGCAGAGGTGTAACAATACACCCAGGTGCCTGGGGCAGCTGCCACACAGCAGTGACTTCTGGTTGCCACCATGCTGAGGGTGTGATCATGTGACAGTAGCAGCCACATTTTTCCTTTTCTTTTTTTTTTTTTCCCCCTCATGCCTCCCATCTGAAGTCAGTGCCTGGGACAGCAGTCCTTGTTGCCCTACCTTTGTTATGCAACTGAAATCTGGCTCTGCCTCTATTTTAGGGGCAACTCCTCTCTCTCCAGATTAACTAGTGCCTGCACTATACCCTGCAACAGAGCAGCTTTCTGGGCCCCTCCAGCAATGAATTAAGGCTGGGCAGCCTTTATTTTTTCTCTACTCCTCTTGACTCCATAGAGCCCTCTTATGGGCTGGCAGCAGCAGTAACAGAAGAGCCCGTAGGCACCCCAGAAATGATGTTGCTGCTGGAGCTCCTACATAAGCAGAGCTTTATGCTGGGGTGGTTGTGCTCATTGCCTTTGGGTAGGGCTTCCTGCCACTGCATTCTTCTTTAAGGAAAACTAAAGCAGATGGATAGCCCTCCAGGGCACTGACTCTTAACAGCATCAGTTGACTCATGCAAACAGCCATGGCAGGACTGAAGCAATTTCTGCATACATATTCACTGCATCAATCATATTTGTTTTTGCTCTGAAGGCCTCCTTTGCAAAAATGGGTATTAGAGAGTCCATATTCTTTAAAATGAATACAGGTTATACGGAATCTAACATGGCTTTTGTCAGAGGTGTAACAAAGCAGCCAGGCACTGGGTGCAGCAAGGTACTTGGAATATTGGCAACTTCTGGCTGCCACTGTGCTGCCAGGATGATTATGTGGCTGTGGTGGCAACAGATTATTTAGCTGGCTCCCACCCGTAAATTGGCAGCCATTATAGTTGCACCACATTCTTTAGCCTGTGATAGTTGCCAGCTTGCCCTGGTTGAGTGGTTGGTGATAGCCAACACTGAAAATACATGCACTAAAACACGGATTGGCAACCCCTGGCATATGTGCTGGCGCATGGCACACGGGGCCATTTTTCTTGGCCTGCCACAGAAAGCCTGGGCTCCGGGTAGCAGCAGCCCAGGCTCCTTGGCAGGCAGCAGCTGCCCAGAGCCTGGCCTGGTTGCAGCTGGGAGGTTGCAAACAACTGCATGGGGCTCCACAGCCCTGGCACCAGATCTGTAGCAGCAGCTGCTGCTTGTGCCACCTGTAGGTGTACAGCCAGGAAAGGCCCTGGGACAGTGCAACCCTGGCCCTTCCCCTGCCATCCACCCTGAGGCGCTTGTGCAGCCGATGCTGCTAGTGCTAGGGCTGTCCCAGCATAGCTGTTTGCCCACAGCCAGCCCGGACTCTGAGCAGCTGCAGCAGGCAGTGCCAGGCAGCTGGGAGGCTGCAAACTGCAAATGGCTGTACTGGGCTCCAGAGTCCCAGCACTGGCTCTGCGGTGGAGGCAGGTGCGCATGTGCACCATGGCATATGGCAAGGAAGCAGCGCAACCCTGGCTCCTTGCCTGCTGTCTGCCCAGAGGCATGCTTGCACCTGCTTCCAGCAGTGAAGATCGGGCCCCTCATGCCTCCCCTGCCTCTGGCACATCAAATTGATGCATGGGTGAAGGTTGGGGTGTTTTTGGCACTCCAGTCAAAAAATGTTGCCAACCCCAGCACTAAAACAATTATTCTTTTTTGAATGCTTTGGTGGAACAAATATAGTTTGAGAAATGGGTATTCATGGAAGCTGGCAATCTTGCAGCAGTAGCCTTCATTTTTGCCACCAAACAACGTCTTCCTCTTGCTGCCTTGTATTCCAAAATGCCCCACTGCTGCAGGGGTCATAGACATGTCTGTGAACATAGTTGATCGTACTTTTGGATCCTGGCATGCCCTATCCAGTTTGGGGCCCTGCATTTCAAAAGAGCAATAGACAAATTAGATTCTAGTAGAGAGTGACAAAAACTATTGGAGGCTTGGGAAACATGACTTTTAGGAGGCTGAAAGAACTAGGGTTATTTAGTTTGGAGGAGAGAAGGCTGAGGGGAGGATTTGATAATACTATTTAAATATTTTAAGGGGTTTATATGGAGGAGGGAGGTAGACTATTCTCTGGCTGCAGGGGACAAGACGGGAAGCAACAGTCTTAACTTGCAGCTAGGGAAATTTAGGTTGGCAGCTAAGAAGAACTTCATCACTCTGAGGGTGGTTAAGCACTGGAACAGGCCACTTGGGGAGCTTGTAGAATCTCCATCCTTGGATATTTTTAAGAGCAGATTAGGTAGACACTTGAGTGGGATGGCTTAGGCAAAGACGATCCTGCCTTGAGCAGAGGGTTTGACCTGATGATCTTTTGAGGTCCCTTCCAAGCCTTCTGTTCTTTGATTGCTTGATCTGTCAACTTGCATTTCTTACATAAGCTATGTGAGATGACTGAGATCCTGGTGCTTACCTAACAGCTACAGATTTCACTCATCCTGCCTATACCATATCAGTTCACCTGAGAAAGAGGTTGATCATTTGTCTTTCATAAGTGCTGTCTTGTACATCCAGTCCAATAACCTACTCTTATCAGCGTGAATGCCAAATCTGTCTGGTTTGATCCTTTGTGCATGGCTGACTGTTAAGAATCTTAGATTTAGAATTCTTTTGGGATACTTTATATTGTAAAAGTTTGTCCCTTCTAAGTATTATCCAGATGTCTTTGTAAGTACAAAGCTTTGACTACTTGGGGAGTGAGTATGCAAAATAACTTAATTCAAGGAGTAAGTCTTTGACACTTGAATTTCATGTATTTTCTACAATCTCTGTTTTAAAAAAAAAAAAAAATCAGTTTTGCTAGGCGTTTCCAAAAAGTACAGATGTAGAACATTCTTGCAATAGCTGCTGTTTGAATATGTCACTTTGTTTGTGATTTGAGCACTCCCTGTGAATTAGGCTGCCTTTTGTTCTTCTTTTGGCAGTTACCATGTTAAGGCTGTTGTTTGATTATGTGGGGCTCCTTATTTTAATGAGGCCAACTTCTCTACAGGCTGTTCCACCCATATTTTTTTTAAGCAGTCAATGAAGCCTCTTACTGTGGCTCTCTGTTGGGACAAAGGATTTCTTATGCTGAAGGAAAATGTATTCTCTAACTCGTGGGAAGCATAACATGCTCATTAGTAATGGCAAGTATGGAGTGTGTCCTTCTGTAGTGTATAGAAGGATGTCTGAGGCAAAGGACGTCCCAGTACTTTTGTTTCCCTGCAAATAAAAGTATAAATTAGGGTTGATCTTGTATATTCAGATAGGAGCAACTCTGCTCAACTTTTGTGAAGTTTTAATTGAGCGTTGTGAAGAATCCTGGTACAAGGGAAAAACTGTCTGAAAACAAACTGGTTGTGCTATAGATATAACTGCACAGGTTTGAGGTAAGTTTGCTTGAAGTTTGTTGAAAGATGCTGTGTTTGGTGGCATTGAAAGTGGTCAAGAAGAAACAAATCAAACTTGTTTTTCCCCCCATGGGAATGGAAAACATCATGATTAAGGTCCATTTTTTTTAGACTATAGAAGATGTTCTGTTTTTTCCTCTCTAAAAAAATGGATGTAAAGTTTTGATTTTCACTGTGGGAGATCACAAAGGGCTGTATTCCCACTAGAACTTAACTGTCTGTGCCATGGCTCTGGAAATCTTTCTTGTTGATTGTCAGTTTGACCACAATTTTTTTAGAAAACCATAGATACTTGATCTAAGAGAGTACAGGATGTTAGTGTTGCCTTCTACAGTAGATTCAGTGGATTCAGGATTAAAACTCTGTGAATACAGCTCCTCTGAAACTTAGACCACTGGACTACATTGTAGCCTTCAATCAATTACTGTTATGGATGAAAAGATTCTTTTATTCTAGTCCTTCTTTTCAGGTGTCCCACAACCTTTTGATTAATTGCCAGTTCAACTCAAATTGTCTACTTTCTGGCCAAGAAGAGGAAGCATATTTCAACCATTTTAGGTGTACAAATGTTGTTCATTAGCCTATGCAGGCTTTCATCTTTAGACTACTAGTTTAGCCTAGCAAAAAAAAGGGCTCAGCAGGCACATGGTTGCTGTCTATAAATATATCATGAGGGCAAAGACAAGGGAGAAACTAAGCACTGATGGAAGAATGAATTGAGTATAAACTTGTCATTAATACGTTTTAGCTGGCAAATAGCAGACTTCTAATAATTAGATGAGTTGTAGGCTGAAAGCTGCTTAATAGTGCTTATAGTATAGAATTTGCTTGCATATACTTCATCAGACTTTGGGTAAGAGACAAAAAGGAAGAGTAGCTAAGTAAGTGAGAGACTGTTGGAGTTGAGAAGATTTTGTGTGAAAAGTTAGCTAAAGGTTGCTTAGAGTTGGCTTAGCGGTTTTATACCAGTTTGATAAGGTTTAGGCTGTGATATAAGTTTATATAAGGGATCAAATAGGTTATATCCTGATTAATATTAATATGCCTATTAAGTATATTGATATATTGCTATATTATCTAGCCATATTTAGCAATCCTTTGATGTTGAGCTAGGTAATTGAGTATAAAAATGTAGTCCTATCTTAGCATCTTTGCTCTTCAGCCTGGTAGTTCTTGTTGAGCAGCCCATCTACGGATGAAACAAGGTCAGAGATAGCATAGGACATTTTTAAATCTAGGTTAGAAGTCCTTTCTTCCAACAGGCTAGCCACCTGTTAGAGGCTTTTAAGACCTTAGGACTTAGTATGTTTAAGATTTAATCTTTTTCTATTTCAAATATTAAACTTCCTGTCAGTGTTGAATATCTGATTATGTGGTTTGTAATGCTGCATCTGTATTGTCTTACCATTCACAGACTATTTTTATTCAATCGTAACATCACTATTAAAAGTCTAGAACAGCTGACTGAAAAATGTATTTCTTTTCTCTAAAATAGTATGATTTTGTTTTTTGTTTTTTTGCCGATATATGAAATGAGAGAGTATTCCATTAAAAATAACTTAATACTGTTTCTCTTCCTTTCTTCACTTCCAGTGAAAGTCACTAATGTAAATACAGATGACCATGCAGGATGCAGTTCAGGTAATTGACATTGTTAATAAATAATAGTACTTGGCACGTTGCATAAACAAGAGATGCCTTATATAGATCTTAGGGCATTTAGCAGAGAAGTTGCTATAAGTGTCATAGATGTCCCATGAGATAGGGAAGTATTACCACCCCTAATTTAGAAATGGGGAACTTAGTCACAGACAGTAGAAGACTTGTCTTTGATCACACAGACAGTCAATGACAGGACTGATATAAGCCAGAAGTTCTTAATTTCATTTCATGTTTTAACCTATAGATTGCACAGGGGTGGGTGATTATTTTAGCTGGGGGGCCACTTAATGAGTTTTGGTGAGCTGTTGAGAGCTGCACGGGTAGCCCCGCCTCTTGACAGGTGCCCCAACCCCTGGTTGCCATCTTGGGGCTGGAAGTCCTGCCCCCTAACTCCTGACCTTTGTCACTGGGAGTTTATCCCCTTGCCCCTGGAAGTACTCCTTTTGGGAGGGGGGGTTGCCACCTTGGGAATGGTAAAAAATCAAATCGTATACTAAAAATCAAACATTTACTATTACCTATTTTAATTTTATTTCAAAAATATTTTTGTCCTGATTTATGTTTGCATAATGTATATAGAGGTGATTGCATAATAGCTCAAAATAAACTTTTACTCTTGTATATTGTGTGGGGAAGTGTGTGAAGGGTTTGTAGGGGGATGTGGGTGTGGGGGGTGGATATGGTGGGGGAAGGGGTGTGGAGACCTCCCTCACATGCCCCCACCATGACACACAGCCCCTGCTGCCACCAGCAATGGCAGGCTGTCATGGCACATGCAGGCAGAGCCCCACAAGCAGTGTGTGGCTTTGGCCAGGTCTGGAAGCTGAACATGGTGGCAGAAAGTGGGATCAGGCTTCTGGCTCCATTGTGTGGGGCTCCCCACCTCTCATGTGCAGCTCTCAGGATCTGGCCAGTTGTGCACCGTGTGATGGGGAGACTCGTGCAATGGAGTTGCTGGCTTGGCCTCACTCCTTGCTACCATGTGCAGCTCCTGGGGCTCTGCTAGGAAGCAGGGATTGGGGCTGATCCAGCTTGGCTTCATCGTGCTGGGCTCCCCACTGCTTCTGGCAGAGTCCTGGGAGCTGCACATGGCAGCAGGAAACAGGGAGGGCTGCTGGTTCCATTGCATGGGGCTCCTCCCATGTGGTGCGCGACTCTGGCCAAGTCTTGGGAGCTGCTTGTGAGTTCCATGGGGAGCCTCAAATAATGGAACTGGGTTGATCTGGGCTCCACGCTTCTGCCAGCCCACACTTTGCACTCCCATCCAGCCACAGCTGCCCTCTGCCTGTCACTGCTTCCCTACTTGCTGCCCAGATTGCTGAAGCAGGGAGATGAGGAAGACCAGGGGAACCGAGCAGTTCCCCAGGCAGTGGCAGCAGTGACTCCACCCAGAAGCTGTGTGCTGTCTGGGGCCCTCCCATGCCCAAGGGTTGAAGCATAGTATGCTGCCCTGGTAGCAGTGCACATGCTACGCTTCCACCCTTGGGCATGGGAGGGCCCCATGGAGAGCACAGCAGTTGCAGCCACAGACAGGCCAAATACAATTAATTAGTGGGCACTCAGCCGTGGGGCAGATGCAGCCCAAAAGCTGTATTTCGTCTGCCCTTACATTACAAGTATCATGTAATCAACTGGTTAATTGTGCAGTTACCTTGAGTCCAACTACATGAGCAATAAAAATGTCCAACCATGAACCTAAAGTTAGACCTCAAAAATATGTACTAAGTTAATAGTGGATTGGTATCCGGCTTTAATTTTCATGAGTAGCAGGGTCTCTCCTGCAGCTGGGAGCACATCAGCTCACAGAGATCTTGGCAACAGGGGTACAATCCTTGAGTTCTGGGAGTGCGTGACACCCCTCAGCCCACATGGGTCTCTTAGTTCCAGCTGCACCTCACATGCAGCTGGGACTCAGAAACCCCACAGACAACAGGGTTCTCTGGGTCTTGGCTACATGTGGTTTCCATGGCTGGGAGTCCGCTCAGCAAAGGGGGCTCCCAACTGTGGGTGCCTGCTTCTTGATACAGGGGGAGCTCACAGGTGAATGGCAGGAGGCATGATTGTGGGATCAGGCAATAGACTCAATAGCATCTTTACCTCTGTGTGCAGACGGAATCTTTCTTTCAATCTTTAAGTGTTGGTATGGGTGATTTCTAGGACATGGTATGAGCCAATCAAATGGTGGGGTTTCTAAAATACACAGATTTTTGTGGAATGTTTCAATATTTCAGTTTTTCAAAGTGATTTATTCTCTGTAAGAAAGTTTGGTGTGTTTTTTTTTTTTGGTTGTTGGGGTTTTTTTGGTTTACTAAAATGTGTAGGAAAAACTGTTTTGGGACATAGTAAGAATTTTGATCTTGCTAAAGTTTGAATTAGTTTCTTTTTTTGCTTTCCTAAACAACAATACCAAACCATTCCCCTGTAGTATGAAAATAAATAATGGTTATATGAGAACTGAAGCCTAACTTTAAAGTGTATGCTCTTATTTAGGGTAACATTTTTTTTCCTCTGCAAAATCAGAATATTAAGCAAAAAGTCCCAGGAAATCATACCTGATTTTGAGATGAGATGCAATACATTCAATATTAAGTTGTAGGTCTGTCTGTTCATGTTGTGGACCCAATACTAATTTTACTACAAGTTTTTGTAAATGGAATGGTTATTTACAAATTGCAGGTACAGTAGCTTTTTTAAAAAATTAGGAACCATTAAGAAAATGTTTCTTATAGCGTGTGGAGGTATAACACTAAGGCCCTCTCTACATCTTGCATTTATACCACAGTTAACATGTTAATTGCAGGATAAATGGCAAAGGTGCTATGTATGCACCTAATTAAAGCACCATAAAATGGTGAACCAGCCATAAAAAATATTCCACAAATAAAGTAGAACACTTTATATGGTTTGTTTGTATGAGCCATGTCCATATACCAGAGCTCTCTAGGGCAGATGTCCAATAAACAGCTGATTGTTGTAATCAGCCCTGTTCTCCACCAAGCATGCTGACAATATTGTCTACACAGCCTTGGGGCAGACCTAGTTTCCAAGAAGCTGGGAGCTGTCCCAGGGCCAGTGCCAACAGTCAGCTGATTGTCAGCGTCTGCTCCCAGGACAGGTCTGGTTCTCCAACAGGGCCTAGGGCTACCCTGGGAAAGGAGGGAAGAGTTCAGAGGCTGTGAGCAGGGGCTTTTTTCCCTGGGGAGTTTTAAACTCCATGCCTGGCATCTCTGGTAGGGCTGTTCTATGTGGGAGCATCAGAGATTCCTGGTGGTTGGGGGAGCTGAAGGGCTCCCACTACTAGGAACCTGAAACCTGATGCCCTGCAGCTTTGGCAGGGTTGCCAGGTACAGGACATCAGATGCACCCCACCAGAAGCCTAAAGTTTTAAAGTCCTCTTGGGGGAAGTCCTTTTTAACACCCCCTACCAGGAGCCTCTGAACCCCTGCTCCTACCAGCCATGCCAGAGTTACAAGGCATGAGGGTTAAAGTCCCTGGTGGAGGAAACCCTTTAACCCATGGGAGCTGACAGTCGGCTGCATATTTGCCTGGACAGCCCCAGGTGAACCAGACCTGGGACTGTGGGTTGTGACTGACAATCAGCTGATTGTTGGCACTAGTGCCCAGACAGCCCTGGCCTTGAATTAGACCCCAGGCTGCCTGGGCTGGGGCTGATAATCAGCTGACTGTTGACCCTGCAAACGGGGTTCTGGGCACCCAGATTTCAACTTGCCCATGCAGAGAGAGCCCAGGATCATAATCTCAGGCACTAGCAATTAATAATAGCACAATTGGCTTCTGAATCCTGAGCTCAAAACTGTGCCTTCTGTCACACGCGTGTAGTATGGGATTGTTGGGATCAGGGACCAGATCCCATAAAACCATTAAGTAAATATGTGCTGGGGTTTCTAAATTGCTATAATCACGCTTAAGCCTAGGAATCCAGATTCAAAACTGTATCTTACTTTAAAGAAAGAATACATGTGTGGGGTTTTTTAGCAAGATGAGAACTCTTATTCTATCATGTGATTTATTAGTCAAATTAAGAAATTTCTGGATTTTATTATTACAGGTTGCAAATGCTATAGTTAATACGTTTGACTTCCTTAAAATTCTCATTAGGTGTGGTTTGGAGATGATCTTCCTTTAAGCCCACGATGTCCTCTGACTGCCAGACATGGCCCAGGCTTGGCAGATGTTTGCCTGTATGACCAATGGATATCTGTGCGGCATGAAGCAACACTGGTGCCTATGCAGGAAGACCTATCAATCTGGCTATCGGGATTGTTCGGTAAATTGCTATCTAAAGAATTTGAAAATCTGGTGTCTCAGTTAGTGCTGACTCTTCATATCCATAATATTGCAAAGAGTAATTAAGGTGTTTAGGCATAAGTAGTGAAGATAGTTGCATTTCAGTGCCTGCTCTAATTTCATTTTTTTTTTTTGAGCCACCACCTATCAGTTAGATGAATTAATAACATTATTTATAGTTCCTATTTAAGAGTCACACTTTAAGTAATGCACTTTTAATCAGATTTTAATCTCAGTTTAATATAATAGTTTCACAGGTAAACAAACATTTTTGTTTTCTAATATGTGACAAGTTTTTCTTTTAGTTCTAGAAGTTATGGTTTAAAACTGCCATATGCAGAAACAGGCAATTGGGGAGTGAGAAGATATACAAATACTAATATAACAATGTACCATTTGAAAGATAGCTCACATTCTGTGTAGTGGCAATTTATTTGTGCTAAATGCATAAAGTAGAAAAAAAATCGAAGTTCATCAGTTAATGTGGTTGAACCCAATTAAAAACAATTTTTTGGTTGGAATAATAACTATCACACTTCTGCGGACTAAAGCCAAAATGTTTCTTCATAATGGAGGAATGCATTGTCTGAATTATCACTAAGGCCCGTGTGAGTACTTCTTACCACTGTTTATTTCCAGGAAAAGAAGTTGCTGCAGAACAGTTGCTGGAAGAGCTGGATAATGGTGTGCTGCTCTGCCAGTTGGTTGGTGTTCTTCAAAACACAATTAAGAAATGTTGTAGCTCAAAGGATTTGCGAGTGAGTCATATGGCATTTAGCTGTTACTGAAATAGGCCAATAAAAACTGACTTTGTACAGAGAGTAGAAGTTCATCAATGCTGTATTTTGTATCCTTTTTATTTGGAAAATAGAAAAAATCCAGATGGCCTGGACAGTTCAAGTAATGTGCTCTAAAGCAGATGTGGGTCAAATTCTAAAGGTTTGTTCAGAATTCTTGCATAGCCCTAAATTAAATCAAACCTTTTACAGGCAACCTTCCAATTGAAGGACTTCATGTTCTGATGGTGACTCTTGCTGGTAGGCGAGTAGATTGCCAATGCAGGAATGCCACTGACACGTTAAATATATTTTAGAAATGAAAACTACACAGAAATTAGGGGTAGAGGGCAGGGGTGGGAATGCTCTATCATTTTATACAAAATAGAAACCTTGATTCAGGATGTGAACCTAGCACCTGTACAAATATTATTACTACATACAACATGTTCTCCAGTATACTTGAGCTAGAAAGAGTATTTGGAATAATGCTTGGATATATTCAGAAATGAGAAAGTTGCCATATAGTTTATCAAGTTCCCCCTGAGAGAGAAGGGGCTGAATCATCGGATTCATATCTTGACTTCCTTGGGAGCACTTTTTGTATAGTTACAAACAAACAAGCCCTGGTAACATAGTCTAGCACTAACAGAAAAATGGGAAATAACTCTGAAGAAAGCATTCTTAACCTATCATAAAGTCTATTGCATTAAAATTGGTGTGAAGGTGATTTTTCTAAAACTGCATAAAGCCAAAACTCGTGTGTTTTATTGAAGGTGGTTAATTATGTACTGGTAGCACTTGTTAGCTTTTACCAATGTTTAAATTACTCTGCTGTTCAACTTTTTCAAATGAACTTTGTTCTTTAACGTCACAGTTGTGTTTCCATAAACTGACAGAAATGCCAACACCATCCAGCTGCACAGGGGTGGGGGATGAGGAGGCCAGCCTGATCCAGCTGCACCAGGGAAGGGAGTTTGACCTCACCCTGCGGGTGGGAGCAGGAGGGTTGGACATTACCTGGCCCTGATCTTTGCAGGAGGAAGGTGGGGGTGGCCCAGCACCAACTTGGCAAGTGGGGGGGAAGGGTATGTGGCCCAGCTCCATTGGGGGAAGGGCATGGGGGCCCAGCTTTATGGGGGAAGGGGACATGGCCCAGCCCCAGGCTGGCCAAGCAGGGGAAAGAGGTTTGGCCTGGCCCCAACCTGGCTGGGTGGAGGGAAGTGGGAGTGGCTGGGTCCCAGCCTAACCATGCAGGAGGAGGACCATGGTCCAGCTCCTGGCTCTGGTCCACCCTGTTGTGCTTAGGAATTTGGCAGTGGAGAGGGGTGGTAGTATTAACTGCCACTACTCCCTTGCTGTCAAGTTTTTCAACCTGTGGGGAGCCCTGTGGATCAGATTCCAAGACTGAGTGGCCATATTTGGCCTGCAGGCTGGAGATTGAGCACCCCTAAACTAGATCAAGGAAGCTATCAACTAAATTCTCTTTCCCACATTTCAAGAGATGACTAGGCAGATGTAGCTGCTCCTTTAGGAGAGGCCACATCCGAGGCTGAGCTACTACAGTGGCAGTCACCTTTTTTCCTTATCTTGATTCTCACCTCCAGCAGAATAACCATGTACAGTATGTACACATTTGTGCATACCATACACTCCCCCTGCATTAGCTATCCCTTCATTTGGATGCATCAGTTTGAGTTACTAACTCCCCTTTTTATACTTTAGACACAAGATTTTTTTTTCCTCATAAAATTCATTTTTAAATATTGATATAAATGTGTGTATTTTTAATTTCTTGACAGGATTTTCCTATGAGAAAAGTCCCATGCAAGAAGGATGCTCCATCAGGATCCTTTTTTGCTAGAGATAATACAGCCAACTTTCTTAACTGGTGTAGATGCATTGGCGTTGATGAGACTTATCTCTTTGAATCAGAAGGTTTAGGTAACTCTTTCTTTTTGTGCAATAATTTTAATTTATATTTCTTTTAAGTTTGATTGTAGAAAACTCTTATCTGGAGCCTAATTTGCAACTATTCCTTGTCAGGCAAGCAGCGACTGTGACTCTACTGGGACTGTTTGTATAAGAAAGTTTTTAGGATTAGACCTTATTGTTATGTTATCTAATTTGACTGAAGGATTCTTTTCCAGGCTTATAAGTTGCCATCTAGGAGGAGGCAAAATCTAAAAACAGGACAGCAAACTATCACATGGTTTTCCTCGTAGCAAAAAACCACCAGACTAATTGAAAGGAAAGCAAACTTTTCATAATTTTTTTTTTTCCAGTGCTAGAGGACCATAAGGACCAAGAGTCAACACACAATAACATCCTTTATTTAATATTAATTCTTTCTCACTGTGGAAAATACTCAGAATAATGAATGCATGATTACTAAATTAGATGGCTACCTTGGGGTTCTGTGCCTGAAGTTTTGAGAGTCTGTGTCTAGGTAATTAACATTACATCAGGAACTATCTGGTGCAACTGTAAATGCCTTGTATCTTTCTCTATAACTATGTAGATATGAAAACAAAGCTTGTCAACTCAGCTTGTGCCTCTAGTGTAACAGCTGCCAGATTAATTTCCCAGATGGAGTAAACACTTTGATTGCTCATTAAGAAAACTTATTGGACATTCATTATATCGCAATTAAATGTGGTGGTTTTCTTTCTTTTTGCATTGCATATTAGTTGAATAGAAACAGGTAGCCCAACCATTGTGGGCAAAGGCACCTGGAGGATACTCCTGTAATATTACAAAATAAATGTTGAACAGAACACAAAATATGCAGTAGTAAGCAAAAATGAAGCATGTAGGGATGATTCACTTACTGATTTGTAAAACCCTGCATATACATTGATAAAGCTTATGACACTAAAATGGCACCAATCACTGCCAACTCATTTTATTGGTCAACGATTCTTTTTAAATCCTCATTGCTAGCAGGGAAGGTGACTTTTCCTATTTGAGACAATTTTTCCTACGCAATTAGAACACATGCATACAATATATTCATAGCTTAGTTTTCAGGTTTAATTAGGAAATTGATTTTTTTCCTGTTAGATCTGGAAACTTCCTCCCGTATTTCAGTATTAAGTTGTGAAAACAATGGGATGTCACCATAACAAAACTGGGTTCCTTTAATTTCTTCAGTTCAGTCTCTGTGTAAATTGTATTGCCTGAAAATGTTAACTGCCCTCTGAAACGGATGATTTAAAACAAAGTTAATTTCCTTGGGATCAGTGGCCAGGATTTCCTGGTATATTTCCTATATTTCTATAGTATTTTCACCTGCCATAGAGATAAATAGTTGTATAAACAATGACACTGTTTCTGGAATTTTATCCTAACTGTTTAATAAAAAACAGTGAGTTTAACCCCCCCCCTCCAAAACCTCAATAATTATTTTTTTAACAACAAATCTAGTTTGTCTTGTCTTATCCTTTCCCCTGCTTTTCTGTTTCCTGCTTTCAGTAGCAAAATGGAAAAAGGAAGGACAATAAGATTCAGTATTTTAAAAATCCTTAGTTTTTAAGAAATTTAAAATTCAAATGTGAAGGACCCAAAACAGATCCATTTGAGGACCTGTAAAGGAAGCCTGAGTGAGATGCAGGTTTTGAGAATAGAAGATGCAGTGGTGGTTGACAAAGGGGGCAATAAAGGGTTGGGAGAGTGAGTGCATAATAAACGACCCCTATTCATGGTATCTGAAAACTGTAGCCTGTTTACAGGATGCAAGCGTGGTTCAAGGAATGGGTGGTGATCCCAACAGTCTGCCATTCTCTGTACTTAGCCTATAGGTCTTACCTGGTAGAGCTTTCTCAGGAAGAAGTGTGACTTATTTTTCCTTTCTAGTTTTGCATAAGGATCCAAGACAGGTGTATCTCTGTCTACTGGAAATTGGTCGCATAGTATCAAGGTATGCAGTTAAATATGTTTTCTAAATAAAAGCCAAAAAATGTGTTCTGGTAAGTATATATCCTGTTGGTTTGTATACCATATTATATCACTATGTCTTTAAGCACAGCTAGAATACTCTCTGCCCCCAAATAGAAACTAATTAGCAGCTCTTTTGTCAGACCCTGCCTACACCTTTTAAAAGAAAAATCCCCACCATTGTGAATAGCTGTCTTAAGTTTCCAGATGTTCCTCTTGGGAAGGTGCAGATCTATACTGCTTCTTAATATAGGTTGTAGCAATATGGCCATGTGTAAAGAGAGGAGGTCATAACTAGAATGTTGACCCCAGGGATTTTTTTGGGCTTTTAAAGAGTTTTAAATACCCCAGACTTTCCAATTCTTTAATTTTTAAGAACTTCCAAACGTAATCATAGGCTCCTGCCTTGTTCCTTTGGGAACACAATGAACTTTTTCTTAACATTTTCCTGTAATTTGGATTTTCTAATGTTTACCAACTTTTGCTGTTTCCAAAGTCCTCTTCCCTTCTCCCCAGTGGCCCAGTGACTGGGAATAGATGTGTACTAGCTGTTGAGCATAACTCAGCCAAAAGCAGGATGTTGCTAACCAACTCAGAAAATGTCTGAGTAAAAATCTCCCTAAACTGAATTCTATTTTTGGAACACCTAGATCATTATAGATCGGACTTTTCTGAGAATAGCTTTCTTTTCTCTTTTCAATTACTTAGCACCTTACATGTATCTTCTTCACATCTTTTCTTTTCTTTACAATATATTTTTATCCAATTGTTTAGTTTCATTATGAAACTGTTTTTCCCATCATCTTATCTGTATTTGTGTTCAGATATGGAGTTGAACCTCCTGTGTTAGTAAAACTGGAGAAGGAAATCGAATTAGAAGAAACATTGCTAATGACCTCTGGACCTGTAACACCCGTTAGCACCCCAAAGCCCTGTTGTCACCACGGGGAGCTACATGAAGCAGTAAGTAATGGGTATATCTCTGTTTGTTTATGATAAAGGCTTCAAATGACTCATGTGCCTGATTTTTGGGGTGTGCTGTGCCTCTCTTTACATACTCAGACTTGTGGAACCAAGTCTTTGTGTGATCTTGAGCACACAGCCCACACGTTGAGAGCAACGTGGCATTCTACATGGGTAAGCTTTATTCTGTGTTGTTCTTAAATGACATTCAGTGTATTTAATATTAAACAGGGTAGTGTTGTGGCTTTTTAATATACAAGGCTGTGGCAGAGCACCTTTGGTGCCTGTCACTTTAAGGACTGAGAGCAGGCAGCCAGCAGGTGCAGGGCAGCCCTGATGAGGCAGTCACATGACCACAAGAGGACCCAAGGACTGGAGGAAAGGGCTGAGCAGCCTCCATTTTAGCTCAGATCCTCAGGGCTGAACTAGCAGTTGCTGCAAACAGCTGGGGAAAAAACACTTCCCAATAGGATCTGCTCAGAACATCTTAGCAGGAGCTGTGGGGATGGTAGGTGGCTCCTGGTCCTGGGGCATGACTGAAAACTATACCCTGCTGAGGAAGGATGGCTTGGTGGGACTTCCCATAGTGTGGGGGGAGAAGGGGGGGTAGTTCCTCAGAAATGCCAGGTCAGTTGCGCCCCTAGTGAAAGGAGGGTAGGGGCACCTTATAACCCCAGCTACCACTACCCCATGGGCAACTTTAGAGCAGGAACAGGCACGGGGGCCAGGCACATCTGCATGTCACAACCCAAATCAAATGAGTGTCCCTGACACAATAGACCACCCCTCCATATAATTGGCATTGAAACCAAACCCCTCCATATGATTGACATTGAGACCGACCCTCTGTATGATTGGTATTGTTCTAAATTTGGTATGTTCCGCCTAATTAAGTATTCCTACTTGGCAAATTCTCATTGGCTACTCTGAAAGTATAAAAATATGCTCAGTTTCCGCCCAGGTCGGAGCAGAGCACATTCTGACCACGTTGCAGTAAAGAACTCGCAGAGCTCTGAGCACGTGGCAGAGTGACTTTGGCGGACTGATCACCCACCAATGACTCCCCGTCAGTGACCTCTCGACATACCCCTTCCCTGCGTGCTCGTTTTGTGTATGAACTCGTTGCAGTAACTCGATTTGTAACTACGCAAGTAAGCCTACAGCCTGCGTCGCAGCCACCAGCGGCGTAAGTAAAATCTATTTTAAACCCAATACGCTGTCCTGCCTCTTCATTGCTGAAGAGGTCTGAACACCGTTCCCCCCTCAGTTGGCTCTGACCGGTCGGCTGGCTGAGACACTGTGGACACCTAAGCCCAGGGAGTGTAAGACTCTGGAGGCCCCAGTAATGGGGCAGAAGTATTTGTATGGAGGTCTGCACAGAATAGGGTGCATGGTAGTGCTTGAAGGTCTGTGTGTGGTGGGCATAGAGTAGGGTTTCAGGGATGGCCCATGTGCAGCCCTTCAGGCCAACCTGCATGTGAGTTACAACAGGATTAAGTTGCTTGGAGAGGGCCTAGTGGCTGAGTTCAGCCCAGTCTGAGGCATAAGGCCAGTGGCCACAGGGCCTGAAGGGCTGTGTGTGGACCAGCTAGAGTGTGAGTAGGAAAGCCGGAAGGGCCATGTAGAGTAGGGCCAAAGGTCTGCACGAATCCATGGTGGGTTGGGAGTGGTCCACTGAGGGGCAGTATGAGGCCCTGTGAGAAGGGGAGGAGTGCAAGAGTACAATGCTAATGGCCCAGCAAGGAGCAGAGTTTAGCCTAGCCTTGGGCCACAGCTGTTACCAATTTGCGATGCCATCTGTGAGGCATGGGGCAAGGTATAGGGAAGGTTGGAGCTATGTACAACGACCTAGGCATCAGGGCATTTAATGGGCAACCTCCCACATTCAACATTCAGTTTATTACATCAAGGCATGGCAGACGAGACAAGGCAGACTGCTCTAGACAGGTGGGTGGGCCAACACAGGCCCAACTCTGAGTGGGCCCCTTGTCACAATAGCAAATTGAAGTTTGGGATTGTTTTGTCATGGCAAAACCTGTTGAGGAATCAAACTTGTTTAAAATATCACCCACAAAAATCCTTGCATCTCCAAGGTATCTTTTATTGAACCAACTGCATTCTTGGAGTAGACTTAGACAAGCTAAGTGGGTCCAATAAAAAATATCACTCACAGAAATCCTTGCCTCACATTTTTCCTGAACCATCATAGTTACATTATTTCAACACTACTAAAATATCTTAAAATTGTTTGAGTCAGTTTCTTTAATTAGAACTAGGAGGAAATGAACTTTCATGCAGGAAAGGAAATTACTTGCATTGCTTAAGACTAAATCTCTTAAGGTCTGTTTGCAGCTTCTCTATTTTGTCTAAACTTGAATATTTAAGTCTTTAAATGTTTAAAATAGGCTTGGCTTTTGGGGGGTCTTTCCCACCACAGTCTTCTGAACAACTCCACTATGACATGTGAAAGTTGTTTCTTGTTAAAGGCTAAGTAATACTGTAGCTTAGCAATGGTCTTGAACTTCCATTACACAATGGTGGTTTGTTGTTCTTCCATATCTTTGTCTTTCGACCCTCTCCCCTTAAAACAAACAATTCTTTTGTTCAACTATGGGGCTAATTCTGTGTAGCTTCTTTCATTTTGTCTCTCTCTTGCTTCCTCCATAGATGGCTTCTTCTCCTTCTAAAATTTACTGTTTACAAACCTCTTCAGATGAGACCAGGATGCGACCTAGTTCTGCTAAATACTGTTTGAGCATGTAGTCCCAGCCATCTAGTGGATCTGTATTTGAGACCAAAAAGAAAGCTGTCTTCATGGAGCTACATGTGTATTTTGGCAGTGCTACCCAAACTGAAGGAAACAAATCATTCAGTGGGTTAAGTAAAGGAAGGGAAATATATGTGGGAGAAGAAACTCTAAAAACTGCTAAATAAGGACCATGTTCTGTCTTTCTTGAAAGACAATGTTTTTACTTTAAATTATATGTAAGAGTTCTATCTGTTGGGATCTTCTAGGGAGGAAAAGTATCTTGATAGGGATGTATTTATTAACTTTCTTTTACAACTGCTTACTAGTTTAATCTATCAAAAATTACCGTAACTTAATTTCTTAAAAATATTAATAGCAATAAAACACTGACATTTTCTCTCATTTATTTTAAACCTAGGTTAAGCACATAGCAGAAGATCCTCCCTGCAGCTGTTCCCATAGGTTTTCAATTGAGTATTTATCTGAAGGGCGGTATAGACTGGGAGATAAAATCCTCTTCATACGAGTAAGTGGTGTAGTTCTTGACTGGTTCCTCATCCCCTGAGCAACGTTTGCCTCTGTCTTGTCTAAGCTGAGTTCTAAGACAACTGGATTTAATTTGGTCCCATACGTCTAAACAGCCGAACAGGAATGTGCAGTTTGCATAACTTTTGGATGACTGGTTTAATATCTGGACACCTCACAATGGTCACTCCAGTCTTGTGATCTGTCACATGTCATTGGTGACTTGGAAGCATAACGGGAAGGGAAGAAGTAATATTTAGTTACCACAGCAGAGGGGGTCAAGGATAATGGATTGTTGTAATGTCCTATCAGAGTGTCCCTGCATCTGTCTGTAGGCGCAGCAGTTTTATCCCAGAGATTTTTAAAAGAGAAATCTCTCCTAGGGTAACCCTTAAGAGTGAGGAGATAGCAACCAGGAGACTTTGGATTGGGGAAAAAGAGACAAAAAGCTCCTTTTCTGCTGGAGGGAGATTAGGGCCTCAAATATGATCAACTGGAGGGCTCCATCTTTGTAGCAGAGTTCAGGACCAATGTTCTAGTTGAAGTCCTAATGTCCTCCAGTTCCCCAGAAGTTGAGGATGGAAGAACATAAGAATATCTTTCTCAGGACACTTCAGGTATTTGCAGCTAGCTCACTGGAGAGAGTCTGGAGGGATAAAACAGAGTGGGGAGAGAGAGAGAAAGAAGGGGATATAACATATGAGAAGGAGACCTTCTCTCTCTTGCGGTTAATAGGGTAGTTTACACTAGTTTGCCATTTAGTATCCTAATGCCTGGCTATGGGCACTCTGATTCATACATACTAATATAAAAACATACTTTTAACCAAAAAGATTGAGAAAATGAAATCCCAGTCATATAAATTTTTGTGTGTGTGCGTGCTTCAAGAAGAATCTTTCTAGGAGAGGGGGGTATCATGATTTATAGTGTAAATAGTAGGCACAGACAGAAGTGACAATGTTTGCCCAATCTGGCCTCTGAAAGTGCTCTACAGCTGTGACCAAACACAAGTGCATGGCTGCAAAATGCTTTAAAAGGGCCTGATACCACAAAAAATCTGAACTGTCATTACCTGATGGTTCAGATGAACGTGCTCCGCAGTCCAGTGCCCTCCATAACTTCTATCTGTGTTTGCTGGCAGCAAGATTTGGCTGACAAAGCCAGTACTGCTCCCGGTGTTGTTTTCAAAATGGGAGGGGAGAAGGGAGTGAAGGGGAGCTTATTTTGAGGGTTGTCCAGTCAGTGCTGGAGGGTGGGTGGGTGGACTGGAGTCTTCCCTCCCTCCTTTCCTCCCTCCCCCACAAAGTGGGGGTTCCAGTCCACCCTCACCCCAGCGTGGCTGCGAAAACCCCAGAATGCACCTCCCTTCCCTGCTTTCTTCCTCCTATCCTGAGTCACCATGGGAGCTGGGGTGGGAGGGAAGGAAGACTCCAGAGGGGTTGGGAGGATTGATCTAACTCTTGGCGCTTTCTGTAAAGCACCATGAGTTAGACCTGGGAGCTGCACTTTCTGTTGTGTCAAACTGCTGCTGTATAAATAGTTGCAACTAAACTGAACTGCCTAAATTTAAAGTTTAGAGCTTTACATTACTATTTGAAGTCGTAAATCAAACTGCAAAGGAAACTAGCTCAACAGAATATAAATGTTGATTTTAATATTGACTAGACAATTTCTGAGAAACTGGGGCATCGTCCCCTTGAAACTAACTTGTCTGAAAATATTGCTGTAATGTACAGTGTCTAGTAACACAGGAACAATTTTTGCCTTGGCATTTTCAGTTTGCTTTGTATTCTAGACACATCACTTACACTGTTTTGTTTACATACTCTAAAGAGTGGAAGGGGCTATTGAGTTCAGTCTCCTGCATTCATAGGCAACGGTTAAACCAAGTGATCCCTAAAATTGCCACGTCATAAGCTTTCCCACAAGGCTCAAAACTAGAGAGGACCTCGCAAGATTTCATAAGTCTGCTATCACTTGTTGCTTCTGCTGCAGCAACAGTGAGGGTCTCTAGGCTGCCACTCAGTTGCCATTCCTGTACCTGTCTCTGGGGACACTGTGGTATAGCCAAACCTGTAGTGCTGGGGACCCTGCAGTAAGAAGCCTGTGATCCAGCCACATGCATAGTGGAGTGGTGGAGGCAGGGCCAGAGACAGGGATGCATTAAAGCAGGCTGTCTGCATGTGTGTGGGAGAATTGTGAAGTGGCAACTGGGTTGGGGAAATGATGCCCATGGCTTGTACTATTGTGGCCCCTGTAGCATTCAGCCTGCCTAGGGTGTGGCTCCTGGCCACTTCAGAAGTTGCCATAAGTAAAAAAAAAAAAAAAAAAAAAAGAGAGAGAAGAGCGCTGCTAATGGCCTGCCACTTCAATGACAGGCAAGTAATTGGCTAATATATTTATCTCTGTCACTAAAACATCACCAGTAATGTCAAGAAGGACCAAAACAAATGTTTGTTTTAGATCTCTTTAAAAAAAGATGGGGAGCAGAATAGGACACTATATAAATGGCACTTTATCAGAGTTATAGTGTGGGGTGTTGTTTTGTTTGATTAATCCCAACAAATTCAAGTTGTAGCATAGGAAGCGATACTTCATATACATTTTGGCAATATAGTTTATACTAAAGTAGTTATGTTTTCAGTTTCATTAACTTTTTTCCATCCTCCCTCTCAACTTTTCTTAGATGCTGCATGGCAAACATGTGATGGTACGCGTTGGTGGAGGCTGGGATACTCTTCAAGGTTTTCTACTCAAATATGATCCTTGTCGTGTGTTGCAATTTGCAACTCTGGAGCAAAAAATTCTGGCCTTCCAGAAAGGTGGAACTAATGAAAGCACCTCTGATCTATCAGCTAAACCTCTGCAGCCTCCTGTAATGAATCCCATATCAGCTGTTAATATGTTTCAGAAACAAAATTCAAAATCCCCAGCTCCTGGTTCAGCAACAAAAGGTGCTCCTGCAGTCCGCAGTAAGCAAGTGTTATCTAAACGACCACGGACACCTGCCCTGGCATCCCCCAGAAGAGCAATGAACATACCCTCTACCACCAAGCCGGTGTCAGTATGTTCCAAGGTACAAGGTTCCTCAGCATCAGTTGCCCAATTACCTTTTAAATCTTTAACAAGCACTTCAAAGAAACTGGAGTCTCCTGTGTGTAACTCTCCAACCACTTTTTCAAAGCAAGCTCAATCTGGAAACAAAAGCTGTTCCCCTGCAGTATTAAGAACAGCTCCTGGCAGTTCAAAGACTCCAAGTAACCGTATTTGGTCCCGAGATACTCCTAAGGTCAAACTCTTACCATCCCTGAATTCTCCAGCACCAGTGCTACTTTCAGCTGCCTCTTGTTCTCCAAATGAGATGTCTGAATTCTCTGGGACAACTGAACCAATGCCTTCAGAACAAAAATGTGCTCCCTCTAAATGCAAAGTGATATCGACTACAGCTAAATCTAATCTGGTTGCTTCAAAATCCTCACCAAATCCTGCCAAACTGCCTAATGCAAATTTGCATGCTGCATCTAAGCTTACACATTCTTATCAGTCATCTGAAAAAACAGCAAAATCCACTATCAAAAGTCCAATTCAAACAGGATTGAAATCCCAGGCTCCCAGAAGGGAGCCTGGGACTGGCCTGATGAGGAATACCAGAAGCCCTCCAATCTTAAAACAGCCAGATTCTGCATCTGCAGTTAGTAAAACCTCAAAGGCATCACCTGCACTGGGGCCTACAAGTAAGAGTGTGTCTTCAGCTGCTAACAGACGGCTGGCAGGAGAGCATTTACAGGCCCAAAATGTCAGTAGAAACCCTCAGACAGGCCCCAATTTATCAAAACATCCTGAACGCACTCCATTATCTGTTGTGAGGCTTCCTCAGACATCAGCCAAAGTACAAACTACAAAAAAAAGGGCAGAGCCTTCCACAAAAAGTCAGTCTTCAATTAAAAATTCCCCCAAAAGTGAAAAAACCTTGGCTGGCACAGTCAAGAAGCCGCTCTCTAAAGGGAAAACTACAAATGCATGTAGCAAGGGGGCGCCTGGTGTACTTAAAGATCCTGCATTGAAGACTAAATGTGATGATCACTATTTTGTTATGACGGGCAGTAAGAAACCCAGAAAGTAAACAGAAATATGTTGTCATCCCCTCCAACCAGAATATTTTGCAGATTTTATCTTTTTTTCAGAATAGCCTCTTACAGTTGTTTGCTTAAAAAAAACAACGTGGCTATTAAGTACACTACATTAACCATGCTTACTTCTCACACGTGTGAAATAGTAGGGGTAATGTTTTTGCTATTGCTGTCTATATTTTTAAAGTTAAAGCTCTTTCTACTTTTATAACACTGAAAGTCATTTTACTTGCTGGTATGTATGTCTGCTGTCTTTGGAGGAGAGGGTATTGCTGTTGCTATCTTTAAGTGGATTTAAGCTCATTTGAGAAATTTCTCCAAGGTGCAGTCTAAGTGCATTTGGAATGCTCTCGTATGAAAAGTGCCCTGCTGTTGATAGTACTACTATTTAGTGTTGGCATGCTAAAGCAAAATTTATGTGCAAATATAAATAAGATGATATATACTTCCCATGTGCTTACGGTCAAACTAATATTTCAGTGTTGGGTAGGAAGTTCACTTGTATAAAAGTACTTAATGATTTAGGCCAGTTTTTTTTTTTTTAACTTGCCTAGTGATATTTGGGGAGGGGAAGGTGTTCAATGTGAGATGCTTTAAAATGGTCTGTTATTTCAGCAAGTGGTGGACACCCAGCTTCTGAAAACTGGAGCTCCTCATAACATGTCAAGTTGAGCACGAGTTGCTTTAGAAGGCATTAGCCTAGGCTTCCCATCCATTTAGGGACTTCAAAATATATGATATGCTTAGACCATTCTTGCCTGCCTTCTGATCTAGTATATGGATGAATTATTTGGTTTGGTAAAATAAGATTAATTGCTAAGAGAAAAAAGCCACTATATGTGGACATGTGAGCTTAAAACTTCCTTGGAGACCAGTTTGTAATTGAAAGGACACTTGAGTCTTTGAGAGCATTTTTCCTTGTAGCATGTAACAATTTTTTCAAAGTACATAAATCCCTCTTCTCTTAGCTGCTAAAATGATATTTATATCTATTTGGGGTTTGTGGGGGGGGTGCTAAATAGTTTTATTTTTAGCAAAAATGCCTTAAGAGTACAGACTGGCAGAGATTCTGAAGACATTGCTTTCTTTTTTAAAAATTATGGAAAGAAGTTGGTTCCATGTCACACTTCTTGAAAAATCATAGAATCATTGAAAGATTCTAGATTGTTAGAGGATGCTCCTGTTGGGGTTTTTTTTTTTTCAGTTCTTAATTTTAAAGATATTTTTCTTCCTAGACTCTTTTCATGCTTTTTAATTCTTCTCTAGTGGGTCTAAAATAGCCATTTTCCTTAGGAGTTACAAAACTGTTTCCCCAAGTATTATCTCAGAACTGTGTTCGCTCTTGTGCAAGAGGCCCCACAAGAATTATGCTCCACTTATAGCTCATTTTAAGCTCTCCAGGAGGGCTTAAGTAGGATTTATTAAGTGCCATTGCTTTGTGCTAACCTTCTGCACAGGAGTGAAAGTCACTTTAAGTATTAAAAAGTATTCATCTTAATTGCTCAGCCTGAAGTCAGGATGAGTATAAAAAACAGAAACACAAGTATTAAGAAGAATCCTCTCAATTTTTTAAAATCTACATACCATTGTGTGACTAGCAAACTGGGAAAGTGTATAATTTTTACTACTTTGCTTAAAAAAATTACATGTGTCTTTACCTTCTGAGTTACATCCCCTGACCCTATGTAGTATACATTATTTATTCTTGGAACTGGAGCAAAGCAATGGACATGATCTGATAATGTGTTCTAACTTGCAGTGGCAGCCTTGTAGATCTCTTAATGTCAGTGCCTTGTTACAGTCTCCTTTATTTATGGCTGTGTTTAAATTATGCATATCTACTGTACAGAAATGGTTTTAGTTTGTCAGAAGTGGATATTGTCTAAATGAATAACGGGCCAATATTTTGTGATGTTAAAGAAACTAGCCTTGATTAACTGAGAAAGCAAGTCCTAAAAGCTTGTTTATCTTGAGAAGTGTTTTGAATGAGTCTGTCACTAACTAGGTTTATAAATGCATGGGGCTTAAAGTCATTGCTGTGTTAGTGGAGGAACTCTAACTTCATTGCATTTGGTCTTTCTTGTCAGTGATTAATCTGACTTGTTGTCTCATGCACTGAAATTCCCTGTTTACAGTAAAAGACCTGCTTAAGATGATGAATTTCCAAGTATTCTATGTTAGATTTGTTATATCCTTTTTGCACATTAATGGCAAACTCTTCTAAGCTTTCTTTCTGAACTATTCATAAATGTTGGTGATATGTTGACTTTTTTGTTTTTGTTTTTTAATTCTCTATGAGTGGTTACCTGTATATAACCCATTACTTTACTTTAAAAGAGAAATTGAAGGGTTTTGTCTTTGGGATCAGTTATCTAATTTAATACACCAAACTTGACAAATCGTATTGAAATTTGAGTACCAGGTGGAAACTTTGGAGTTAGTTAAGGGTTGCATCTAGCAAGGGAGGAAATGTGTCTATACTGAAAGTTGTTGCAATAAACCCATGCATAAATGAGTAAAGCACAGTAAGTTCAACTGTTGTATTTACACTGAGATCAAGTTGAACATTCTGCTGAACAAATGCAATAGTTATGCTGACTGTCCAGTCTGTAATCTCTATTTCCTAACTTCATGTGGGCTTATGTCCTATGACTTCATAGTGAGTAAAAAAAAAAAGTAGCAGTAATTAACTTAAAAATCTGAATAGCAAATTATAAATTGAACATTTTTGTAGAAACTGGAAAAATTTTAAATTTGCTATTCAGAATTGGAGCTATATTAACTATATCTTTTAAAATTAATTAAAAACTATATTTAAAAATAAATTCTGAATTAAAAAAACCCACAAGCCTGTATTTCACTTGTGCAAATCATTCTTTAAAGACTTCTGTCACTTATGTGGCACAAGAACTGAAGAAGAAAAACTGTCAAGCTAATATAAAGATACCGTGGTCTGTTTTGAGTTAACTTTTTGGGCATAATATTCTGACTTTTAATCAAAAACAGGTTTTGAGTAACACCTTGGGTACAGCTGCACATTCATTAATGTGCCATATTTACAGCTCATTAAGTTTAGTACTTGTAATGACAGGTACTAAATGTGCTGTATTTGGCACTACTGCACATTAGCACAGATGAATGAATGCTTTTTTAGTGTGACATTAATGTGCATTAGACTAAATCTGCACATTAGCAAAGATTTTGCCCACTGCTGTAATGCGCAGTAGAATTAATCTTCTGCGCAATGTGCATCTTGGGTAGACGTGTCCCTTGTGTATTGAAGCACTGCTCAGAGTGACCAAATGCATCATCCTCATCCCTGTGCTTGGAGATCTGGTTTTAAGACTAGTAAAAAAATATGTCCTTACACTTTAATTTATTATTTTCTTTGTCCAAAACATGGGACTATGCTCATGTGCAGAAAAGGGTAGAATTGGCCTGATAGTCACACTAGTGTTATACCTGCTGGACCCAGTCCTGTTCCAATAAAAATGTGTGACATTCTTGCTATTGACTTTAGTGGGTGAAAGACTGTATCAGAGCTGAATAAAATCTGAGAAGGGAAATGCAGACCAGTTCCAAACAAAGTGGATTCTAAAGGTAACTTCTATATGGTGTATAGAGAGGAACAACTCTTCACCTGATAGAACTGCCGTCCTGACAAATGAAACCTGAACTGTGGTCCTGATAAGCAGCACCTTTTATTTCTGTCCCTGCATTTCTGCTGCCATAATGCCTCCTAAAAGCAAAATGCACCAAATTCAGAAGCATGAAAAGAAATCACATAAGTTGTATGTGCAGTAAGTCTTACCACTAACAAGAATTCCACAGCCAAGTTTCCATGCACTTAGGTAAAAATGTATTTATCCTCCACAAATAAGAAAATCTCTCCCCAAGATGCATATATATTTGGACAGTAATGTAGAATTCAAAGTCATTTTTCTACTGTATTCCTCAAAGATTGTATTCTGGACCTACTGCTCTTAAACTGGTTGTTAAAAAGAATAATTTATTGTATTGTGACATATAACAAGAAAATGGCAACTTCCTGTCAGCTTCTTTTTGCTCATTGTTTTACTCTCCTACTGTCTTCTACACAGGGAGAGCAGCAAGCAAACGTAGTTACTAAAAAATTCCCGTTATGCATAACTTCTAAAATTCTTTTTATCCTTAAAATGAGAACAGCCACTGCCAAAATGAGCTTTGTCAGATTAGCCTGATCTTTTGAATCGGGCAAACTTAAGTTTGCCTTTTACTTTCTGTCTGGCTTAAGTGTATGGAAAGTAAAAGTTTCCTTTTACTTTCTGTCTGGCTTAAGTGTATGGAAATAATGAGAGAGTGTGCATATTAATGCAGCTGCTGGTCTGGAATTACTGATTAGATCAGATCACAGTTTTCCAGTATAAAGGGCCAAGGGCAAGCTTGCTGGTGCATTCAATACCCTGAGCTCAGGAAATGCAAACACTGGAGGGGAAAATTTGTCACACAAGACTTCATAATAATGTTATACAGTTGCCATTATAAAGTCACACATTTCTCTCCCAAGTCTTGGAATCAGTATTTTATATGAGAAGAAGCCTGGCAGAGATGGCTGTTCAAAATCTACTGCATCCAGTGCTATATTGTCTTGCTAATCTAGAAGCTTTAAAAGCAACTGGAGACACTGATTCAACATTCACTGGTGGTAGAATAATATTGCCTTATATTTGAGTTACAATGCAAGTTCCTTATCTTTCTGAACTTCAGAATGCAGGTTTGAACAACATGGCTTCATTATACAGAATGCATCATCCTAAATTTATACTAGTTCTGATTATTTTCTGCTAGAATAATTTTGATAGAAAATGCAGATTCAAGGACCTGTAAGGATTTTACAGAAATGTGCTGACTTCATTGAAATTCTTGTCAAAAGTATCAAAATGCTTATAACAACTCAAAGTGCTTCATTTTCAGTCAAGATTTTTGGATACATTTTATGAGAAGCTTTGTAATATGAGACAAAGTGAAAAACTTTGAGCTTGAGAGAGAATTGTTTTAGAAATTTCATTTAGCAGGGAAATGTAATGTAATGTTCCCATAAATTTTCTTAAGCACCAGACACTTTAAGGCCTCTATATTTGAGCATTTGATATTCTTCCTTAAGAATGGAATGGTTTTTCATTTGTTGTGTCATACCCTAGAAACCACATGCAAGGCAATGAGGAATTTTCAAGATTTGTGTGTTGGGTAGTGGGGGTTTAGCATCACAGGCCAGCAGGCTTAGAAGACTGGAAACATAAAAGTGAATACATGAACAACACATGCCCCTAGTGGCTGGGGGGGGTGGGGTACGGCGGTAGGTGGGAGCTCCCACAGATATTGTCAGCAGCGGCAGTGACATCCAGTGGAAATCACACACCACCTGCAGATGCTGCCAGTGGAGTCCGAGGCAGGGCAGTGAATGGTGACCACCTGTGGCGCCGCCCACAGTGTTGGTGGTACCTTTTTGTGTGGGGTGCATTGCCACACTTGGCGGGGGGGAGGATGTACACCCCCATCTGCACCCCCTAAGATGCACTTAAGATGAATATAACAGATGGATAAACATTAAGGTACATGCACTTAGAACAAACATACCAGGCATTAAACAGTCACTCAATGCTAAAATGCATCATCAGCAGATAAAATAACGTGATATTTACATGGAGGGATACTTGCCCTCTCCCTGAATTCCAGGGGCTTTCAAACCAGCCTTTTATTTTTCTTCCTCCTCTCCCACCTCTGGGAACACCTAGTTACCATGAAGCCAGCTCTGTGCCTAAGTTTCTACTGCTGTGACCTGCCAGATCAGATCTGTTGCACATGCAGGCTCCCCAGTTGAGCTCTGCTGCTCTGGCTGACTGGCCCCATTGTAACTCCTGGATTTCTCTTGTGTTTCTTGCTAGCTGCAGCCTTCTAGAAATAGTGCTGCTGTAGTTCCTAATAGGGCTGTGTGAAGCTTTGCTGGCTGTTTTGTTTTGACTTGTTTCAAGCTTAAAACAGTGAAAACAAAATGAAATGAAGGGCTTTGAAACAAAAAGTGCACAGCCGGGGCAAATCAGCTTGTGCAGGGAACCACCACCACCCTGATCCCAAGGTGAGGGTAGGTCCCTGCGTGAGCTGATATGCCCCGGGCCCTGTACCAGAGCTGGCCCAAGGAGGGTGCAGACCTGGCACAAGTCAGCTCATGCGGGAATGTGCTCCTGTCCTGATCTCAGCAGCACCAGGCTTCTGTAATCTGAAAGGCAGATTGGGGGCATGTCTACACCCCGGGGAGGGCTGCAGGAGCTGTGCTGGACTGCTCCTGGGAGTGCGGGCCCCCAATCTGCCTCCCCCATCACCGGAGGCTGGTGCTTCCATCTGGGGCTGGTGGCGGCACCAATTTTCCTGGTGCTGGCTATGGGCAAAGTGTTGAAACAGCAACAAAACAGCCAAAGAGTTTCAACAAAACGAAACAGAACTTGAAACAAAACGCTGTTCCATCAGAACGGAAACCAAAGTGGAGCGATGCTGTGTTGCACAGTCCTAGTTCCTAAATCTCTGGTGCTCATTACAGTAGCTGCAGTTGTACAGTTGTATAGAAGGCACTATACAAAGAGGTGATTGTATTAACTCCTGACTTTACAAGACCTTTTACACTATAGACAGATGCATCAGAGTAAACACGGTACAGTACTTATGGAAGAACAGGAGAGAGTGTAATGCTTCATCACTTACACGAGTAGAAAATTAAATTCAGCAGAAAGAATTTACACCACCATTGACTGAGAATGCTTGCCAATTAAGTGGGATACTTTAGGTATTACCTAATGGGTAGGGAATTCAAGTTGGTGACAAACCATGCCCACTTATAGTGGTTATGCAAAAACCAGAATAACAATGCTCGCACTACTCAGTCAAATACAGACCGGGCTTAAATAACCAAGTTGCCAATCTTTTATCAAGGTGTAACAACTTTGGAGCAGCATAAACCAGAACAAGGGACCAAGAAATGGAGGCGCTCCAGTAATAGACAAAAGGGTATGCTCCAAGGTGACTAGAATGGGAGCAATATGTAGCAGCGAAGATTGTGCTGCCAGTTCGGGGAAGAGAATAAGAAGAAACCCTGAGACGAATAATAGGTGCTGGGGCAGGTGCCCCCAGCATGAGTGCTCACCAGAGAACCCAACAGACACGAGAACCAGACGAGCAGAAGGCAGGAACACCCTGACTTACTAGTTCCTGCTGGTTCTGGTTGGCTGGGCGCAGGGCAGGGAATACTCAAGAACCTCATCCTGTAGCAATCGATAGGGAGGGAAGAGAGAGTGATGAGTAGATGAACGGACACAGAGGGAACTCTGCAAGAAAAACCTTTAAACTGAAGAGAAGTGTGTAACAACACCACAGGACAGGTAAAGGGATGAAGGCACAATGCTCTCCCCCTCTGAGACTCGGAGGAGTTTCCATACCTATCTTAGGAAAAGAAGCTGAGAGAGATGACCAACGGGATACAGAAACAGCTGCTTATCCCAACATGGAGACTGTTATCAGAAGACATCAAGCCATGAGTGAGGGTCCTGCTGGTAAGTGTGCTTATGAAAACAGACGCTCAGAATCCTGCAACCCTCTGAGAACTATACCTATACTAAGAAAGGGGTAATCTGACTGTACCCAGCCAGCAGGATTCAGCTAATTGGGCAAATTAAAAGAGGGCCAAAGCTGAGTAGAAAAAAAATCACGAAAAATTCTAGCTAAAAGAAAAGAGAATAGCCAGTAGGATCACTAACTTCTATATACAAAGAAATATAGAAAGAGATGTACAGAAATATATATAGCGATGGAGATATGGAGATTTATAGAAATTTCTATATAGAGAGATATAGGGATTGATGTATATAGATTGAGATATAGAGAATATTTGGAGATATCTATATCTACGTTTCTATATATGGAGAGAGGGATGAATGGAGGGAGAGAGCAAGCAAGCTATAAAGCAATAGAGATAGAGAAATATATGGTGATATACACCAATATACAGAGATAGAGATATATGGAGATATACAGAGATATAAAGAGAGCTACATGGAGATATACAGCAAGAAAGAGACAAAGAGATAGAGTTATATAGACATAGAGCTATACAGATATTAGAGATAGTAATATATGCATAGAGATATATAGAGGTAGAGATAGGGATATAGAGAGAGAGAGATGGAGATACTGGGATAGAGACAAAGATATACAAATTGATACAGGCAGTCCCCGGTTAACGAACGACTTACATTCCTGAGACCATCTTTAAGTCAATTTTGTATGTAAGTTGGGACCCTGCGCCCCTCCTGCCCCGCACCGCAGACCGTGAGCATGGTCCCAGCACTGCCACGTGGGTGCAGCGCCCAGCGGGACCCCGCGCCCCTCCTGGCCTGCGCCGTTCATAAGTACGGAACATCCGTAACTTGGGCGTTCGTTAACCAGGGACCGCCTGTAGAGATATATAGGCTGAGGTCCTGTGACCCCAGCACTCGTTCCTGCCATTGGCGGGGGGTCAGACTAGATGGCCTGCTCTAGGCCCCTTCTGACCCTAGATACTATGATGTATACAGAAATACATTATACACATACATACATATATATGCACATGCATAGACACACATGTCTTTATACGCATACACAAACGTATATACACACATGCATGCATTTACACATATATATAAAGCACATACACACATACATAGATACACACACATATACACATGCACATCTACACACGCATAGATACCCACACATATACATAAACACATACATGTGTGTATACACATATACACACACACACCCATACACATACATACATATATACACTATGTATACATACATATAAACACAGGCATATATGTGTGTATACACACATATACACATGTGTATACACATGTGTGCCTATACATACATACACACATACATATGTATACCCACACATACATACCCACACACATACATACACCCACATATAGAGAGAAATATATAGATAGGTAGAGATATATAGAAGTAGGTAGGTAGATATATAAATATATATATACACAGATAAATAGAGATATAGATTTTATAATACATAGGTAGATAGAGATTAGACATGGATATATAGAGAGATTTAGAGAGATACAGTTATAAATAGAGAGCGTTATACAGAGATAAATGGAGATAGACATATGTAGAGATAGGGATATATAGAGATATTTATAGAGTTAGAGATAGGTAGAGATATAGGGATATATAGAGGTATTTATAGAGTTAGAGCTATATAGAGATAGATCTACAGAGAGATGCAGAGATGGATATATAGAGATAGAGGTATAGAGATGGAGATATATAGAGCTAGACCTAGAGAGATCTAGAGAGAGATAGTGATAGGGATATATAGAAATAGAAATATAAGGAGTTAGAGGTATATAGAGATGTATAGACATAGAGATGGAGATAGAGATATAGTGATGGAAATGGAGAGATGTACACAGATAGGGATATATAAAGATTAGTGATAAATGTATAGAGGTAGACATAAATAGATATACAGATGTATAGAGATATTTAGAGATAGAGATAGTAATATAAATACTGGTAGATAGAAATAGAGATACAAAGAGATACGGATATATCAAGATTAGTGATAGATATATGGATATATATATAGAGGCAGAGATAGAGATACAGAAAGATAGATGGAGATAGCGGTAGAGGTAGAGAGGTATAGATTAAAGATAGAAATATATGGAGATATAGAAGTCTCTCTCTCTCTATATATATATTAAATTTAAATATAATATTTAAATATATATATATAGAGAGGGGGGGTAGATAAAGACTGATATATATATATATATATATATATATATATAGCAATACAGATGGAGAGGTATAGAGATATATAGCTATAGAGATATATGGAAATATAGAGAGATATACAGAATTAGCGATATATAGAAGTACATAGATGGAGACAGAGATATATAGAGAAGTATAGAGATAGGGATATATAGAGATAGAAAGATAGAGACATATTGAGATTTTTAGAGTTGGAGATAGAGGTATGTAGAAATAGTGGTAGAGAAAGAGAGAGTTTAGGGCTGTGTGAAATGGAACCTTTGTTTTTCTACTGGCATTTGGACATTTTGATGGAACAGTGTTTTGTTTTGAATTTCATTTCAGTTAAAAAATGCTTTTCCATTGTGTTTCTTTGAAACAATTTCACTGTTTCGATGCTGTTTCGACGTTTCGCCCTTAGTCTATAACGGGCATAGTCTATAACTCAAAACAGCCTATACCCTTGTCATTTCTGAACTGATTTGGATGAAATTTGCAGGAGTGTTAGCCTTCTGAGGGCATGAAGTCTTCTAAGTCTCAAGGAGATAGGTGCTTGGGGTTCTAGGAAACTGCCCCTCAAACTTTGACAGCAAAACTCATGTCACATGTATGTGTTAAGCCACAGCACAGTCAGAACTGCAGACCTGCTAGCCCCTGTTGAGGCCACAAAGTCTGCTAAGTTTCAAGGAGATATAGGTGCACTGGTCTGGGGGAAACTGCACCTTAAGCTGTGGACAAGCAAAACCATAACATGGGTGACACTGTGTGTGTGTGTTAAGGTGCAGCAGGGTGAAAGGTACAGGCATGCTAGCCCCTGTTGAGGGCACGAAGCCTGCCAGCTGTCAAGAAGATAGGTGCAGGGGGAGTCTGGGTTCTAGGGTCCTGCACCCTTAGCTGCTGACACACAAAACTTGTATCATGGGTGCTTGTGAAACTATGGCTGCCTTGGGGTATGGGGGTGGCAGAAACTACTGCAGGTCTGGCTGCTAGGCCCTGCTGCAGCCACAAAGCCTGCCAGCTGTCAAGGAGATGGGTGCAGGGGGTTCTGAGATCCTGCACCTCTGGCTGTTAACAGGGAAAACTAGTGACATGGGTGCTCGTGCAACTGTGTCTGTCTTGGGGCATGAGAGTGGGGAAACTACTGCAGGCCTGGTTGCTAGGCCCTGCTGTGGCCATGAAGCCTGCCAGCTGTGTCTGTCTTAGGGCACAGAAGGGTGAAAAAAAAACTATTGCAGGCCTGCTAGGCCCTGCTGTGGCCATGAAGCCTGCCAGCTGTCAAGAAGATAGGTGCAAAGGGGGGCTGAGGCCCCTGCACCTCTGGTTGCTAACAGGCAAAACTCATGATATGAGTACTTGTGCAACTGTGTCTTGTCTTAGGGTGCAGGGGGGTGAAAAAACTGCTGCAGGCTTGCTAGGCCCTGCTGCAGCCATGAAGCCTGCCAGCTGTCAAGGAGATAGGTGCAGGGGGAGTCTGGGTTCTGGGGCCCTGCACCTCTGGCTGCAGGCACGCAAAACTCATAACATGGGTGGGTGATACTGTGTGTATGTTCAGGTGCACCCTTCCTGGTGCTGGGGCCTCTGTACAACATGGCAGTGTGCCCCACTGAGGCACACTGTAATCTGCCTCCCCTATAGTCTCAGCCTGGTCCACTATTGTAAATGGCAGCAAGTAAAATTAATGCAGGTGACTCAGCAGTCAGCACCAGCAGCATCTAAGGTAGCCAAACTGAACTGTCACAGACCCTTTCTTTTTATAAAGGAATTGACAGCAAGAAGTACAGATGTTGTGTTGGACGTATGTTACTCGTGGCAGCACATATATCTCTATATCTCATACCTCTTTATATCTCTACCTCTGTATATCTGTATCACTATCTCCATCTCTATCTCTATACATCTCGATCTATCTCTGTACATCTCCATATATCTCTATCTCTTCCTAGCTCTATATATTTCTATCAATGTGTCTATATAGCTCTATCTCTATATCTCTATACATCTCTATCTCTGTATAGCTCTATATATCTTTACCTCTATATCATTCTCTAAATAGCTCTATCTCAATATATCTCTATATCACTATCTCCATCTCTATTCATGTCTATTTCTATATATCCCTAACTCTATATATCTCTGTATATCTCTAAAAATCCCTATCTCTATATAGCTGTATATATCTATAATTCTCTCTCTATCCATCTATATTTATGTCTATCTCTATTTATCTCTATCTTTCTATATCTCTATACATCTCTATATATCTCCATCTCAATCTATCTCTATATAGAAAGGAGGACCCGGATAACTATAAGCCAGTTAGTCTCACCTCGGTCCTTGGGATGACCTTTGAGAGAATTATCAAAGAGCACATCTGCGGGGGCCCAGCATGGGAGGTAAGGCTCAGGAGCAATGAAGTACTTCTGGTCCATTTCCGGGTTTGCCACCCAACATGTGGAGGGCACTCCTGGACTCCTGTGGGATGCTCTATGTGCACCAGCATCACAGCAATCATGAGCCATGCCTCCTACATCAAGGTATGATGAAAAATCTTTTAAACCTTGTCCATGTATGAATTGCTGATTCTCTGAATCAGCATGGAATCTTCAGATTTGGATTCAGCCAAATTGAATGAGGGACCGTGATCTGAATCAATTAATTGAATCACTGTCCCTGATTCTGGCTGATCCAGATCTGAATTGAATAGGGCCTGCTTCGCACACCGCTAATGATCACTGAAAAAAAAATCTCTATTCTCACTCTCCATCAACAGGTTGGAGACCAAAGAAACTGACATAGAATAAGTGAAGTTGGATGTTTCTGGCATGTTTGTTTTAGCTATATATATGTGTGTGTATACATAGGGGTGCACACATGCTCGCTGCCCTCTTTCTTTCTTTCCTGTTCTGTTTCTCTCTTTCCAAAGTAAAGGAGTGCTTTAATTGTTATCTTAGTCTGAGATTCAGATCCAATAATGTAAAGAGGAAACTCATGAATCCTAGAAAGGCTGTCAAGCAATTCTGTAGATATTCTTGTTGTAATAGATGAGTATACCAAAACTTTTACTTTGCAAAATGAGTACAATCTTCTTTTAAAAGAAATTTGGTAACTGTTTGACTCTTCACAATGGCCCTACCTGTTCAAAACCAAAGCTTGAGACTGTAGTCTCCTGTGTTGTTTGGTGCATTGGTTTTGCTGTTGCTTAAGGAAGAGACAGGCTTGTTACTGGGCTAAATCTTGGAAGGTTCCCCAGGTGGTCTCTCCTGCCATGTCTTGCTGGAATAAATTATTTTGATTGGGAGGAAGATGGTTTGTCCCACCCTTCCTGGTACCTTCCTTCAAATTTCCTGATTGTCCTTCCTACTTGGGGCTCTGTCTCCCCTATGCCCCACCTAACACCAGCCAAAGATGTCGTCTCCAGATTACTAGAGCTGGTATAGTTTGAACTCCAGTGTTTTGGCTCTCTGAATTTATGACGGTTGGATCAGAATGTTCTCTCTGTGGCAGAAATGCCACACTGGGTGCCCCTCTCCAGAAACCTCTCCCTGTGTCAGTCTGAGAGGCTGCTGGTGAATCCCTCAGGGCAGGGATCTCATC
>JAGPOW010001296.1:56535304-56550407 GCA_030014935.1 Caiman crocodilus
GAAAGAAAACGCTTACCCATGGGTGATAGGTGAAGTCCATCCTCCGCCAGCATGCTCTGCGTAGAGAAATGTGGGCTGTGATCCAAAAATCCAAAGCCCTCATCGTAGCACCAACCCCGAAGGCGCTGGTTTACAGCCTCAATACACGCCTCATGCTGCTGTCCCCAAAATGATCCAACCACAAAGGGACTTGAACCCTTAATTTTCTGATCTGAAGTCAGACACCTTATCCATTAGGCCACGTGATCACTCCTTTAGGCCACATGGTCACTTGAACATGCATAGCACTGGACATGCTAAATTGGGAGGCTACAGGTGCTGTAGCCAGGTGCGCCAGCCAGTCAGAAAGGAGCCCTATAATCCAGATGGGTGTAGCCTCCTTTCACTGGCCTGAGAGACACGGAGCAGTCTGCAGTGCTGTGCAGCAGGACGGCCTTGCAGACAGGAGCCAAGTCACGTGGGATGACAGCAAACTTTTTGAACTTGGAGCTTGAGGATGTTCCTGTGGCCTGGGTTGAATCCTGTGGCCCCCTCAGCATTCCCTGTGTCCAGGCATCTGTCCTTCTTCCTGCATCTATGCCTGGTACTCCATGTCTACACCTTGGGCCACCATGTAACAAGGATGCGACTCCCATGCCTTTTGGTGGAAGGCAAGATTCTGCAGAGGTGTGGACCACCCTGTAAGCAGGGTCCAAGTCTCAATGTGCCTTTGGTGACAGCTTCTTCCTTTGGCTGACCTGAGGGATCTCCCTGTAAGCAGGATTCTGGGCCTCTGTCTTTTGCCCCCTGAGGGCAGTCTAGCTAGTCAGATGGCTCATGCCCTGTAAGGAGGGTCTCAGTCTCAGCCTTCTTTCCCTCCTGGAGTGGAGGAGGATTTTCCAGTGTAAGGGTCAAGCAGTTTGCTGCATGAAGTTTGTTTCTAGCCTTGTCAGAGTGTGGACAGCAAGAGAGAGGAGTGCGTTGGAATGAAAGCATTTGTTATTTTCCTTTTGTTCTTAAAATCACTGCAGTGTACTTTATTTTCTTCCCAGCACTGGAAAAGGGGTGAGATGTGTCCTTATAGCTTTTTCCTCCCACCTCTTCACCTAGGGGCTTAAGCACTGCTATAAATTTCCATACCTTCTGGCCTGGGGGAGTGTCAGGCCCCTCCTCAAATACTTTTGGGCATGCAATCTCCCTATATCTCAGGGTACAGGTCTTAGGCCCCCTCTTTTTGGGTGGCTAACATGTTCTGGTGCCCCCTTGGTGGCTCTCATGAAGGAACGCTATGTATTCCATACCCTGGTTCCAGGAAATGAGTGCCCTGGCACTTGGCCAGCCATTGTTCTACACCCCTGTGCCTGGCCTGCAGCCTGTAAGCAGTTTCCAGGTTCCCTTGATTCTGTGGTTCTTGTTCAACTTGGTGAGGCTGGTCAGAGATGATAACCACAGATTACAGAGAAGGTTGCAGACTTCTGGAAGATACTGAGCATGTTGGGACCCTGAGGCTTCATGGCTGTTCTGTAATTCAGATCCAGGTCTCTCCTCCACTGTCCTGCTGCTTTGGCATTATTGAGATGGCCTCCCCCAGCACCCTGTAAATAGGGCTGCACCCCTTCCGCTTCTGGTCTTGGGACAGGAGGCCTCAATTTGCCCTTTAGGCTCTGTGGCTTCTGTGACAGGAGGCTAAAATGGTGGCCCTTTTGTCCTCTTGACACACAGGGCAGCTTTGACCCCTGATCAAGACCGCCTGAGCCACCTGTCAGCTGGCATTCAGGTCTTTGGGGTTTTATGCCCCAGCAGCCAGCTGTCTGGAAGGAGCACTGCCCTGTAGGCAGGGTTATCACTGTTTGTGGTCACTGTCCATGGTGCTTCCCAAGCAGTTCTCCAGAGTACTGGCCCATCACACTCTGCTTCTGGCTGGATGTCAGAAGCTGAAACTGCAGACATCCACTCTTCCCACTCTCCATGGACAGAGGATGGAGTAGCAGCAGGTTCATTTACAGGTAATGGGGGAGAGAAGTTGGGGCCTGTAGTCTCATCCTCTGATGTGCTGACTTAAATCCAATGTCTCTGGGGGTGTTTTTTAAGCCTGCAGAATGAGATACAGGGAAATGAAAGATGTATAGGAGTAAGCAACTAAGAAGGGATGAAATCCACACCAGACCACCTAGAGGGAAAGGAAAAGGAGTTTGGACACAGTTTCTGTCCTCTCTGAAAGTTGCATCCCCAAGTTGTTGACCTTGTGATTAACATGTCATGAATTTTTGGAGCACTGGAATCTCCTTATACACAGGATTTGTGTCTTAAGTCTTCCTACTGTCATACCCTAGTAACTGCTAGGGGTGTACTCCTCATTTAGGAAACTGGATGTATGTCACACACCCCTGGTTTTTAAAGGATACCAAGCTTGAGAGTACTATACGCATTGTGAGCTATATTATTTTTATTATTTTATATTTTTAGGGGGTGTACGCAATTCATTGCCAATCAACTTCACTTCTGTTTTGTGTACTATTACAAGTCCCTGAAGGGCAGCTGGAGAAGAACAAATGGAAGCAGGAAAAGAAACTCGGGAACAAAAAGTGTGGTTTGAGGTGTGCAGGAGGGAGGGAGGGAAATATTTAATGTATGCTTACCCAAGTACAGATGGATACTGTATGCATCTCTACACTTTCAAACACACATTAGGAGCAAGCAGCCCTATGCTTCAGGTTGCACTGTGCATTAGGTCTTGGGTTTGCCCTGACTGTGTGTACAGAGGTTCAGGCATTGTGCTGGTTGTGTATATTGTTATGCAGCAGTCAAGGGTTTTGCATGATGTTTGGCTGAGCATCATCCCTCCCTAAGTGTCTGCAGTCACTGAATGAACCAAGGGGTTGTGCTGCTGTCCGGGGGGGGGCACCTTCCCATGTACCCTGAGGTCCTTGCCCTGAGTTGATGATCCCCTACAGCATGTGAGTGCAGTGCAGGGGCTTGGTGTCAGGGAAGTGTGGGTGAGACCAGGGGCCTGTTTAACCCAGTGTCTGTCTCTGACCCTGGCCAGTCCCAGAGGCTTAAACCAGTGCTGTGGGAGAGCCTCTCCATGCCTTGCAGCACAGGAAGGGAAAGTCCTGCCTGATGGGATGTGTCTGCTCCCCTGGAGCTTGCAGCCATCTCCTACCTCAGCATGTGCCCACAAGCCCTGTACAGAGGATCTAGGAGGGCTGGGCTGTTGGGGAAGGCACTATACAGGCCCCTAGAGAGTACCTGTTCAATTCTTTGCTTCATCACTTTTGGGGCACCAAGTGCCATGAGGCTAGAGTCAGCCTATGCCTCTTTGTAACTCCCCCAGGAGAATGGAAAGAGAGGAACAGGTGGTGAAAACTGGAGAACTTGAAATCCCATGTCTACTGGGTCTGCACAGCTCTGTCACCTTGGTGACTGCTGCTCTGGAAGGGCGGGAACATTTAAAGAGGTGTTTGTAGGTTCTCTAACATACCTCTGGTTGCTGTGCTTGAGAAGACCAGCTTGATCAGTGAACAACAACTTCATCTCTCCCATGTGAGTAAAGTTGGGTAGTGGAATCCTTTAGATGAAGCTCTTTCAGAAAAACTATGAGTTCTTTATTGTTGTGATTGCTGTTGGGGGTTGTTAGTGCTGCTTTAATCCAAAAGCTTTGGACTGCAATTTGCATTCAAGTTTCATTTTCCATAAAAGGTCCTGGAATCCTTGCCTGTAGAATGAATGTCCTTTTATCTGTCCTCCCTACTAAGGCAGGTATGAGCACATGATCTGCAGAATATAGAAAACCATAGTTCATGACTTTTCAACAGTGTAAAAAGTCACAGCCTCTCTCACATGTTAATGATAGTCCTCAGTTTAACTTGTCTGTCTGTGTTCATTACCCTCAGCTGCATCCGCTGACTTAGCAATGGAAGTTGAGTCTGAGCTGCAGGTGCTGCTGATTCCAGTGCTTGGAAACCTAAATCCCGGGGAGTTTGCTTTGGATCTTAAGAAATGGCAACAAGACAGTGGAGTCCCTTCGTCTAGGTATGCATTCCTCAGGGTGCCTAAGGGCTCTGGTATGAGCAGGAGACCTGGCTTTCACTTGGGGTTTTGAATGGCTCTCAGTGTGGCTTGTCTCATTGTGAGATGAGCACAGTAACACATGGCCATGTCGTGGGTCTGCAAGCTGCTCAGCTGGAAGTACTGCTGGAGGTGGCCCTGCTGATGATGACTTGGGTCTGGAAAGCCTGGCCATAGACAGCACTATGGGCAGAACAGATACCACTTACCCATTCAAAGCCTTTCCCTGGAGTTGCCAACTCCAGTGGAGGTTGTTGCTGGTGAATGCTTAGCCAGGGGTTTTACAGCTCAGCATCACTGACTCCCCAGGCTTCCTGGCTTCTGCTATGGACTGGGGCAGCTAGATTTGGGAATTGACACTTTCAGACACAGGCAGACTGATCCCTGTCATTTCAGTTCAATCAAAATCCCACGTGGTCTCCATAATAGTTCACCCCAGCTCGAGACAGGAGCTAATGGGCCCTTCAAGGCCTCATTGCAGACTCCACAGAAGTCATTTCCACCACAGTTATCACTGCTCAGGAAGAGCACTGTGTTGTTTCCAGTTGTTTCCCACATCTGCCCTGCCATGTCTCTGGATGCTGGTGCCCAGTTCCAGGTCTGCTTGAGGGATTTGCCATTGGGCCCCAGAAAAGCCCCTTACAATGGGCTGACAAAGTTCTTTGGGTGAATCTGATATCCTTAGACCAACATGGCTACAACCTACACCTCTTACAATGGGATATGTTGTTTCCTCCCAATCCCAGGGAGTCTTCCACTGTCTCTGGAAAGTCTCAGGCCTGGGCAGTGCTGCCTGGGCATCAGAAAGCCTTTGCACCCCCACTGGTGGATCCCAGCTTGTTCCCTTGCAGGGCTAGTGCACAGGCTGCCTCAGTTTCCCCTGTGGAGGGTGTCAGAGCATGAGCAGCCCCAGTAGGTTTTCCTCTTATGGTCACTGCCAGGGCAATCCTAGGGGAGTGAGGCTGGTAGAGCAGTAATAGGGAAGTGGCTTTCTCCTGCCTCCTCATCTCCAGAGGCAGGGTTGGGAGTATGTAGATGTGCTGGATTGTCCCAGCTGAATGAGTCAGTATAAGATGCCTCTATATCCCATATCCCCACAACCTACTCTCCAGAGGTTTTAATGCTGATGGGGAACCTGGCTGACAGAAGATATTAGATACCCCTTTAAATCCTTGCTAACTTGTAGGCTGGTTACCAGTGCCCAGGACCAGGTGCTATTTGTTGATGGCTCCCCCTCCCTCCCTTTATTTCTGTCTTATGTGGTGGTTGATGTGGCCTCTACCCCTTGTTTCCTAGTGGAGCACAGTGGGGTTTCTTTAGCTGTGGAGCAACCTATGCCCTGCAGGTCCCAAGGGGCTTTGTGTAGGAAAGGAGCCGCTGCCTGGGTTAGACCCCAGGATGAAATGCATCTGCAGATCTGGATTTGCACAGCCACCTGTTCCCATCTTTGCCTCAGCTGCCTGGTTTGGAAACAGCCACCCACATCTGAAGCAGAATCAGAGTGACTATGTAACCAAGTGCCTTCCATCCATGCTGCTGGGTCCCACACATTCTTTCCTGCAGTAACACCAGGCAAAAGCACCAGGCTCTTGATGCTATTCCTGGAGGCAGAGTTGCTGTTCCTTGAATTTTAAGGAGAGGGAGAGTGTTTGAGAGGGAGAGAGAGAGAAGAAGGAAGATTGCTTCTTCTTTCCTGCACCAGCACCAGGAGGCCTGGATTCCACCAGGCTTGAAGGGGAAACAGCCCAAGGCCTTGGAGACCCGCTGCTCTCCTGCTCTCTGATTCAGGCCATGTCCCTTCCTGGTGCACCCTGTGCTGAGAGGTCAGCACTGGAGCACCGTCCCCATGTGCAGTGGGTCAGCCATATGCACAGCCAGTGTCTCCCCAGACAGGGACATGTACTCTGATGTCAGTGTTCCCTGCAAGTTGTGAGGGAGTTTGAATGGCAGCCCCTGGCCACAGTATTGACTGGTGCCACTCATGCAGAGACTGCAGGGGACCTCAAGGCAGTCAGTAGGTCTCTGGTCTTCAGGCAAGGCTGGGGTGGGTGGGGGAGGCTGAGAGATGAAAGGCAGTGCTCGGGTCTGCATACAGACTATTGGCTTGGTTATGACAGTGTTAGTGTGAGATCCAGTCCCTAATTCATAGAGAGTTCAGTGCCTGGGAGAAGGGGGCAGTCTGAGTTTGGATAGGGGACAGGACCTATATGATTGGCAGTCTGGGTTGGACCCAGGTATCTGGGTTTTCCATTTCCCACAGAAAAACAGAGTAAAACGTGGATTTCCCCCTTTACCAAAAGAAAATGTGTATTTCTCATTTTAGCAAAATCCACGGGTTTCTCTGCACTTTCACATAGAGCTCTCTACAGTCTGGCAGAGGCCCATCCTGCCAAGGGTTGCAGGGAGAGAGCTGTCAAGCAGGAGGTACCATGTGAATATATATGGACATAGGTGCCAGGAAGCCTGGAGAGCAGCTCCTGCAGGTAAGAGGGTGGGGGGAGACTGAGACCCCCCCAGAAGGAGAGAGTTGGGGATGCTGCCCAGCTGGGTGGTGCTTGGAACCCAGGGCTACAATACGTGGCTGCAGGGCCCCAGCAAGGAGTGGGACAAGGCCTTGGGAGGCTCATACAAGGGGTCAAGGGGCAGGGCATGTATGCCTGGGAAGGCAGTGGGAAGTGCTTCCCATATTGGTGTGCGGGGCAGGGGCAGACATCAGCCACCTGCTACAGGCTTAGGGTCCCACCTTGCTGCCCTCCTTCAGCAGCTGCACAGCGTGGCGGGTGTGCCCAGCACTGCAGGGAAGAGTGGAGCAGTGCAGGAAAGCTTCTTGACACTGTGAACTTCATGCTGCTTTGCTGACACATCCCCTGACTGCAGGGCAACAATGGGGGTGGCTGCTCAGGTTTGTGCCCCTCGCACAAAAGATGTGTTGTCAGAGAAGCACAGAGCTCACAGCAGATAGGAGATATCTGTTTGGCCCTACCGCCCACCCTGCCTCTGCCCTGCAAACAGATCTGGGGGGCAAGGGTCCCCCCACTTCTGCCCCGGAAGTGCACACAGTGGTAGAGAGCCACCCCACCCCCCTGAGCCCGCAGCAGGCAGGCATCAGTGGGTAGAGCAGGGCTCCTGCTTGGCTGCAGCAGCCACCACCACCTCTTGCTGGGGACAGAGAGCTGTGGACCCAGATCCCTGGCCCCATAGCCCTAGAAGCTGGGGCCCCCTCCAGCAAGGCTGGGAGGGACAGGGAGCTGTGGATGGGGGGTGAGGGACACCAGTAGGGCTCGGGGGCTGTGGAGGAGGGGCAAGGGGCACCACCAGGGCTGGGGAGGGCTGTGCAGGGGAGAGAAGGGGACCAGCAGGGCCTGGTGGGCTGTGGGGAGCCTTTAATTGTAATCACAGATTTGGGTGTTTTTATCAGGGGATTTGTGAGCTTTTTTTGCTTTTTTTTTTTTTTTTTCTTAACAGGGAAAACCCAGGATTCCTAGTGATGGCAGTCCCTGACAGCTGTGAGTACACCATGCTTCCCAGATAGGCGCAAAGTTGCCTCCATATAATTTAATCTCCCAGGGTGTGGAAAGTGTCACAGGGCGGCTCACAGACCCAGTTAAGTCTGGAGCAGGGTCCTCATCCTCTCACAGCAGTGCTCCCAGCACACCTAGGCCTGCTTGCTGACATGAGACAGTGATGAAGAAAGGAAGACACATAAGAAAGATCTGGGGTTGAGAGTCATCTCATGAGGGAAACTGAGACTTCTTCACCAGTTTTCCTCTTGGGCTAAACCTTCTAAACCAAATTACCCAGGTTCTGCTCAGCATGACCGGAGCTGCCTGTGTCCTGGGTCATTCTGGTTCATCAGCTGTGAGTTTTGGGGAGGAAATAGGAAGAAGAAGGGAGCATCTGATAGAAGTACAACAAAAACATTGGTCCAGATCATATTGGCACCAAAATTGACATTATGGGCAATTGGCTTTTTTTGGCTGATGTGGCCAGTAACGTTACCAATAAATGCCACATACGTGCATACAACCAGCAGTGTGGCCTGGCATCTTCAAGAGTGGAGTCTGGCTAGTAAGTCTGTGTGGAGGAAGGAGCATGAGTGGGACAGATAAGAGGCCCCCATGGTGAGGGAGGGAGTGGGGCAGGGGCAGGGGCAGGGGCTGGTGCTGGTGCTGGTGCTGGTGCTGAGCAGCCAGGGTGCGGCACAGGAAAGAGCTGTGGCTTGTCTGGGGGATAGGAAGGGGGAAGTAGCTCCCACTACTCTGCCCATCCTCAGGGGATGCACTGGGGGATATGTGCCCCTTCCCCCTGGGATCTGTATGTGGAGCAGGAGCAGGCTACTCATTGCTCTTGGAGTGCTTGGAGTTGTTTCAGGAAATGGTGAATCTCCCTTTCACATAATCTGCATTGTATTCTTTACTGCTTTCATAGACATAAGTGTGACCCATTCCAGCCCTTCTCAGGAGCTGGTTGGCCCCATTACATCCCTTATTGGCTAAAGTCAAATGCAGAGCCTGTGCAGGTGAGGTGCAGAAAATCTCCAGGCTTCCTTGCAGCCCCTCCAGACTACACCAGCTGGCCCTGTGACCAGGCACAGCATGGAGAGTCACTGCTAGCCAGGAGTGTGTTATGGTGAGTGAAACTGGGTTTGTCAGTCTCACTGGTTTCCCAAGGAGGAGAAAATACCTTCCAGAGCTGTTTCAATGAATACCTGGTGAATCCAAAGTGCAACAACCTCCCTTTGCCCCACCACACTAGGGTCTGCAGGGTCAAGTCCCATTCCGTGTGTGTGTGTGTGTGTGTGTGTGTGTGTGTGTGTGTGTGTGTTGGGTAGGGGGTTACTTTTGACAGGCACATGGTGACATGTCCCTCACTCAGCAATGTCATCAGGGCCTCAGCACTGGGCCAGGCCTGGAATGGAGGCAATAGAAGGGATGGTCTCATTCCCTCATGGGCAAGTCATGGCCAAGTGTCCCAGATTCATTTCCTGGCGGTTCCAGGGAAGGTATGGCCATTGTGCTCTCAGCTCTGTCTTTTGGGAAGTGGTTTCCTTTCTCAGTAAAGCCACAATGGAGGGGAACATTCCCGGGGTCGAACCCTTTCAACACCTATGGCTCAGGGAGTGAGACGGGCCATGGTTGGGTTCTGGCTCATTGTGTGTGCCCAGCACTGAGCTGGAAGATGATTGTTTGCCTTGTGGGTGCCCAGGGGTCAATTGTTCTGGCTGTGCCTTACCTGGAGCTCTCCCTAGGCCTGGCACATTAGCAAAGGCTGCTGCTATGGCAGGAAGAGTGAGCAGGGCCTGTCTTGAAGAAGCATGAGGCACAAAGCTGCATCCCACCCCCTGCCCTGTGTTTATGGCAGCAGTGGCCAGAAGGCTGGGAAAGCTGGGTCTGTTGGCTCCAGGCGTGAGGGCTCCTCTGTTCAGATTGTGCCTGTAGTTTGTACATGACATGCAAATGAGGGTAAAAAAATGCAATGATGAGTGGGGGGCTGTGATCAATAGCAGGATTTCTTCCCAGTGGGTTGAGCACCCTGGAGCCTGGAACCAGCTTTGGGACAGGGGAACATGAAAGTCAGTGCTGCAGAGACAGGTGGACTCCTTGTTCTGCACAGAGGGTGCAGAACAGTCTGCAAGCTGCTGCCAGCCCCTTCAGGCTCAGGAGTCTGTAAGTGCCCAAGCCTGGTGCCAGCCCCTGTGCCCAGAGGGAAATTTACCCAGGGGATCAGCCCTGGGATTTGGGTTGGGCACAGGAGCGCCCACAACCATTGTGAAATACATGTGTTCAGACAGAGCTGCAATGTTTATTCCATAGTGATGACGGGCAGTAGGACGGTGCCTGCTTCTGGCTCACAAGGAAATGCTAAAGCCTATGTAAGACCCTGACCCCTTGAGTCATGAGAAGTTGAAGGGAATCATGCATGTGACCATGAATCACTCCTTAGGATTTTTCATACTGCCTCAGCATGGGGTTGTGACAAAGACCCAATGTTGTGAGGATGTTTGCAGTTGCTGTCAACATGTCCATGGCAAAGAAAGACAGGCCATGGCGTTTCAGTTACCTTTTTAGCTCGGCCAGAGAGAAGCAGCCACAGACCAAAGCAGAGCACTAGCTCTTGCTCTGAATCTGTTGATCAAGATCAGCAGTGGGACCAGAACAGGAGGAGAATGGGGCAGAGTGGGGCAGTCCTGGTGCTGCAGGAGGGGAGGCCAGAGCCTGGGAGGAAGGCCCAGCTCCTGGAGGCAACGTCCATGAACAGCCCAGGGAAGCTACTGGGGCAGAGAGCTGGGAGGGGATTTGCGTGGAGGGAGTGTGCCAGGGCCTGGCTCAGGGACCCAGGACAGATGGGGGGAGGTATGTGCATGTATGTGTGCTGGCATGAGTGTGCCCACATATGCATGGAGACCCCCTAGCACTGTGTTTCTACCTTCCTGCTCTCCCATGCGCTCATCTGACTGGCCCTGGGGGCACCCTGGCCTAGGGAACTTGCTGTGACAAGCACCCTTCCTGTCCCTGTGCAGGGAAAGTGTCTGGAGCTTGTCCCACTGCCCTCACTTGGCATCGCTGAGCTGGGTATGTGCGACAGGGAGAGCTCAGGCTGGGCAGGCCTGAGAGATGCAGAGTTGTGAGGGAGCAGCTTCTATGGAGAAAGCTTGTTCTTTCCAGTCCAGGTTGGTGTAGGGAAGGACAGGACAAAGGGTAGTAGCATGGCGAGGGTTAAGGAGGGCCCTAATCAGCTGCTGCAGTTGCAATCAGCTACATCAGCCTCAGCTGCTCCAGCAGGCTGCAGGGAGCCTATTGGCTGCTCCTGGCAGGTTATTGCCCTGCAACTGGGAAAGGAAGCTGAGGTGAGAGCTGTCTCTATTCCCTGCCCCAGGTTGAGGTCTCAGTTGTGAAGTCCTGGATTGAAATGTCCTGCAGGAGCCAGATACAGCTGGGCCTGAGGCTGGGGACTCACATTGCAGGTCCTACCCTCCCTTCCCTGCTGTCCAGTCCCTGTGGGCTTTGTTCTGCCCCTGGGACAATGAGAGCTGGGGGAGCTGAGCCCTGTCTGGCTCTGGATTTGTGAGGCTCTCTGCAGGCTCTTGAGAACTGGTACTGGGAGACTATCAGCTACCAGCCCTTTCCCAGGACAGCTGGAGTGATGGGGCTTGAGCTCAGAGTTTGTGCCATGTAAGCTGGAAGACATGGACATGAGGGAGCATGAGCTCAGGGGGACTAGCCCTGGAGTAGGAGCTGGGCAGCCCTGGAAGGGCAGGCAGGATATCAGAGATCAGGGCCTGAGCAGGGCTGGGTCAGATTTTGGGTTAGTTCTCATGGAGAAATGAGTGACAAAGGGCCCCGAGTACGTGTAAAAGGAGCTATTACTTTTTGTGCCATCCCAGCTGTTTGGCATCATGGTACATCTCCCCTGTCTATGGCTGTCAGGACACGCAACTGCAGGGAAAGCTGGTTTTAAAGGAGTCTCTAGAGAGGGTCACTCTGTTTTGGAAAGAGGCAGTGTAGTCTGTCATCATTATAAGGGAGTAAAGTAATAAGTTGTCTTGGATTTGCTGGTGACTGTGCAGGTCAGGGTAAGAATCTCTCCAGACTGCATTTATCCTTGGTCTGGACTCAGTGAGCTGGAGCTGGTAGCAGAGATCTGGAAAAATCAGTATCCCTGATTTTTTTCCAGACAACCCTCGCATATGTCCCAGTTACTGCTGCTTTCCCCAGTCCCTGAACCCTTGTGGGGAAAAGTGGTTCTGCCTGTGCCTAATTAACAACCTGGCCCCTCATAATTAGGAGAAGATGTGCAGGGTTCCCTTGAAATCAGCAGCACAAAGAGGTTAGCAGAGAGAATCCTTGCAGGCAATGACAGAGTTGAAGCTTGCTGTCAGTTCTGGTCCCCTGCTAATAGTGCTCTCTCTCCACTCCAGTCCCCAAGCCAGTGGTGCTTGTGGGACCTGGGAGAAAAGGGGTCTGAAGCTCAGGGTTTTGCTTTAGCAACAATAGGATTTGCTTCACTGTGTTTCTGGCTCACCAATATGAGACTGTCTTCAGGGCTCCCTTGCCTCATCTGTCAGTGCAGCAGGTTCTTGGCATTGCCCTTGGAGATAATGAATTCCCCCCCATGCACAGACCTACTGCAGCGTATGGTACATACAAGGTTGTTCATAGCAGCAACCCCTCCCACGGACGCTGGTGGACCCAGTGCATGTGATTGCATCTCTCCTGCAAAGCCTCTGGGTTTGCATTCATCAGCTGAGTCTCCAGGCTTCCTCATCATCTCCCCCAACTCTAGCAGCTGCACCTGGGACCAGGTGTCTGGGGGAAAAGACAGTTTAACAATCATTTGAATTTCACCTGCAAAGGCCCCAAGGCTCCACAGCTTCTCTGGGATTTCACTGGGAGACCTGAGCCTGAGATTTGCAGTGCTGCTGCCCCCGGTATCTGGAGTGCTTCCCAGAGCTGCCCAGGATACTTATGTCCCAGCCTCATATCTCTATCCTGTCTACTGAGTAGGCTCCTACACATCTTTTCCTTCCTGGATCCCATCCTACCCCTATCCCTCCTTTCCCTCTCCCCCAACACTCTTTCCTCTTGTCAGTGTAGCAGGCTTACCTTCCAGAGCTTGGGTTGAACTCCAGACTTGAGATCCTGCTGTTTTTGATTGATGGACCCCATCCACCAATTAGGAGACAGCAAGAGAAATAACATCATGCCCTTTTCCTGAGGGGAAGGGGAGAAGAACTTGCCTGGACCTGATTGAAGACTGCAAACTGTCAGGTCTTGAAGACTTTAGGGTAGAGCCCTGGAGTGCACAAAAGGAGGTGCATGCCCAGCACAAGGGGCAGATGTGTTGGGGATTGAGAAGAGAAAAGAGTGATGCTTAGAAGAGCGGAGGAGAGTTGCTCAGCAGGGCAAAGCAGTAGCCCAGGAAGAGCCCTTGAAGACTTCTATCACCAGAGAGCAGGGGACAGCTCCAGCAGTTAGGTTCTTGGTGTACAGCATAGCGTCCAGACCCTGGGAACTACGTGAGTTGTCATGGGTCTGCAACTCTGGCATGTGGCTAGAGACAGTGCACAGAGCAGGATCTTTAGAGCCCCTGGGGCAGCTCATGTCCTCAACCCCTTGAACAAGGCTGGGAGCTGGGTGCAAGGGGGTGATACACAGAGGTGAGAGACCCTGTAAGCCACTTGAGGACCCTGTGAGCTACTTGAGGCAGCAGCTCAGTGCAGACAACACAGCCAAGAACAGACCAAGATCTGGTGCTTCAGGAGGTTGTCCAGGCCTCCAACCCCTAATACAAGGAAAAGCATCTACTACACACAGCAGTGCCTGTGGTCCTAAGCCAGGAGAGCAGCAGCAGAGTCAGGCAGCAGGAACACCTGGTGGGGGCACAGTTTGACCTGGAGAACAAGAGGCAACCCTCTGGGACTGTGGAGTAATAGTGGAGAGAGGATCTCCACAGGGAAGATCCCCCCCACCTCTCCCCACGAGAGTTGCAAAGGGGCACCATGTAGGCCTTTCCTGGATGATAGTGGGGGAGCTTAGGAGTCTTTAGGGTCTTCCTCTCCTTTTTTTTCTTTCCCCCCACCTCCTTTACTGCAGTGGTACCTTGGGAGTGGGTCCCTGCCCTGGAAGGTTCCCATGTCTAAGGACTGCTGATTATATTTGTGAACTGTGCCTTACAGTTTGTGAATAATTTGAAGTAATAGTTTGTATATGAATAGAGTTATAAGGTTGCTCAATCTATCCTTTGGTCTGGTTTTGTTCTATGGTTTTGTTCATCTATAGTTTAAATGATAACTGGGTGTGGTATACATGTGTGTATATTATAGGGTTTGTTGTTTTGTAAACTTTGTGTGTGTGTGTACGTATATGTCCTTACCCTTCTAATGGTTTTGTTGTGATGATAAATCTGTATATAGATATGGAACTGATTGACTGCACCTGACTCTATGGGGGACAGAGCCAGCTGTTGGGCTGTTGTGTCCCTCCACGGCACACTACCCTGCCAATAATTCCCTCAGTTGGAGGGGGAAGTACATACCCATGTACACCCAGGATACATCAGGCAGAAGCAGTGATTGCAAACCCCCAGGACATGTCCTGCACCCTCCTCCAGAAATGGGGCTCTCCAGCCTGCCCCTCAGCTCTGAGACTGCTGGAGCCCTGGCTTCTAGGGTGGCATGAGGTAACATGGGAGCTGCGGCTCCTCCCATCCTTCTTGAGCTCCCAGGGGACTGAGGCTGGATCCCAGCAAGGGGCTTTCCCAAGGACTTTGGCCCTGGGCTCCAAGGGGCCCTAGGGCAAGCCCTGACTGACCAGCTGGAGCCTGTAGCTTGAGGAGGGCTGTGTCTGCTGGGGAATCTCTTTAATCCTTCACGGCCTGGAACCAGATCTGCTCGGAGCTCTTGCCTTGGCCCTAAGACGCTTGAATCTGCATCAGGGCTATTTTATCTGATCCTGCAATGGTGGGCAGTTTCCTAACATGATGTACTTGTGGTGAGCCCTCGCACTTCTCACCTCCATGCCAGTGTCCCATTGCTCAGGCATACTTCTGTGTGATAGCAGGCTTGGAGTGTAGCTCTGGGTGTGATGCTCCAAGACGTGTATGTGAAGCCAGGTCTTTGGCAATGGCTTATGCTGGACCAGCTGCATATTTCAGAGGGCTTGCAGACAAGCTCACAGGCGTTGCTCATGTCTGGGGAAGAAGGAAGTGACGCCAGAGCTAAGTAGCAAGAAGAAGAATTGTTGTGTTGAGTTCTGTCTGCTGCAGCTGTTTCTGGACTGGACTTAAGCAGAAGTTGGGTTGGATAAGTACAGGTCTGATGGTCCAGGGAATGTGCGAGTCAAGCATTTGTTTTGTTTGGAGATGTTGTATTGGACCGAGAGTACAGTTGGAAGATGTGATAGTATCATAGTATCTAGGGTCAGAAGGGGCCTAGAGCAGGCCATCTAGTCTGACCCCCCCCCAATGGCAGGAATGAGTGCCAGGGTCACAGGACCCCAGCCAAGTACCTATCTAATCTACTCTTAAAGACGCCCAAGGTAGGAGCAAGAACAACTTC
>JAGPOW010001296.1:56550507-56571122 GCA_030014935.1 Caiman crocodilus
CCCCCCCCCAAAATAAACCTCAAACAAAACCAAACCAAAAACAAAAAAACAAAACCTGCTGTAAAATGGGATGTTGTTTAAATCTGCTTGAAGATGGAGTTTTACTACCTGGTTGTCAGCATCTGTTTTTGTAAAGGGGGATGTAGTTACATTATGCGGTGTCTAAGCATGCAGGCTGTTTTGATTTCCTTTAGCAAAGCAACCATGACATAATAGCCTGGTTAATTGCTAAATTTCTATAGAAGGCATGAATTTTAGATATGTATAAAAGTTCTGATACATGTCGCATTCCTCCTTGATGTTTCTTGTTCTTACCTAGAACAGACCAACTGCACCATCACAATCTGCTCCTTACATGCAGGTTCGTACCTGTGTGCTTCTTAGTGCTCAATTGGCTAATCTTTGTTGTTTTAAAGCCTGGTTGTAGGGATTTTTGTGCTACTTGAATTAACATATTTTAAATATTTTGGGGTTTGAGAACTTAGTTTGGAACAATTTTCAATTAGTAAACAATTTTCATTTGGTTTATATATGGTTAACTAAGCTGCAGTCAAAAGGGTGCATGTTCTAATTGTTTTCCCCAAAATCAATTCCTTTGTGTGTCAGGATCTCAGAAAAGGGGTGTTGTAATAGTATATTTTTTTAAAAAACAAACAAGCCAAAGGAAAAGCATGCATTGCTGTTTTGCAGGACAATCGGTTAACTCTTTGATTCTTTTGCCTTTTTGTTGGCCGCCACTTTGCTGCTTGCACAGAGAGATAAATGTGCCCTCTCTGCCTATTAGCTGGTGCCTTTTTTTCCCCGCTGCCAGCTTGTCGGACTTATTTAAATAAAACTTCCTGAGCAGACTGGTAAGCTGTCAGTAAAAATCAGCATTTGCTTAGCAGAGAGGCAGTGAGATTTGATTTTAATGCTGCCACGCTGTTCTCTGTGGTAATGGACTTCTGGTAAGCTATTAAAAAAATTAGTTATAAATATGTGATCATAACTGAAATTAGGCAGCTTGGAGAGTGAGGTGAGGATTGGCGATGCAAAGTACTTTGGATAGTAAATCTTAAACAGAAAGGGTAATGGAAAGGGAAAGAGAGCCAGTGTCAAAGCTATTGGAAGGTGAAAGGGTCCATTTAAGTCTCTTCTCAAGCATCTGAGGACTAATTTACCTAAAGATCAGGAGGAACAGTTCTTATCATTCCTCACATTGGAGCACTTTAATTAGGAGCAAGACTAACTTAATTTTCTGTTGCTTTGTAATGGTGTCTGCTTTTTATATTTGTATGAAACACTGGAAACCACCATGAACTTCTCTACTTTTTATAGTGAAGAATAGTTGCATATATTTGCACAGACCTATACACTGACTAGAAGAGTATATAGGAAGTATACATGCTTTTTGCTTGCTCTTGCTTAACGTTTTTGATGGACCCATGATTACCAGGGTGTAGTGCAGAGCAAACTGCCTGTCGTACCTGCGCTGCCTCTTGAAGGACAGCAGTGAGATGACCTTTAAAACTTCACTTCACATATTAAATGTTATGTTCCAGTTTATGATACTGGGTATGAAATAGCAACTTGTTTTGGAGCAGAGGGCCTAAGTTAAGGGGTAAGCTTTACTGTTTTGGACATGCCTTTAATTGAATCTGGAGCATTAGGTTTTTTAAACAGGATCTTTGTTAGCAGCCTTTTACAGTCTAGATGGTACTAGATAGCTTCCATTGAAAACTGGCTAATGCTGGGTTTTGTGCCTTGAAATAATGAGGAAGATGGCACACTTTTTAAAATTGCCTCTTTGTGCCTTGTTCCCTCTGCATAGGGGAATTTTTGCCCATACCTCATTAAAAATAGATGTATCCTTGGGACTTGAAGCTGGAGCTTTCTAACAGGTATTTTTTTCAGTGCCTTGGACAAATCAAGGAACCATCTGTAACTTTGAAATGGGTGTTGTGTATAATAATACATGTTTGATGTTGGTTGGTGTTCAGAATGGGTTTAAGTGAAACTAACAGAAGTGACTGTTAGTCTCATTTAAGAGATCTGGTATGTGGGTACTATTCCTCCTGGAGCAGCTGGAGCCCTTGTATAATGCTGCATCTGCCACTTTAGAGATAATTATTGGAGGACATTAATAGTTGTCCAGAAGTTGTGTTCTGTCCCCCGGTCCCCTCCTCCCCCCAAGTCTGGGGAGATTTTAAATCCTGAAGTTATTTCACAGTCCGGTACTTGGCTTATGATAATCCACCTGAGGCGAGAATATTGTGCTGAAGGTGGGATCACTGAATTTTGAGAGGAATTAAGTCTGTGCCATAACACACTGAAGCTTGGTTTCCCTTGATGTTGTAGTACATCTCGTTGAGGTTTCAGGGTCCTCTAGGAACGGTTGTCCTTTAAAAGCCACACTTGTGCTCTCTTAGCTGTGCAGCTGTTGCACAATTCTCATGTACCTCAAATCTGTCGGTGGCAATAGCTTTCTGAAGTGTCCAGGAAAAAGGGGATTGGTACTTCTATATTAAGCATGGTGCAATTCAAGGCCAAGTGAGTGTACAGAGCCTTGATAGATGAGCTTTGCTGAAGGTCAATTACTGAAGGATCTGAATGTGGTTTTTTTATGTTTTTAATGTTTTGCTCTGTTAGTGTGTGTACCTATTATAGAGATCTTCTTTAATTGACATTTTTCATGGAACACTAAAATAAAAGCGTTTTTAATTCCATGGCTGAGCACTCTTCTGCTTTTCACTGGACCCTAATAAATGAAAATAAGGTTGGGGGAGCACTGCTGCTTCATGGACAAATCACTTAAAAGTACCTTAGGGCTGCAGGGGCCCTTGGGATTGGAATCTGCATTGCTGGAAGGTAAGTTCCATTTGGTGCAGTTCCTGAAGCTGTCAAAAAGAGAAGATTTTTCAACCTGGTTTTACTCTGAAAATAGATTGCAATAAACCAGTCTCGCAGCTGAGATGCCAAATGTTGGGAATAGATGGCATTGGCTGGTGTAAAGCAGGTGTATGACACTGGCCTGCACTGAAGGACAAATGTCCTAGGGAAAGGAGCTGGTTGGGCTACATGGAGCCCCATCTGTGGCTCTGGATTTAGTAATAGGATACCACCTGTGCCTGATCAGGAGATAATCTAGTCCAGCTCCTGTAGCAAGGCAGGAGACCTATAGATTTACAGCCCCCATGCCCCTGCCCTTGTAATATTCAAAAATAAAAATTGAAAAAAGGATGTTTGGTCCTGATTTCCAAAATGCCAGTCCAACAAACAAGACTGCAGCAGCTCAGTGGACAGCCTGTTTCACTCCTTTGCTATCCTTGCAGTTAGAAAGTATTTCTTAACACAATTTTGTCACAAACACGGCTATCTGCTGCTTGCTCTTCCCTCGTGGGATGAGAATCGCAGCAGTAGGAACAACCTGGCAGCATAGATGACTGTTTCAGTTGCCTTCAGCTGTTCCTCAGGTCATCTGTGGGCATGTTTCTCCTGGACTCGTGAGTTCACCTGTACTTTCTACATGTGGTAGTCAAAATAGCAGAGTGCTCCAGCTGAAGTGATACCTGAGTTGAGTAGAGTGGAACATGCTCTGCATGCTGCTTGCCCCAGGCTGGGACTTGTGTCATATTGATTAAAAATGGAGTTGTCAGTTACACGGCCCTACAAGGGCTTTTTTGCTTGCTGCTGCCTGAGGTAGTTGTGGTCTGTTTTGTATGGATGTATCCTTGCTAAATATAGCAGTTAGTGCACTTAGCACTTCTCAGTATTGAACTTTGTAGTGCTGATCTCATATCGTCTCCCCTGTGCGTCCATTCCAGCTTTGCCATCTGATTCTGCACTGCTGGGGCCTCCTTCTACTTTCAGCTGGCTGTGCGATGCTTGCCATGAAAGCCAATGGGACAGTTCTCCCTCCTCCAAATGTAGCATGTTACACTCAATGATGGCTTGCTTGCATGCATATGGGGCTGTCTGCCTGTGCAGACTGAACAATAGTACCTGAACAAGTTTTTTAAAATGTTAAGCAAGTATGAACAACAAACCAATCTGCTTTCTGGGACTTACCCGATTTATTTGGACTTGGCCTAAAGCAGTGGGAGTTGTCTGGCCACAGTGACTCCATAGTGAACAACAGCCTGTAAGGCAAAGAAACTTGATCCACCAGTGCAGCATAATGAGAAACCATCATCTATAGCTGTCAGGTATGTGTTAGATCTCTATCATCCACAAGCTTCCATTACAACAAAGGCATCCAGCTGTTGTAGCAGCTTAAAAGTCAGTGCAGTTTAAATGCCCTGCACGTGCGCATAGTCTTGGGACCACTGGACTGAAATCTGGCTCCGTTGGGAATAACTGCATGCTGCTATGGCAGCCCCTGCTCCATTCACGTTTAGTTTAAAATGACAGATCAAGGCAATCATTAACATCCTTCAGCATCCAGTCTGAGTGGTTGCCTGCCCTTCAGTGCTATCAGCAATGACTCTCCAGGGAGCTTTGAAGAAATAGAAATTGACTGGCATTATCAACCGCTTCACTCCGGTGTATGGCTCTAATGAGCTATTGTAGAGAGCAGTAAGGAGATAACTCAGGTGGTTATTTCCTCCTGCCAGCTTTGGAGATGGATTAAAGAAAGGAAAGCGAAGGTGGCTGCTTTCCTGGATGTAGTTCTTTCAATTCATATAAGGGAAGTAAAATGAAAAAGATAAAGTTGCTGGCACTTTCCAATAGATATAGCATGCGTTGCAAAAAGAGAAAGCCTTGCTGGCTGGATCAGTTATGGCCTGGTATGTCCTCATTTCCAAAAGACTCCCCCTTAGGACTGCTGCTTTGTGGAGAAAACAAATGTTGATTAGCATTGCAGGGGCAATCTTATGGAGTTAGACTGGTGCCTTTTTTTGTTTGGTACAAAGTTTTTGCTAACATCAGGACTTAATACAAGATGCAAAGAAAACCCCTATGGACTACACACGCTGGGTTTTCAATTATCATCCTGAATTTTGAAATGATGATGTTAAAAAAATAACTAGGCAATCAGAGAACCAGCCTAGCCCAATCCTCCCTCCTAGCTTTCAGACTGCTCCTTATCACACCCAGCTTATCTTCACCCATGAAATTCCTGCTGATTAGGAGGCACATACTGGGACCCTACACTGTCTTGAGGGAAAATGTCAAGCTAAGCAACTAATCTCAACTGCCCCACATAGCAGCACCCTGTCCTACCCCACTGCCCCTTGCACCGCCAACAAAACCCTCTGAATCCATGGATCAAGCTGGCTGTGGTATAAACTAACCCAGTACACCAGCGAGACCCTCCCGGAAACGGAGTGAAATGAGACACAACCTACTTCCAAGAACAAACGGTCAGAAACGAAGGAAGGGACTGCGCTATTAGCGCATTTTAAAAAAATAGAAAACCACTTCCTTTCTGAATTTCAAGTCCTGACACCGAAGGGAAGTTTATACAATGCTTTCAGAAGCTGGGATTTGGGGTGGAGGGAATAATAATCAGCTCGCTAGACTCAAGAACCACAGACTTAACACAGACGTTGACTTTGTGGTTCATTGTTATCCAAGTCAGGGCTGGGCAATGATTTCGGACGGAGGGCCGCTTAGTGAGTTTTGGCCCGCCATCGAGGGCCGCTTGACGGGCAGCTGGGGGCAGATAAATATTCATTTTCTAAATTGTTGTAGGGGCTAAAATGGGCTGGTGGCCGCACCCCTGACCTAGGCGATATGCTCCGGTCAGTGCTGTGCAAGTGATAGCAGCTCTCTTGAACGGGCATGCTCTTCCATTGATCTCGTCTGCATTCTACCTGTCAGCTACCTAATAGTGTCTCATTCCCTGTATCTGCAAGAGGAGGCTGGCTAGATACCTGGCTGGGGTGTGATGATGCTGGCACTGCCCACGGGCAGCGCACGCACAGGCTCTCCCAAGAGCGGGGATCATTATGGGGCAGCTGGGATCCAGATAGACCAAGCAGGATACGCTTGGAGCCGGGGGCGGAACGCGCGGGAACCGGGGTCGCGGCTGCTGGCCGGAGCCGCTTCCGGGGGGACCGGAAGTGGGCGGGCAGGCACATTGTTGCGCGGGGTCCCCCGCGTCGCATCCGGTGTGCTGCGCTCCGCTCCGCTCGGCCGGCGGCGGCAGTGGCGGCGGTATGTCCGGCCGGCAGACGTGCCCGGAGTGCGGCTCCGCCGACCTGGTGCAGGACGCGCTGTACGGGCAGAACCAGCTGGTGTGCGCCGCCTGCGGCCGCGTCCTCGCCGAGGGGCTGCTCACCACCACCTTCGCCGAGGAACAGCAGCTGCGGGGTAGGGCGGGCGCGGAGCAGAAAGCGGAGCAGCAAATCAGGCAGGGGAAAGGCGTCATTGTGCCACTCAGGGAGGGAAAGACCGACTTGTGCAGGAAGGGGGAAGAGGGGAATCTCCTCCGGGTGTCTTGTCAGAAACAGTTGCCCCTCACCCACAACTTTCCGCTGGCTCGCGCTGCTGCGCGGGCCTGCTGTTTCTCTGGGCTTTGTCAAACTCACAGCTTGCTGCCGTAGCCGTCTGCCCATCAGCAAGCAAATGCCAGCTTGCAAGTGCCCGTGGGAAGCTGGTGGGTTTTTTGAGCAGGTAACAGTGAGAGCTTCAGCTGGAGCAGTGCAACAAATATCAGCTGGAAACTGTTGGGAAGTTTCCATTTAAGTAAAACACAACTTCTGTTCTGAACCAAACCTTGGAGGAATCTTTAACCAAAAGTATCTACTGCTGGAAAGCTAACTGTTTTGTTTGTAGTTCAATACATGGCAGGACTGTATTGAACTACAAACAAAACAAAACTGTCTGGTTCGTGGTGCTGTGATGTTTTGTTGTACGTGCTGAGCAATGACCCTCTCAGCAGCACAGAGCGGACAGGGATCTCGGAGTCATCGTGGAGTCCAAAATGAACACAAGCCGTCAGTGTGTCGAAATCATCAGCAAGGCTAACCGCACTTTGTCGTGCATCAGCTGATGCATGACAGATAGCTCCAAGGAGGCAATAAATACTTCCTGTCTATGCAGCACTGGTCAGACCACTGTTGGAGTACTGCGTCCAGTTTTGGGCACCGTACTTCAGGAAGGATGTTGATAGACTCGAGAGGGTCCAGAGGAGGCTGCTTGTATGGTTAGGGGCTTACAGGCCGAACCCTATGAGGAGAGACTGAGGGACCTGGACCTCTTCAGCCTCCACAAGAGGAGGCGGAGAGGTGATCTTGTGGCCACCTAGACATTAGGGGGATGCAGCAAGGGATCGGAGATGCTCTGTTCCCCAGTAAAAAGGAACAATGGTCACAAACTGACAGAGAGCAGATTTAGGCTAGACATCAGGAAAAACGTCTTCATCGTAAGAGTGGCCAAAATCTGGAATGGGCTTCCAAGGGAGGTGGTGCTCTCCCCTGCCCTGGGAGTCTTCAAGACAAGGCTGGATAGGCATCTGGCTGGGGGCATCTGACCCCAGCGCTCTTTCCTGCCCAGGGCAGGGCGTCAGACTCAGTGATCTGTTGAGGTCCCTTCCAACCCGAGCATCTAGGACTCTATGTCCATGTTGTGACTGGCTTCTCAAACTGGTTTTAGTAAAAATCTATGGGGAAAAACATCCTGTGGGTCCTTACATATGGCTTTACCCTACACACAATTTTGCTATATTTTTTTTGTTGGGTTTTTTTTAGAAAGCTCAGTCAGTTTGGACATGTTCCTTTAAGTATCTGTGGTCAAGTCTCAGGGCCTCTCCTTTTTTTATCTTCTAGACTGACCCATGTTTGCTAGTTTTAATTCAGCGCCTATAACACATCGGACTGTGAGCAGGCTACCACTATAGATGGGTGCAGGCTGAGTGGAATCGGAGCTGTAGCTTTCCTGCTGTCAGCTGTCCCCCTGGCCGAGGAAATACAACCCCAAATGCATTTGTAGTGTGGGGTCTCAAATGTGAAGGCCTTTTTGGCAGCTGTGAAATTCAGCATAAGTTGGTGATCTGCTTTACTGTACTATATCACTCCCAGCATATAAACAGGTCTGGGATTGCACTGTTTGCGGAGATCTCTTTGGTGAGGTGCAGAAGAGAAGGAGTCAGGTTGACTCGACTCCTTTTCCATCCTATCCTATCAGTTCAGGGCTGAGTTGTATTGTCAGGGAGCTGGTGAAGGGAATAGGTGCTGCTGGTGCCGCCTTTGGAGATGTGAAGAGAATAGCCCCCCCAGTGCTTCGCTTTCCATCCCTATTGTCTGGCACTAACTGTGGACCTTGTCTTCTACTCACTGATGTGACTGCTTTGCCTGATGCTTGTCTTGCAGAGGTGACATACTCATGGAGCACGGGCCAGAAGGAGCAGCTGAGCCGCTGTGAACAGCGAGGTGAGAACTGGTTCCTAGTTTTGAGACATGTGGGACTTGGTGTCATGTTCCTGCCAGGGGGAAGCTGCCATGTGAATTGCACTTCTGTTTCTTGCTCAGCTGAGAAGCTCCCTTGGTTCTAGGCCTGGCAGTGCCAGGTGGCCATTAGCTGACATCTGGCCTGGGCTGAAGGAGCTAGAGAGACCCTTTTCATGCAGATGCTGACAGGGTGTGCTCTTTTGCAGGGATCAAGCGTGTCCAGGATCTGTGCAAAGTCCTCCAGCTTCCACCTGTGTTTGAAGAGACGGCCGTGTCTTATTTCCAGCGTGCAATCAAGCACCCCTCTTTCCACTTAGTCAGCTTGGAGAAGAAGGAGATTCTGGTGGGTTGTTGCGTCTGTGTGACCTGCCGGCAACACAACTGGCCTGTGACCATGGGAACGATTTGCTCCCTGCTGTATGCGGACAAGGAACTGTTTACCAGTGTGTACCTGCATGTCTTGAAGGAGCTGGAGCTGGATGTGCCTGCCCTGAGCCTGATGGATCTGGTGAAAACGCATCTCACTGGGTAATGGAACTGACACCCTCCTTCCTGCAGGACCCATGGGGCTTGGGAATCCCACATGGCTGGACACGCCTCGAGTCGCCTTTTGGGTGCAAGGCAGGACCTGTGCATGCAATGGGCAGTGCCACCTGGGCTGAGAGTACCAAGGGAGCCCTGGCTCCTATGGGAAGCATCCCCTGACACTCACCCTGGCACAGCAGAGGGCTCTCTCTGCAGAGCTCCACTTTGCTTATTTGCTTTGTGTCAAAAAGAAGGCTGGGCCAGTTCCCCTGAGACTAGACCCTGGGCCCTGTGTCACAGCTGGTGCCCAGATGCTGTCATGGGAATCTATCCCCCAAGTACTTAGGTTCACAAGGGCTGAATTACAGCTAAAAACTGCCCCCTGCCCCAGACTAAAAACCCCTCTGGCAAGAGGATGAGAGAAGAGACATCGATAGTTGTCATTTAGGTAGATAGTTGTCAGATAGGTCCAGGCAGTGGCCCACACACTGGCCTTCTCATTTGGGTGAGTGGAATTGCTGCTGCATTGGGATGACCTGCTCTGATAGCCACATGGACTCATGCTCTGAGTGGCTTCCAGTTCTCTGCCTGGCAATTAGCGTCTTTTTTTGGTCTTCCAGCTTCAAGCTATTCCAGAGTTCGACCACGGTCCCTGCCAAATTCATTGAGGACAAGGAGAAAATGGTGGCACGAACGATCCAGCTGGTGGAGCTGGCCAGTGAGACATGGCTGGTGACGGGCCGACACCCCATCCCGATTGTCACGGCAGCAGCCTACCTTGCATGGCAGTCACTGCAGCCTGGTGGCCGCCTGACCTGCACCTTCTCTCGCTTCTGCAAGCTGGCAGACACGGACCTCCCTCCGCCAGCCTACTTGAGACTGAAGGAACTTCAAGAAATACTCCTGAGAATGGCCTCCCAGTTGGCCTGGCTGCGGGTGCTCCGCGTGGACAAGAAGACAGTGGTCAAACACATCGGGGACCTGCTTCAGCACAGGTCCTTCCTGCTGAGGTGCTCCTTCAGGGCAGAAGATGCAGAGGATGGGGGTGAGGAAGCTGAGGGGGCTAGTGGGAGCAGCAGCCTGCAGGTGGTGGAGAGCGCAGGGCAGCCTGAGGGCCATTCCACAGCTGGGACCTGCCGCAGTGCGCAGACACCTCTGCTTCCACCATGCCTCCTGCATCCCAGGAAGAGACCCCGAGCAGCCAGCCCTGACCCTTCAGCCCCTGATGTCACCGGAGACGAGCCCATTCCAGATAGCGAGATAGAGCAGTACTTGCGGAGCCAGGAGGAAATAGATGCACTGAGGCAGGCACGGGCCTGGCAGTGAACCCACACACCTGCCTCAGGTCTGCTGCACCTCAACACTTCCAGCCAGAGCGTAGCCCTGTCCCTGGAGCTGTCCTGGGCATGTGAGACCTCTTTTCTTCCAGGGGAAGGGAAGCAGTGGGTCTCAGATGAGCTGTGCTATGCCAGCCATTGCAGGGCACTGACATGTCCTCCTGCTTGTCAGGCAGGGCCAGAATGGAATCCCAAAGAGGTGCTGGGGAAGGCTGGGGGGGCACTCAGGGGAGCTCCTGGTCAGAGCAGTGACCACAGCCTCCAAGGAGGCTCTCACACTTGTTTCCTGACAATCCCCCAGTGAGCACAGCATTGCTGAAGCCCAGCTGCTCTTCTCCTTCAGGGTATGAACACAGCTCTTGCACACTAGGGACTTGCCCGTGGCTGAGTCCTCCATGGTGGTGGGTCTGGGCATAGCTGAGAGCTCTTTTGGTTCTGTTGCCAATGACCCAGCCCAGCTCAATAAACACGTGATGCTGAGACATGCTTCTGTGTGCTTTCCCTGCTGAATAGCAGTGTGGATGGGGAGGAAGGGAGGCTGCAGCCTGAACAAGGGGGAGGGAGCAGGTGGGTTCCCTTGGCAGGGTCCCATGTGTTTGGAGTGCAGGTGCATAGAGAGTGCTCCCTGCTGTAGAGGAAGGACTGACATGACCCAGCGGAGACAGGCCCTGCAAAGGATGGGTGCCAGTGCATGTGTGTACATGGATTCCTCATCCTGCCTGGGTGACGGGATGACTGGAGTAATAAAGTGTTGTACTGTGCTGTACTTCACCTGCCTCGCCTTTGAGCCTAGCATTTCTGCCTCTGTGTGGTCAGTGGAAAATTTAAATGTGTTCCCTGCAGTCATCTGGGCATGAGGGGTCAGGACCTTTCCCAAGCAAGTCCCTTATTCATAGGCTTGTGCTGGGTGCGCAGCAGGGAAGGGCCTCCTGTCAGTCGCACTAAGGTAGTGACGACAGTGTGACTGCAATGACGTAGTGGATGACATGGGAGGAAAACGGAAAAGTGGAACCCAGAGGATTTACAGCAAGAAGGTAACACATGGAGTGGGCTGGAGGGTGGTGTTGAGCATGTCTTGCCATTTCCTCCATGCAGTGGCAGGGGAATCGGTAGTGAAGAGGCTAAAAAGAGTGAGAAGGTAAATGATGGGCAGCTGGGCCTTGCAGGCAGGAGGAGAAGGATGAGTGGTGAGGGCATGGGGAGCATCTTGTTCCTCCCCACACTTCAGGAGATGCTGTCTGAGCTGCAGCAGGCGCAGGCTGTGGTGGGGAAAGGATCCTGGGAGCCAAGACTTGCACAGCAATGGGGCAGAAGTATTGGCGTGGTGGGGAGAACCCACACAATGAGTGCCCTGGGGTTTCCCCTGCTCAGCACCCAGCAAATGCAGCCCCTCCCCTGTGCCTTTTCACAGGGAAAAAAACCAGGGCAGCCTCCAGCCTCTTCCCCTGGCCCTGCACCCCTCTCCCCTGCTGTGCTCACCCAGCCACACAGGGGCTTGCAGGAGGGTCTTCCCAAGCTTGGAGACTCCTCACAGGCAGCTCCTCACTTGTCTTGTCCTGCAGGTCTCTCATTCAAACCCTGATGGAGTTACATCACCCTTCCCACTTCTAAGAGAGGTACCTCCAAAGCACTTCACTCGCACTCGGGACAAACGATGTCCCTACTGGGACGAATTCTGTTTCTTGGCACTGTCCGTCTGCAGGACAGCCCTTCCTATTCCTTCAGGTGGGTCCACTTTTAACGCTGCTGCATATGTATCTAGGCAGGTGGAGGCACCCTATTCCCTGGGGCCCATATGCAGCTCAATGGCAGCTGCCTTCAGGCTGCTTGAGAAGCCAAGTCCTAGATGGTTGTTGGGCTGCAGAGCTGTATTTGAAATGGGACCTGGCTGTGGGGGGCAATCTCAGGCAGGCACGTCACGACCGAGTGTCCTGGAATCCTTCCTTGGAGCTCTCAGGAGCTGAATGGATGTCTTTTGGGCCATCTGTCTTCTGGGAAATGGTTTCTTTTCTTAGTAAAGCCATGACAAAAGGGGAATAATCCTGGGGTTGAGCTCTTGCAACACCCGTGGTTCAGGGAGTGAGATGGGCGGTGGCTGGGGTCTGACTCGTGTGTGACCAGGACAGAGCTAGAGGATGATTGCTTGGCCTGTGGGTGCCCAGGGGCCAGTTGTTCTGGCTGTGCCTTACCTGGAGCTCTCCCTAGGCCTGGCACATTAGCAGAGGCTACTGCTATGGCAGGAAGAGTGGGCAGTGCCTGTCCTGAAGAAGCATGAGGCACAAAGCTGCATCCTACCCCCCCTGCCCTGTGTTTGTGGCAGCAGTGACTGGGAGGCCGGGAGAGCTGCGGTGTCTAGCCCATAGTGATGACGGGCAGTAGGATGGTGCCTGCTTCTGCCTCACAAGGGCCTACGTAGGACCCTGAGCCCCTCGATGGGTCATGAGAAGGTGACAGGAATCATGCATGTGACTATGACTCACTCCTTAGGATTTTTCCTACTGCCTCAGCATGGAGTTGTGACACAGTCCCAATGCTGGGGGGTGTTTGCAGTTGCTGCCAACACATCCGTGGCAAAGAGAAACAGGCCGTGGGGTTTCAGATACCTTTTAGACCAGGCAGGAGCAGCCACAGGCGGAAGCAGAGCACTAGCTCTTGCTCTGAATCTGCTAATTAAGATGAGCAGTGGGACCAGGGCAGGAGGGGAAGGGGGCAGAGCTGGGCAGTCCTGGTGTTGCAGGAGGGGAGGCCAGAGCCTGGGAAAAGAGACAGGTTAATATTTGAATCTCACCTGCAAAGACTCCACAGCCTCCCTGGGATTTAACTGGGAGGCACGGGCCTGGGATTTGTAGTGCTGCTGCCCCCAGTGCCTGGAGCCCTTCCCACAGCTGCTCAGGATGCCTGTCCCCCTGCCTCATGCCTCCACCCTCTCCAATGAGTAGCCTCCTGTGCATCTTTTCCTCCCTGGATCCCACCCTACCCCTCCTCCTCCTTTCCCTCCCCACCACCTTTCCTCTTGTCAGGCAGAAGCAGTGATTGCAAACCTCCAGGATGTGTCCTGTATCCTTCTCAGAAATGAGGCTCTGCAGCCTGGCCCCTGTCCCTCAGCTCTGAGACTGCTGGAGCCCTGGTTTCCAGGGTGGCAGGAGGTAATATGGGTGTTGCAGCTCCTCCCAACCTCCTGCATTCACAGGGAACTGAGGCTGGGTCCCAGCTAGGGGCTTTCCCAGGGACTTTGACCCTAGGGCAGGCCCTGACTGAGCAGTTGGAGCCTGTAGCTTGCGGAGAACAGTGTCTGCTGGGGAATCTCCTTGACCCTTTGCTGCCTGGAACCAGATCTGTTCAGAGCGCTTTCCTTGGACCTTAGTCACTTGAAGCTGCATCAGAGCCATTTATCTCATCCTGCAACGATGGGCAGGTTCCTAACATGATGTATTTGTGGTGGTGAGCTCTTGCACTTCTTGTCTCCACGCCAGTGTCCCATTGCTTAGGTGTAGTTCTGTGTGGTAGCAGGCTTGAAGTGTAGTTCTGGGCGGGATGGTCCGAGACATGTATGTGATGCCAGGTGTTTGGTGATGGCTTATGCTGGACCAGCTGCGTATTTCAGAGGCCTTGCTTGTGTCTGGGGAAGAAAAAAGTGATGCCAGAGCTAAGTAGCAAGAAGAATCAGTTGTGTTGAGTCGTGTCTACTGCAGCTGTTTGTGGGCTGGATTGAAGCAGAAGTCGGGTCGGATAAGTGCAATTCTTATGGTCCAGGGAAGGATCTGTTTTATTTGGACATGTTGTATTGGACCGAGAGTGCAGCTGGGAGAAGTGGTAGACAAGGCTTCTGGCCCAGAGGCCCTTTCCTCAGGTCCAGAAGAGAAGCAGGGGGTTTGGGCATGTTCCTTCCCTGGTCATACACTCTGTGAGTGCAGGATGCGAGAGCTGCTGGCCCTTGTTCCTGATGCCATGTAAGAAGCAGGTGGCAAGTACCAGGAATGGGAAAGGTGATTTTTCAGTCTGTTCTAGCTGGTCACTGCAGTGTGTGGGGCCTGGATGCCAGCTGGGCCTGTCACGGTGTCTGTGCTGGGCACAGCAGATGCCGGGGATGTGGTGGGTGTCCTGTGCAGTCCTCGGTGCAGCTGCAGCAGAGAGTTTAAGGACCTGGCTGTAGCTGGCAGCTGCTTTAGTGTTTGTGGGCTGGTGGCTTTTCTGTGACTGTCAGGTCACAGGCTACTGTGTTACTTGGGGGTGGGAGCTGGCTGGCTAGTGGGGGTGTTGGGGCAGCTCCATGTCTACCACTCAAGCCCATGTATGTTCACCTGTCCGGCAGGACCACGGTTCCCGGTCAAGGGTGAGAACAAGGGGACCACAGGCTGAGGCTCCCAGCTGTGTGTGGCCGTGGTACAGCTGCCTGGTGTTCTTGTCAGCACATGCTGGAGGTGCTGTGTCCTGGTGAGAGCACTGGGAGGATACTGGGAGATACTGGAGGCACTGGCTGGGACAAGTGGGGGGCTAAGGGTTACTGAAGCTTCCTTCAAGGTACTGGGAGGTTACTGGGAGGATACTGGGGAGCTGTGGCTGTTGGCTGGTAAACAGTTTGTGGGTGATGCCCCCACTTCTGCCTAGCAGCTGGACCCTGGACTGCTGTCTTCACCTCACTGGGGACAGAGTGAGGGCTGGGATGGGGTCAGCAGCCTGCAGATCTGGTGCAGCCGCCCCCTCCCAGCCCTGCTGGTCTCCTCTCAGTCCCACAAAGCAGGCCTTTCCCCCTGCTGGGGTACCGCATGCCCGGTGCACAACCCCTCCCTCCTCCGCTTGTCCCAGCATAGTGACCTGGCAGCTGTGGGGCCCATGCGGTGACACTCATGGAGACCCCAGGAATGACCAGTGCTGCCTGGATGGGATCTATGAGGGCCATGCCAGTGCTCTGGCGCTCAGCACGTGGAGCCCCAGTGCCCCCCAGTTGAGTACCTCTTCATCCTCTGGGAGAATTAGAAGGCACTGGGGGACTATTGAGAGGTTAATGGGTGGTTACGGGAGGAGCTGGGCTGTTTACTGGGTCTGCCTGGGAGGGTACTAGGAGGCCCTGGTGGATACTGGGGAGCTAATAGGAGGTTACTGGGCTCTTTACTGGGGGACACTGAAGGCTGTGAGTGCTGCTGGGTGGGGACTGGGAGGTAACTTTTGGGCACTGGGAGATGCTGGAGCACTGGGAGGTCCCTGCCATGTGCCAGCTTGGGAGGCAGATCATCGCTGATGGCAGATGTGAGATCTTGGACAAGACAAAAGGACCCGAGAGTAGTGGGCAGCTGCTGGACCCTGATGGGGCCTTTGGCGGTGGCTGCGCGTCAGGACTCAGGGGCAGCGGGGTAGCGTGGGGTGGAGAGGGCTGCAGGATGGGTGTGAGGGGTATTGGGGCGTAGGAGATGGGGCTTTGTTGGGAGTGAGGGGGACTAGCCTTGCCGTCCCCTGCCCCCACAGGCAGTGCCAGGCCCAGATGCCTGTCATGCAATTCTCCTGGACCTGCCACTTCAACTTGTGCAACTCCTGGGGGCCGGAAGAGCTCCTCTGCACGAGCCTCAGCACCTACGCAGTTGCCTGCCATGCTGCTGGTGCCCCCGTTAGTATCTGGGCTTGGTATGGTCCCAATGTGTGCTTGGAGTGCAGGGCCCAAGCATCCAGGCCCCCAACTCTCTAGCTCTCACTCTCCAGCCCTCACCCCCTCCTAGGGAACTCAGGCATCCAGGCACCCCTCCCCTCTCTCTGCCCCACAAAGCTTTCACCTGCCCCGCCAACAACAACTACAACACGTATGGTTCCCACTGCCCCACCTCTTGCTCTGCGGCCTCCCCGGGGGACTGTGCTGTGGGCTGCGTCTGCCTGGCTAACCTCGTCTCCAGTGGAGCCGACTGCATCCTGGCCTCAGTTTATGGCTGCCTTGGCCCAGCAGCACCTACCGCCTGGTGAGCTGGAGGGAGCATGGTGGGGTAGAAAGGGGCCCGGAGGCACCCAGATTTGAGGTGGGGCACAGCTGCGTATAGCACAGCCCCATTGCAGCCAGCTATGGGGTGGGGCAACACCAAGTGTAGCAGGGAGCTGAGATGTGACTGCCTCTGGCCTGGGGAGAGTGGCTGAGTACAACACGTTGTCCTGGACCCAGAGTGGGATCTGCATGAGTGTTGCTGCATGTTCCTTCCTGTTTTCCCATTCATTCCCCACCAACAGGTGGGAGACGCCCGATTTGAGGAGGAGTGCTTTGAGCGCTGCACACGCCGTGGCCCCGGCATGCGAGCGCAGCCACAGCACGCCTTCAAGGACTTTTTAATGGCTTCTGTTGGACACTTGTGTAAGGATTTAGTCCACATATTTGTTACATAACACACAGTGCGTGTCACTTTTCTTTTTACAATAAGAAAATATTTGTCTATCTGGTTTATATTTTAGTGGGTACAATGTAGAGGTGGATTTCTCTCTCACAAATGAAAGGTCAGAAAGAAGTGAAGGAGGAGGAGGAGGAGGGGAAAGGAGGCATCAACAGAGTTGAGTGAGCTTTACTCTTCCTTTGCTTGCAGCCTGTTGCTGAGGCTTTCACATATGCGTCGGCTTGCATTTCAGAGCCTGCTTTCACATGAAACAAGCCAGAAAGCTCTCGACCAAAGGCTGGAGGTACGATGCGTGTTATTCATGCTTCGTGTGTCAACTTGGAGCAGAAAGTGAAAGCTACCCTTCACCAGCGAAAGCTAGCATCAGAGGCACAATGCCCATGGGTCCCTACTCTGTTCTAATCAGCCCTAACATCAAGGTTACACACAGTCAATTCAAACCTCTTCAATAAAGCTCAGAATCTGCACTGCCCTCAATAATCCATCACCACCCTTTCCAAGCAGTCCTGTTTACCTGAGCAGCAAGGATGCACCAACCTACACAGCCCGTGCTGTCACATCCACTAGTCCCACCAGGTATATACCACGCTACCTCCTACCAACAGCCATCCAAGCTGACTACTATTCAACCCCTGTCCTGTAGCCATCAAAGCCCACCACCCTGTCCTCTGCAAGCCTCCACACTATAAGCAACCAAGCTAATGCCATCATATGCTTCACCCTGTAAATGAGGCTCCTGCATGTCCCCAAGCTTCTACCAACTACAGCATCATGCAAAGGCCAGTCTCTACCCAAAGGACAAAAAGAAAGAAGAGGGAAAAGAAGCCAGGATTGGAATAAGGACAGGTGCAAGGGCTGTACAGTAGAGGCAGAATAGGAGGCAAGGCTGCGGGAGGAGAATCAAGACAAGGGAGTGGCACTCACTTGAGGGCTTAGATGGTTTGGCCTTTGCTCTGTGCTGCTGCCCTTGGGAGTGGGAGCTTTATTCAGCTGCTACTGTGTGCCCCCCCCAGGGGTTCATTGCTAAAGCACTGGAAGGAGGTGTCCCATGGTACCTTCTGTGTGGTATTCCTAATAACCCTTCTTTCACGGCAAAGTACTGATAGCTCGCTATAGTCAAGTTGTGCAGGTTTGACCATTTACTCACAGCAACATACTGTATGGTGGCTCCATCCTGCTTCTGAACCCAAGTTAATCCAGAAAGAGAAAGATAACTGTGATCTTTATGTCCATTGGGGTCTGCCAAAAAGTAATGGGGTAGACACCCCTCTTATGCGTTAGGAATAGAAAATCTTGCCACTTTGATGCCGAATGTTCCTCCCAAGGCTGTATTTAGGAGGGACTTGGGGCTATGTTGAAATGCCACCATCACTGGAAGCTCAGGCTATCAGTGTAGTGGACTAAATCCAGGTTGGTTTGTTTTTCTGAACCATTTGTGGTGTTGTGTAAAACTTGTGAGCATTGTTCTTTATAACATGCAGTATATTTGCTGATCTTTAAGCTGTTACTTTTTTCTGGGACTCTGTTCTGCTGATTCCTTTGCCCTCGGAGGGTATGTCCTCACACCTTTTGGCTTCCTGCTTCCATTTTCATGTACGGATTGTATTGTATCGTTAGAGGGCCAAAAGTCAGGGCCCCTTTCTGCTAGGTCCCATAGATGTACTTGTCATAGTAGCTAGTGTCTCCGAGAGAAGTTTTTTTTTTGCCTGTTCCAGTTTCCTCACTGCTGCCCATGCGAGCTCCTGTTCAACTTGTATGAGCACTAGTGCTGAGCAGTGAGGATCCAATGTCTGAAAAAGTCTACTTGCCCTTGCACTGCTGACGAGCTAAAACACCAGGTTTGGTTTTCATTCTCGTTGTTTGCGAGGAAGACTGGAGAATGGATCAGTGGGGATGGTGGTGTTTTTTCCCCAAAGGAGTTCAGCCTTTCTGACAGTCAGGTTATTGGAGGCTGGACGTGGCAGTTTGTCTTGACAGGTTTGCATCTGAGCCTTAAAGGGCACCCTTTGGCCACATACAGCCTGTCCTCTGGAACAGCCTTCTTGTGCCCTGCTCCTCGCAACATGTTCCGTTTCATGGGTAGCCCTGAAACTATGGCCTGAATATCTCTCCCTTGATTTGTATTTCCTTAAAAAAAAATCCTCATGTATTGGAGCACTGGACTTAACTGCTGTTGGCCACAGGTCTGGGAGGGGGTTATAATTGGGTCTACTTGAGCAGTTGAAACATGGTATGGTCATTAGCGGCATTTATTGTGGGGAGACAGAGACATGCCTTGCACTGGTATTGGGAATTGAGGAGTATGGCTTTAAACTAGGCTCGACGGGGGTCAGGAAACCAGTGGCTGAAGAGAGCCCAGGGCTGGTAAACCACAAACAAGATTCCAGATCACACCAGGTAAGTATTAAGGGGTCGGTAAGCCATAAACAAGGCACCGGACCACACCAGGTAAGTAATAAAGGGAACACACGCCATCAAGGCACAGGGGCACCAAGAGCCCGCTTTGGAGGACTAAAATGTCTTTATACAAACACCAGGAGTATGGGGAACAAGCAGAAGGAGCTCGCAGTCCTGCTTGCTAGCACCCAGTATGACCTAGTTGGACTAACCGAGACATGGTGGGATTCTACACACGACTGGGTGGTGGGCATTGAGGGCTATAGGTTGTATAGGTGTGACAGAGTGGGGAAAAAGGGTGCGAGGTAGCACTCTATGTTAAGGAGCAGCATACGTCTTCCCCCATTAAGGCGGGGATGGAGGAGGTGAACACCTAGGCATTGTGGGTCAGGATCTGGGGGGGGCCAGAGGAAAAGGATTTGGTTGTGGGGGTCTACTACAGGCCTCCTCATTAGGATCAAGAGCTAGACGACGTATTGTATGGGCAGCTAGCAGACGCCACTGAGGGAGGCGATGGTCAGGGGAGGTCTAAACTACCCAGATATCTGCTGGGAGGAGTAGACAGCCAAAACAAGCTGCTCATGGAGGTTCTTACACTGTGTGCAGGACCTCCACCTAACCCAGGTGGTGCCTAGCCCCACCAGGGGTAGCGCCTTGCTTGACTTGGTCTTAGCAACAGGTGATGATCTTGTGGGGAACGTGCAAGTTCATGGTAGCCTGGGAGATAATGACCATCACTTGGTCAAGTTCTCTGTCCAGTGAAGGGTGGGTTAAGTAACTAGTGGGGCTAAGGTGTTGGACTTCAGAAGGGCCAACTTTAGCAAGCTTAGAAGGCTAGTTAGTGAGGGGATGCAACTCAAGAACATAGAGCATATGTCCTGGGGGGGTCCAGGAGGATTGGAGGTATCTCAAGGGAGTGATCCTTGGGGCTCAAAAGGAGTCTATCCCATTACGTAGGAAGGGAGTAAGGGGCAAAAAAGCCCCCTTGGCTGAACAGGGAGCTCCAGGAGTCTGGGGGCAAAGAAAGAAATGTATAGGCAATGGAAGCAGGGAGCAGCCACCATGGAGGAATATATCTCCCTGGTGCACTATTGCAGGGAATCAGTTAGACAGGCCAAGGCGGGGCTTGAGCTCAGGCTGGCTTTAACAATCAAGGATAATCAGAAGTCCTTCTTCAGGTATATAGCGGGCAAAAGGAAAGTTCAGAGCAACATAGGGCCCCTGCAGGACAAATCAGGACAGTTGGTGGTTGCCGCGGGGAAAAAAGCAGAGCTCTTCAATGAGTTCTTTGTTTCAGTATTTCTATGTACCAACCGAGCCAGTTCCCTCACCTCGATCATTGATGGATGTCCACATAACACCAGTCCGCCTACACTTAGTTCTGAAATAGTTAAGGAGCTCCTGGCGGAGCTGGATGGGTACAAGTCAGCAGGCCCGGATGACCTCCATCCACAGCTGATGAAAGAATTGGCCAGTGTCATAGCTGAGCTGCTGGCACAGCTGTCCAAGCACTCATGGTGCTCCGGCCAGGTCCCTGAGGACTGGAGAAGGGCCAATGTGGTGCCCATTTTCAAGAAAGGGAGAAGGGATGAGCCAGGTAACTTTAGACCAGTCAGTCT
>JAGPOW010001296.1:56571222-56683143 GCA_030014935.1 Caiman crocodilus
AGGCTAGCGGGTGTGCTCCAGGGAAGGGGTCGGCCGGACGCGAGGCACCCCAAGGGAGGCACTCGGAGCCTGGAAGGTGGTCAGGCGCAGGGAGGTGGGTGGCTCAAAACGGGAGCGCCACCTACTGGCCCGCCACACTCTCATCTGAGTTTCCCAACCATACTTTTTCATGCCTAAGTGTCTTCCAGACCCCAGGTTACTTTGCTTCCTGGTGGCTCTCTCTCTCTTGGTTCTATACTTGCTGCAGCTCAGATGTTCATCTCTTCTTGTCCCTTCAGGTCCCGGCTGGATCCAGCCTGGTTTAGAGATGTCCGATATCCATGGTGCTTCTTTGGGTAAGTCACTGAGCTTTGTCTGGGCCCCTTTATCTGGAAAAGCCCCTTCCTAGGGCAGCCACCTCATCCCTGCAGTGGGCCCTGCTCTATTGCTGGCCACTCTGGGCCCGTTGGGGACCTCACTTCCAGTCCTCTGCTATTCTTCTGCCAGGCTCTTTATCCTGGTCTCAGGGGGCCAGCCAGGAAATCAGTCCCAGCACACTGCCATCACAGGAGCCAACACAGGAGCCAGCCCCAGCTCTTCCTAGGTCCACCATCCTTTTTCTTTATTTCTTTTACCACGGCATCTTCTCCCACAGTGGTTTCATTTTCACCGTGCTTCCATTCTGGTCCCACTGGCTCTGCTCCTCTCCTGGCTGAGGTAAGTCTTTCTTGCTGCAGAGACCTAATGATGAACATTCATTGCAAATACCACCATTCAGGTATGTTCTTTTTTTTCTTTCTTTTTGTACATGCCCTTTGGAAGCTGTATGTACCTAGGGACAAAGAAAAGAGTGAAGCAGGAAGCAAAGTGGGACACAGCAAGGTATGGCCTCCTCTGAAAGTCTTGACTTCTTAATGCTAAATGCCAAAATAGTTTTTTTGAATTATATATTTCATTGAGTGACTGCAGTGGCATTAATGCTGGATAATAATATTGGGTGAGTAAGGAAAATCCTTTAATTTTTAGCTGAAGACACAGCTTATTGCAACTTAAATTTTAATTACACTTCTGAATGTAATATCCTTTTGATGTTAACTTAATAAAAAGTCCAGCTTTCCATTTTATTATTAGGATGCAGACATCTGTACCAATTCTGCTTACACTTAAGAATAAGATGCTGAACTTGACAACATTTTTCCCGCCACCTTAATTTGCTTAGATGTCACTGAGAGAAATACTAATGAAGAAGCTGCATTTCAAGCCAAAAGGTCAAGAGGAACTTAAGCCCTGTAGGTGTTCTACAGTGTGTCACCTGGGCATGGCAAAAGGAGCCAGATAGTGAATATCTATTGGCCAGCTGGTTTGATGAATTGCATGTACATCTATAGAACAATATGCACATAGACATCACTTTAGAAGAGGACAAGAGTCTTGTTATGTTTTGTTGCCACTTGATGTCAGAGAGGAGTTTGGCTCACTAGTGCCAGAGAGCAAAAGATTGACCATGACCTGGTTACCGGTATCCTTTAATGCAGTTGGTACAGCTTCCCCTTCTAGACCCATTGTGGTCTCTAATGACTCCAGATCGGATGCTGCATTTGGCAGGACACTGCTTCAGGTACTACTCCTGGTACACTAGAATCTCACTTTTAAGTGCCTCAATTTACTACTTTGGAGTGACCCATAACAGAGTTGCTTACAGTAGAATGTGCATTATCCACATTTATGCATTCTAGGTTTCATGTTGTATGTGAACAATCACCTGAAGAAGAATGAAAAATTGCTTATTTTCCAGTACTGGAACTCTTAATGAAATAGTGTTCACGTGTACATCCTACAACTCATCCTCTTCCCTAGAGTCCTGTGTATCTGGGATTTTACAGTTGAAAGAAAACTAGGGCTCAGTGGTGGTGCTCCATCCTTTATCCCAGTGGTTCGAAACACAAAGGACTTCAAAATATATATCACCAGGATACTGCTGGCCAAAACAGTCTGAGCTCAGGTGTCTCGAGATGCATGTGAAGATGCACTCATAATGCTACATGCACTTGGCTAAGATGCCTTAAAGAATTTCATTTACAAGGAGGTAAGTAACTTTCCATTTTTAAATCTGTTACAATAATTTTAAAAAAGTTTCTCTCCACAAAATTTTTAACTGGACTGCTGTGGAAAGGACTGTACTATATTTCCTTTGTTTTCATGGGAGGGAGAATAATCTTGAAACAAAATTAGTTTGTTGGTAGTATGGGGACCTCTGGTGGTTATCAAAATCACTAACTGAACTGCTATCCAGCTGTGTAATTCCCTCAGAGAGGCTAAGGCTCAATTAAAATTATGGATTAATTTTTTACACCTTCCAACGCACACGATCAAAATATGAGATCTGATAATGGTTCAAAAATGATGTGGGAAATTTCAGATGCTGTAAGATTCTCTCCCTTTGTGTAAATATTGTTCCATAACTTCCTTTTCATAACTCCTTTTATTTCTTTTTTTTATTCGATTCTAAAGGTATAGTGAAGTCAGCTTTGTGTGGAATGGGAATAATTTAAGGAGTAAAATGAGTTGCTTCTCAAAATAAGGACAATTTGAAGGTATGTTTAATTTGTAAAATTATTTTATTTATTCTGCAGTTTTGATCATCTTGGAGCTCAACTTCCATGCATAATAAAAGTGCAATGCATAGTTCCAAAAATGCTGGCTCTTAGTTTTCATTACTTTTGACTATGGAAGTAAAATTGAATAGTTTTTTTTTATTGCAAAGAACTCCAAAAAGCACAACAGTTCAGAATTGTTTTAACACTAAGGATTCCTCTTTGAAATCTCTGGGTTTATCTTGTGAATTATGTTTGCACACCTAACAGTGCTTATATTATGTGGCACCCTGCAGTACCTTTGAAAGGATCTCAAGGCACCACAGAGTGTTTCAGCACCCTGGTTGAAAATCACTGTCCTAAACTAACTGAATGAGAGATTCATAAGCTTTCATGAGTATAAATTCAATTTATAGATGCAATCTTGCTTCCAGCAGAAAGGTGAGCAGTTTCAGAACCATTAGAGCTAAAAGCAAAATGTTAACTGGTATTGTTTAAATAATTTTAGGGTGTTAGGAATGCAACAGGAAGATTGAATGGGAAGTGGAATATGAATCTGAATCAGGCAGCAGAGGATAAAATTCCAAACCTAGAAATCAAGTGGAGCCAAGTTTATTACCAAAGAATGTATTCAGATATACATACATTATAATGTTGTCAATGTATTTAATTCAAATATAATCTCATATAAAAACAAGATAGAAGCTAGTTTAGCTATATTTCCAATGTAAAAATTATATATATTCTATTTTCCAAACTTTTGAAAATTAAATGGAATTGTTGCAATTTGGGTTTTGAATCTATGGAATATGCTGATGCCCCATATAAGCATAATTATTTTTACTTTCCTAAACATAGCTGCTGTAACAGAGAGCTCCTTGTACTGACAACTGTATTCCCAGAAGAACATACATAATTACCATGGTGCGTCATTCTGATGTACAGTATGTCTATTAACAGCCTTTTTTTTGCTGAGTAGAGCATTCTACAGACACCTGTGAAACAGGATCATAATGTATTACTTATATTGTGTACACATTGCAGCACTGACCCTTCCAGTACCTTGAAGGTATTTATTACTGTATCCAAAAGAGTGGCAAGGTGTGGGGAGCTTTTTGTTTGTTTTTAATATACACTTTGGAGTTTATAACCTCTTGGACAATGCTGTTATGATTGCAAAGTCAACCAGTCAAATATCAGGAAATATCAGAATTAAGGTTGCACAGACAACTATCATTTGACTCACTTTTATATGTGCATTGTGATTCATTGTGGTGCATCTACACGTTCATTAATGCACCTTAGTTGCTGCGCATTTAGTTTAGCACTGCACAGTCCTAGAGTTACTGCACAGTAACACCAGCATATGGTTATTTAGTGTTGCTTACTGCTCATTAGCCTAAGAACACTGCACAGTAGGCTATTAGCATGGTTTTTGCCGTAATATGCTATTGTGTAGTGTTCTTACGCTAATGTGCAGTAAGCAGCTCATGTAAATGCATCCTATTTAATTTCAGAATCACATTATTCCAATCCCCCACCCCCTACCCTGCCCAACAAGAACTTATTTCAGTGCACAGACTGGACGGTGTTAACTTGAGGACCAGTTATTTTGTGCTCATCTCCTTGTTCAATGTGGGTTCTTACCCTTTCATTTCCTTTATATAATTCAAGTCCGGCTCTGAAGACAAAATGATGCATTTCCTTGTGGAATTTTCTATCACAGCTATTACTACATTGTCCAAGTGCTTCAGAAACACTCTTTTTTTTTTATGACCTGTGAAATAAGGGGGCTTTAACCCCATCCTACTAATGAAGAACTCAGGCATAGAAGTAATAGTATAATGAGGGGTGGACAAGTGGAGCACCGGCACTAGACACCAGTTTAGAGGGAGCACATGGCTAGATAAGAGGACACCAGGCTGATGCAGCAGCTGGGGACATGCAGACAGAGAAATTGCAGCAGCAGTCAGGCTCTTTGAGTTCCTGAAGACTGGCTGCCCTGACCAGTCCCTCCCTCTGCCCCAGCACTTGGCACATTCCCCACTCTATGGCAGGGTTTTTGCCCAGCATACAAAACTTGTTATGTCTCTTCACTGAAGCATTAAAACTAGGGCTGTCAGTTAATCACAGTTAACTTACACAATTAAAGCAAAAACAAATTGTGTTAATTTTTTTTAATTGCATTAATTGTGCAGGTTGTTTTGACCAGCAAAGTGGATCAGCTCCAGACAAGGCAAACCTGTGTGCATAGCCCCAACCCCAGCCCACCCCGGGCCTGCTTCAGACTCACCCACCCATGCTGAGCTGTGGCAGCAGCCTGGCAGAAGCTGCTACTCAGCATGGGGGGGAGGGCGTTGCAGGAAGTGGCCTCTCTCTCTCACTGCTGCTGGGCCTTTCTTGCTGCAGCTACTTAGAGCCCACACCTGGGCTGCTCTGCACCTCTCCTCTACTCCAGTCATTGCTACATCTGGGCCTCCTAGCAGTGTATGGTGGCAGTGCAGAGGAGCCACAGGGCAGTCCAGGCATGGGCTTTTGAGTGGCTGCAGGAAGAAGGACCCTGCAGTGGTGCAGGGGTGGGGCTGCTTTTTCTCCATGCTGAACAGCCACTTCTGCCTGGCTGCTGCTGCTGCTGCTGCTGCTGCTTAGCATAGGCAGATGAGTTTGGAGCAGGTGGTGGGCTAGGGGCAGGGCTGTTCATATGGGTTCCAGCCGATCCACTCCAGCCAGGCCAAGTCTGGAGTAGGTGTGAGGTGGGTTGGGGTCAGGGCTGGGACTGTGCACTGTTGGTGATGGTGGAGAGGAGCTGCAGGGCACATGGGATGTGATCTATTGGGTGTGTTGGGGGATGCTGCCTATGGTTGAACTATGTGATTAAAATTGTGATTAATTGCAACTATTTTTTTAATCTTGCAGTTAATTTTGATTAAATTTTTAAATCATTTGTCAGCCCTAATTAAAACAACATATCCATTAGTTTTGGGTGGCCAGTTTGTGACGGGACCTGCGTTTTCAGATTTCAGATATTTACACTGCATTTTATATGTTTGAAACTTGGCTCCCAATGACTTTGGGGGCAGCTGTAAGTGCTTACATAGCAGAACAAAGGTCTGGGTCAAGCACCCATGAAATGGCAAACAGGTGGAGGCCACCTGTGAAACGGTTAGTTTAAGAGGCTTGCTGAGCATCAGACAGGAATTTTGTGACAGAAGAACAATAGAATCCAATTTTCCAGAACAGGATAATTGTCTTAATCAGGATACAATGGCCCTTTTCACTACACAAACTTAAGTCATCTCCAAAACTGACCTGTCTCTGGTTCCAGTGGAAAAAATGGTATGTAACAAGGTAATTATGGATTATCATACTGCCTAAGCACAGGAGGTCCATAGAAATGTGACACATTCCACCTTAATTAGTTCAGTCTGATATTTTCTAGCTTATGAGTCCTTGATTTTGTAACCTTAATTTGTTTTTACTGTTTCTTTTATCTTCCCCCTCCCCCCCCCCGTTTTTTTTTTTTGGTTTTTTTTACAGTAGAAGTGTATTGGGTGTCATATAAGGTTTGGGCCAATCTGTGAATGCCTTATTGGGTGAGCAATTCCTCCCACAAATAGTTCAATTTAAGTCCATGCTTATGTGACTAAGTGCTCACCTGTTCCTGTAAGGCAGGGGTGTCCAACACGTGGCTCCAGAGGGATTAACTTCTGCTCCCCAGGCCCGTGTCCTGGTACTGTGTCCCCTACAACTCTAGCTGCTGCAGGTGCCACAAGAGGCTCTGGGCTCCTCATCCTCCTCTAACTCATGCTTCTAGTGTGGGGACTGGGTGGTACAGATCAAGGGACTTGAGGGCAGAAGGGAAAGAGACCTGAGGGCCCCATACAGTACAGGAGTGCTGGCACAATGAAGAGGGTGGGGGCTTATAGTCTGGTCCATAAAAGAAGACATGAACCTATGCTGAAGAGTTTTTATAATCTGAAAGATAACAAGTGAAAGATGAGTAACTGAATACTGTGTAGAACAAACATTTGAGAATCCACACATGCATTGTGGTGCATACTGGTCTTTATTTGCATTAATTGTTTTGGATGTATAAAATTTGTTGTGCCTAGCTGGTTAACTTCATGCAAGCATTGTGACAGAATTGACCACAGGAGTAGGAGTAGTGAGAGTATATTAGCTGAATGTATCCACTCAAAAAACTTATTCTATGATTAATTTGTTAATAGCTGAGAAAGAATAAGCAAAACAAGAGATCAAGAAACTGTGCTGCACATACCTCTCCTAGGATTTTTTTTAAAACACAATTACTAACCTTTCATATTTCAAAATAACTCTTTATTCAAGCAACATCAGAGTTAAGATCCACTAAGCTTCTGGTTCTATGCCAGTGGTCACCAACTGGTTGATCCAAATTGACTGGCTGATCGAGGATCCCCCTGACAGTTTATCTCAGTCTCAGGGAGCGGGGAGAGGCTAGCGCCCCCGGACTGAGATCTACTGTCAGAGGCTTTGCAATCGGGGTGGCGGGATATACGTGGCTGGACTGAGCCATGCTCCCTGCCACCAGGGCTGGGCCAGGTGAGTGGGACGATCTCCTTCCATGTCCCCTGCCACTATAGCTGCGGTAGAAGTGGGGAGTGTGTGCAGTGGTGACAGAGGGAGTGGGCCTGGTGTAGGCATTGCACAACCAGGGTGTGGTGTGGGATGGAACCATGAGCGGCTCATCTGGGGGCTGCGGGGAGGGGGGCATGCAGCCCATGAGGTCATGTGAGGCACGTGCCCACAGATTTTTACATGTGGAGGGGTGGGGCAGGTTGGAGCTGGGGCAGCACCAGGCTCTTCCTAGCACTAGTATTCAGGCTGGGTGGTGGTGGCAGCACTGGGAGAAGGGCTATGGGGGAGGTTGCAGGCACTCAAAAATTCCCCATAGCCCCTCCAACTTGCCCCCAGTGCAACTACCACCTGGCCTCAATACCCACAAGGGGAAGAGCCTGACACTACCCTGGCCCCAGCCTGCCTTGCCCTGCCCTATAGGCAGATCTAGAGACACTGGTCCCCCATGCCCTCCCAGGCTGCATCCCTCTCCCTCCCCACACCCACCAGACAAGCTACTCCCAGCTCCATCCTGCACCACATCCCGGCTGTGCAGGGCCTGCACCAGCCACACTCCCTTCCTCACTGCTGAGGGGTGTAGATTGAGGTCCTGCAGTGAGGCCACAGGCAGGAGCAGGGGCTAGGAGCAGTGGGGGACAAGTGGATGCCCCCAGGCTTCCACTTGTCCTATCACCCAACTTGGTCAGGTTCCCACACCCCCCAGCCCCTGCTCCTGCCTGTGTCCCACTCCCTCCCTCACCACTGGGGCTTCAATCTGCCCCAATCTCCATGGACCTTTCCCCTCTCCCTGCCCCCACAGACTTACCTGCTGGGGGGGCACACCCCTGAATAATTTTTTTCTCTCTCCCCCTTGATCTGCTCCCCCTTCCCTCCCCACAGACTGACCAGAGGAGGGGGCAGTACAGGGTAGATCTTGGGTTGCTTTTTAATTCAAAAAGTGATCTACCCAAAAAGGTTAGAGACCACTGTTCTATGCCAAAACTTGTTGCATCATCCAAATGCTTCAAAAAACTCTGACAATGTGTCTGAGTTAAAAATTTAGCAAACTAAAAATGCATGTTCATCCTTGTAACTGCTAAAACCAAAACTGATAGTACAGAAAATTCCACCCTAAAGTAATTCCAGTAGTTAATGGATAGCCTATTGCTTAGCTTGCCTTTCATCTGACATGTAATCAACAAGAAATAATTTAAAAAACACATCAGGAATCCTCATTTTGGGGGGAAATATATTGCAGTGTTCATAAAACAAATGGAAGCAATATTGTGACAATAAAGCAATTAGTTCCACCTGAACAGTACCATCCTCAGCAAAATCTGATTCTGCACAGAGGGACTGAGGGAAAGTTCAAGGGCACTTGCTGTAAAGCTGCCTGCCTGATCTCTAGCCTGCTGCAATCCATAAAGTTTAAAAACAAGTATGAGATTAAGAAATGTTTTTCTACACAGTGTTTAACCCAGATGTCTCAAGTGGGGGAGAGAAAATAGATGCAATGAACCAAACTAGGTTACTAAGGCCTTAATAATGCAAACACTTATTTCCTTACATTTTTTCACATGAGTAGTCCAGTAGTTCCGTTGACTCCAGTGAGTAACTCCACTGAAATCAATGAATCTATTGAACTACTTAGGAGTATAAAATTTAAGCACATGTAGGTTTGCAGGACCAAGGCCTTTGTTAACAGTTTTGCTGAGCGAGTCAAAATACAAAATGAAATGAATGTTATAGTTGTGATGAGTCTGCATCTTACTATGGCTAATCCTGCAGTAAAAACTTACTTGATATTAAATTCAGTAGATGTGGCTCGGTAACAGCAGATGAGATCTCTTGAGTAGGAAGGAGCTATTTTTATGCAGCTGTTCTTTGTACTGAACATGAATGTCTCTGAAAAAATCTTTAGTTTAGCATAGGAACTATTTTTCCAGCATTTTAAAGTAAAAATGGTGTTCTGGCTACAGCAAAAGCTCTGTTAACTGGCACTTTATTAGCCGGAAAACTCTACTAACCAGCATCTGAGGGACACGGCAAAAGTGAAACTGGAAGTACCACTTCCAGGGACTTCTGGTTTCGCAGCCCTGAGCTGAATTTTTCTTTGTTACTTCTTCGGCTCACGTCCCGGGGCAAGGCAGCCTGTGCGGGGCCACCCTCCCTGTACCCCAGCACACTGACACTCGGAGTGTACCAGACGGTGCACATTTGATTAACCGGAATATTTGATTAACTGGCATCCCCCATTCCCAGGAGATGCTGGATAACAGAGCTTTTACAGTATAACAGTGATTCTTGATAAGGATTCTATGGCACCCTGGGGTGCATTGAGACACTTTTAAGGATGCAACAGAGTGCAGCACAATGTTAGTACTGTAAGGTGTGCAACCACAGTTCACAAGATTAAACCTAGAGGTTTCAAATAAGAATCTATAGTGTTAAAACCATCTTGCCCTGCTGTGGTCTTTCTGAGTTCTTTGTGTAACACCCACACATGCTTGGGGTTGTGTATGGTAAAGCGTGTGCTTTTGGTTGTTGTGTATTGTGTTTTGTGTATGTGTGTTTTTCTGTAGGCAAGATGGCCCCTGTTGTTCTGGCCATGTGCTCAGCACATGGCAAGCTGGGGCCTGTATCTCAGCAAATATGTAAAACCCTCTGGCTTCACTGGTCAGAGGAAGCAGAAGATCCTCTAGGAAGACTGAGTAAGAGAAAGGCTGGAGCGTGGCACTCCCTAATTGGACAAGGCTTGGGTGATGTCACACTAGGTATATAAGACCAAATCAACTAAGGTTCCCCTCTTTCTTCTGGGGCTGCTGAGATCTACACAGCTGAAATAGGAGTTAGAAAACCTACTCCTCCTGCCGGGGGTTGGGGGGCGTCTCTTCCCACTTCACTGGAAAGGCAAGCAAATGCTGTGACAGAAAAGCCTCAGGTGCAGGGAGAGAAAGTCTGTGCTGTAGTCTGAGACTCCTTCCCCCCCCCCCCTTTTCTTTTCTTGAGTGGGGGTGTTGATCCCTGGAGCAAACTGATCAGGAATGGAGTCCTGGCAATTTTGGCCACACAGGCCTTGAGTGTGATAATACAATGGGGGTGTTAATCCCTGGAGCAGACTGGCCAGGAATGGGTCCTGGCAGTTACTGGCCACATGGGCCTGTTTTGTAATTGTATTGTCTCAGCACAGTAGTATAGGTGAGACTGGGTGTCTAGGCTGTAGCCATAGGCCTGGGCCCTTTTAGCTGTTTCAGTTATTGTGTTTCAGCCTAGCTGTGTGGCTGAACCCCAGCCATATGTTTGGCTGGCAGATTTGGGCCAGGGTGAAGCTTGGCACAGTGTGAGCCAAGGTGAGACCTGGCACTACCTGTTTATGTAGGCATCTGTGCAGTATAGGCTTGGCTGGCTTTTGCTTCCCAGTTCAGGCCCAGCAAGTTAAGTCTGGGCCCCCTTTTGTCCCTTTTCTAGTTTTATGTCCGAACCAAGTGGTGTTGTTGGGCACTAGTTGTAGTTCAGAACAAAGGCAAGATTGACCTGAACTTTCCTTCAAGTTCTTCTGCAGTTTTCTGCCTAGCAGAGCTGGGATTGGGACTAGGAATTTTGGGGTGTGGCATGCTGATGAAAGCTGAAGTTAACTTCTCAAAGCCACCATGTGGAAGTGGAGGCTGGCACTCTACCACTTCTCCAGGAGCAAGGGAGCCCCCTGTAAAGCAGAAGAACCCACAGTTTCAGTTAGCATCCCATAGTGCAGTGAACCCAAGGAGCAGTTCAAGACTCTCCAGTGTGGGCCCCTCTCTCCAGTCCATTACTGAAGGGCAGGAATAGGGATGCAGGCACCTGGAAATACCCATCATGGAGCCCCAAGTCCCAGACTGCCTAGGAATAGGTGAAGCCTCTCAAAGAGGGTGCCACTCATAGACTTTACTTTGTAATTAATAGTGTTTTGAAATTATATTTAATGTTTTTGTTTGTTTTGTTTTATTCTCTGTAATAAGTTCAGGTATTTATGTTTATACCGCTTTTGAAGAAAGGACGGGGGGAGGGTTGTTTATATGGGATGCCCTAGCAAATTTAATGTTCCCAGATTTCTCAGTGAGGGCTCGAGACACTGGTATAATTTATAAGGTACCCTGAAATGTGAACCCAGTCCTTTTTGCTGTTGACCGGTGCCTGGAAGAGGGGCACATGCAACAGAAGAATTACTCTAGTGTTTTTCTGTAGTCAAAAAATGTGTGAAAATGAAGACCTGAGATTTCTGAGGGGTGCCTCCAGTCTGTCAGGGTACCTTGAGTCTGAAAAGGCTCTGAGCTAAAAGAAATATAGGCTAGAAATATATTTGCTCTAAAAAGACCAAAATAAGGTATGGGTAGACACTTGTGAGAGACAGTGAGAGAAAAAAATCAAGATTAGGAAAGGGTTCAAGGTGGTCGAACAGGAAATAATATCGGCCAAATTCTGATAAAATACTGTTACATCATTAAGGCAATCGGGACTTGTAGTAGAGATGATAGCTTGGTCAAGATTGGTCTAATAAAAGATATCATCTCTACTACAAGTCCCGATTGCCTTTTCCTCTAGACCAATATGGCTACAACCTGGATACCTGTTACATCGTTACATATTCATTCAAGTAATGGCACTCCATTTTCCAGAAATTCATAAATTGTACAATAAACGGCTTTATTTTAGTTTGGCAGTTCTGAACCCATGCAGCTCAGATAATCTGGAATTGTTTGGTTCATTCCCTTAGCTTGGAAGCAGAGTACAGGACTGCAGTACAACTTTGAAGTGGCTGCAGCCTGTCCATTCCACTTGATTGTTTAGATAAGACTATTTGGTCTATGAAAACACAGACTTGAGAACTCCTCCATGGCTTGCTGTACACTGAATTGTTTTCCACCTGAGTTCACTGTAAAACACTATTCAAAGTGTTCAAAAAATCGGTAGGCAAATTCCATGGACTGATGAGATTGCCAGAGATTTTTTTTTTTACTAACTGCACCATTTGTCATCTGCTTCTAACTTACGAGTCTGTAATGAGACTTATATATGTCAAAATCAACTGACTGTTTCAGGTTCAAAGTTTGACCATCAATGCACACAAAAAGATACAGTATTCATCTGTGCTTGTTGCCTGAGCTGAGTGTGCTGTCATTCTTTCCATCTCTAACCTTGTCCTACGTGACTATCCTTCCTACCCAACTCACATTTTCCTATTATGACCCATGGTCTCCTGCCTATCACCTCCTTCCTCATTTTCACTTTTGTTTCTTACTTATTAATCTCATTTTTCCTTTTCACTCTCATGTTTCTTTGCCTCGCACAGCCTCTCACTGCCGCTTGAGAAGCCCCAGTTTTCCTCCAACACACACTATTCTCTCTCTTTAGGTCCCTTACTGATCTGGCCAGTGTCATGCCCTGTCTCCTTTGACAGCAGAGTATGTGTTAACATTCATATGGGCATTGAGTAGCAATTCTTGCACTGGGCGTTCAAAATTTTAAATGTACATTTAAAATATTAGGTTCTCTATTGGTTATTCTACCTGACTTGGTCCCTTTCCCTATTCATTCTCTCTCTGTGCTCCCCATCCCAACTCTGACCCCCCAATTCCCCTTCCCTTTCCTTTACCCCCCACATTTACCTTTACCTACATAGCTAACAGCATTTCTTTACTGTCTTTCATATTCTTTTGTCACTTCCTCAGACTCCCCGATACCCCCATATTCCCTTTTGCTTCAGAAAGCCATGCTTTCCTTTGTGAATTCTGTAAGCTTCCTTCCTTGCACCTCCTCAGTCTCCTCTTGCTCCCCATATCTGTTTGCATTTCTCTCAGTCTGCTTCTGTGGGTCAAAATCCCAATAAGTAGTTTTCAGACTCCACTGACTGATAGAAAAAGCACTAGTGCATAAAGCACAGCTGTTTCTTAGATATGTTCCCTATAATATAGTTGGGGGAATTAGTGCTCACAGGCCCCAACCCTAACCATTCCTGCCCACACAATATAAAAGACTAAGAATTTATTTTGAGTTATTATGCAATCACCTCTATATACAGCACACAAACACAAATCATGGCAAAAATATTTTTTGTAATAAAATTAAAATATAGTTATAGGTGTTTGACTTCTAGTGCATGATTTGTTTTTTTCTGATTCTAAGATGGCAACAACTCCCCCCCCACCTTTCTCAAAAGGAGTATTTCCAGAGGGCAAGGGGAAGGACATCTGGTGGCAAAGGTCAGTGGTTAGGGAAGGGACTTCCAGCCCCAAGAGGGTAGTCAGATAACAGGGTGCCTGTCAAAGGTGGGGCTATTCATGCATAGCAGCAGGTAGGGGAGCTGGTGCCTGGCTCTGGCTAGTGCTGCACATTGCAGTGAGAAGCACAGCCCCCACTGGGCTTTTTGTTTCTCCAGTGCTCCCTACACTTGTAGGGTACAGGAGGGAAGCCCCAGGCACTGGAATGGCCTAGGGCAGAGAAAGCAACTGGAAAACAAATGGCCTGGTGGGCACTGTGCTCCTTGCAGTGCTGGCTGGAGCCAGTCACCAGGGCCAAGCAGAACATTTCCCCCTCCCACACACACACTGCTGCCCCCCACTGCCTGCCAGGGCTGAGTGCCGTGGGGTGGGGAGAGGGCCCCATACCCCTCCCCCCTCTCACCCACACCCTGCCCACCATCTAAGCTCTATACTGCCCCCACCCCCCTGGATGAGGGTTGCATGCTGCAGCCAGCCCCAGCCCCAGCCCAGCACTCCATGCTCCCACCCAGCCCCAGTCCCCATTCCCTACTTGCTGCCCGGAAGGAGCAGGATGCCAGGAAGCTTTCAGCAGCAGCCCTGCCCTGTGCTAGCATGGCCAGCCCTTCCACCCATGAGGATGGGAGCAAGGTATAATAGGGTATGTTAGGGGTAGGTGCAGATGCCTTGCTTCTACCTTCTTGGGCAGAAGGCCTGGGTAGGGTACAATTTATTGCGGGGGTGCCGTGGGTTGGATGAAGGTGTATCATGAGCCGGATGCCGCCTGGGCTAAGGAGATTCTCCCTGCAAGGAGCTAGCAGGATGATGTTTTGCTATGTCCATTTAAGATTGATGTTTGAATCTGAAATGATCCCACACCAAATTGGAGGATGAAGGGAATGCAATAGCTTTAAGAGGCTCAAATAGGTAGCTTAAAAATGTTGAAATGTATTTTATTTTAAAAAGTAGTATGATTTTTCTTAAAAAGCAAGTTCCTATCATTGTGGAGTTTGTCTGAGTTTGAGGCCATTTAAGTGCTTGTCAGCCTCACTAGTGAGACTGAAAATGTAAGGGGAGAATATAACTGAGAATAGTGGGGTGTAGAGAAGAGCAAAAGTAAACATTAATGATGAAAGAGTAAAAACTAAACAAGATGCCAAAGAGAAAAAAATGTGGAACAAAGGAAGTCAAAGGAGGAAAATCAAAGGAAATTCTTATTTTTAAGAAAAGGGTATTGGAAGCTGAAAGTTAAATATTAATATTGACTGTTTAGTGTTTGAATACATGACATGTACACACAGCACTCTAAGTGTACATGGCATTATACAATAGGTCAGAGGTGGACAAAATGCGGCTCTTGGGCCGGATGCAGACCACTAGGCCATTCTATGCAGCTCATGGGGTCTCTAGAAAATTTAGAAAATTAATATTTATCTGCCTCCAGCTGCCTGCCATGTGGCCCTCAATGGCTTGCCAAAACTCAGTAAGTGGCCTTCCAGCTGAAATATTAGCCCGCCACTGCAATAGGTACTGTTAACTACATTAGAAAAATACTTAACAAACTCATTATATAAAATTGCAAGCAGGAATTAACATGACTAAAGTATTAATTGAAGGGGAGAAGAGAGTTTCAGCCCTGTGTCTGGCACTGGTCCATCCGCTTTTTTTTTTATTGCTGAAACAAGTCCTGCAAGCGTGACTCTTATTTGTAAAGATACTTCTGAAGTCCTCTTTATTGATTTACATGAATTCATTCATTTACTTTTTTTCCTCTTGAAATACCAAGAATGTCCCAAATGATAGGTGTTCCCTAGGACAAGAATACCCCTTAACTTCATTTCAAGTGGGAAAATGTCAGAAAAACTGGGATCACTTAGTCTAGAGAAGAAAAGACTGAGAGGGGGACTTAAAAATAATCTTCAAACACCTGATAAGTTAGACAGGGATGGTTCTGCCAGAAATAACTAGCTAGTCTAAATGATGTCCTGAGGTTCCTTTCAACCCTGTTTTTCTATGATTCTATAGTCTTTTGTCATTTCTTCCCTTTTACAACTTACTTAAGCTTGAACTATGACATAAGTCTGCATGCACACTTACACTCACAACTCACAGCTTCAATAGGGTAGTGAAACCCCTCTATCAACAGGCAAAGCAACACCATCCTTCAGACTGAAAAAGGGGCTTTTGCAACCACCTGGTAGGAGAGACATACCATCTCACCTGTACTTTCTGCTACCTGCCACATGCCATTCAACAGGTGTGCCTACCCAGGTAAATTTGGTAGTAGGGCTGTGAGAAACTGCCAGAAGCTGTACATGTGCTCTAATAGTCTGTTGTCTGTGCAGAAGAGGCAGCATTATGTAGACAAACCCATAATATTTTATAGGCTTCTTATAAGGCTGGTTAAGCAGGCTATTCATGTCACCATGAAATTAGTTCATTTAGCAGAACTTCAGCAGGCCAGACTACAGTAGTTATTTAGCATACCGGTTGTATAGTAATACATTCTCAATACCTTACCTATTGAGTTGGGGGTGTGCATTTAATAGGCAATAATTTATCTCTGTTAACAGAGGTAAATATCTTGTCAGTTATGTTGACCAGAAGTTTTCAGATGTAGAAGCATGTTAAATCATTTACATTTAACCCACTGAAATTTCCTCCAGTGAACATTATAGATTCCCTTCCATTTTTGTAGGTGACTATAACAAAACCCCAATTCGCTGAACTCTGTCAGAAATCACAATAAAAAGAAATTCCACTGCCTAAGTGCTGAATGTAGTTTTCCTTTTTTAATGTATGGTAATTTATCTTGGTTAAATTGAGAGCAGACTTAATATCCTGTCACTATGGAATCTGATTATTGTTGCTCCATTGCCAAAGTAAAAACTGAAACTCTTAGGTCCATTTACCTCCTTTTAGCCAGTATACGCAAGAGTCCATAGTGAATGACTAAGAAGACAAACCTTCATTTTTTATTGTCATTATCTGAGCTAACCTCATTCCCACAGCCAGTAGAAAAACAAATATTTGCAAAAGAAAATAACCTTTGCTTCTATGATTTGCATAAGGGAGCAGATTCAGAGAGGCCAATTGCTATCTCAGTTGAACTGAGTGGTGGTTGTGCACAATGAGGGAGTATGTGCACCAGATGAGCTTTTGTATCAATCCTGTGTGGAAGAAGACAGTGTGTGGAAGAAAGGTCATGCATGGGCCAGATATTGCAATCATTGATGAATGCCTTTAACAGGGTGATAAGTCCAATTAATCTCCCTCTGTGCAGTAAGTTTGGCACGTGCAAGCTTGCTATAAGATTCATCACAGGTGTCTGGTACCTCTTGAGTCAGTGGGGGCATGTGCCTGGCCTGACAGGGGTGCACCGGTGCTGACACCAGTCAGAGGCCAGGGGTGGAGATACCTTGGCGGCCAATCTCACTCACCTTAAAAGCAGCCACATGGCTTCCAGAACTCCAGCAGCCACTTCCGGAAGCAGCATGACTGCTTTTGCTGGCAGCCCCTCTCCCCAGCATGGTGCTTATGGGGTGGGGGCACTGGTGCTCCTGCCTGCCTGCCTCCCTGCCCACCAGCTAAACAGGGAGCGTGGCCTGACGAGGTGCACCGGTGCTCTCAGGGGTGCACATGTACTCCCATACACCCCCCTACGCATTACCCCTGAGATTCATGTACTTTGTGTAGACTACTTCAGCTGTGACACCTATGGGTTTTAATTCTGTAAAATGTTATAGCATCTAGAGGTTTTTGCTTATACAATATACTATATTTACTATCTGGCTTAGATCTACATTGTTTTTTGGTAGCCTTTTCCTAAGCTTTTTATTTTTGTTTTGTTTGTAGCATCATATTACCGATTTAAAAAGTAACTTGTCTCTCAGAAATGGGTTTGAATAATGTCAAACAAACTTAGAAACTGCCACTAGGAAACAGGGCAATTCAAAACAATACTTTTTGAGTAGTATAATCTACAGAATCAGCATTCTTCTACAGAAACCTCGTATGCAGTATCTTGGCCTGATTTAAATGCATTGTTTAGCAAATACATGCCCTATGCAAGGACACGGATGCAAGGCAAGTATAAGAAGTTAGTAGAATAATTTTACTGTTTACATGCTTCACCACTTCCTGGATTCCAGCAAAGCTCTTGATTATGGGGGCTCTGATGCTGGAGATGAATCAAAGTCAGTTTATCACATGCATAGTTCCGAGGCAGTAATAAAGGGACTCTAATCAATTGGCAGCATTTTTTGATCATCCTGGGAAAGAGATAAGAGATGGATTCTATTGACTCACTAAGTCAGGTGTTTCATTACCACCCCTAGATATAAGGAGATGGTGATGAGAATATCTTTTAGGGTTTGGACTACCCATTCCTAGGAAGAAGGGATTGCCCATTCCTCCCCCAGTACCAAGATGGGTGTTCCAGTGTGCTTCCCTGGCTGGAAGCACTGGTTAGTTGATTGGCACTCCTAGGCACAGGAGAACACAGTAGCCCTTGTAGTCCCAAGGCTGGAAGCACCAATCAGCTGATCAGCACTTCTGAGGCTGGGAGTGCACAGCATCTGATTGGTAATGGGCACACATTCAATTTAATCTGCAATGGGAACTAGCCACAAAGCTATTACATGTACTCTAATAGCTCTCCTGTGGCAGCTTCTGTCCGCCAACAGAACTTTGCACAGAAGAGGCAACCTTGTGTAGACAAACCCATGACATTTTGTAGGCTTCTCAAACAGCTGGTTAAACAGTCTAGTCCAGCCTTGGCTGGCTCTTCATGTCACCATGAAATTAGTTCACTTAGCAGAACTTCAGCAGGCCAGCATCTGGACAGTAGTGTTGAGTTATACTAGCTGTATAGTAATGCACTTTCAAGAGGGTATTGCAATGGGTATTTTGCTAGAAGCAAAATATTGAGTGATTTTTGTGTAATAACTTCGCGGTTTATTTTCTGTTTTATCATGCCATCAACTGCATGAACATGTGGCCAGGTTACTACTTAAGACACGATTAATCAGTTAATCACAAAATAAGTCTAACATCTGCCAAGGCCCTGCTTTACAGAGAGAGGATTGTCCTCTGAAAAAGCACAGGCTGCTCTCTTTTTGTATAATAGGGCACTTACATGCTCAGACTGGGTAATCAAGTCACTCCTACGCTTCAGTTGGGTACGACAGTTTCAAGATACACTTTGATTGCCCACTAAGTGAAACAGAATTCTGCCCTTTGTTCATATACCATAGTTTAGTTTTAATGTTTTATGGTAATATTTCATTGTATGTTACTACTGCTAATACAAATTCAAACCACACTATTTGCTAAAGAGGAGGAGATTGCCCTTTTATGTGCAGTACTATATGGCATACAGCTCAGAGAGGTTCTACTATGTATCTTTTAATGAAGTCCTACAAATGAAACCAAATTCTTCACTTGGATGCGCATATAGGCTTCAACTTAAGTTGTAAGGAGGTGCTTGCATGTCAAGAAGCAGAATGTAGCCCATATTATTCCTCCTAATGCAAGAGCATACTAAGCAAAACTGCCAAATCTGGTATGAGACAATGACCTTAAGTAATGTACACAAGTTGCCAGTACATGAAGCCTATAATACTGTGAGATTGATTTCTTTAGCAAACACTTTGATAATATCAATTTATGATGTGTGAAACAACTAATTCCTATGGTTATTATCATTCACATTGTGCAGTGGCTAATTTGACTGTGGGTATATTTCATAAAGCGAGAGAGCTGAGATTTATGGCACTGCTCCTAGTAGAATGAAGGGAAGAGCATACTGTCTGCCGATAATGAAAGGAGAAATAACTCCATTCAACCTCTTTTTAACAGCAAATTAAGCTGTCTCATCTCTTATAGAAAATATCAAACTTTCTATAACTAGCACAAGCATTTGAATCAGATAAAGAGATATTGCTAAAGATTAGCTAGTCCAGGGATAGTGCAAGGATGAAAACTAAATTCCTGCTTAATAGGGACTTTACCAAAACTCCATGCATCTAGTTTTTCTTTTTCTTCTGTGACGGTAGACTGTGCTTTGTAAGTACAAAAGCTCTAGCAATTAATTCTTACCACTGTATTTGGATAAATTTAGATGCACATGAATGCATATACTTATCAAACTTGTGGAGTTAGAAAGGTCTGAATTAGATTTCAGCATTTTCTTACCTAAAAACAGATTGCCAGTGCACTTTTCTATTGTGTTTTTTCTTTGTGTGCACCTGTAAGTCATCTATTCCCAAAATTTAGCTGTCCAGTGATAGGAATCTTGAAGATGGAGTCAGATCATATGATTTTGGAGAAGTAAACTGAATTAATCTTACTGTCTTATTGAAAAATACTCCAGCTAAGACTAATTATTTTGTTTGACTCAGGTTTGCTGCCATCTGCTCCTTATCCTGCAGACCTTTACAAACATTACAACCCCCACCAAAAAACTTCAGAAGTAGACTGTACAGTGCCTTTTTTTTAAATTTAGCCCTTCTCCCCTCAGAAGAAGATCCTAGTCTTCCTTTCCTAGGGCCTCTTCTGTTCATGCACATGCATATATGCATGTGTGTGCATGCATGCACACGCACGCACACACACACACATGCACACATGCACACTGTAATGTAATGTAATGTAGTCATACATCCCTGAATGGTATTAACATTTTTTGTTATTAACAGGAGCCTTATATGCAAGTTACAGAAGTGATTCTTACATTCAGTCAACACTAGCAAGGCCTTATCTAGAGAACTGTGTCCAATTTTGGGTACCACACTTGAAGATGCAAATGAGTTGGAAAGAATCTAGAGGAGGGCAGAACAAAAATTATTAGAAGTCTAGAAAACAACATAGGAATAAATGCTGAAAAAAATGGGATTATTAATTTAGAGAAGGAAAAAGTAAGTGAGGGAATCTGCTAAATTTTCAAGTACCTGAAGACTAGGGAAAGAAATTACAAATAAACTGGTATAAGTGATAGGAAACCAGTTCAAATCTGTAACACAACAGAAGTTCAGTGCACATAAACTACTTTCAAAATGGCCAAAATTGGTTTAAGATAAACTTCGATGGATGTAGTATCAGATTTAACTGTTTTAGGCTAAATTGGTATATAAACTTCCGTCCCAGATTCCCTCCAGATTCAAGTTAACTCATAGTCCCCCAGCATGCCAGGATGCTTTGTACCTACCTCGCAGAGTGGGTGAGTTAGATTTTCTCAACTGTCCGTTGCAGCTGAGCAGGAAGGTATGATCTGGTGCTCCCTGGCTTCTGGCCTGAGCCACTACATGTATGTGGCTGCATGTCCAGAATCAGAAGTGAATATCTGTTCACTTGCTTATTGGGTTAATCTATCTAGATTAGACTAACCTGAAAAGATTGAATCGAGTCAGCCTTGTGCTTTTTGTCTGTCTGTACTTAGCCAAAGGGTTATAAAGAAAATGACAATCAGTTGTTTTTTTTATCCATATGGGAAGTAATGGGCTTAAATTATAATAAGGAAAAAATAAGAGGTAGGTGTTAGGAAGAGCTTAATAAATATGACAGTAATTAACTACTGGCACAGAAAACTACACAGATTGTGTAATCTCTGTCACTACAAGTTTTTAAATGGAGGGGAGAAAAAATATTCGGATGGGATGGCACAGAGATGAGCCTGTCCTGAGCCAGGGCTTGGATTGGATAACGTTCTGAAGTCCTTTATTTTTCTGATTCAAAGTTCTTAGCTATCTCTAGAATTTGGTTAAATTTAGCTCACATATGTGAAATACTCTGAGGGGAAAAATACCTTTTTGGCTAAGTACGGACATTCAAAAAGCCCGAGGAAGAATCAATCTAAGTTTTCTGTAAGTGGTATAGTTTCAAATAGATCGGTAGCAAACAGAATACACATGCGCCCTTTCATTGGAGAAGGGGTGGAGTGGCGGGAGACAAATCTTAGACTGGGTTCCACCATTGCTAAATCACTCTGTGAGTGCAGAACTTCTGTTCTGTTAGGGTTATAGACCAGCTTCTGATCACTTATACCAGTAAAAGCGTAAGGTCTGTACCTGGCCTTTATGATAAAAAGGTAATAATTATAGATATCAGTTCACAGTAATTGAAGTTTTATATATCACTTAATTTAGCAAACTGCCAATGGGAGGAAGTGTGGCCTGGCCCCAATCCAGCCATAGGAGAAGGAACATGGCCAGCTGTGGGGCATACCCCAGCTCCAACACACCGTGCAAGCCTTGAGGTTTGAGAATTTGGTAGGGGAGGAGGTGGCAGTATTAATTGTCACTGCTCCCCCACTGCCAAATTTCTGGACCTGTAGAAAGCCTTGTGGTCCACATGTGATAGTTCCATGGGCCAAATGTGGCCCATGGGCTGGAGACTGAGAACTGCTGGAATTAGGTAGATTTTAATGAGCCATGAAGTCAATTGACTCCCTGAATAGAAATGCTGCTGCCACTGCCAGGCATTTATTTTTCAATTTTGGGTGGAGCAGGAATCAAAGCTGCACCAGCTACATCACTGACCTCCCCTGGATCCACCCTTGAGCATATATATAAAAGTTTATGCATTTAACCAAAGGTTTGTAGCTTCAACCAAAACCATTTCCCTGTATTTTTGGTTACACAATATTCTTTATAAAGAGACTATTTGAAAATGCTGTTGGTATGTTTTATAGAACAAAAATAGTTGAGTTTTTCTAAGTAGATAAAGATGTCAGGAGATACAAAAATTAAGTGTTCAAGTTCCCAGGACTGCTTTGAAGATATCAGCCAAAGAATATGGTTCCAGTGCTTGCTATTGCCATATCTTGCCTATATGAGCAGTGAGCCAAATGCTGATCTTAGGAAAATGTTCACAGCTCACTGAAGTCTGTGGTACGACAGAGAGCAGAAATTCAGGCATTAGAGAAGCTGAAGAAAAATTCTCTGGTCCTACTAAAATCCTTCCTTTCTTAAGGACCAGTCAGCTTTGTTAGCTAATAGCTGAATATCCATAATACAGTTTCAAAATAAAGTAAGCAACACATTTTCTAACTGCCAAATCTGAAAGGAATAAATTGCAGAGCTTGTGGCTGGGAGCATTAGGGACAAAATTCAGAGTTTGCATAGTGTCTTTGAAGTCAAGGGACTTATGCTATTGACGAATTAAACTTCAAAGGTCTCACAGGGAACTAACCAAATACCAGTAGGTAATACAAAAATAAAACTTCCTTGGTGACATTCCCTACATGGGGATTTGAGCTATGAGAAAAGGTCCTGCCTAATTATTCTTTCTCTGCCCACATACTGCTTTTGTAAGAACACAGCTGGATCATTCAACAGCTGTTCTGTCTAATTAAGCCAGAGAACCGTGCCTGGATTATATTAGATAACCTTATTATGGGTATCATTCATTCTATGGACCTTGTAAATAGGATTTTCTACAGAGAAGGTTGTTAGAAGGAAGAGAGCTTTTCTTGTCCTTTTTGCAGATCTGTAGTCTATGGTATCCCCCCACCCCCACCCCTGTTAAAAATAAGTTCCCTACAGAGATCCACAACAGAATAACCTTTCCTGGAGCAGCAGCAACAGCAGCAGTCATCTGTACCACGTGAAAGGAAAGCAGCTATCACACTACCTTGCCTGCTGAAGGAGAAAGGTGTGTCTTACTGCTGGAATCAGGACTATTAGGCAGAAACCTTTAAATGCCAAAATTGTGCCCATAGCATGTGGCCAGCTTGTACCTTGCAGGCTGCAGGAGGTGGCTGGACTCCATGTATGAGATTCCAGCCAGGTAGCAGCACAAGGGAAAAAAGAAACTGCAAGATGGGGGCTGCCCAGAAGCCAGCAAATAGGCGTAAGCTTCAAGCACGCCGGGCAGACCTAGCTGCCTTCTGCAAACCTGCCAACAGCCCAGCCCAGAGCCAAGGTAGGATGGTTTCATTGGCTGTAATACAGTAAAGGGTATTTTCTTATTACTGGGTAGGATAGTCCCTAATTACTGTATTTGGGGTCTATGGAGGGTGGCAGTTGGCTAAACTTTGTGCCTGGGTGTGTAACTACTGTGTCAGGGACATAAGGGTTTATGGGATCACTGTCTCATGGCTATCTATTGGGAAGGGTAAAAAACTCTGCACCTTAAGGGTGTTATGTAAAGAAGTCTGTGGTGGAGCAAAGCGGGGGTTACCTGGGATCTCAAGTAGAACCACCAGTTCCAAGGTGCAGAGCTAGTCACCTCTAAGAACGTAAAGAGAGAAATCCATGGAATGAGTTTCAGATCTGTTCTATGCGACTTGCCCAAGCAATAGTTAAAAAGGGGTTGTGTAGTAAGGGAGCTTGAGTCTTGAAGGGCTGAGGAGGCAAAAATCACTTGCAGCCATTTCACAGAGAGACGGTATGTTTCAGAACTACGCCAAAAAAAGCTGTTGGGGATTTTCAGCATGGGTAAATTCAGCCTTCTTGTGGAAAATGGTTTCCCATAATGTTTGCAATTTTATGTAGCTCATCTGTTTCTAGTGGAGGATGCATTTGTCTCTCTTTATCTCTATAAAGCATGACTGCATTTAAATACATACAGGAACATTGAGGTTATAGTGGGGATAAAGCTTGTAAATTCACAACCACAGTTAAGCTTGCTGTTTCCAGTGACAAGTTTTGCTATGCTGGAAAGCAATCCACTTAACCACTTTTCAACAACTTTGTCTTCTGCCTTTGGGTTGAGAAACTGCTTTAGGAACTAGACCTGTAGTTCTCAACCATTTTAGATGCAGGGCACTCCTCAGAAAATGCCAGCTTTTAGTTTTCACTTGTTTTTTTAAAACAAAAAAATTCAGTACTAGAGCAATTCTTCTGCTGCAAAGAACTGAGAAAGATCACAATAGGTCTGGATGTTTTTAACACTATGGCTTCCTATTTGAAACCTCTGGATTTATCTTGTGAATCATACCTTAAGAATCACATTTGCACACCTAATGGTACTAATATTGTGTGGCACACCGTTGCACCCTGGCTGAGAATGACTGAACTGGACAGTCAGTTGTTGCTTTATCATAACATAGACACACCTTATTAAAAGATAATATGTGATTACTGTATGACTTAGCCCCACCCCACTTCAAACACTGTGCTGTAGGGGAGCTCCAGGTTTACTGTTGGTTGGTAGTGTGAAGCCAACATAAGCAGTGTGGCATATATCATGCTGGGTGATGCATCCTTCCATTATGTTCCCAAGGTTATCAGATTCCCTGCCAGCCTCAATGATCCGTACACTTATGCTTAGTTTGAAAGTTCAAGACTGATATATGTTTTGGAACATTTAAAATGCTTAAGATTTATGTTTGCCAATCAGTGTATATACTGCTTGTCCTTATAACCTTTTTTGGAAAAAGATTTTTTTATGACTTCATGGAGCTTCTGTTTTGGCTTTGTAGGTTAACTCTTTACTTATCATATTACCTTTCATTCTAGAGGGACCTAATGCACAAGCCAAACTGTAGATGGAGGAATCATGGTAGTACCACTTAAGGTGTAGGACTATATACAAATGAATGGCTCAAAATGTGCACAGACATGGTATTTTCTGTCAGATTCAGCTGTTTGTTGCTATAAAGCCCTTGAAAGTGTTGGATGTGGTGGATATTGTTGGTTAAGTTGTGTATACAGTTTCATTAGAAAGATGAATTAAGTGGTATTTAAAGTCTGTTGCATCTGTTTTAATACCAATACATAATAAGTCTAATATTAGATTAATTTACTTCATTTATGAACGTTAGATAGTATATTTATTCATTCAGGACTTCTTAATTTCAGCCAGTCTGTATGAACTGCTTAGAGTTCATTCATGTAATCCCTAGCAGAGAGAACTCCCAGTGAAGGCAATATTTTGTTCTATGAGAAATGGCTGAGCACTGGCAGGGAACAGCTAACCTAGTGGCTTTAAGCTACGTTTGCCAGGAGATGGAGACCAAATCCCTGAGGTAAGTGGGGAAGACGGAGACCTGGAGGAAGAGCAAGCAGGAGGGGGCAACAGGGGAGGTGCTCTCATACTTCCTGAGAAATCAGGGCAATCAACTAGTGTCTATACATGAATGCATGGAGCCTCAGAAACAAGCTTGAAGAATTGGAAGTCCTTGCACAGTCATGGAACTATGACATGACTAGAATAACAGAGACTTGGTGGGATAGCTCACATGACTGCAGCACTGTCATGGATGGGTACAAACTGTTCAGGAAGGACAGGCAGGGGAGAAGAGGAGGAGAAGTTGTTCTTTATATAAAAGAGCTGTATGATTGTTCAGAGATCCAGTATGGAACTGGAGACAGGCCTGTTGAAAGTGTCTAGGTTAAGGTTACAGGAGAGACCAACAAGGGTAGTGTCATAGTTGGGGTCTGCTATAGACAACCCGACCAGGAGGAAGTGGTGAATGAGACTTTCTTCAAACAGCTAGCAGAAATTTCCCAATCATAAGCTCTGGTTCTCATGGGAGACTTTAAATCACCCTGACAACTGCTGGGAGGACAATACAGCAGTGCACAGGGAATTCAGGAAGTTTTTGGAGAGTGTTGGGGACAACTTCCTGCTGTAAGTGCTGGAGCGGACAACTAGGGGCCATGCTTTTTCTGACCTGCTGCTCGCAAACAGGGAAGAATTGGTAGATAATGTAGTGATGGATGGCAACTTGGACAGCAGTGACAAGATGATTGAATTCAGGATCCTGAGGAAAGGAAGGCTGCAGAGTAAGGAGCCTGGACTTCAGAAAAGGAGAGTTTGACTCACTCGGGGAACTCATGGGCAGGATCCCCTGGGAAGCCAGTCTGAGGGAAAGAAGACTCCAGGAGAGATGTCTGCACTTTAAAGAAGCCTTACCATCATACAAGTGCAGGAACAAACCATCCCGATGCATAGGAAGACCAGCAAGTATGGCAGAAGACCAGCTTGGTTTAGCAGGGAATTCTTCAGTAAACTAAGTTACAAAAAGGAAGATTATGAGAACTGGAAACATGAACAAAGAAATAGGGAGGAGTTATAAGAGCATTGCGCAGGCAAGGAGGCATGAAATCAGGAAGGCCAAAGTGCAATTGGAGTTTCAGGCTAGCAAGGGATGTGAAGCATAACAAGAAGGGTTTTTCTATAAGTATGTCAGTAGTAAGAGGAGAATCAGGGAAGGTGTAGGTCCCTTACTGAATGGGGAGCCAACCTTGTGATAGAGAATACATAAAATGCTGAGGCGTTCAATGCCTTCTTTTCCTCAGTCTTCACAGGTGAGGTCAGCTGCTAGACTACTGCACCAGGCAGCACCATTTTGGGAGGAAGTAAGTAGCCTTCAGTGGTGAAAAAACAGGTTAGGGACTGTGTCCGTCTTGCTTCAAGTATTCATTCATGTGCTGCCCTGGCATGGGTGCCTGGTGGTGGATGTGGAACCTTTGTGCAACCTTTGACACAGGGGCCCCAATCACCCTAGGGAAGGCCCCAGAACTCACCTGCCATGACTTTGAGTGTTTTTTTTCAGTGGTGGGGTCTCCCATTGGTGGTCCCTCAAGGTTGGTTGTTCCACCCGACAGGCTTCCAAGGCAGGTGGTGCTGTCTCCTACCTTTGCAGATCTTTAAGAGAAGGCTGGATAGGCATCTGGCTGGGGCCATCTGACCCCAGCACCCTTTTATGCCTCGGCAGGGGGTGAGACTTGATGATCTGTTGAGGTCCCTTCTGACCCCAGCATCTATGAATCTGTGAACATTCTCACAGACAAACTAAGGAAGTATGGGCTGGATGAATGGACTGTAAGGTGGATATGAAATTGGCTGGAGCACTGGGCTTAGAGAGTAGTAATCAATGGCTCAGTGTCTAGTTGGTAGCTGGTATCAAGTGGCGTGCCCCAGGGTTGGCTCCAGGGCCAGTTTTGTTCAATGTCTTCATCAATGACCTGAAAGATGGTATAGAGTGTACCCTCAACAAGTTTGCTGATGACACCAAGCTGGGGGGTGTTCTAATTAAAGAAAGCCCTATAAAATTATGATGCTTTACTGCAGAGCTAATCTGTCAATTCTGCAGTAAAGCGTACATGTATGGCACCCAGTTTGTAGTATGATGTGGGCCCTAATCCCTGATGCATTAGTCCAATACCCATAATAAATCTTTGTCCCACACCCGCATTTCCCTTTAAAGATACGTGAACATCCTAAACCTTTTTTCTATTTGAGTAAGAAAGAATATTATCTCACCCCATTTGCTAATTACATTGTTCATTCTTTTGTTGATTTTTCTCTCTTTCTCTCTCTTTTAGCAGATCATGAAACTAAGAGGGTCAATTATAATTTCCCAGTGGGAATCAGATACCACAGTTGTAGCAGCCGTGTCACAGTAGGTGAGAGATATGTGAAAGTGCTTTTCATTTTGCTTAAAATAAATGTTCCATATATAAATTAAATAGATGATTAATGATTCATATTCCTCTATGCACCAATTCAACCTGAAGTGTGTGACTTTATGACAAATTTTCAGTGATTTGTGGTGGTTTAATTATATTTTCCAATGGACAGGAACCAGCATAACTTGAACGTTTGTTGTTAGTAGCCTTAATGGTTCTTAAAATGGAATAGAATGGTGCACGGGGATGGGCAGAAGAATGTGGCTCTGTACCTTGTTTAAACATCTGATCTACAGTGAACTATCAAGATCTTATTTTAGTCTTCAGGGTCATTAGATTGGCACCTTTCACAAGGGAGGGATAGAAGAAATAATCATTAACCTCAATATTTACAGCATTACTATTTAGTTGAGTGTTTTTCAACCTTTTTAAACTCAGGGCACCCTTCAATAGACCCAAGACACACCTTGGAAGATGCTGGCTCTTCGTTTTCACTCAATTTCTGACTATAGAAAGATACAAGAGCAATTCTACTAATATTGTGTAGCACCCTTCAACACCCTTGATAGAATCTCAGGGCACCTGAGGGTGCCATAGCATCCTGACTGAGAATCACTGATTTAGTTTGTAGTAATAATATGTTTTAATTCATTGAACTGTTCCAAGAGACACCTGCTTCTATCTCCTTGATGGCTATGTATTAGAAGCCAGCAATATGTGTAAATAGTTCAGCTCATTCTTTTTAATTGCTTTTATTCTGTATTTGCGAATGCTGAATTTAATCTCTTGCTGTGCTCCTCATACACATAAGTTTCTTGCACACAAGGTTTTACCCCAGAGTAAATTACTTGCTAGTGAAGGAGCTAGTAAGAGGCTCCTTGCATTGAGCCAAAAGGCTTTCCCATGATGAAATAAATTAGAATTGTGAATACACAATTGTAGCACATGACAGTTCTAGGGGTGGCCATGACATCCCTTACAGGCTCCACAACCATGCCCCACTCCACCCCTAGGGCACCTTCCTGTTTCACCTGCTATGCCTTGATGGACTAATGATAAATAGGGAGGTTGCCCACAGACCTTTGTGTAGCCCCAGTTCCACTGAACCCTCACTAGGGTCCCCGGCACCCTATTAATCCTCACTGATCCTTGGCCCCTTACTGGGTCTCTAAAGCCCCAGGCCCCTTGCTGGGCCTCTATTGTCAACTGTGCCTGGCAGGGCACCCGAAGTCTTAAGTGCTAATTGTGTGACTCTGAATCCTCTCCTACACCATGCCCCATGCCTCACAGGTGGTACTATAATGTTGTTCCCTTTAGTGGGGCTTCATCCTCCTTGGCCTCTTGCCCCTTTACTTTACCTAGGTCTTCTAGCCTGGGCCCACTATATCAGACCTGGCTTTGAGACTCTAGTTCTTGCTTGTCCTTTCTAGTCACTGGGCCCATGGCCTCTGTCTGCTGGGTCCCAGGCCCCTGCGCATCTGTGCCCCAATGGCACCAGGACCCTAGCACCTGCCTTACTGCTGCCTTGCACTCTCTATCCACTCTGGACTTAATAACTACTTAAGCCTTGATCCTGCCCCTGGCAAGGCTCCAAGCTATCATGAGCTTCTCAGGTACTAATGGGACTTCCTTAACCACCCCTTACAGCTCCATCCCCAAACTCTGGTATAAACACAACATAAACACAAGCCCCCAGGCTACAAGATAAATCACAACAGTGAAGGTAGTCCTTTGCCCATTTAAAAGGGCAAACCTTCCTTCACCCTTGGGCCAACATACTTCCTAGCCTGGCTCCTTGTGAGGTCCCCAAGACTGAATATTCTTCCAGGCAGCAGAGCAATCCAACATCTTCTGGGCAGGACCTCCTTCCCCTTCAGCTGCCAGGGACAGCCCTGACCCCACCCACCCCAGTCCAGCCAGTCTGAGCCTTGGGCTTATAAGCTCCAAGGGCCCTGCCTACCTCTGGGCAGCTGACTGCCCACAGGTGCCTGTGAATTACTGCATTAGCCTATTGCTCTGGTGCCTTACACCTGCTACATCCTGCCTAGCCTGCAGGACTCCCTGGCTAGATTTTTATTCATAAAGAAACAGAGCCCCCAGGCTCTCTGTTACATCAATGTTACTTTCCAAGGGTACCAACCAACAGCATTGGTTTAATGCTATTTCCTGTGTCTGCTTCACTTTTACTCCAGAATGAATTCCTTTGAAGTAAGCAAGTTGTGTGTCTGCATCCAGAGTGGTTTTTCTTCATTTGCAATGGTGGTCATGTCACTGCTCAGCTTTTCTCCAGCTTATTAATATATATTAGTGATGGGCCCATTGGCAGAGGGAGAAAAAATTATTTGGGGAGGGGGGCTGAGTGTCCACATGCATGTGTACAAGCCATCCACCCCCAGCACAAGTCTGTGGGGGCAGGGGAGGGGGAAGGGCTTTGGGGGTGGGGGGACAGATGAAGGCCCCAGTGGCAAAGTAGGGCACAGGGCACGGGCTCAGCCACTCGCCCTAGCCCCTGCTCCTGTCTGTGCCTCGCTCTCTCCCTCACTGCTGGGGCCTTGATCTGCACCCCTCCCCCCATGGTGGTGAAGGAGAAAGTGGGGCTGGGGCAGGAGCAGGTCGTGCACAGCTGGGATGGGGTGCAGGACAGAGCCATGAATGGCTCATCTGGGGGGCACCTAGTGCAGGGAGAGGGGTGGCAGCTCCCACCATTCCGAGCACCCCAGGAGGGTATGGGGGCTATGTGCCCAGGATCTACGCATGAGGTAAGGGTGGGCTGTGGGCTGGGACTGATCTCTTCCAAGCAGGGCGGTTGGGCCACGTTGTTCTTGGAGCAGGTGGTGGTGGTTCTGGGAGTGGGGGCTACAGCAAATTTTGGGATAGCTGCAGCCTCCCAATAACTCTCCCTCCCAGCACCACCACCACCTGCCCTGAACACAGCCCAGCCCAGCCCAGCCCCCCACACCAAGAAGAGCCCAGCGCAGCCTGAACCCCAGTCGTCAGTGGCAGCCTATCATGCCCTGCACAGATCTGGGGCACCCTGCCCCCCCGTGCCTCCCAGGGTGCATGTAGCAACAGGAGCCATTCCTGCTGGACCAGCCACTCACGGCTCAGTCCTACACCCTGCCCTGGCTGTGCAGCACCTGCCCAGCCCTACTTCCTCTTTCACCGCTGCATGTGCACCCCTCCCAAGCCCTGCTGTAACTACTGGAAGCCCTTGGCTGGGCTGCCTTGTGGCCCTATCATTGCCCTGTGTTTGGGAGGGCTAAGCCCCATTAGCACCCCCCACCCCGGCTGCCTGTGATGATGGCCAACCTTTTTGGCAGATGTGCCACAAATTAACTCTGCCCTCTCCTCAGGTGCTGCTCTGATCACCTTTCCCTGATTAATTTGCTGCTCTGTTTTTTGCTTCTTTCTCTCTCTGCCATTGTGCTGCTTATCCCCTCTCTATTCTGCCTCCTCTTCCATATAGGCTGTCCATGCCATTTGTGGCAGCTTGGCTACTCTTGACATATTAAACAACATTGGCATTAGATTAGGTACTCCTCTCTGAAATATCAGCTATGTTGAAAAAATAGTTTTAACATCCAAGATAATGTTACAAAAACTGAAATGAATAAGTTTGAGAGCAATTCGTATGTTTTGGGCTGCGGAATTCTTTGTAAAGACGTCCATTATAAATGTCTTTTTGGCAGGCTATTGTGAACTCTTTTTTGTTACCCTTCAGAATACTGTAGGAATTAGCCCAATGTAATTTCTCAATCATTAAAAATTACCCATTGGTGACTGGGAGGGATTGGACATGGAGTAGAACCAGAAAAACGGATGCTTTTAACAACCTTGTCTTTCCCAGGAACCCACAGAGATTACAAGATACTGTTAACAAATAAACAAAGAAACCAGTGATAGTTGCATGTAACTTGCAAACCTATGTCATATCATACTTGATTGTTTGTGTGTTTTATCTCCATACAGTGTCTTTAGCCTGTGCCTAGTTTGTGAGCCCTCCAGATGTAGAGACTGTCTCATTTATGTTTGTACAGTGCCCAGCATAACAAGGCCCCAAGCTAAAGTGGGACTTCTGGCACTATTATAATACAATGTATTATGATGCCGTTATTAATAATAATAGGGCTTAAACCATGGAAGCACCCCATTCTAAATCTGCAGTATATTAACTTTTTCCATTAAAGAGAGGGTGGTAATTTGCTGCGCTCGTCTCATCATACCAAAAATTATCAAAAGTTTCCAGTCATAAAATCACAGCTAAAAACCTTTCTACAGAGTTTATTTACACAGACATATTGTTAAGCATATTAATACAGTTGAAGTGAGCGGTTGACCTGTATCCCTGATGGTTCTATTAGTATAGAGTTGATTATACCAGCTTCACTCCCATATGGGAAAACATATATACCAGTGGGTATATACCCTCTATACCAGTGGGTCTCAAATTTTAGACTCATGGCTCCCCTTGTCAGACTCAAGAAACTCCTTTTCAAAACTAGTATTTATTACAGTGGTTACTTCCTTGCATAAGGACCAGAAAGTGTGGGGACGAGAGCAGCCAGGCAGGAAGAGTCTGAGCTTGCCCTCATCTGCTTATTTCCTTGCACCTCACTTGCCTCCTCGCACTTCCGGTGGCACCACAGGGTGCCCTGGCAGCCTGGCTGAGAATCACCGTTATATACAGTACCTTTTATGCCACTGTAGTTGTATCTGTCTAGATGTTGTACAGACCTAACTATTTGGGGAAGACAAAATTGCACCTAGAAGCAAAATGGTTAAAGTAGAAATAAATGTGGAGATAAGAATGGAAGCACAGATAAAAACTTAAAAGCCTGCAGACGCTATATTGGAAAACTGATTAATTTGATGAAGATATTTAAGATAGGTTTGGAAGTAAAGAATGAGAGCACATGTATTGAAAGGATATTGTGGGTATTCATTCTGGGTATAATTCCACTGATTTAAGTGATATTATGTTAGAGACAAACCTGGCTCAATATTATTAAAATTCCTGATATGTATCCTTCCCTGAAAAGGGGAGAGGCTTATTTAAATGTTAAAATATAAATATCAATATAATTACTAAATTAAAAAAAAATTGGCTGTAGAACAAACTAGTGTATATCTAACCTCAAATGTTTGCTTCCAGATTACGATGCTGTCAGCCCATTTGCAGTAGGACATTCTCACTGGAAAAATCCTTATGTACATGGTGGCCTTCATCTGCCCCTCACCATCTCCAAAGATGCTAGCATTTCTGCATATCGATCTTTTGTGCCACAGATTGACCTAACAGCTCCTTTATCCTGCCCAGCTTCACTATCTATCACTCCAGTGCCTTCTTACAGCAGCAGCAGCCAAGAAACCCTGAGTCAAGACTACACAGGTAAATTATTCTTTTCCTCTTCAGGACCTAGTCCAACCAGCAGTTTAAATACACAAACTAAGAAATTCTTCTTGTTGCTATAGATTCACTGCTGAAACTGCCACTGATTTCAGTGGAAGAATGACAGGGCCATAAGGACTGCATCCTCAATCCTCACTCTCGTTTTATTTTAGAAAATAGTTCTTTTGATGTAAATGTCCCCACAATAATGGTAACATATTTTGTATACTATCAAAATGGCCAGGTAACTTCTTTGTTAATCTAAATCAAAGATTTTCAACCTGAGGTTGCAAATGGATACCAGGGAGTTGGGACCATTTTGGGACCATGTTTGCAGGGAGAGGGATGAGGGATGTCAACTTGATTAAATGCAAGGGAGATCCCAGTATGGAAAAAATGGAGAATTGCTGATTGGAACCTGATGCTTCAGCCCAGTTGCCCCTGCCTTGCAGTGATTTTTAACATTTGATTGTATTTAATTAAATATATGTATAGAAACATATATTGGTTTTAATCTGTCTGTAATAAACTTCAGAGAATATTATAATTTGTGTTACTGCTGCTGCAATGTTAATATCTAATACATAATTAACACTATAATTAGAGTGACTGATGAGAAAACTAAAGTATGCAGGAAAAGAGTAATGGGCACTAGAAGCTCTGTGGAAGTGCTAAAATCCCAAGAAATCTTACCTTGCACATGTCACAGGATATACACAGTAGGGCTATGCAAAGCTTTGGTCACTGTTTCAATTTGGAGGAGATACAACTCGATTCAGTGGATGAATCTCCAAGTCTGAATTGAATCAAGAGACCCATTAATCTTTCTGAATTTAATTGGAAGTCTCTGATTCGATTTGGAGATATTCTATGAGTCGGCCATAGACGTAGCTTTATATGTTGTTTCTACATACCTTGAGGTATTAGGCATGGCTCGTGAACACGGACATTGTGGGGTGGATGGAGCATCCCATGGGAGCATGGAGGTAGGGTCCCCCTGCGCACTTGATGGCAGACCCAGAAGTGGACTAGAACTACTTTTAGTCCACTTCTGGGTCCACCACAGAGCTTGCAGGGGACCCCCCATTCCCTAGCTCGGCAATGGTGCTTCCTGGATCTGGGGGGGGGGCACCCAGTCGCTCCACAGCTGATCACTGAGCCGGGAGATGTGGGCTGGCTCCACTTCTGGGGGTAATTCTGGTCCACTTTTGGGTCTGCCACCAAGCACGTGGAAACCTCCCCCCCACCCGTGTTCCCGTGGGATGCTCCATCTGCCCCATTATCTCAGCATTCACAAGCTGCACCTGGTACCTTGAGATATGTAGAAAAACATATAAACTGAATTGCTGATTCTCCAAATCCAGATTGAATCTTCAGATTCAGCTGAATTGAATTGGGATAGTAATCTGAATCAGCAAATCAAATCACGGTCCCCTGAATTGGGCCGTATCCAAAACCGAATTTAATACTGCCCACTTTGCACATCCCTAATACACAGCTGTCTTGTCTGGTGTGGGCCTTATGTGCTGTGCTCTAACTGTGTGGGGATTTGGGGGCATACAATATAGGGTCCCTGAACACAGCACTGCATTTCTTTCAACTGAAAATCCCAGTTTCAAGCAATCCAGTTACTACTCTGAATGCCTGATGTTCTTCTCTTATACACCTAAAAGTGTTTAGGCAACTGCTAAGCATTTAGCACAAGGTTAAGGTTGTTACTTTCAGCAGTTGTCTACATATATATAGTACCAATTAAGAGAAGTGTAAATCTGCAAAGCCCCTTTTCCCAGGACAATGCATCATTAGCTGCATAGATCCTGCGCTGCTGCCTGGAAACTTAATTGATACAGCAGTTTACCCTACCACCTCTTTTTGGTGATAACAGAGCAACTTCTGCTCAACTTCATAGCACATGAACTAGATGAGGCATAGTGATTCCTATACTTAGTTATAAACCTGTAATTGCTTTGTGTCAATGCATTGGAAAATCAATTAATTGTTATTCTTAACAGTTCACAAACACTGCCATCTAGAGTTTTTTTTTATATGAAGGGAAAAAAGACTAGTGAAAAAAATGAACTCGATTGTAAAAATTCAGTAAAGGCCAATAGGAAAACTAGTCACAGGGAGCAGACTTAAAATTAAAAAGTAAGGAATAACACAAAAATCAGATTTCATTTCTGGTACAATTAGTCCAGTGTAAATCACCAAGTCCTTCTTTGAGTTTTAATTTGCAGCAGTCTTTCATGAGCTCAGATCCAGTACACGTATATATGGGTTTTTTTTATATTGAATGATTGTTACAGTACTGATTTATACACTACTTTATTTGTAGAATCTGATGGACCAAGGAGGATTAGGACCTCCTTACATTAAGAGCTGCTCAAACAAACATACACAGACCCTGCCCTGTAGAGCATAATATCTTATATTAGAGATAAAACAGAATAATAAAGGATATCATGCAATCAAATGATCAGTTGTTCCTGAAGTCTAGATGACTTGTAGGGGTGTGCGAAGCAGGCTGTATTTAATTCAGATTTGGCTCAAATCAGGGACAGTGATTTGATCAATTGATTTGGATCACTGTCTCCAATTTGATTCAGCCAAATCCAAATCTGAAGATTTGATGCTGATTCAGAAAATCAGTGATTCAGCCACAGACACAAATTTAAATGTTTTTTTTTCTACATACCTCAAGGTACCAGCACTGGGGTGGATGGAACATCCCACAGGAGGAGGCCCACGTGCTTGGCAGTGAACCCAGAAGTGGACCGGAAATGCTTCTGGTCCACTTTCGGGTCCACTGGGGAGCACTCCAGGCCCTCCGCCCCGCATCCTCCCCATTGCTCAGCAATCGGCTGTGAGGGGACCCCAGGTGCCCTCTCAGACCTAGGTGGCACCAGTTGCCAAGCTGGGAGGATGTGGAGGTAGGGGCTCTGTGCACTGCCTGGCAGATCCAGAAGTGGACCAAAAGTGATTCTGGTCCATTTCTGGGTCTGCTACCAAGAGTGCTGGGGAGCCCCTTGTGCTCCTGTGGGATGCTTCATCTACCCCAGCATCATAGCATTGATGAACTCCCTGGTACCTTGAGGTATATAGAAAAAACATTTGAAGGTGTGTCTGTGTCCGAATTTCTGAATCTTTCCAGATCTCTCCAAATCGATTCAGAGAGATTAAAGGGTCTCCTGATTTGATTCAGAGATTCAGCCACTGAATTGGGCTGAATCTCCATTGAATTGAATCAGGGACCGAAGCTTCGCACAGCCCTAATGACTTGCAGGAGCAGATGAGAATGTATTACATATGAACTCAGCACAGTGTGCATTCTCCGATAGGAGGTGCTATGTTTAACTGAGCAGCTTAAGATACTGAATCTTCAGAATGGTCACCTGGTATATAGTCTCAAAATTAGTCTCTTGGTTTATTTATTTTTTTTTAAAAATAAGATAACAATTTTTGACCGGTGGAAAATACCTTGTCCAATTAAATCAGAAGCCAATTTTTCTATACGTAGAAAGTAAAAAATTTTAGAACACTATGGCTTGCACTTGTATCTATCTAGGTCATTTTAGTCCCAAACAATCTGGGCAAGCTGTTCATGAGAAGCTATTGGGCTGTTTAATGTAAAATACCATGGTACATTTATTTTCACAAAGTTGGTTATCTACTGTGGATTTACAACAGTCCCTTTATAGAATTTTGAAGAACTTCTTTGAAAAATAAACATAGCAAAACCAAGCCAGAATTAATCCCATCTGTAATGTGGAGCTAAATTGTTTTTAAAAATGAAATTGTTCTCATCCGACATAGCTTCAGAAGTTACCCATTTTCTGTATGTAGACTGTCATTTTTTTTACTAGATGCCAATGCTAAGTATAATGGCTTAGACATAAAATGTGGTTCATGGTAAAAATCAGGAATGTTTTAATTGAAAGTTTAATTGCAGTGGTAACACCTGAGTATGAATGCTTTATGCGGTCTTAAAATACCCAGGCATAATTTATTACAAAATATTCAATGTTGTTTCAGGGAGTGAGAGAGGGGTAGGAATGGGACTGCCTTGGTTTACATTTCAGTGTTGAATGCAAGAAGATGCTGTCGCTGACAATGAACTATTGACACAATAAGGTGTAGTGTAATATGATATGGTTCAAAGGATACTTCAGCTAATAGCATAGAACTGCAACTAATAGCATTTAGATTACAGGTCCTTTATGTGCCTTCTCAGTAGGTATCTCAAATTTTGAATGTTAATCTCATTTTAGTGTTCATGTTGCATTACAGTGTTCTACAATGATAAATAATTTTTAGAGCAGGAGTTGCATTCTGCCCTAGACTGTGGAAGCAAAATTTACCTTAAAATCAATTAATGAAATGAGCTTTAGTGAATAATCTTCCAATATTTGGCATAGTTGTACTGTAGTAAGCATTGCCTAGGCAAATTTCTTAATTTTAGAAGCTTGCATTTTTCTCCTTAGGGAAAAAATGAAAAAGCTTATCAGTAATGGTAATTAAGAATATCCTGGTGAGTTAGCAGAGCCTAACTGTCATTTTTAGGCCTGCAAATAGGCCACAAACAGAAAATGATTGTGGCTTATTTCAACTCTGGGGGAATTTGTAAAGGGTAGGATAATATGGACATCTGATTTATAGGGCTGTGCGAGGCTTCGGACCCTGCTTCAGATCCAGAGAAGCTTTGGACGCTTCAGCATCTGAAGCAGCAGTTTGGATTGAAGCACTGGCTTCGTTAGGCATTCGGAAGCAGTTCGGAGCTTCCAAAACACTTCGGAAAAGTTTCAGAGCCGCTTCGGAGATCTGGCCATCGGGTATAATGAGGAATCAATGAAATGATCTATAACTTTTTTGTCTTATGTAGATGAAATATAGATGATTTATTTGGTTTTTGTCTTATTTAGATGAAATTTTCAAAGATAGTATGCTGAGTGAATGAAGCCTGCTAAGTTTCAAGAAGATCAGTGCAGGGAATCAGGGGAAACTGCACCCCAAATTCTTGAAAGCAAAACTCATGTCACATCTATGTGTTATAACACAAGGGGGTGAAAACTGCAGGGGTGGTGGCCCCTGGTGGGGTCACAAAGCCTACCAAGTTTCAAGAAGATCAGTGCAGGGGTTTGGGGGGAACTGCACCTCAAGCTGCTGACAGGCAAAACTCGTGACATAGATGACCTTGTACATGTTAAGGCACAGTGGGCTTACTGCAGGAGTGGTGGCCCCTCCTAAGGCCACGAAGCCTGCCAAGTTTCAAGGAGATAAATGCAGGGGCTTGGGGGAAGCTGCACCTCAAGCTGTGAACAAGCAAAACCTGTGATATGGGTGACCCTGTGTGTGTTGAGGCGCAGCAGAGTGAAAGCTGCAGGGATGGTGGCCCCTGCTGTGGCCATGAAGCCTGCCAGCTGTCAAGGACCAATTAACACCTACAAAACCAGAGATTAAGGGGAAGAAATAATCAATACAGACAATCAACTGCCCCAAGACAGAGACAGTCAGTTGCACAAGCACCCATGTCATGAGTTTTGTCTGCACCCATGGCACAAGTTTTGCTTGTCTGCAGCTGGAGGTGTAGTTCCCCCCAAACCTCTGCACTTATCTCCTTGAAACTTGGAATGCTTTGTGGCCTGAGCCGGGGCCACCATCCCTAAGGACATAAGTAGGAAAGGTTCTTTGAGTAGATGCTCTATGTTTTATTAGACCAAGTGAGTAGGTGGGAAAAAGTTCTTAGCTACCTTTTGGGTGCAGTCACTCTTCTTCAGGCATAGGAAGCCTTTGCTGTTCTGAGACTCCAAGGAATGAGACGAGCTAAAAGTGTGACAGGAAGTCAGTGAGAATGTAAATAGGTAGAAATTAATGGGAAAAAAGGTAAAGCAGGGAAGTGGGGTGGCGGGGGAGGGAAGCAGGGGAAAAAAAGCCAACACTGAGTAAGGGAGACTGCATTGGTGAATTTCAAGGTTGAGAAGAGGCTGTCTGTAAAAAAGGAAAGGAAAGACTAATGTGCACTACAATTTCCAGAAGACTGCAGGAGATGGGAGGACGTGGAAAAGTAGCAACAGAGCAGAGGACACAGTGGCTGAGGGAGCTGCATGCTGGGAGACTCAGAAGGTGTGGCAGAGCCAGGACTGCAAGCAGCAGCAGGGCTCAGATATGAGAGCCCTGATAGACGGCAATTAAGACTTTTTGGGACCATGGCCTGGTTGGGAGTCCCTCCAGAATTGTGGGAGGGTTTAAGGTTTCTCAAATGTATATACCATGGTATTAGTGTTCCCTACATATTACTTTTTCTTGGGCGATTTCACAACAGTAGCTGCATCTACATGAATGTAAACAAGCACTAAACTGAAGTTACTGCACAGTGGCATCACCGAATGGCTTTTTTGTGACACTGACTGTGCAGTAGCTCATTCCTGCTCTGCAGTAGTAGTGTGTTATACTTCCTGGCATGCAGCTCTACTGCACAGTAGTAACGAGCTCCTGCACAATCAGTGTCTTGTGTAAACATGGCCAGTGTCACTATTTATTACCTGCTACCTGGATCCTAAGTATATGTACTTTAACGTTAATGTTTATTCAGCTGAACCTGCCTCTTCCTCCCTAGCCTGTTGGCTTGTGATCCTAATCCCTAAAATCCTCTATATAAAAGTGGGAACTTTCCTTGCTGGCTCCCTGTGCCAGTTCCTGAGGTTGAAGGGTTTGGTATAATTGATACCAAGTGGCTCCAAGATTTCTTTAGTTATTTCCTTCAGCATCCTGGGGTGAATTCTGTTAGGCCAGGCTGATTTAGAATAATTCAAAATATCAGATTTTTTAGACACATTCTTTAATTATCATCATCTGCATCTCTTCCCATTCTTTCTTTATATTAATTCTACCAGTCATCTAACCTCTGTGCAATCTGAAAACTGAAGCAAGGTAGGCATTAGGGGGTGTTGTTTCCTTTGAGTCTTCCATATCTGTCATAGAACTTAAACACATAGCAGGGTTAGCTTCCTTACCCCTTCACCTTGTGATCTAGTTCAAAATAGCTATTTAGTTTCAAAACCCTCTTCACCATCTGAGTTTGGCAGTGTTCAAAAATTGTTCTTTCTTCTATTTTTTTGGATCTTTGGATCACAGGAAAGTAGGGCTGGAAAGGACCTCACATGGTCATCTAGTCCAGTCTTCTGCTCAAGGCAGGATTGGCCTGACTAAATCATCTCAGTAAAGTGTCTGTCTAACCTATTCTTGAAAACTTTCAGGGATGGAGATTCCTTCTCAAGGCAGCCTGTTCCAATGCTTGACCACTCTCATAGTCAGAGAGTTCATCCTAATCTCCAACATAAATTTCCCTTGCTGAAGCTTGAGACCATTGCTCCTAGTCCTAATCCCCACAGCCAGAGAAAAACCCATTTTCATCCGCTCTGTAATCACCCTCCAGGTATTTGAAGACTCTTATAAATTCCCCCTGCAGTCTTTTCTTCTCCAGACTAAGTAACCCGAGTTCTTCCAGTCTTTCCTCAGCATCCCAATCATGCCTCCCAGACCTCTAATCATTTTTGTTACTTAGCACTGAATCATTTCCAGTCTGTTCACATCCTTTTTGATGTGTGGGGTCCAGCAGTACTCCAGATATCCAGATGAGGCCTCACTAGAGCTGAATAGAGTGATAGAACCACTTCCCTTGATTTGCAAATGACACTCTTGTTAATAAAACCCAGTATGCTGTTGGCTTTCTTTTTCTTTTTTTTCAAAGAGCATGTTGGCTTTAATGCAGTTTATGGTTCACTGTAACCCCAAGGTCCTTCTCTTCAGTACTGCATCCTAGCCATTCATTATCCAGTCTTTATTTGTGCTGTGATTATTCTTTCCCAAGTGCAGGATTTTGCATTTGTCTTTGTTTAATTTAATTTGGTTGATTGCAGACCATTTTTTCCCAATTTATCCAGGTCATTAGATCTTATCCCTACTATCCAAAATGTCTGCAACTCCACCCAACTTGGTGTCATCCAAAAACTTGCAAAAAATTCATATAATCCCATTGTCCAAATTATTGATGAAGGTATTGAACAATATTGGACCCAGGCCAGATCCCTACAGAATACCATTTAATACCTCCTTCCAGCTAGACATTGAGCCATAAGAAAAATATATTAAATGAATAAGGTCTTTATCCAACTGTGTTCTTACTTTATTGTCTTAATTTGTTTGAAGATAGGTAGCAGTCAGGGCCTTCTGTTTTAACTTTCATTCTATGCCACATTTTTAAAAATTGTCATACCAACAAAATACAACCTTTTTTCTTATGATTTCTAGATTGCAAAATGTATTTCAACAGTAATATTTTCATAGTCTGTTTATATTATACTTGAAACGGACAAAAATCAAACAGAATATTCTAATTAACATGCCATGCCCTGTGGATGGTTTTGGCACTCTGCCCAAAAAATATTGGCAACCCCTGTGTGGCAGTGCAGTCAGTCTGCGTAAGCCCCAACCTGGTAAAGCCCCTTTTGACCTAGGCTATAGAGGTCAAGGACCTTGGGGGAACCATCCAATTTACTGAGGAGGGAGCCAGAGCCAGAGTAGTGTGCAGCACAGCCATACCAGTTTTTAAGCTCCTTCTGAATCAGAGTGGGTGGCACATAGCTGTGGTAAATTTAAAAGGCACAGAGAGCGCCAAGGAGAGAGAGAGAGCCAGCAAGGCAGCTGCTGGAGGAGGCAGTAGCTTGCTCAGGGTGGTTGGAGCCCTGTAACAGGGATAGGGAGCTGGCAGGACTGCTGCTGGGGGGGGAGGGACCCTGGCTAGGGTAGGGATAGAATTAGAGTAGAAAGATAGCGTGGCAGGAGTACCAGACAACAGTGCATGGTTTATTTCTTTTTCTTTTATTTATTCATTTGCATCTTCCCTTAGAGGTTTTAGGGGAAGGGAAGACCCCAAATAAAAGGGGGTTCCCCTACTTTGCCATTTAGTCTGATTAAAGACAAAGGAAAATATAGGATTATTGAAGAAAACATATAAGAGTTTGGATTGGAGCCTGAGCACAGTGGCAGCTGGTGAGCATCACCAAATTGTTTTCTTCAGTGGCTGGCAAGGGAATGGGGTGTAGGGGAGGTAGAGCCCCATGTCAGCCTCAGCAGTACCATGAGTAAACCCCAGATAGAAGCCTAATCAAGAGTATGCTGAACCCCTCCTTTATTATAACACTAAGATGTGGCAGGTGAGTTGAGGAATAGGCCTCACCAATGAAGTTGCATAGTGACCCAAAGACTCATCTTTAGGCATAATACCTGAAATATACCATAACAGGAAAATTTGTATTAATCATGTTTGATTCCCTTCCATTGTATGAATATGAGCTTTAAAAAAGAAGACAATCCTATCTTCTTGTTCCTTTTTCGATTTTAAGACTCCTTTCAGATAACCCTTGAACTGGAAATATATTATACAGTGAATTAGTTCTTCTCAGCAACTCTTTCTGAGAATAGCATGGAGCATATTCACATTAAATTTCTTTGATAAGATAATTAGCCTTCAAGAGAGAGGAAATGCAATAGATCTAATCTGTATAGAATATTATAAAAAACATTTGATATAGGCTAATAATTTTCCCTATGGTACTATCTGGAGAAAATAGTGGGGTTATTATAGGAACTGACTGAAGGAGACACAAGAATAGGTTTCCATGAAAGAGGAAGTACTGGGTTTGAGGAAGATTACTGGTGGGGTTCCTTTAGAATCAGTATAGGGACTTATTTTGTGCTTTCACAAATGACTTTGGCAAAGAAAGTAGGTGACTGATGAAATTTGCTGATTACGCAAAATTGGAGGAAACTTCAATTGAGAGGAGGGATAAAAATATCATACAGAAAGAACTGGATGGTTCTGAGGAGTAAAAGAATAAAAATTAAAGGAAATTTAATAGTACAGTAGTCCTACTCAGTGCAGTTAGAACTTGTATAACAAGTCTGGAGCTCATCACTTGGAAAAGAAAGGAGAGAGAGACCGATATATGACTGTCTGCCATAGGATGATTAGGAGCCATCAGTGAGATGCAGCTACAAAACAGAACAAAACAAAAACAAAAAAGAGGCACCCTGTTGTATTTGTATCAAATGAGGTATTGCTTGTAGAGATGGGAAATACTAATGCCATTGTGTAACTAGCCATTTGAATGGATTGAATTAAGATGGAAACAGATGAGGAGAAGAGCTGCACATTAAAGGAAATAATAAGGGCCATGCAGAGCCTGTTATGTAAGAGGAAACTCAGGGCATGTGTAGATCACTTGGACAGGAGGCATACTGAGGACCTGAGAACAGGCTCTGAGGATGAACCCAAAGCAGATTTGCAGGCTAATTTCTGATTCAGGAGTGTGCTTACAGACTTGAGAGAGTGGGGCAGGCTCATCCTTGTCCACAGCAGTGTGGACAGGCTCTGAAAGAGGGGACAGTGGGAGATGGTCAACTCCAAGGAGAGAAAATAACTATTTAAGCTAAAAGATAGTTTTGGCACAAAAAACAAATGGATATTAACTGGCCATAAATACTTTTGGGCTGGCAATCATCAGAGTGAGGTTCTGGAATAACTTTATATTGCAGATTGGTAGGGAACAAAGAAACCAGACTAGGTATAAGGGGATACTTGACTGAGTTTGTGATGTGGCAGTGCCAGATGATGGCCACCTGGACTCAATAACCCAGGAAGTCCATTATAACCTTGCCCTACACCTTCACTACTTTTCACCCTGCCCCGCCTTCAAATAATATTATTATTAAAATGAATAATCTTGCCTGGGATTTCAGAGAGGTTTAAAGGAGTTAGGTACACATCTCTAATTGAAAGTTAATCAAGTTATTTGTCTATGGCAGCTTTTTAAATGACTATTAATGACTTTTTAATCACTATACTGGCAAAGCACTGGCATCTGAACATGAAATTTTTATACCCTGGCTGACAACATATTTTATTTAAAGGAACTAGTAACCTATGCCAAGGATATGACTAGGATAGAATTCCAGATAGTGCTGACAATGTGGCGTTTAGAATTAAGTTCTGGGCATTAACCTCTCTTAATATCCAGTCTGCTACCAGAAAGTGCTGTCAGCTGATGTGTTCTAATTTTAGCTGCTAAGTTTTAGGACCTACACTTTGACTGCACTACTCTCAGTTAGACAAGATTCTTTGGGTAAATGTGAAATCTTTTATTAGGTCAACCAAACAGCTGGAAAATTGTTCTTTGCAAGCTTTCAGGCACATACGCCCTTCTTTAGGCATAGGAAGAGTCTGCTGGTTGTATGTGTTTTCCATGATAGAATATTGGCTAATGGCTTATTGGCTTCTGTTCTACCACAGAGAACACACAACACCAGCAGACTCTCCCTGTGCCTGAAGAAGGACGTTTGTGCCCGAAAGCTTGCAAATAACATTTTTTCCAACTATTTAGTTGGTCTAATAAAAGATATCATATTTACACAAAAGAACTTTGTCTGTCTATGTCCTTAGGCCAACACAGCTACAAACAACAACCCTATTTTTAGTTAATAATTTCAGAAAATATTTAAACTAAGCAAGCGCCACAAGATGGTGCTGATGTTTTCTTACAACTGGCTGAGTAGATTTCTAGCTCTCAATACCTTCTGACTGTGATTGAAAATCTGATTAAATTTAGGGAGAACATATTATTCTGAGTGTAACTAGACAAAACACTAATCAAGGTCAAAGTCACTAGATTGGGAGAATTGATGCAACCCATGGCTCATTTGGAGCCATACTTTATCATTAAGTGTCGATTCATGTTTTTCCAACTTTTAGTTGGTCTAATAAAAGATATCACATCTACCCAAAGATGCTTACCTGCCAATTCATATTTATTTATCTTTTGGTTTTTTAATAAAGAGAAAAAGAGAGAGGCTTGGAAGATGGAAATGTGAGGATATATACATTTTTTTTTAAAATCTGTAGCAAAAGTCCAGGCAGGAGGAAGGCTAGAAAAGGAACTTAGTTTAAATTGGGGGTAGCCAACATGTGGTATATGTGCCACAAGGAGTATGGCCATGCTCTGTCTGTGGCTTACAGGAGATCAAGAAGAGGACAGGCAATATGGCAGCAGATAGGACAGAAAGCAGAGCAGCAACTTGAATAGTGAGCCTTAGGCAGAGAGTAGAAAGCAGAGCAGCAGGTTGGGCAGGAAATACAGGGCAGAAAGAAAAAATGGCAAGCAGATGAGGTTTGGGAAGAGGTTCAGACATTGCAGGCCTAATTTTGGCATGCCTATCAAACAAGTTGTCCCCACACTGCTAGATTATGAAGCAGAAATAGAGTAGCTTTTGGAATAAACTGATTCTTTTCCCAACAGGCATCCTCATTTAAAGTCTACTAGATGATCTCTTATATATATTTCCTTACTGATGTCAAAGTGCCTCTTATACCAACCAATATTGTTTCATCAATTGCTTGAATCTTCCTGTCTATATCCATTTCATACATAGAATATATAAGATATCACAACAGGGTCCTGACTTATGGCTAAGGCACTGCACTGTTGCTTATGAAGGGCAATGCACTTTGTTGAGAACATGTTTTCAGGAAGACTGCTGCACTTTTACTGGGGGTCTGCACCCTGTGATGAAAACATGAACATCTCTGTAGTAAATTACTTTTTATAGTGAAGCATTCATCAGACCAGTAGCATGAGGATGGGTGGGAGAGCGGTACATAATCCCTAGGTGCTGTTTGAAAGAGAGAGAGAGAGAGAGAGAGAGAGAGTGTGTGTGTGTGTGTGTGTGTGCGTGCGCGAGCACGTGTATGCATGTGTGTGGGAGGGGGAGGGTGTGGCATGCTGGCATGGAGCTAGTGGGGTGCCTTGTCCTCCATCCCTGTCTCCTTCCCTCCCTCCTGCAGCAGCTCTGGAAACAGGGAGGGCAGAGAAGCTTTAGAAACATACAGTGCAGGAACAGCTGGATACCTGCTGCTACTGGAAACATGATACTGGCTAGTTGCAGCTCTACATCAGACTTCTAATTTCAAAAGAAATTCTGAAAAGCTATTAAGGCTTTTCCTGGTCCCTTGTGCATGTTGCTCTCAAAAGGACTTTTTGTGTGGGTCTAAAACAACAACAAACCTGCTTTGATCCTCCACTGTATTCCACAATGCTATCTCACCCTCCTTCTAATCCCTCCTTAAATCTTTTCCCTGTCTTGATGCACATACAAAACAAACTAGCCCATTGACAATGATTAGGCAGCCAGTTAGCTATGACCAGTTGTCTGACTAGTTAGTACTGTTTCCTTAAGTGCCTCCCATGTGTTTTGAATTCACCTGTCAATAATTGCACATGTAGTTTAAAAGTATGTTGGTGCAGAGTCTGTTTTGCTGTACACTGTCTAGCACAAGGGGGGCTCTGACATTTCAATGATTTTGTAAGACAACAAATAATACTTATTCCTCTGTTTTCTCTGCTCGCACTTGCCTGGTGGTGGAGAAATCATTCTCAATTTGAAGCTAATCCGGTTGAATATTTTTATGAATGTTCTTAAAGTACAGCTTAGTTCATTAGCTAAGTGTTTGAATGCTTGGCTTCTCATACTTAATGTATAGTTTAGCATGTGATCTTTTATTTTCATACATTTTCATAATTGCTTAAGGGTTTTTTTATGTTTTTCAAATATTGCTGCTTTTGGCCTGGATATGCTATTTATTAATAATGCTTGGACTGATAGAAATTATAGCAGTGTCTTAAATTCTTTGTGTATAATTTGTTTATAATATTGATGATTTGTACATGCTGTAAAATTAAGAAACAGTTTTCCTGTCCTGTCAAACACTTGAGTTTTAATTTTTTTATTATGGTACATAGTAAAACCAAGACCTTTCAAAGACATTTTTAAAAATGTAGATACCTCCTGAGACTATAATTTGGTGATTAGAGACTAATTTGGGATGAGACATGGATGTCAAGACCTGTCAGAGACTTTTTCAAAAAGGAAGATACCTCCTCAGACTAGCAAATCATTTGGTAAATAGAGACTAATTTGGAAGAGACAGATTTAAGTTGGTATTTTGCCTTATTAATGCTAGGAATTTGAGCCTGGGCCTTCTGTATCTCAAGGGAGAGGTAGCTGTCCCTGTTAGACTGAAGTCAGGCAGAAGGTAGGGCAAGGGTGGCACCTTGGAAACTACCTGGTTCAGAGATGTGTTACTTTTTGTAGGCGATAGCCCCTAAACTACACTAGAGTCAGAAGCACACTTCTGCTCTCTCTCTCTCTCTCTCTCTCTCTGGTCCAATAAATATTTCATTATCTATCAGGATTTTTGGATCAACTGTTGGGATATATTTAGACAAACTTTCAAATGCAAGGCATTTGTTCAGGTCTGAGGAAGACAGGCACACTTGAATTAGAAGTCTTTATGGCTGTGAAATCAGAAAAGAGACATTACCTAGAGCAACTAACACACAAAAAAATAGCTGAAGAAAGATAGCTTGATTACTAGAAGATCAAGATCATTCAAAAAAGTGTTGTTAGAGTGAAATCCAACAGTTCCACAAGAGATAGTAAAGGAATGGACATACATAACAATTGAACTGGTCCCAAATGTTATACAGTTGTGAACTGGTTTGCAATCACTGAAGTACTGTGGCTCTGGGGGTGGGAGTAAACACTCACCCCAACAAGCCTGAAAATAGACAAGTTAAGGGAAGTGTTTTCACAATGATTTGAGGGTGCCAGAGCATGAGTGAGCTGTGGCAGGAGGCATTTGCACTTTTCAGTTTTGCTTTCTCTCCTAAACGTAAATTCAGTAAACTTTAATAGCTTGTAACTCCCAAAGTCTGCAGTATGTTTGCCTAATTTGGAAGAGGTGAGGAAAAAGGACTTGGGCCCATGCCTTTGGATTCCCTGAGGCTTGCAGAGCATGTTGAGGGGCCATAATTGAGTAGGATGTGAGGAGGGAAACAGGCGGTTGTTAGAAAGGTGGGGAGGCAGTAGAGTTCTGGCTGTTTACTAGAATAGCCAGTTGTAGCAGTATGTAGAAGGGTGAAGAGCAATGCATTGTAGGATGCCTGAAGAACCAACCAAACCTATGTCACAGAATTGCTGTTCACATAATACTGAACTGGTTCACAGTGAACTAGTTCAAAATTGCACTTGTTTTTTTCAGGTATCTTTCTGAACTGTTCCAGGCAGATTTAAAAGAATTTAACAGGCTTGTCTGTCTGGCTGCTTCAGGTTTAAACTATTTAAAATATTATGTATGTCTACGCCTCTAAAAGAGGCTCTCCCCAGAATAATCAGTAGTTTGGTGGATATGCCATGCATGTATCGGGAAGAGAGGCCCATATTTAGGTCCATGATCTATTCTGAGGTAGGTCTCTTTCTGCCTAGTTTTGACTAATAATTCCAACCTGGAACTTACATGTTTTGTGATGATTGTTTAGTCAAAATTAGCATATTTCAACCAAAGTTTTGTATTTCTTTGATTTTGACATTTTCTGACAAAAAGCTCTTTTATCAGAAAAATCTCAACTGTTTCTAAATGTAACATGGAGAAAGTTGTGCCTTTCTTAACAAAGGGAACGCAGCATTGGTAAGTCATTTTCTTTTAGTTGTTAGATCTGAGTATATCAATTATGTCTATCAAGTGTATATCAAGTGACAGAGCAACAATTAGCTTTTGGCAACGATTTATATGTGTGTGAGGGAAAATATCGTTAGTGAATATTGTTTGTACTGCTGTGGCAACTTGTGAAGGTGAATTCTATTTAACTATGGAAATGGCACAGCTTAAAAAGTGACAGAGAAGTCTGCCCTACAATGTCTCCTGACTATGCCTTAACATGATGCTAATTGTGCTAATATGCTAATGAATATTGGTGTCTGTATTTATAATTTAACCTGCATGAAAGTGGGAAGATTATCTCTTTGCTTTTTTCCTTCCACCTATTTATTAGACGGTGTTAATAACTTGTTGCTTAATTTATTGGCTATACACTTTATAGAAGAATTCAGTAAATATAGTGATTGGCATAGTTATGCTCTCAAAATGTAGACAATACATTTTTTTCTGAGTAAAATGCAAGAGAAATATATTTCAATCTAAACCCCAAAATGGGGAAAAGGCATACCACGTTCAATCAGTGTGATGAATTATGATCTTAAAAGGAGCATTGACTGTATTGGTCACTAATAGCTTCTTTGCTGACTCTTGAGATGTAGAGTACCATTAAGTCAATACTTTTAAGCAGCTGAATATGTGTACTTCACAATTTCAAGACTTTGGAGAACATCAGGGTTACTGTTATGATTCAAAAGCAGCTGATATTTGTTTACTCAAAAATCCTTTTGGCTGATTTAATCAAAATGTCTAGATAAGGCAAAATACTTTATGTTAATGGAAAGGAAAGAGACTTGTTAATAATACTTGTTTTCTGACCTCATCATAAGCTCAGAACTACAATGTGCTGAGTGACCTGCTTTTGATCCAACAAAGCACTTAAGTAAATACTTAATTTTTGCCATATTGCTTTTTAAGTTGGTCTCATCCAGCCTCTGCTTACTAACATGTTTGAAAGGAGTGACCTGGTAGTCTCAGTCCAGTTTATGGCATCTGGCTGCATGTCACAAATGGTTAACACTTGCCTACAATGCTCTCTGAATCTACAAATAGGTTCAGCACAGACAGAAGCCATGCAAGCCCTGCCCTGATCTCTGCTTCAAGACTACAGAGACCACTCCTATAGTTAGCAATAGGTTTAGTTGCCATGGCCTGCCTGATAATTCTCCTGCTGAAAACATCTGACAAGATCTGTTTTGGTTTGTTGGTTGGAATGAGTGTGTTCCTTCTCCAGGAACTGGTCTGAGTTCATCATTTTATTCACTGAGCTTGAACAGCCATCAGATATTACTATTGTTTTCTCACTTCCTGCCTTGGCTTTACTTGAATAGAGGTCCTATAGCTGGAGGCTCTGTAATGTCATATTTCAGTCTTAAAATGCTGCTAAGACAGACCTGATTCATATCTGTATTTGTTCTTGTCTCTTATCTAGTTCTTTCCTGAATACATTTTTGCTACATCCAGTGACCGTGGCTGATATGAAATGAATTTATTTGAATTTCAGATTTAATTAAGACTTTTTCTTTCTTTTTGCCTGACATTCCATTTAATATGCTGGACCTGCATCTTAAGCTTTAAGCAAAAGCCATAAAATAGACCAAAACTGAGTTCATGAGGTGACAGCATGTCCTCAGGTAAGGAGCCTTGTCCCTGAAACACTTTTCTGAGCACAGTCCTCCAGAACTAGTGGAGGTAACCTTTAAGATTTGGAGCATGATGCAATGTATTTTTAGTCCCATAAACCTGATAAGGTTAGTGATAGTAGGCAAAATGGGAAACTCTCTGTATCCCTTTTTGGCCAATATTAAGTAATCATGTTGTAATATCTGTACTTGTGAATAGTGTAGCTACATTAATTATTTTATGAGTCAATAAATAAAGTTAAAAAGCAATCAAACCTGCATATTTCCAAACTGCATGACCTTGGGATAGATTTTTTTAGTTACACACTAATGGATATAGCAAGGCTAAAAATCTTGACAAGGTTATAGCTCTAAGTAAGGGTACATTTACACAACATCTCAGCATCTATGTGTGTACATTTATTAGGGCACACAAAACTAAAACTGCATAGTAGGGCAGTACTTGTAAATACAAATACTACCCTGCTGCAGAGATTTTTCATGTGCAGCAGTGCATGTGTAGATACTGACATGGCTAGCTGGGCCACAAGGGTACTACAGTGTGGGCACTACCTGCTGGCTAGCCCTGTGCTGAAGCACCCTTATACCCCAGCCAGCCCCTCCACAGCATTTTGAGCCTGGTCAGAGCAGCTGCAGGCTGGCAAACTGACCCCCAGGGCCTTCTTCCAGCCAGAGCTGCTCTGACTGTGCTCCTTGTGCTGTGCATGAATAAACTCCAGAGCTCATGGCTCTGGAGTTAATTGCTGCCAGGCGCACATCCAAACAGCATAACCTAGAGCAAAAAACTCTGGAGCAATAAACTTCAGAGTTTATTCATGTGCTGAATGGCCCTCCAAAAGTGGCCCATGGAACCATTGCATCTAGCCCATGGGGCTCCTCTTGGGGTGAGAAATCCCACACTGCCAGTCACAGCCCACTCCCTTGCATCTGGATTGGGGCCAAGCCATGCCTCCCATTCCTCTGTACAGATGAGCCATGCTATGTCCCCTTTTCCCTCTGTGGGGCTGGGCTATAACCCTTTTCCCCTATGGAGTGGGACCAGGCCCCCTTTTCCCATATGGAGCCAAGCCATGCCCCCTTTTCTTCTGTGGGCCAAGGCACACTCCTATTTTTCCCCACAGGGCTGGGTTGTGGCTGGTCTGCCCCATGCCCCCCTCCAGGTGGTGGGGGTGCTGGACCCAGTGCCAGACTGGGATGACTAGTGAGATCTAGCTTGCAGACAGACAGGGTACTGCCTATCCGGCCCACCAGGGAAAAAGGTTGCACACTCCTGCACTAACAGGACGCCAAGTCCTGTGCTGCTTAGAGCAGTATTCAGGCTACATTGTTGCATTGCTGCTCTGGGTTCCTTCAAGCTGTACCCCTGCTCTCATTGTGGCTGAGAGCATTTCTGAGAGCAGAGGCATGGTCTAGATGATTAGATGCAAGAGAGGAGATGAAGAGCCCACTTCAGATACAGCCATTCCCTGGCCAGATTTTCAACAGCAACCTCATGCTTACATAGCAGGTAAGGAAGGAACTTATTCAGCATTTGATGATGCAAGCTATCCCATTAGATCTACTCTTGTTTTTCCTCGTGTCCTGGATTAATATTTGCACAACCAGGAGATGCTTCCTGGATGAGAAGTAATAAAAATGCTTGCTATTATTATTTAAGCAATTTCAGGTAATATTTTGAAGGTCACAGAAATGCCAGTTCCTGTATCCTGATTCCAAAGAGTGTCTGAGCTCAGTTTCTAGCATCTTCTGTATGCTCTCAAATTCAGGACCTGATCCTTTTGAAGTCAAAGGAAAGATTGTCTTTGACTTCAGTAAAGAATGGCTTGGATAAATAAATCCATCTCTCAGACACGGTTTGTTTTGCTGGAACTGCTGATTATCATAATACAAATGTAAATGCGTATTATATGGAAAAAGCTGTGTTTGCAATTGCTCTTTGGACCAGTCAATACTTAAATAATCAGCCTGCTTACAAAACATTGAGCTCTCACTGGCTTAAAAGACGTAAAAATCTATTTAGGGAGATGCTGCTCATTTGATATTGTGGACTGTTTCTTTGTTTGTTCATTTAGATACACAAATGTTGTGTAGTAATTATCAGTAAGGCTAGGAGGGTTTGCATTCTTATCCATTTGCATCTGAGCATCTATTTTCTCTTGCTAAAGTCATGATAAATGATCCAATGAATTCCCCAGATTGAACTTGTGTTTGTGCTTTTCAGTTTGTTTGGAAGCTCTTTTATTAAATAAACCACATTGCTTGTAAAGAGGAATTCATTGTTTACCTGTAGAATAGAAACAGCTGTTTTAGTTTCCCCATTGTGCCCCATTGGTATATTTCAACTCTTTACCTGAAGAAACTGATTCCAGAATATAAGAAGTTACAAGCTCAATCAATAGACAATGCTATAATTTTGCATTTTGAAAAATAAATGTTTAAAGCACTTGAGGTATATTACACTGCCTGGTTGACTGTACTATTCTAAGAGTCCACTGTACGTGAAGATCCCCACCTTTCTCATGCATTTACCCCACTGATTTCCTATGCTGGGCATGGGGGAAATGCAAATTGTCACTGTAACAGGGTGGTCTCCTCGTCAGGTCTCTACCAGCTGCCCTGCTCCTGGGGTAACTGCCCACTTCGCTCTTCTGCCACACCTTGATGAAAAAAATATGAGAGCTGTTACTAAGGCGGGAGGCTACACATTACTTGCCTTGCTGACAAGGGCCTAATACTTGCTCCAACCTTCCCTCCATGGGTCCTATGTCTTGTAGATGTTACTTTGGTGTTACTTCTCCAGCCTATGGTCAGAGAAAACTGGGCACACAGTTGTAACTCTTCTCTACAGCCCTGGAAGGCCACTCACCAGACCATTCTTCCTTGGCAGGGTGCAGTTTTATGTCTTACCCAGGACAAGGGTTCACCTCCACCCCATGGCCCCTGCCCTTACGTCCAGATATTCCCAGAGCAGCCTTTCAACCTGATGTTGCCTCCTTCCTTCCTGCAGCAAACTGCATCCCAGTTTATATCTGTGACAGTGGTGTGCCACCGTCACGGGCACAGGCAGAGGACAAAGAAGATTGCGGGGTAACAACAACCCCTCAAGAAAACCCCGGGCTGAGCTACTTACTCTCGGGAGGGACGGCGGTGTCGGAGCCGGGACCATGCCAGCAGCTGCAGCCGCTAATGCTGTGCGAGCCGGTATTAGGCCGGCTGTTTAAACAGCTGTTCCCAGCAAGAGGAACAGCTGAGCCAATCGTGGCAGCCGCAGCAGCCACTGTGGGGAAGTTTAAAAACCCCAGCAAACTCCCGTTAGTAAGGGAGGGGTGGAGACCGATACCCCAGCAATGGCAGCACAAAGTACAGCAGGGAATCTCAAAGATGCAGGAGCAGAGGATTATACGGCCCCCTCGTAGCCATGGCGTAGCCCAATCGTGCCAGTGGCCAAGACCGATGGCTCCCTAAGGTTGTGCATAGATTTTAGGAACTTGAACACCCTAACAACATTCAACGCCTTCCCAGTGCCTTATGTGAGCCACCTCGTCGAGAAAATTGGAGAGGCTCGGTATATATCCACCCTCAACCTAGCTAAGGGCTATTGCAAATTCCCTTGCACCCGTTGATTGTGCCAAGCCTGCGTTTGGAACTCCTTGGCACCTATTCAAATTTGTAAAAATGCCCTTTGGCTTTAACGAAGCAGCCACCACCTTCCAGAGGTTAATGGAGACGTTACTAGCTTCACATGCAGCTTATGCTGCAGCTTACATAGATGACATCATCATATTCACCTCTAGCTGGGAACAATATCTCGGGGCCCTGAGGGCTGTCCTAGGAGAACTCCAAGTGACGGGTCTAACTGCCAACCCTAAGAAGTGCAAGCTGGCGGAAAGGGAAACAGCCTATATAGGGTTTTGGGTAGGACAAGAAACAATACGCCCCTTGTCCGATAAAATCAAGGCAATAAGTGAGTTTCCAGAGCCCCAGACATGTAAGCAATTACATTCCTTCTTGGGGCTCATCAACTACTACTGCTGGTTTATTCCGCACTTTGCAAGGATGGCAGCACCCCTCACGGATGCATTGGCCGGAGCACCCTCTGCACGCTTAAGGTGGACCCAAGGGATGAGAGACAGCTTCCACCGTTTGAAGGACACGATGCGTCAAGATGTCATGATGCATACACCAGATTTTAACGCCCCTTTTATTTTGCAAATGGATGCATCGGGACGGGCACTGGGGGCCATGTTATTACAGGAGGGGAAAGAAGGTGAACGCCCAGTTGCCTTTGCGAGTCGAAAGCTTAGCCGCACAGAAACAAGGTATGCTACCATGGAAAGGGAATGTCTCGCCATATGATGGGCCATAGAGTATTTCCAATACTACCTCCTGGGGAAGGAATTTTTGGTAATAACAGACCATGCTCCGTTACAGCGGTTAATGAGAAAGCAAAGTACGAACTCAAGAATTACCCGGTGGGCACTGGCCTTGCAACCTTTTAAATTCACTATAGTGCATCATCCAGGCAAAGATAACTTTGTAGCCATTTTTTTATCCAGATGGGAAGATCCAGACCTGTCAGGAGAGCCAGACCACTACCATGGCAAGGAAAACCAGAGCAGACAAGATGCACAATGCACTAACCAGACGCCACAAGACAACTTGAGGGAGGAGGTCTGTGACGGCGGTGTGCCATTGTCATGGGCACAGACAGGGGACAGAGAAGATTGGGGGGCAAGAACAACCCCTCAAGAAAACCCCAGGCTGAGCTACTTACCCTCAGGAGGGACGGTGGCATTGGAACTGGGACCGCGGCAGCAGCTGCAGCCACCATTACAGCTGCGTGAGCTGGCATTACACCAGCTGTTTAAACAGCTGTTCCTGGTAAGAGGAACAACTGAGCCAATCACGGCAGCTGCAGCAGCCGCCGTGGGGAAGTTTAAAAACCCCAGCAAACCCCACGGCAGGTGGGAGCCAGGGAAGGAGAAAGGAGATAGGCAGCACGTTGGTGTTGCTGTGGCTCCCCTGGAGTGAATGCCTCAGACAGGCAGCTCTGCCTCAGCTCAACAGCTGAAGCAAGAAACAGGAACCTTGGCAGGGGCGGAAGGTGTGGTCACCAGGGATTGCCAGGGCCAAAACGCTGTTCTGGGAAGCCTCCCCATCCTGGAGGAATATTATTTCTAAGACCAGGGGATGAAAAGGGAGACGACTCAAGCTAGAGGTGGGATCAGCAGGCTCCTAAGGCAGGCTGGCTTAAGGTGACCATCAGCCTATATGGTCAGGAGCACCTACTGGCCAGAAGGCCTGCGAATAGCAGCAAGTTACCATCTCACCAGCAAGTGATCGGTTGGTGAGCGGACAGGATGTAGAGGTGGCGGAGCCCCGTGGAACAACGGAAACCTCAACCGTGAGTGCACCTGCGTCAGGGAGACCCCTCTGGTAGAAGAGCTCCACTGAACCCCTCCTTCGAATCGCCCATAACATCAAAGTCATGGCAGGCGGGACGAGGGGAAGGGCTACCTGATGAAGGGTGTTACCGGACGTGAGGTCCACCAATGTCACAATATCACTGGGCCAAAATGGCTGCCCTAATTAGGCACCTGGCTGCTACCTGTTTCTTGCTCTTAAAGTGGCAGGCACCACAGTTGCACTGCCATAGTTGCATACCATTGTGTGGTGCTGTGTGCAGGTAGTGATAGTTTAAATGGCAAGTAATAAACTCAGTCCTCTGTAGTTCTTCAAGAAAGAAAAAAAAATCCCCTCCCCTTTTATTTCCTTTTTCAATATCTTTATTTTTTCAGGTGCTTCGTGTAAGATATATGAATGTGGTGAATCTGCATGTGTGAATCTTAAATTACTTTCTGTTGAATCAGCTTATGCTAATGCATGTAGAGTTTTACTTTGCGTTTTCCATGTACTCTGTGCCTTCCAGTCTGGCAGCACTTTTTCTCACATCTGTGGAAGGAGTCATTTATTTATGAAGGTCCTGGGACAAAATAATACTTCTCTAGCTCGGTCGTTTTCTTTCCAAATTGCCAAATATTCTGTTGTGCTTAGGCCTCTAAGATGAAACTCATGGAAAGTGTCAATGGTTAGAAAGTATGGAAAACAGAGCTTTAGAGGAGGTTCTTTAGCAACTAGAGGTGCCATTACCACTCCACAAGTAAGAAACAAAAATATTCTGCGGTTGTGTCTTTAAATATTGGCACATAATGAAGCTGTAACAGAAATTTGAAGTGTATGTTTTGTCAGGTTGAGTTGCATAATGTTCTTGGACTGAGGCATCAAGGGAGGAGGAAAGAAATTGTGTGAGTCACTGCCAAAAATAGGATCTGAATTAGGTGCTGAGTGAGCTGGGCATCTGAATGAAGCATGGAATTTACTGTAAGGAACAGACTGTGACATTACTGCTATAAACTTTGAATTCTGTGGTAAGTTCCTGGTGATTAAGGTAGTTGATGCTTGAGATGTTTTACTGCAAATACTGTTTGGCACCTGAAGAACTGAAGGAACACACGGATTTCTGAGCTGAAATCACAGAAATAAGAAAAACATGTGAGAGGTCCATCGATATACAGGTTGTTAGACAGATGCACAGCAAAAGGAGAACAGTAATCACCGTGGTATTTTGGGATTATTGTAAGTAAATTGAGTGATGACACAGCAGTAATGAAAGATTATAAAAACAAAAGAAAATGCCATATGGATAAATATAGGAAATTGCAATCTCAATTTGGTTTCAGGTATTAGATGGTTGGGAAGGAATTTTGGTTTATGGAAGAAAAAGTGTTAGGTGGTTGCAAAATTTGGATAAATTGTCATGATTTAAAGTTGGAGTTTAATGTCTCATGCTCTTTGGTTTCAGTGTAATTAAGATACCTTTAAAGAACACAGCTTAAATTTTTAATGCTGGTAATTAAGCAACTACCTTTAATTCTGTAGAGTATAGTTGGAGTTTTGGCACTAATTCACATTGTTCTGTTTAAACAAGGTCTGTATGCTGTAAGATTGTTCTAGTTGTGCATGGAAGTCATCAGTGTGCCTATTCACAGAAAATGTGCACATTTGCCAAAGTGTATTTGTGTTTTGGTATCTTAATTGAGGGGGTGGTGAGACATAACAAAGTTTTCAGAAAAACAGCAGGTGATGTGTTGGTCACTGTGGAAACCATACTTCTGATGAAAAGATTACATATTTGGTAGTACTATAGTCAGGACTGCATAAAATGAACATATTTGTTTTGTCAAACTACTGCACTCACAAGAATTCTTTTAATAAAAAGTGGAAACATAAGGTTTAAGAAATGTTGAAAACATTTCAAAATAGAGCTTATCCTGTATTACTAAAGTTATTGTTTTGTATACATTGAGAATATGTACGCATTGACAATACCAAAGTTCATTTTTCAGCCACCTTTTTGTGGCATGGATCAGGACTAAGGATCAAATAACACAAACCATACTCTACAAAATAGGCTGATAAACAGAACCTGTAGTTTGGGATTTTTTGTAGAAGTAGACTTTCTGGCTGTTGCCCCAAGAAAATGTGCTTTGGTATGATTTATTTTTTTAAAGCAGAGATGAGTTTAGCTGTGTTAGCCTCAAGTCAGGCATATGGTAGGATGGGGTAGCAACTTAGAGACTAGGGCCAGTTACAGACACTACACTTTTACCAGTATAAGTGGTTGGAAATCAATTTATACCCATAATGGAACAGCAGTTGGGCACACACAGACTGATTTAAAAATGGTAGAACCCAATGTAAGGTTTGCTCCTTCCACCAAAGGGAGAATTCTGCTTGCTACCAATCTAAACTATGCCACTTACAGAAAACCACCTGACTTAGATTGATTCCACTTTGGGCTTTTCAATATTCATACCTAGCTTAAGTGTTTTAGGTAGGCATGAGCTTTCATAGGTGACAGACTACTTTGTCAGACGATAAAGTATACATCTTTAAAATGATGTGAAGAATATCAACTAAAAAAATTGACATCACACTCAGAAAAACTAAGACATTCACCAGTGTCTCTCAAATAGAAGCTTGGCCAAAGACATGTCTTTATGCTATCATCTTGTAGTTAACAAATATAGGATATTGTTGGACTGTCCAGAGACATATATTCTGAAACACTCCACAATGGTTCCTCCCTCCATTATCTTTGTGGGGATAGCCACACAGAGCCATTATCCACCTTTTTCAGAGTTTATTTAGGAGGTTGGTGATGGTTTAATTTTTTCCAACTCCTCCTTCCACACTGTGGCTGGAAGGGAAACCATTCCTTTTTCCACAACAGTCAGCAGTAGATGCAAGTCACACCAAGAGATAGAAACTAATAAGTTACAGCAAGATAACTAGGGAACATTTCAAGTAGCTTTGCATAGTGGTAAATGCCTAAATGGAGAAGTAAATTATTCTACTGAATAAACTTCCTTTTTAATATTCACAGAAGAGAAGTAAATTCAAACTTAGGTTATGTTTGAATAGAATCAAAGTTCAGTATAAGTGTTGACAAAGTTGTATTTTAGGAAACAGTTACGGAAAGTGGTGGCTTTCTAGAAGGTTCCAAGACCAATATGTTTTATAAACATTAGGAAAATAGAAGCTTAGATTTGCATTCTTGACATACTTATTTAATGTAACTATGGAATATATGCACAGTCTAATGCATATCTGCACTGAAGAGAATTTAATACAAATATGCTCTGTGGCTAACTAACTTTCAACATGAAAAATCAATGAAATTACATATATGGATAAGAATATTCAGGATGAGGCCTTTTAGGGTGTGGATTTTTGGTAGTTCTGATACTAGATGAAATGCAAAATTCATATAACTTGTTTTTGCTATTTTCATTTAAATGAGTTAGTCAATTCACCTTTCTGAAAGGTTCATTACATCTTTTGTATTAGTACTTTGTATAGGTAGATTAAAGATTTACGTATTTACATGAAGAATTTTATTACGTGTGCATTTTGAGTAGATCTTTCTAATCAAGTGATAAGGTTAATAACAGCATAATTTTTATGTGAAAATGTGAACAGTAGCTGTGTGAGACCTTCCCACTTATACAGCTATATTCTATGTGTATTCAAACTGTATTTGCTTATTATCTGTGCAAAATTTCTGTAAGCTTTCTGTGGCGGTGAGACGCCCCCACAGGCTCCTGAAGGGGAGAGGGTAGTCCTTTCTGGCCCAAAACCCCACAAACAGCCTGCCCCTGCCCCCCCCCCCCGCAGGGGAAACTTATCTCCTGCTGGGCAGCCAGAGCTGGAGCAGGAACTGTGGCCGCATAAGCTGGCGTTATGCTGGCTGTTTAATCAGCTATTCCTCGGGCGGGGAACAGCTGAGCCAATCGGGAAGATTTAAAAGCCCCACCAGAGCCCAGGGGACAGGGGAGGTAGAGAGGGAGCACACTGGTGTAGATCATGCCAGACGTGCTGAGGTTCCTGCAATGGAGAGAAGCAGCACGGTCAGTGCAATGCTGGCAGGTAGAACAGGGGAGGCATTTCAGCCCCCTATAGGAGGCTAGGGGGAAAGGAAGCAACTCCATACCCCTCTCCTCCCCAAGGGTCTATTTCTTTTGAGGAAAAGAAAAAGAGAAGAGGTGTAAGAGCAAAGCACCTTACACAGAGCCACTGAAGTAGGCACCTGCCTACGCACGTATAGCTTGCCAATCTCAAGGGCAGGAAGGCTACTTATCAAAGCAGAAGGGGCAGTCTGACAAGTGCCAACAGAGCCCACCTGGTTATGGGGTCCTGCTTGAGGCAAGCTGTGGTCGAGCCAGCACGACTGAACCACCATTGCTGGTGCCCATCAAATTGACGAGTGGATGGGGTGTAGGGAAGGCGGAGCCTCGTGGAACATCACACCTGAACTGTGAGTACTGCCATCCCTGGGGAGCCCCCCCAGGAAAAAGATCTCCACTGAACCCTCTCTTTATATAATAACACCAAGTCATGGCAGACGAGTTGAGGGTAGGGGCTCCACACCAGACGGATAGTGCAACACTCAGGGAATCCCACTTAAGGCACCTTCCATCACACTTTGTCATATTTTATTCCTGATAAGTCTGTAGAGCTCATTCACCCTTGTAGAATGAATTGAATACTATTCTAGCTCAAGATCACAAAATCAACCCTAAATTCTGCTTGTAGAATGTCTCTTATTGTGTTCTCTTTCCTTGCTCAGTAAACAGGGCAATTCATCACCTTGGGCAAAATACATTTTGTTATCCCTTCTCCCCACATACACACAGGTAACAATGTAGACCAGTTAGAAGCCACTGATTACAAATTGCCTATACAAATGCTGCCCTGGGCCAGCACTCAGTTTGTCCACACAATGGACAAACCCTGTCAGCAATTCTTGAAAACATTTGTAGGAAGTTTGAGTACATACAGCATACAGGATTTGGCTTTTAAGCCAAGGCAGACTTTTAAGGGTTGGTAATTGGAGAAATCATCTCTTTTTTATGAAGAAACCTTTGAAAAATACTGAACATGTTTGTTTCCCAAGACACTTTTATGTTGAGTTAGGTTTTGATCCTGTAAAGATTTAAACATGATTAACTTTGAACATCTTAGCCTCTAGACACGTGCATAAGTCTTTGCAGGCTCTGGGCTTCTGTTTTTAAGATATATTAATGCTTTTATACTTCAATTGTTGACACTACAAATAGTTTATATTTCTTCAGAGCCTCTATTTTATTGGCTTTCTCTAGTTTCCAGGTAACAAAATTTCTCCGGTTCTGGAACTTCAGTGATCATGAGAAGCACAGGTGTATAATGATGTTTTGTCCTATTTTTTTGCTGTTAATTTATTTACTCAAATACAAGATAAGTTCCCCCCACCATCAGTGTGGGGTAAAAAGCCCCTTGTCCTATATCTGGCTACAAGGAAAACTCATTAAATACATTGCCTATCATTAACTTGCTGCCAAAAGCAACATGATCTCAGTAGTGGAAACCTATTAGGAAGTTGATTACATGAAACCAACACCAAGTGTAAGTATAAAATACATGGTCCATATTGGGTAAACATGCTGATGGGAACCGATCGCAAGGATAGATTAGTAGAGTCCATCTGAATAAGATATATGCCAGTGCCCATTGCATGCAGTGTTCCACAGCCCCAACTGTTTTTTCAAGTCATGGTGAACCACTACCTAGCATACATTTTGACCTTTTCACTCCTACTCCTGAGCTGCCTCTTTCTTTCCCATTTCTGATGATTCCTGTTTCTTCACCAGCCTTACATGTCTGGCAAACATCACTAAATGGGGCTCAAAAAAGTTCACCCAGAATCTCTCTTTTGGTCCCTCTCTCAGCCTATCACATTTGATTGGTGTGGCCCTGCCTTCTGCGAGGGTAAGCCAGACCAGGTTGCCCTGTGCTTCCTCTGCATATAAATTTTTGAACAGCCCAAGACTTGTGATAATAACACCTATTTCTGGTCATGACTGGGGGACTAATTAGCACATGGATCCTTTGTGTGGAGTGTCTGGAGTACATACAAATACTGAAGAGTGTTGAGCTGTAGGGTCACCATGGCTTGAACTGCTGTTGATTGTTGGGACATAGCACAATGAACTGTATGGTAAATCATAAGCCTTTTGGCTTTGGACTAATAATATCATGCATAGTATGTAAGTACCAAAGTGCTAGTTAAAAATGTGTTTATGGAATACCTATGCTAAAAGTTGCAGTAGTTTAAAAAAAAAAGTAAAATGGATCAATTTTGGATGAGCTAAGTCTATGGGTACTATAAACAAATTACTACAGCTATGTTTATTGCAAGTTCAGTGTTTCAAATGTGTTCTTCACATCAATGTACTTAGGGAGATCAGGGTCTGACATTAAGAAGGGGGAAAGGATTGCTGGTAGGAGATCTTGGGTGGGGGCTGAGAGCAAGGTGTCCCTTTGACCCCCGCCCCCTTCCCAATTTATTTTTCCTGCAGTAGTAGTTATGGGAAGGGGAAAAATTCAAGGCCATCCTCCAACAATTAGATTTTATACCAGAAAAATTATAACAAATTGCATACATTTTCCATATATAGAATATAATTATGGGGGGAGGGTTGTCTTATAATCAGGGTCATCTTGTATTTGAATAAATATAGTATATTCCTTAAAAAAACATGAAGCATCTCAAAGTTCCTGAACTTCCATTCCATGGTCATCTGTTTCTTCTGTACCATCAAATGAAGACATTTCTTGATTTCTAAATGACCATGCTTAAAAAATTATTTGTCCACTCTTCTATTAAAGAATGTTTTAAAAACACAGACTGAGTGTTTTATGCAATCTGACATTTGGAAAATGCCAGTGTTTTTACACTGACTTACTGCCAATGTATTTTACATTTTTATATATCTGACTAGTTATATATACAAAACATTTGGCAGTATTTTTATGCAAACTTTAAAAATAGCAGCTTTTCAAATTTTGTATTCTCTTTTCAATACTCTTAAGAAAATATTAATAAAATAGTGTGAGAGCTTCCTTTTTGACAGCTTTTAGGAGTTCTGCTGAGGGTACTGGACAAGATCCATAGATGCACTTGTGTCTCTGTTTAGCTTAAAACGTGTGAGAAGCACTTTGACTTCACCAAGAAAACTCTTGTGACTGAAGTTAAGCATGCGTGCTTTTTTGGTAACGGTGTTCAGTAACCCCTTTTTTGAGGGGTATCTGGAGTACACACACATATTGAAGTGTGCTGAGGAGTGGGTTCACCATGGCTTAAAATGCTATTGAGTGCTGCGTCCCAGCCCAATGAATTGAATGGTAAATCATGAGCCTTTTGTCTTAGAGACCTATTCAGATATTCAGGTCTTAGAGACCTATTCAGATATTTGCCACACTCAGTCTATGATCCCACGGCTTACTTTATAATGTGTGATCATAGGCTGGGAGTGGTATGTGTTGATGTTCTCCAGTGCTAGGAACTGTGCAGCAAATCACTGTGAGTAACTGGGTGGATAGGCTCATGGTAGTTAGTGAGTCCCTGGGGGGCGGTGGGGTTGCTGATGTTGGGACGGGGCATCTGGTGGGTCTGTGGGGACTGGAGAGTCCATGGAGAGGGTTGGTCGTCTGTCGAGGAGTGGGGAGGTCAGAGGGCTAAAGAAAACCTGGTCAGGTTTGGGGGATAGAAGGAGCACAGACCCAGGGCTGGGAAAGCTCAACTGATCATCCAAACCCTGGGACTATGCTCCAGATGTGTGCAGACCACTCAGTGTAGCTAACTTAGTCTAGGCTTGCCATTTTTTGGCTAAATTCAAATTCCCAAACATCTACACAGATGGGCATACAGATCAACCTAGCCCTAGTTAGGTCAAGTTTAATGTAAGTCTATATCTATCCCTACAATGGAGATCACTGGGTGTGGTATGTGAAAGGCTGAATTTTGTCTTCCCTCAGCATGGAATAAGTTTGCAGTAAGGTCAGTGTTTTGAGGGATGAAACTGAGGACAGTTTGGACCATACACAAAGCAGACACCAATTCCTTGCTGCATTGTTTACAACCCCTTTTTGTCAAGGCACTGAATTGTGTGCAGTGTGTATTTCCCTGGTAATCTCTGATGTTTCAATAACTTTTTAATGCATAAAGGTATTTAAAATATTTTGTCAGTTTTGGCATTTGGCTTTAATTTCATGACTTTTTAATGACTAAGTGTTCCCCTCTCCCCCACTCCTTCAATTTTATCAGTAGTAGCTCTCAGCTGACAAATTTAGTATTAATAAATATGCACTGTATCTTATTATCTAAGATTTTTTAATCTGAGATTGCAGTTAAAATCTAGAGTAATGAAAATAAATAACAACTAGCTGAAAAGTATAATGATCTCTGTTACTTGTGAACTACTGTCAGTCTATGTTGAGTGCTGCTGGTAATCTATACATGAAGAGAGGTATTTGAATAAATTATTACTTTAAAGGAGGGGAAAAGCATCCTTGTGCAGAAACATGCTTATGTTTGCGGGGGAAAAAAGTGTTCCCATAAACACTTGGAGCTCTCTGAATCCCCAGCTTCCAGTTTGGACTGCTGAGAAACTGATTTTTGTGCTATGGAAACAGTAGTACATAGTCCTAAGCTCCTTTGCCCCTTCTTTTGTTCATTTCTAATTCTCTGGTATCTCACTAAAGTAGGACCTGGATCATACATGTGATTTATGCTCCACTTAAAGCAGGTTGCCAAGTGAAGCACGAGCTGCACAACACCTTCCTTAGGCTTTTATTTCAAAGGACACTGTTTTTTTCTACTCATCTGGAGCCCTACAGTGGTTTGTCCCATACTGTGAAGTCGTGCCCCTTGAAATAAAAGCTGCAACAATTGTCTGGAGCACCACAGCAGGCCTGTACATCTATTTGCTGTAGCTCTGTATATATTATTCACAAGTTCTCATTTTCACAGGTGCCTAGGAAGCCTAATCCTACAAAATATCCATATTATAATTTATTATTTTTCCTGGTGTCTTTCTCTATCAGAAGCTACAGAAACATGATACCTTATGCCAAATAGCCTAGCTTCATTGGATGGAATGGAAAGTATCTCGACCTACCCTAGTCAGAGCTCTCATCTGGAAAATAGGATACTTGGATTTTAGGTCCTTCTCACTCCAAGAGGCTTCAAACCCACAACTTTCTTTCCCTGAGGAAGTGCTTTAACTACTAGACTATGGGGCCAAATGTGGGCAGCCCTATTCTCAGAGATGGAACTATGTATTCTGAGTCACAAATGGATAGAGGTGCCCAATGTGGATCTCTAACTCAGGTGCCTAAGATTTGAAGAGAGGTGAAGACACGTACACACACAGAATAACAGGGCATGCCTGATCCAGGCCGAGTTATTCAGCATTTACAGGCTGATACCCTCATGTGCCTTGAACTCAGTTCACCCCTTATTTCAGCAGGACCATAATAAATGCAGTTAGACACACATACGCTCACACTAACAGAGTATGTCTGAGCAGGCTGGGTCCAATCAGCACTTTCAGCTGATACCCTCATACACCTCAAAACTCAGCACATTTCAATCTCTTGTCACATTGATTCTAGTAGTAACTCCCTTGATAAGAGGACCCCACCAATTTTGGGCATTACAGGGATCTTTGGCTGATGTAAAAGAAGCATTGCTGCAGAGCAAATGGGGAGGTCAGAGGGAAGGAAGTGTAGGTGAGGTTCAGAGAGAGAGTATAGCAACCAACTTGACCATAAAAGTTATTTATTGCCAGGTATATGAACTTATGATGATAGCAGTAGTAATAGCCATACAAGAGAGACAAAACAGTTACAATAGTACACAGTTTCAATTAGGTATCCGGAGAAGTCTAGCTCAAGTTTGAGCAGCAAAAGTCAAGTTTAGAAAGCTGTGCCTGGAGTAAGAATAAAAGCCAGGTTCCTAGAGTCAGAGAGAGAGAGAGAGAGAAAAATCCTTACCTGAAGTCTCAGGGCCTCATGGGGCAGCAGCCATGCTGAGCCAGCTTCTCAAAACCAGTCTGGAAGCCAGAACATAGTTCTGGCTGGCCAGGCTCCCTTTCTGGCATACGAGGTTAAAAATGAGTAAGATTGGAATAGAGGCAATGTGGTGTCTATCTTCAAGAAAGGGAGAAAGGAAGATCTGGGGAATTACAGGCCAATCAGTTTGACCTCAATCCCTGGAAAGATCTTGGAAAAAATTATCAAAGGGAACATTATCAACAAGCTAATGGAAGGTGACATTCTGAGAGACAGCCAAGATGGGTTTGTTGCAGACAGGTCATGCCTGACCAATCTCATTTCCTTCTTTGACCAGGTGATGCATCACCTGGACAAAAGGGAAGAGGTTGATCTCTCTTGAAACTATCTTCTTGAAACTTGGCAAGCTTCATGCCCTCAGAAGGGGCTACCATCCCTCCAATTTTCTTTTGACTCAGGCAAGAAATGACAGTTGTAGACATTTTCATGTTTCTCCATTATAGCTTATGGGTAAAATGTCGAAAAAGTCCTAGTTCTGACAAAATGAAAAGGAACAGTTCTTCAAAATTAAACACGATGAAACAAAACACTGTCCCTTTGAAACAGTGAAATACAAGTCGAAATGAAATGGTGCTGTTTTGCAGAGCCCTACATCTTGCTGGGATCCTTTGACCCTAGCTGACTTCCTGCCCTTTGGGCAGGGGCTGAACTTTATGATCTTACAAGGTCCCTTCCAGCCCTAATGTCTATGAAATCTAGTAAATCAATTAGTGTTGAGTGAAGAAAATGAAGAAGGCAACAGTATCTCTCTCAGAGATTTTCAAACTCCTATGTAATAAAATAGTTCAGGTTCAAGGAAAATTCAACTTTTCCCTTTCCCTCCTCTCCTCTCCTTACTTCTGTAGTTGATCTTTTGCTTTGCTGGTGAAGTGCTATAGAGTTAAACTGGGCGTGGCTTTGTTGAAAAATTCTCTCTGCATGATTTTTCCCTATCAAAATTGCTCAGGTTAAAGGACTGCAAACTCAGTATGGGATTTGAAAATTAAGATGTGTCTTATTTCTAGTTTGAGTGATATCATTTGCAGATTCTTCAGTGAAACTTAGCTGACAAGTTTGTTAATACTTGAGGAAGAAAATAATCCATCTGACTGTTTTGTGGTTATATATTGGTTCCACAAAGTGATAGTCATAACACTTTTCTTTTCATCAGTCAATAGATATAAGTAGATATGACTCAAAGGCAAGCGGGGAGCAAATTTGTTTTGAGTATAAATGTGTCATTTTATGTTACTTTTTTATTGCAATTCTGCCTGAAGTTTTCATTGATATGACTCACCTTAAATTTAGCCAAATCTTTTAAATCTATGGCTTGGTGACTGCTGTGTTGATTTATATAAATCGAACACCTTCTTTCTGCTCTAGCTTCTGGGACTAAAACTGAATAAAGAAGAATATTGAGGACAAAACTGAAAGGAAAATAAAAGCTAAATGTTTTATAGCATCAGTCAATGTAATCTTTTTTTTTTTTTTTTTTTAGCATGTTCTAGATGATTTCAGACGATGATCCAAACTAGTATTTGGAAATTTGCAGCTTTAAGCAAACATATTTTTTCTAGGAACTTTGCCCCTGCTGTTCTTACTGAGGTAACTGGCAGATGCCTCTTGCAAACGTTATTTTGGGAGATCATTTTTCCATCTTATGACCCCAAAGGTTACAACTGCTATAGGCCTTGATTCAACATGACCATGATTATTAATCTAAGTTGCAAAATGATTCAGTCTTCCCAACATAGCTTTTACTCTGTGGAGGCTTCCCAGGATTGCTAATTTGCATATTGAGATAATTAGCGATATTCTCAAATATTCAGATATTTTCCAACAATATTTTTTTCCTCCAAAAAATACCAGTTGAAACTTTTTTTTCCCCAGAAATATTTTTCATGAAACTTTCTTGGGTCCAGAGGGGGAGGGGAGGAGAAACAGGGAGAGAGAGAAATCAAGTTTCAACTGTCTTATTCAGAAAAAATCTTTACAGTTGAAGTTTTGTCTATGCAATAGACAAAACTTTCAGCACTGGGTACCTGAAAGGACAGGACTGAGGATGTTCCACTCACAGGAGTCTGCTAACATGTTCCAGAGATGGAAGCTTGCTAGGCATGCAGCTTTGGACTCTTTTCCAGCTCCAACTTTTTTGAACTTTCTGTTTCTGGTGGACCTGACAGCAGGTACTTGAGCTAAGTCTGGAACAGCCTTGTGTGAACTTCCAGCTCTGGAGTTTGTCAGCAGATTTGGATAGGAAGGGTATGTAAACCCTAAGTCTCCAGCAAATCAAGTGAATGTCCTAACCACCAGAGTATTGCCTATTTTTTAGTAGATTTCTCTCTTGCTCTTTCTAGTACTTCCTTTTTTGCATTGAACTTTATTTAATTCTTGAGGTCCCTTCCAGCCCTGTTTTGTTATGATCTGTCCCCCTTCCCTTTTACCCTACAATTTTTGCAAAGTTTTATTTCATACTTCATTGAAACAAAAACAAATGCTAACACCTCCTAATTATTTTTTGGTTCAAAAAAAAAAATGAAGTCTTTATTTCCAACCAGCCTTAGAGATGATGGGGATAATACCCTTTTCCTGAAAACATTTGTTTATGTGTTTCACTGAATGCTCTTTCTGCTATGAATTTTTATTGTCCTTTTCTTCAAAAAAACCCCCCCCTTTTGCTTTGGGGATGTTTTTATGGTGTAAGTATGCATAATTGCAAATTATACCTGGTTGGAGTGAAATAAGCTGAATTTCCATAAGAGGTTGAAGAACATCTTCAAATAATTCAGAAGAGGAAAAATCTGTACTTTTAAAAAGTCCCTTGATTATACAGCATTTGGCATAACTGAAAAGTAATGCAAACCATGAATTGAATGCCAAAGTAGTCATGTTATTTGTATTATTGTGTCACTTAGGAGCCACAGTCAAGGACCAGGACACCATGATGCAAGGTCCCCTATGTAGAACACAAACAGTGTCTGTGTTGCAAAGAGCTTTGATTCCAAGTATAAGACAAAATATGACCGATGAAAAAATACAAGGAAACAATGAAACAATCTAAGTGGCATAACAGGTGGTGCTCTCAGCACAACAGCAGCCTAGTTGTTTATTAAATTATTTCTATAGGTGTCATGGCAAAAGAGAGATTTAAAGAAGGATTTGAAAGAGAATAATGAGCTAAATTTGTAGATGTTTATGGATCTTATCCCAAGCATGATGTGTAGCATAGGAGAAAGTCAAAGTACTTGAAAATGTTACAAGTAGACAATGGTGGCTTAGGAGGGCACTATGCTGTCTCCTTGATAGTAAGTGAGGGATAATAGGTGATGTTGAAGGAAACTAAGGACTTTGAAAGTAAAACAATGCTTGATGCAATTTATTATAATAAAAAGTTTGAAGGTATTTATTGAAGGGTACCTACTAAGGAAAACAATAGGATCTAGAGTCTCAAGATCTTAATGGTTAAGATTTCTAAAGTATCCAACTGATTTAGGAAGACCAGTCCACTGACTTTTTAAAGGGATTTCTGGTTAGATGCTCTTGAAACTACATTCCACATGGATAGTACCACACATCTAGTTTGCTACTAAAAGTAAAAGCAAACTACTTTTTTGCTCCCTTGACCTGGAGGGATGTGGGCAGTGGAATCCCCCAGGGCTAAGGCCTGGGGCCTGTTGCTACCTGTCAGCCCTGTGTTCCTGAGGGAGCCCTGGCACCCAGCTTGGTGGACTTACAAAGGACTTTTTCTATTCCCACCTTTCCTCCCTCACCTCATCTAACCAGAACTAAGCAGAAGACAAGTTTAATAGGTATCTTGGGCCATACATTCCCTGGTCCCAGTATTTAAACTTTCCTGGCCTATTTAAACTTGATTGACTAAAACTCGGTTGCTGGTTTAGGAAATGCTGAGGCAAGAGACCGAGTCAGAGGGGGTCTGGGCAACATTTGAACAATGGTTAAGGGTTCGTCACAATGTCCAGCCCATTGGAGCCCTAACCACAAATGCTGCCATACTTTTCCTGAGATGACTGGTGGAAGCCTTCCCCACAAAGTTTATGAACACTCTGAGTAAAATCCCCTTAAGTATGTTAAAAGACTACAGTAAGATCTGAAAGTCATGCTAAGCTGAGGCTTATTCACAACGGGCAAAATACTGACGCTGACTTCACAGTGCAAGCATAGCTAGGCCATCTGAGAAGAAACAATGTGGTATCCCTTCCAGTATATCTTCAATATTCATAATAATTTCAAGCTGGCTCCTAGGTGTCTGGTTACTCCTTAAAACTTTATATTTTCTCTGGTTGTTAATCAGTTTTTTGAGATGTGCCAAACCAGATAAACCCTTGTCACTGAAAAAAGTAATTCATTTAAATTAAAACTGTTTATATAACAGGATTTTCCCTGTCAATAACGGCTTGGGACCCTCTTAATTTACACAATTAAAAGAATGCTTTCAAGAGTCTGGACTAAGGGTATAAGAAAAATGTAAAGGGTATAAGAAAAATGTAAAGCGGCAAACAGGGTGCTTCAAGAGGGAGAAATCTCTCTGACACCGTCCACTGTTGTTCTCGACAGGCTGGGAGAAACAGATCATCTCTTTCAATTGCCTGTTTAACCTTCAACTATCATGCTAGGAATTTTGCCTGGCAGCAAATCATCCAAGTGCCTTGGAACAGTGAGATCCCAGCTCTCGCTCTCTCTTTCTCTTTCTCCCTCTTTCTCTCACCCTCACTTTCTTTTTCTCTATAAGCATAGCTTTTTGAACCTGAATTGTATTAGTTAAACTTGAGCTAGGTTTCCTCAAATACTCAATTGAAACAGGATAATATCGTAGTTGTTTTTGTTTGTTTTCCCTTGCATGCCTATTACTTCAAGAAAGGGAGGAACGTGGATCCAGCAAACTACAGTCCCATCAGTCTGACCTCTATCCTGGGGAAGGTCTTAAAAAGATTATCAAAGAGAACATTCTTAATAGACTGACTGATGGCAACATCCTGAGGGATATCCAGCATGGGTTTGTTACAGGTTGGTCTTGCTTGACCAATCTTATTTCCTTTTATGACCAGGTGACCTATTACCTGGACAAAGGAGGAGATTGATGTCATATATATCTTGACTTTAAAAAAGCCTTAGATCTGGTATCCCATAATCACTTCTTAGCAAAACTAGCCAATTGCAGCCTCGGCTTCACCATGATCCACTGGGGGGGGCATTGGTTCCGTGTTTGGACCCAGAGGGTGGTGGTTGACAGAAGTCAATTGTCATAGTGCACTGTGACCAAGCCCCCAAGGTCTGGAATAGACTGCCACTGGAGGTGGTTCAAGTACCTACTTTGAACACCTTCAAGAGACATTTGGATGTTTATCTTGCTGGGATCCTATGATCCCTGCTGACTTCCTGCCCCTGGGGTAGGGCGCTAGACTCAAAGATCTTCCAAGGTCCCTTATAGCTCTAATGTCCATGAATCTATGACTCTAGTACCATCATAAATTTCATATACTTATGAATAAATAACTTTTATAGTCAAACTGGTGGTAACTAGGTGAATTTTTCCTTCTCTACTTTCCCTTCCCCACTTTTTCTGCAGCAACGCTTCTTTTACCTAAGCCAAAGATCCCTGTGAAGCCTCAAAATACGGTGGGGTCTGCTCATCAAGAGGCTACCAGTACTAGGATAGTAAGGACAAAAGACTGGGACATGCTGAGTTTGAGACACATAAGGGGATAAGTTTGTATAGGCTGATTGACCCAGTTTGGCTCAGATGTGTTCTAATGAACTGAATGCTGGCCCATGAGGGTGTCAGCTGGACCGCAAGCTGGATTCAGAGGTATTCTGTTTACCTGTGTGCTTGTGTCTGACTACTTTTTATTGTTACCTTAATGAACTGATTCCTGTCAGATCAGAGTGTCAGCCTGTACATGCTGATCAACCCGGCCAGGGCAGGTGTCACGTTAGTCAGTGTGTGTGTGTGTGTGTGTGTGTGTGTGTGTGTGTGTGTGTGTGTGTGTGACTGATTTGGTGGCTGGAAAAACCCAGCCCTATTGAAACTGAGTCCTGCAAGATAGCTCCATTGGGAGTGGGGACTTGCAGAAGAGAGAAAGACAGCTCCATACAGAAACACAAGTAATACAAGCAGGGCATTGATAAAATAACAAAGACCTAGAAACATACACCTGATAAATGAGCAAACCCCAAAGTGATGGGGACATCTGGTAACACTGTACTGTTCAACATCTTTATCAGCAATCTGGATGTGAGTGTGGAAAGCATACTGTCCAAATTCACTGATGATACCAAGTTGTGAGGTGAGGTGGGCACGATGGAGGGGAGGGACAGAATCCAGCTGGATCTAGATAGGTTACAGAGGTGGGTAGTTGAGAATAGGATGGAATTCAGTGCAGACAAGTGCAAGGTGTTGCATCTAGGGAGAAAGAACCAGCAACACACCTATAGGCTGGGGAACACCCTTCTTGTCAACACGGTGGTAGAAAGGGATCTTGGAGTCACTGTTGACTCCAGGATGTACATGAGCCACCAATGCAAGGAAGCAGTCGGTAGGGCTAACTGCACCTTGTCGTACATCTACAGATGCATCACAAGCAGGTGCAGGGAGGTGATCCTTCCCCTGTATGTGGCATTGGTCAGGCCAAAGTTGGAGTACTGCATCCAGTTCAGGGCGCCGCACTTCCAGAGGATGTGGCTAGCAATGAGAGGGCCAAGAAGAGGGCCACTTGCATGATCAAGGGGCAGCAGGGCAGGCCTTACGAAGAGAGGCTAAAGGGCCTGAACCTCTTCAGCCTCCACAAGAGAAGTCTGAGAGAGGATCCGGTGGCTGCTTACCAACTCACCAGGGGGGACCAGCAGCAATTGGAGGAGGTTCTGTTCCTGCAGGCACCACCCAGGTTTACTAGGAATAAGGGCCACAAATTGTTAGAGAGAAGGTTCAGGCTGGATATCAGGAGACATTACTTCACGGTTAGGGCTGCCAGGCTCTGGAATGGATTCCCAAGTGAGGTGGTGCTCTCTCCTACCTTGGGGGTCTTCAAGAGGAGACTGGACAGATATTTGGCTGGGGTGATATGACCCTAGCACTCGGTCTGGCCTGGTGCAAGGGGGCGAACCTGATGATCTATTTAGATCCCTTCTGATCCTAAGCACTATGATACTAAGTAGAAAAATTGACCTGACTTTTATTCTAGAAACTATTTCAGTTCAAAGTATTTAGTGAACCAAACTCCTGTCCACTACTTAAACTTTCTGTTTAGTTGTGTATGTTCAGGTTAATATATCAAGAAATCTTTTCTAATAAGATGCGACTTAAGAATTCTAAGACATATGCCTAAAAGGGGTACATCCTGAAGAGAGAGCAATAAGTCTATTAAAATACCTGAAAATATAAATCTTAACATTTTTAAAACCTGTTTTTTCTTTTATAGTCTTCAGATTTGGTTCATTTTCTTGCCATTATAGAGACTGCTGTTTATCGGCTATTTTTCTCCACAGCTTCAGGTAGGGATATAATTTACAATTGGGTTAAATGGAATGCACATTATTAAACTTAAAAATTTCAGAGGTTAGATCAGGTAAAAAATGGCTGCCCATTTTAACTCCACGATTCCTCACTTGACTCCTATTTACTCTTTTGCAATTATTTTCGCACAGACATTCCTGAGATCCAGTCTACAATCATGTGGCTTCCTTTAAGTCATGCCATTGTAGATTGGGTGCTAGTTTTACAGAAATTCGCTGATGCTAGGAGCACAATCAAAGTAAATTGGGATAGGCAGGATTGGGAAGGTTTTTTTGGCAGGCTTGGAGACACTCTTCAATCCCAACAACCTGTACACAGACCCGCAAGACCTACAACCCCGCCACCCACCCTGTGGACCTACCAGCCCCCAATTTCCTCTGCACTGACTTACTTAGATTGGGCTCCCAACACCAGTGAACATGTGTAAAATCAGCACTGGGGTGGTTTAACAGAATCAGAGATGCTGGTGGGTCCACAGAGTGGGAATGTGCGGTGTAACAGGAACAGAAATGCTAGAGGTTAGCAGCGGGGATTGGTTAGTCCACAGTGGAGTTGTCTATCTGGGGATAGGGGAAGTCTGGGCAGGAGGCTAACAATAGCCTGGCTGGGGTGGGGGCTAGGAAAAATAGAGTCCTGGGATGAGATATGAGATATGCACATGAGCTATGAGATGCACGTGAGATATGAGAACATGAGATATGCACTCTCATATTCCTGGGTCTATACTCTAAACATGTACACGTGTTCAGTAGATCGGTCTAACCTATGAATGATCTAACTTTAGTGTACCTCTCAGGTAAACTAATCTAGATCAGCCCAGGCATTTCTTGATTAATTCTTGAAGCAGACTGTGTAGTTACATGTGGATAGCAGGAATTCCATCGTTGCACAACTCAGAAAATCATACTGTCTTTCCTTTTATGGCATATATGTCTGAGGAACCTCTTCTGGGAGTTATCAGGTTGGGAAATACTAGCATAAAAAGATCACAAAATGAGATAATCTATTCCTTGCCTGCCTTGTTCTTTGGTATTTGTCCCATATAATTTACCTTTATACTTTCTAACTTCTTCAAAGGCACTTCACTAAAAGTATCAGGCTTCTAGCTATTACCTTTTTCAGGTGTGTGATCCAATGATCCATTCCCTTCAGCTTAGGGTCTTTGACTGTAGCATTCTGCTGGTCACTGTTATCTCCTCAGTGACACTTACTTCATTTCAGCACTTGCAGTTGTGTTTTGTCATGACCAATGACAAAATTATTTGCCTAGCTGGCAGTTCAGACCAACCATATCTCAAACCAATACATAGCCTATCTACATGCTGTGTATACCAGATCTTCATATATATACCTATATGTATATACATGTATACCTGTATCCATCTTCAGCAGAGAATCTGGCAGGTTGGTCACATCTTGCATCTGACAGTTTTTGGATCAGAGAGTATCCTTCTCTTGCCTCCAGGTCAGATCTGCCTTTTTATGCAATTTCAATACTTTCTGTCATCTTAGATCTCTTGAACCACATCAAAGCAGTCTGTGCTTCTCCCTGGAGGGCTAAACTTCAGAAGAACTGTTATCTGCATTGTTTCAGCAATGGGGATTTAAATGACTTATTCTGTTAATTGCTTTAGATCCCACTCAATCAACCCCATACATATCTTTAACATTATCTTTAACACTTACCTTTAACATTAATACAATAATTTCGCATATCCCCTGATTCCACAGCATGCCTCACAGTATTATTGTGCTTTGTTTCAGTATTTTTTAGAATGCTGGCATGTTTCATAAAATGTTTGTTCTTTGCTTTCCAACAATATTTCATTCCTTTGGGTTAGACCAGGCCCTTGCCTCAAGTGGGTCAATTTGAAAACATCTAATTATTTAGTACATATTAGCTAATTTTTTTAATCATTAATGTATCTAGTGTTCTACACCTTTAAAAAATGAATACATTAGTCATGGTAAATGTTGGAGAGTGAGGAGCCAATGATGAACCACACAAAGTTAAAATGTTTTTAAACCTGACCTGTTGTCCTAATCTATATACAGACAATGTCTCTCTTTTAGTTGTGGACTACTACCATCAGCACTTCAGCTATAATGTTTCAGTATTATCATTCCTTCTGCTATCTGGTCCTCTTATGGGGTCACAGCTATGCTTTGCAAAAGAACTTCACCCCCACCATGAGTAGAAATTATGGCTTGCCTGCCACTTCCACTGTAAATATTATATTACTCCTTGGGTGAAAAGGCTTTTTACTTTTAGTGGTGGCTTTATTAATAAAAGCAACAGCTAAAGAATCTAGAAGTAAAACAGGTTTCTCTATGGAGGTTTCTTTACTCCTGTGTGCGTTTTAGTTCTTGTTACTTTGGGCATGATTGCTTAGGATATAGATTTGGAGATTGTGGTAGAAAAGGGAAATCAGTAGGTATTCCAGGTGGCAATAGCAGCAGCAGACTCTGTAGACAATTTAGGCAGTGATAGCAGCAGAATTATTAAATGACAGCTAGCTTTTCTTTCTAACTCTTTTCACATAACTGCTCTACAACCTCGTCTCACTCCCATCCTGTAAATCCTGGCAATACCACGGTCAAATCTTTTTTTCTGCATAGTTAGTGAAGTTAGTTAGTGAAGTGAAAGATATTTCAAAAAAGGTTGAAACATTTTGATTTTGATGTTTTCATTTTGGAAATGTATTATTTTAGTATTTTCTAAACTGCATTTTGACTATTAATATTTTTTTTAAAAACTGACCTAAAATTAAGGTTGAATGAAAGGGTTATATAATCACAAAATTAAAGAAAACATTTTGCTTTGGGTCAAACAAATTGTTTGTGTTGTTCTGGTTTGGTTTTGGTTTTCATTTTGCTTTCCATGTCTGTTCTAGTTTGATTCACAATAATTTTTAGTTCAACTACCAGACCACAATTCCATCATTTGCTCAACTATTATTGAACAAATAATTATTATTGTTCAAATAATAATAATTTTAAAATAATAATAATAATTATTATTGTTGTTCAAACAAATAAATTATTGTTGTTGTTATTATTGTATTGAATAATTATAATTATTCAATTATTATTGAACAAATAATTATTTGTTCAATTATTATTGAAATGTATCCATTAATACATTTTAAACTATCACTTAAATTCTAATTGAGTGCAAATGTATTAATGGATACATTTCAATTTAAATTAAAATATTTTGTTATTGCATAACACCTACAATAAACAGAGACAGCAACAAGCTCTAGCAATAACCATGATTAACTAAAACTTTTCTTTCAATAATCTTTTTTGTTTACACTACTTCTAAGCAGCATGTTACTCTACAGTTTTTCCCAAGGGAACCAATTTCTTTGAGTCCTTTTTTACAAAGATCTCCCATAGTGGTAAGCAGGCTTCTTAGGCCTTGGTTACCAAAATAAGTGCCTGAAGACAACATCTGTGACATTTGTCTACAATAGTGCATTATAGTGGCCATTCCAATCATATCAAGAATATTAGAACTTTTGTGTCTCCTGTTTATGGTATTATACAGATCCAACAGGACCATTAACTTTTTCAAGGTTTTTTTATTTTATAGAATGGCACCTTGGGATCTCTCTCTTTTTTTTTTTTTTTTGCTTGTACATAATACTTGTGTAATAAACCCTACAACTGCAGGACCTGGCACAGGAAGCCAAAAGAAAAGTTCTCAGTTTTATACAGAAAATGCTGGGGATTAAGGTCGCAAGCCCACAGACTAGGGAGAAATGAACAAATACAAGTAGATAAACATTAACATTAAAATACATGTACTGTACATAGAAGATGAATAATAGATAAGAAGCAGTAACACTGTGGTGTATTCACTCAAGAACAGGTAACTAATAACACACACTAGTACCAAGGTACAGATATTCAAAGAGCCTTATACCTTCCCACACTTCTAGAGGAGCCCTAAACTAGCTCCTAGTCCTGTGTGCTCACATGCTGTCTATACACCCATATCCTGTTGCTACACTTCAACAGTCCCATATCTGTCAGTCTCCAGGAATCTCTGGCCATGTGTTTCCCCTCTGCGGCTGTGCCTGAGCTTCTCTGCTGCTTCCCAAGTTCTGCTCCTGCTTCCTGTCTTTTTGTCTTGCAACCCCCAGGGTCTCTAGAAGTTGTAGCTTTTTTTTTTTTTTTTTTTTTAAAGAACAGCAGAGAGGCTGGGTCCTTCAAGTCTAACCTAGGTCCAGAACCTGCCAATAATTTGACAATGCTGAGGGAAATGCCAATTAGAGGGGAGCTGATTTCAAGAACTTGAGTAGTTATGTCTGGATATTAGGCAACATGAGGCCTTTTGTCCTAGTCTGTGGGAGGGGCAAGTCTCTTCTTTGTTCTGTCTTGAAATTCTAATGGGGTTATAAAAATACAGTAAGGGCATAGGATTCTTGCAACATTTTGCTATTGAAATTGTCAAAGCTTTTTGCATCATAGCAAAATGTCAATGTCTAGACTTGGTAGAGTCCATGTTTTTTTAATTGACAGCTAAAAGCAATGTTTATTTTTAAACATTTATTTTGATTTTTATTGACTGAAATTTTCAGGATTGTATAAAATTAAGGTTTTTTTTTATTTTTATCAGTTTAGTGTGTGTGCACAAACACGCAAATCACTACAGGACCCGAGAACTGTGCTGGTAAAGCTGTGCTGGAAGTGGGTATTGGAGGGTCCTAGGTAGGTCTGGTAGCACCTGGGAGCCCAGTGCCACTGGTCCCATATTCTGCCCAGGTCCCAGCCAGGGTATGGACCAAATCCCTGCAGAGCCTGACTCATGGGAGTTTGGCATTGGCCTCAGTCATACAGGGGCTGGGTCAGGCAAGGTCAGATTGGCCCGGGCTAGGCCAGACTTTGCAGAAATTTGGCTCTTGCCTAAGCTGCACATGGGGCAGAGTGAGCAGCCAGGTGGCACCCGGCTCCCTACTGCTACCAGCTCTGCCCCCCCAAACCCACCTCCCAGAACAGCCTTAGCAGCATGGCCCCTAGCTCCTGCAGTGGCTTTTATGTGCGTGTGTTCCTGCACATGTGCAGTGCACCCTGCCCCAGATTTCCTTAACTCTGTCCCAGATGTTTTTGTTTTGTTTTGTTTTGCTTTTGTACATATCTTTTATATAAATTTAAATGATTACTGACAGAAATATTTTTCTGTTGGTCTGCGAATGTTGCATGGAATCAATGTTTATCAATGTCTATCGAAACATATGCTGCCAATAAAATCTCTAAACTCTCCCTATGGTACTTGGGGAATGGGTTTGACATAGTTGCCAAGCTACATTTTTGGAATTTTGTTTGCAATTCACCATATTTCTTTGAGTTGCACTGTTGTTCTAAGGTTTGAGGGGTATTTTTTCACTGCTGTCACTTTTGATATGCAGGCTGCCAGGGTCTGTGTGTTCTGGGAGGCTGATGTGTGGAAGCAGTCTTCCAGATTCCAAATTGCCACAGAGAAAGCTAATTGAATCAGCAAGGTTTACTGTCCTCTGACAGTACACCACTTAGACTGATATGTCAGTCTAACTTACTGAAACTTGCCCTGGTCAAGTAGCAATACAGTCCATTATTTATATTCCACGAAGTCACTACAAGAGACAAGGCTGCAGCCCCTGTATTTACACTTAAGAGCCCTTCTCCCCTCCTTTCTGTCTTCCATGCCTCATACCTATTCTTCTCCCTCTCTCTCTGTTGAAATGTTCATTTCTATTTTTCTTTTGCAAAGTTTATATACTTACAATTTTGGTTCTTGTTATTTCTGCCTCATTAGTGAGTACTTACTTTTTACATTCATCCTCAAGTTTTTCAGCTGCTGTTTTCTTACTACCTTCAATCAGCATCTTTTTGTGCATTAGTATGTTTTCATTATTTTTCCCTTCTTATCAGTGGTCATGAGGCCTATTTCTCTGAAACTCCTTTTTGGCACCATAGCTTGCCATAACTATGGCTTGGCATAGTCCTACAGACACGAGTAATGTCACTTCTTTCATTTTAAGGTAAGTACTACTCCACTTCGGCTTTCACCAAAATGAATCATTAATAAATGCATCTCTGCTTTTTTTTTTTGCGTACTCTGTTGGAGATGCTTTTGTCCCCTTATTTTAAGTACCTAGCTGGTTTTAGAGTTATGTATTTGAAGAGCTGACTGTTGGTTTATGCCTAACAAAATGTACTTGTGACAGGCATCATTGTCGTCTTAGAATGGTGCTGTCTAACCTGTCGGATTTCTTTACTCCATTCTAGATGTTGACCCTGTCAATGCAGTCACTATAAGCAAACAGCTATTTTCTGTTCAGTAGTACTTTATTCACAGTCTTTAACATAATAACCTGTTCTGTAAAGTGAGAATGTTGGCTTTGACATTAAAACTACTATTGACATTAAAACTACTACCCTTTAGTCCTTTGAAGAAAAGTGCCAATCCTTAAACTTCCCTAGTAAAAGATAGTGGCTGTTCAACCTGTTATCCAAAGGCTAGCATCTTTACAGTGCTGCAGTGGTTTGCAGCAGGCACTAAATTACAGGTTTGGTTTGATTGTGTGATTAAATATTTATGTGTAACAATTTACCATTCTGACTGTGATCTGAACCATCTTGAAAAAGTTTGTCCATTTTCTCTTTGAATCATATATACAACAGAAAGTTCCCACTTGCAGTATAACAGCAGCAAACTGGCATAGTAGTATTGCTTCATGTATCTTTAAGAAAAAGCCCTAGTATTTTATTAATTTCTAGCAGATTATCTCCTGACCATCTGTTCCAAGTTTAACACCAATAGGAGGATAAATGATTTTTTTTGAGGGGGGAGAATAATTTTTATAGCCTATTACAGGATTTGTTTTATTGGCAAGCATTTAAACTTTTTAATTGGGTAAATAACTGGAATTAAATAATGACACAGAATTAATGACAATTCTGTGTCATTAATTGATGATCTTTTAAAAGACCTGTAATTGCTTTATCAGTTATGGTGTTTGCATTCCTACATTATTAGCACTAATTTGTTTCAATTTATTGCATGCTACAGTCAACATTAATACAAAATTTTACTAACCAAGCAAATCGAATGATTTACAACCCCCCCCTTAAATGCTAAATGTAGATTATTGATTTTCCAGTTGAAAATATAGCATTCAATTTAAATTTTTATTTATTATTTTAGTAATAATAATTCAAGCAAAGGTAAATTTAAATATGTTATGCAGACAAATAAGGAATTATCGATATCAAGCCCAAGACCAAAGCAGAAACATTTCTGGAAAAAAAATCTTTTTAAAATCAGGGCTGCTAAAACTTTTAGCCCTGAGGGTCAGATGGGTGTTGTGGAGCCAGTCTGGAGGCTGGATTTAGCGTGGGGCTGGCATACAGGGTCAGTCCACAGGTGTGATCTGGCACACCAGCACAGCTCCATTCATTGCATCTGGCTGCAGGCTGACTCCATGTGCCAGTCCAACTCCAGTACACAGAGCTGTGTGATCCAGTCCACAAAGCCCTGGACCCACATTAGTTCAGAAATTTGACGTAGAAAAAGTGGTGGCAGTGTGGTCTCTGGAAGCCATGGCAACTAATGCTGCCACTGCTCCCCCGATGCCATATTTCCAGACTCCTGGGGAGTCTTGGGGGCCAGATGACATGCCCCAGGGGCTGGATTCAGTTCATAAGCCAGAGGTTGAGTAGCACTGTTTTAAATAGAGAGTAAGTGCACTTTGCATGTACAATGAGGTGTCAACCTAAGATGTGTGAAGCTCAAGGTACAGTTAAATTAAAACACACAAAGTAGGAACAAATGAGTTGAACCCAAAGGGCTGCAAATTCTATTTTATTCAAATCTATCATTCCCTGGCAGTAGGGGATGCCTGGGGGTGCATGTACACCCCCTGAGAGTGCTGGTGTACCCCCTGATGGGCAGGGGGGTAGACAGGAGTGTCGGTGCCCCCCCCCGCGAGTGCTGGCTGGGGAGTGGGGGAACAAGGTGAAGCGCTGCTGGTACTTCCAGGAACTCTGCTCATACTTCCAGGTCAGTGCAATCAGCTGCTGGAGAACCCTCCCTGGTAGGCGAGATTAACTGTGGGAGGGACTCCCCACATTGCTGACTGGCCTCTGGGGGGGCACATGCTGCACTGACTCAAATGGCATCAGTTGCCTATGTTCCCTGGGGTTTTCCTATGAGAAATAAGCCATTTTTTAACCACCTCTGACACGGGGATCCCAATACATTAACAAAGAGAGAGAGAGAGAGAAAGACCTTTTTCCAGAAGCCCTTCCATATGATCCTGGATGACTGTAGAAAGACCAGTGTTTGTACTTCCTTTACATACCAACAACATGAGATGAAATCTTTTAAACTAATGAAACTAATAAGACACATTTTAGTTGCAACATTTAGCTGTCCTGCTTTGTGTTGATTTTTTTTTTTTTTGTCTATGTGGGGTATATGCACTGCTGCTGTGGGATAAACTTAGGAGGCATCAAAAAATTCCTGTTTTCCAGGCATTAAAGAATTCCACTGGAGGGCAGTCTTAGATACTCCAGCACCATACCTCAGTTGCTGAAGCAGTAGTGTTGCAGTGAATCTTGCTAAAAGCTCCTGAAAAATTCAATATATCCAGAACTGACAGTTAATCCCCACCCTATTGTGAAAACAAACCTCCAGTAGAGCAAGTGATCATTCTTGAACATGACATAGATAATCCCCACTCCAAATGAAGCCTGAAACCCTAAGTAGAACCCACTTCCGGTAAAAAAAAAAAGCATTAAAATAGACATTTGACCTTAACTCAGCTTTGGTCTGTAAGTACACCTGGAATTGAATTAACTGTTCGAAGTGTCCTTTTGAGACTAAGGGTATGTACAGATGTTAGACTTTGATAGGTTTAACTACAAGGTCAATCTAAGTCCCAAACTGTATATAAGTTCATGGTAGTGAGATTGGGGAAAAATGGTTGGCCTGATCTTACTTTAGTTCATATAGGAGGCAAACTACATAGATCAAGCTCACCCATGCCCAATCTAATCTGAACATGTGAACCTGCACAGCCCCAGACAGACAACACCCCCCCCACACACATACACCAGATGCACTAGTCCCCCACTCATTTGACATATTTAGATTGCATTCCTGGCATGATTCCCAGCACCGCTGAACATGCGTACATGCAGGACCTGATCTATGATATGTGGCTTAAAATGAGCCACATGATTGTAGATAAGGTCATGGGAATATGTACACATTTGCAGCACAGCCTCAGGGCTTGGAAAGACCAGCCATTTGCCCCAGTCCTGGATATATTGTTTCTGTACTCTCTTTTTCCCCTTTTCTCCTCTTCTGACCCCTCCACCCCAAGACAGACAACCTTTCCTGCAGGCCCCTTTGATCCCATCAAACTGCCCCCAGATCCAGCTAACCCTCCCTGGTGGACCCATTAGCTTCCCCAATCCTGCCAAGAGCACCCCCACCTCTGCCCCCACTCTGACTTGGTTAGATTGGGCTCCCAGAACTGGCAATTGTAGGTTGGATCGGGGGAACATCTGTATATGGCCTAAGTTCTGGTAATTGGCCAGCACTCCATGATAAAGAAATAGTTTTTTTTATTAGAGAGAGAAGCCTGTACATATTCAAGGATCAAGGTACACCTTATGAATCATGAAATCATGTACTTTGAGATTTACATAGCAGAGTTTGAGATCACATTGAAATGAAGGTTTAAAACTGTGCATGGTGCCTCCCTCGCTCCCAAAAGGAAGAATCTCATTCCTCTTTTAGTATTCTGTTAAAATTAATAAAAAATTTGGACATCATTAAACTAATGAAAACCATCCCCATGAGAATCTTACTTTGATTCCTTGAAAATTCTTTGTAAACTGTTCCTTTGACCCACAAAGACTTTTAAATAATGTTAGAAAAAGAACATCTTTCCAACTTTCTTTTCAATAACATTTTAAAAAGAACATGAAACTGTGTGTAGATTTCCATCTACCTTTAAGGTTTAGTTTTGCACAAATTGAGTTTGTGCAAAAGGTCTGGTCTTGACAACTTAAGAGATAAGAATCCTTTACCCATCAAATTAGAGACATCACAGTCAGCAGCCATGCAAGTTTCTATGCAATCTCTTCTCAGTTAATTATGACTGCTTCCAATCTGGATTGGATTTTAAGCCATGATTCAGAAGTGAAAGACTCTGAGCTACAACGGATTGTATTCCCTATCACAAGATACTTTTTAGAGCTCCAACATTGGCAATAAGATTTACTTTAGAGAAGCCAAAATGGCAGTTACAATTTGACAATCAAATCCTTGATGGTTTTTCCATGATATTCACTAAACTTTTCAAATTTTCCTCCACCTCACTATGCATAAAGTTCAGAACCTGTTTTACCACTGAAATTCATAGATTCATAGATGTAGGGTCAGAGGGGACCTGAGCAGATCATCAAGCCCTGGGCAGGAATGAATACTGGGCTCATATAACCCCTAGTAATTTTAAGCTCATATGACCCCAGCTAGGTAGTTATCATGCCTCCTTTTAAAGACCCCTAAGGTAGCAGCCAGCACCATTTCCCTTGGAAGCTGGTTCCAGATCCTAGCCGCCCTGACTGTGAACTAGTATTTCCTGATGTCTAGCTTTAACCTACTCTCAATCAATTTGTGGCCATTATTCCTTGTTACTCTGGGCGGTGCTCGGGGAAACCCATTCCCCTCTGAGGCCCCCAGTAAGTTTATAGATGGCCACTAGATCCCCTCTAAGCCTTCTCTTGTGAGGGTTGAACAGGTTCAGGTCTTCTAGTCTCTCCTCGTAGGGCCTGCCCTGCTGCCCCCTGATCACATGGGTGGCTCTCCTCTGGACCCTCTTGATGCTGGCCTCATCCCTCCTGAAATGCAAAGCCCAGAACTGGATGCAGTACTCCAACTGTGGCCTGATCAGTGTCACATAGAGGGGGAGGATCACCTCCTTGGACCTGCTCATGATTCATTTGTAGCAACAATTTCAAATATTATTTTTCTAATTAACAAATGTTTAGAAAAAACATAGTAAAAATGTTTTTTACTAATCTGGAAACCAGTCTATTTCAATTTCACATTGAATTGAGTTGTTAACAAATCTTCTGTCACTGTAGCAGGTCTGAAAGAGCAAAGGAGCTTTATGATTTGGAGTGCCTGGAAAACTAATTTTTTAAAAAATATTTAATTTAATGCCTAGAAAACCACAGCTTAGTTCTTTAATCCACATTGTTATTTTAAATTGTGTTTGAGAGGAAGTAAAATAAAAAATTATATATAATAGATAAATGAGGTTGGCAATAAATATAAATTAGAAATCAGGAATTTTAGAAAATTGGTAAAGGAATCAAGAGGCACAAGAAGAAATCTCATTTTGCTGAATTAAGCACAGTGAAAAAGAAACCTGTGGGTATGTCTACATGTGCAATTAAGTTGAACCAGTAAACTCTGGTGCTTAATTGTGTCAAAGTTTATTGCTTCCTGGGTGTCACATATACATGTGTGCTCAGGCATGCAGCATGTTGAGCTGAGTCAGAGCAGCCTCAGCTGGCAGAGGGTCCAGGGGAACAGCTTGCCAGCCCAGGGCTGTTCTGATCTGACTCAAAATGCTGCAGAGGGGCTGGATGGGATATAAAGGTGCTCCAGTGTGGGGCTAGCCAGCAGGCAGCCCCTGCCCTGAGGCACCCTTGTGTCCCAGCCAGCTCCTCCAGCATCCATGTGTGTGTTGCTGCTTCTCTACAGCAGGAGTAAAAAACTCTGCAGTAGGATAGTACTTGCATTTACAAGTACTATCTTTCTGTGGAGTTAATTAGTTTACCCCTGACTAATAGCACACCATGTGTAGACATGAGATGTTTACTGCAGAACTAATTAGTCGATGCCGCAGTAAATGTTTCATGTAGACATATCCAGTATTTTGGTATTGGTCCCATACCAGATAGGCATTACTGAACTGTCAATAATAGTGTAGGAAAAACAGAAGTATTTGATAAATGTTTCTTTTCTGTATTGGGGGGAGGGAGGAAGCTAATTCATGTAGTTATATCATTATCTGATTATAACATTTTGTGTTCCAGCACTAACTTAGAAGGATATCAAATAATGATGTATAGAGTTAGACATTTATATTTTTATAACCATGTTCAGATAACTTGCATTTGGAGTATTTGGAGCATTGATGTGGATTTTCAACAAATCTTTCAACATTGGGAAAGCTTCAGGCTTAAAGAATTCTACAGTTGTGCCAAGATTTAAAAAGAGGAAATGGGATAACTGTCAACCAAACATCAGTCCCAGGCAAAGAAACAGAATGGTTGATTTAATAAGGAATAAATGGAGGGAAATATAATTAGTGCCAATCAACATTAGCTTATAGAAAACAGATCTTGTCGGATAAATTTGGTAATATAATTTTTATAAATTAATAAAAAAGATATCAATGTAGACTTCTGTAAAGCATTTGATTTTTAATACTACGTGACATTTTGACAAAGAAACTATAAGAATTCAAAATCAACATAGTACATATTAAATAGATCATGACTTGGCTGACAGACCTAAAAATGATACTATACACAGGGAAGCATCTTTAGGCATGTGTGTTCTGGTAGGGTCCTGCAGGGACTAGTTCTTTGCCGGAAACCTTTTAATAGTTTTACCAAAAATATAGAAAAATGTAAAAGATCATTACTGTTAATATCTGCATATGACACAAAGAGTGAATAATGAAGGGGACAATCATTGATGCAGAATGACTTAGATTGCTTGGTAAACTGGATCCAAACAAAAAATGGGTATTTCAATATCTCCAATATATGGTCATATGAAGAAGAATGTTGTAAAATATTAGCATCCTGCACTTCAAAATGGTGGCGGGGGTGCTTTAACTAAAGCTCATTTGATGAGGGTCAGAGTTAGGTAAAGTGCCCCCACCGCTTTTTGACATGCAGGAACTCTGAATACACGTGACATGGAGGCTACTGGGGTGTGCTAATTAGCATGTTCCAGCAGATTCACAGTAGACTGGATTAATTTAATCTACCCTGACGCATGCTAGCTAGCACACATCAAGAGGTCTGTCACATGTATAGGTGCCCTAAAATGTTGGACAGTTACCCAGAATATCAGTACCCTCCTGCCCTTACCTTTGGGGCAAGATTGGGCGGAATTACTGTCATTTCTCAGGTTCCTCACGATACAAGTCAGAGCTCTTTCCCTTCTGGAAACATTAATGACAAAAAGCCAGTTTCCAGGCTAATTCCTTTGGGATGGGTGGTAATTTAAAAAAATATAATGAAATAGGGGAGGACATATTACTTCTACTTCTTACTCTTGTATTTGTACTGCTGTATTATTTTCAGTTTCATCTCTTACAGATTGTGCAAATTTTCTCAGCTTGCCAGAGTGAAAAACACACAACTATATTTACATTACCCTGTGACTTTCTGATGAAAATGTAGATACTTCTAAATTTATGATGTTACAAGGCCCCTAGTGGATCAAAACATCCAATGATACTCTTAGAAACAGGAGAGTATGTTTTGCATATCTCACCTTAGACCAAATTTTACTGTCTTCTGATTTGTCTTTTGTTTCTGTCTTCCTCTTTACTTCACTTCCCACAATATGTGATATACCATACTTCTTCCACTGTCTGTATACTCAGGTACATTTCTCCCCCTCTCTTGTTCTGCTCCTTCTTTACCACAGACAGCCACTCTTCATCCCTCCCTTCACTCTTTTTTCACCTCTCTCTCCATATCTATCTTTGCTTGCTATCTACCAGTTTCTGCTACTATGCAATTCTCCCACAGACTGTCCTTCCCCCGTTCCCCCTCTCCCAGTTTTGGTGGATTGATCATCTCACCCTATACATCCATGCACATCACATTTTTCATTTTGTCCTCTCTCTCTCTCTGTCTCCTTTTCTCTGTGCTGAGACTATAAGGAAAGCAATACGCACACATGGTTTCCACACCAACGTTAAGTCATTCCCTGGGCCTAGAGTGATTTCTGCTTTTCTTTGAAACACATATATCTGACAAGCTAGGAACAGACTGGTGCAGCATTACTAAACTCAAAGAGAATTACCACCCATTTGGGGTGCTGCACCGAGAATAGGTTGCCTTCATGACTAGTATTTTTTGAACCTGTGGTCTTTGGAGGCAATAGTTTGGATTTATTGCTTTAGAGGGATAAAGCAGGCCTATTACTATCTATCTATTTATCTATCTTAAAAGCAATATGGCTTTCCCTGACTGTCTCTAATTTTTTGTTTAGAGAAGAAAATTAAAAGTAATTTTAAGTGATCATTTTGATTATGACAGCTGCCAGCTCAGCAACCTCCTGTAAAAACCACTGCTACTTGTTGGTAGAATTGCTGTGTCCTCTGATTTAAATATATATATAATCAAACATTGTCTTAATATATTAATGGTAGGTTATACTTTAAAAAAAAATTTCTTCCTTGAGTATTTAACTTAATACAAGACCTCTGTAGGCATGTTATATCCACTGCAGGTACTATGTACTGAACAAATATTATGTAGCATGGGAGCATTTTTAGAGTGTTGGCTTTTTCCTTTCTGTGTTTCTAATCCCTAACCAGTCTCTTCACTTTTTAAAATTTTTTATTTGAATCTATTTCATGATACAGCAAAAATCCATCATTGACCATTTTAAAGAGAACACTGAAATGCAAAAATCCATATTATTTTTAATAGCAAAACATCTCCACTTGAGTATTCAGCACTTCATTTAATATTCAAGTTGAAAGTAAGGCAGGCTCCAGGTCCACTGTGAACTGCACTGTGCAGTAGCATTTAAAGGTAGTGTTCCCTTCCTGTAGAATATGGAAATTTACATTTGGGAAGCAGGAGTGTTCCATGGAAGTGGCACAGGATAGGGATAGAATAGGTAGTGCCATATTGACCACACCACCTAAGTCTACAGATAAGCTAAATGATTTACTTGCTGTTGTTATTGCTTAAGTAAAATGGAAAACCAGAAGTATTCAATAAATATTTATTTTCTGTATTGGGGGGGCTTCATGTAAATCTGTTTCCAATCTGCACTACAGATTTGATCAAAAAATTGCAGGCTAGTAGGATAAATGTTATATGCACCCAAAATGTTTAATTTGATATTAAATTAAATAAAACATTTCAGCGTGCATTTTGTGTGGATCTGCTACTATGTAGCTCCATTAATGCTATGTTGAAAACTGGAAGGAGTTTGATAAAACTACTTCGCAGCAACAGATTCCTTGTTTTTATGTCTGTATTGGGCTTTCATCTTCGGTGTAAAGTAAAAATGAATTCGTGAAGAGGTGGCAATTTTCAGTACATTTCTTTTGTATCCTTATGAAATATACAATAGAAAGGTAAATGGTAAATAATACTAGAAGCTCATATCAGTTAAATCTTAAACTTTCCTTCTGCTTCCCCGCTGCCTTTGGTAGGACTGCAGAGAGGTAGAAACTATTCAGAAGTGGATCTGCACAGCAAAATGTGGAGACCCCATTTTGGGCACCGTTCAAGCGCTGATCCATTGAGGGGAAGCCACAGTACATATGGCTAACATTTCTGTGCAGGCAGGGGTGGGGGGAAGAAAACCTGGTTGGGATTTCCGAAGCAGAATAGCATGCGATTATTCTGGCTGGAGCGGTGGAATGCGCCGTCTGCCTCACTGCGATGTTGTCAGTGCTTTGGTCAACTGTCATGCTTCCCCAGCTCTAGCTCCTCTGATTGGTTGTTTACAGTGACTGATTAAGAATACTGATGCCGTCTCCCTTCCTTTCCACTTGGAAGAGAATTCTCTTTCCCCACCCCCAAGCCCACCTCCAGGCTGTAAGTAATTGAGAGACTATGAAGATGAAAACAGTGCAGCCTGAGTGACAGAGGAAATACAACAGTCGGTTTTAGCTGCAGTGCTCTGTAGGAGTCGTTTTCAGACTTCTTACCTTTAGGTTTTGCAGCACAAACTGCTTGCAGGTTTTGGGAGGCTGTGAAAGGACTTAACCGGTTGTATATTAATATTTGATATATAGCATCATGTTATCTTGCCTTTCCCTGGGCAGCTGTGTTCAGAGCTTCACGTGGATGTCATTCTACTGAGGAGATATTAAACGGATCCTTAATCTGATTATCTTTGGATCTTTCTATTTTTATGGTAAGTGCCAGCGTGTATTGGCTGAGCGTAGCTTCTTTGCTGCAGTGCTCTCTCATTCCCTCTCTCGCTCTCTGTTTCTCTGCCCCTCTCTTCTCAGCTAAGCCTAGTGACCTTCATTCCCCATCTAAACCTCATTCTCATCTGTTTCACATCATAGTGTGTTTAGCCAACTAAAATACAAATGATTTTTTGCTTTATTTCCTTCCCTCAAAGCCCAACCCTTTCAATAGCGATTGAAATATGAGCCCTACCTCTTTGTCCTTGAAACAGGAGGCATAGAAATGTGCTCAAAATTGTCAGTGGCAGTGTTAAAAGGCTTCTGTGGGACTGAAATTACATATTTGATAAAAGTGACTCATGCATGAAGATCTGCATCATGATACTGGATGGAGAGAAAGCCACCACCTGATTAGCTGTATAGAAAACAATAGTTCCTTAGTGGTACGGGTGCTTGCTGCACACATGTGCATTGTGCCAATATTTGCTATCATCACCATAGTTAAGGAGGGAGATTTCATATTTGCACTGTGTAGCCTTCTTTTAAGGTGTTTGCCAGTTGGGTATTAAAATTCACTGTAAACTGAATTCTATAAGCTTTTACTGTGTAGGGTGAGGGGGAAATGAATAGACAACCTGATAGGTCTTGTCTGTCTCTAAACAGTATGATTCTTTGTTAAAAAAAACAAAATGTGTTGGGGGTTTTTTTAACTCTTCAGAGGAAAACATTCTTTGAGTCTTAGAAAGAGAAATGCTTTACCTATTTCAGCCATGCTTTATGATACTATATCAACAGCTCTGATTTTTAAAGCAAAAAAGAAGAAAGTCCTTACCTAGTCTATACAAGAGAATATATAAATGTTTTATTTTACAAAGCTTGCATTATTGCGGGTTAAAGTGACCTTAGCATGCAGGGACATATGCACCCTTTTAAAAGAGATTTTTTTTTTTCAGAACATTTGGTTATTGGAGAACCAATGTACAATTGCTTTAAGAATCTCACGTGAATCCATGATGTAGACTGCCTAATTATTTTTCTTGTCTACTACTAGAATAATAAGCACTTTCTTAATTCTTCAAAGGTCCACTTAAGGGATAGGATAGGATATAGCATAACAGTTCAAGCTCATCACAAGCAGATTTAAGTCTTTTCCCACCTGCCAGCAAGCAAGGAAATCAATAGAGATGCTCCTGTCCCTTTGGTATGTCAAGGTAGGATAAGGATAAAGTTTCTTTTAACTCTGCATTTCCTTTTGTTGGGTATAAGCCAGAGAGATGCTGCTGTCTGGAAAAACTTTTCATTATTCAAAGTGCAGTAGTACATCATGATCCTTAAAAAAGATACCTTCTGTTAGTGCTCTAGCCTGTGATTTTTCTTGAGCTATTAGATTAGACATGTGGACTGTAGGTATTTGATTTTCTTCTCCAAGAATGAGTGAAGATTCTAAATACTGCAGTGTATTTAATCACTTGGGTCTCTTGGCGCACCTTAGATCCCAATCTTGATTTCACTGGTAAGAGCTGAGTTGCATTTGGGGAGGACAGCAAAGCTGGCTCTGTAGCTGCAGGAGGCATAGAGATCCTCTGATGGTTAGGGACCATATACATACACTGTGTGGTGAGGAATGCAATGCTTCTTTGGGAAAGCACCAGTGTCTTGCATGTATTGAAGAGGACTGCATACATTTCAGATTTTTGGTCCTGGGTGTGCTTGCTCACCTGTAGACTCTTTTGGGATCATTACTGCACCAGTTGGTGTGATACTTTAACCTGTCTCCTTGCTTCCTATTCAGTTGAGCATCAGGATAGAATCCTGCACTCTCTGTGTGGGGCAAAGAGAAAGAGGAATAAATAATCTGTTGTCATTCCCTACTCGGGCACCTGTTCAATGCAGAGAAACATTTAAAAAATGTTGTTTGCTGGTAAAGCACTCCTTGTCCAACCACTGATGAAGTGACTACAGCTGAGTTGCTGCATGGCAACATAAATACTTGGCCTTTCAGTACATGGTATTAGTGTGTTTTCAGAATTAAAGGAGGTTACTCGCATTCTTTTCTTTTTGTTTGATTATCTCCTGGTTTAATGGAAAAAAAACTTTTCACTGAATTATTGAAACCAGAAGGAGTCTTCCTAACACATCCAGAACTCTTATCTCAAGTGATAGGTTATGACATTGTTCCTGTTTGATTAGATTCTGACCTCTGTTGATTGATGAAATGTAACAAGTATGTTTCTTCTGTGTGTGTATGTATGTGTACGTAAAACTGCAGCCATACATGCTATTGGTTTCCATGAAATGTTGTTGTAACCTTTTGTTGTTTTTTTAAGAAAACGTTTATTATTTAATGTATAAAAATGCTTGCCTGAAACTGATTTTTTTGGCAGTTCAACATAAGCACTTCTAAATATTAAGTCTAAAATGTTACATATTTTACATGCAATTTTGTTTTAAAATTGTTATTGTAAAACCATGTTTCCACTTCTCGAAATAATCTTCCCCACTGCTAAACAATTAATTGGAGGGAATATGTTTTCTTTGTCTCCCCTCCAAAATGTTGCATATTTGAAAAATGACTTTCTTGCAAAAGTTAATTTTTATAATTTCTTAAAAACTAGAAACAAAGCTATGAATAAAAACATACAATGAAATATAGTGTAAAAGCAAAAATATGTTAAGCTTTGTTTGTTTACATATCTTTTTTCTAAACAGTATTTTATGTTGGGGAGAGGAAGAAGATATTATCACTATTACTTTACTATAATGTAGAGGAACTAAGTTAAGACCCAAATCTTTTCATTGGGAGGTGCTAATGAAGAACATTTATGTTTTTGCAGACTTCTGAAATCAACAAGACTGTACATTTAAAACCTATTCTAGCACATCCTATTGCAGATGCAGTGCCTAAAGCTTAAATGTATAAGAAATTTAGGGGCTTCCTTTTCAGCTGCTGTTGAGGGGAAATCACTTAAATAACATTAGATCTATAGGTATGGAGGTTTCTAATTCTCACAAAATCCTCTGAAATAATGCACTGGTTTCAGTCTGCACATACAGTATTTCCTTGTCTCGCAGCATGGTGTCATATTAATTCCTTTACAGGGTGTCTGAAGACTGCATAGAAAACAACTGCAAAAAAAAAAAAGCTCCCTTCCTTAGTGAGCCAAAAACACCTATTGGTCTGATGAAGTCACTGCATTATTTTTCCTATATATATTCAGTGTGCATTCTTCATACAGGTTTGGCCACAAACCTAGGTTCTTAAAGGTTTATCCTCTACTTTAGATTGCACTGATATTTAGTCCTACATATTTGTAGCAAGTATGTAACATACAGAGTAACTTCATTTACAAATAGTCCATTCACTTTCCCTGCTACTTTCCAAGTTTCTTATTATGTATGTAATCAGATCCTTTCCAGCACCCAGTATATTCCCTTTTCCTTTTCTCTGATGTTCAATATTGGCCTTTCCCTCCTGTGCAACATAGATCTCATTCTTAGGTTACAAAGCAGTATCTGGTCTGAGCATGTTTGGCTAGGTAAATTTATCAAAACAACTTCTCTAAGTGCTTTCGAAGAAGTTTCTTTAGTTTCTGCTCATTAACACTATGAAAAATCTAAATGGGGTAATTTTCACTTTCAGATGAATGCAGTAATATTTATACTGTTTGAAAGGCAGAATTCTCTCATGAAAGTTGAGGCTAGCCAATTATACCATTCAGGTAATCTTAGAGCAAGAACTATATGCAGTTATCTCACTTATAACACATAAATCAAGTCGAATAAAAGCTTTAAATTGGGACTTAAATGTAATTAATATTGTAATTCCTACAACATCAGGTAGAAGGGATTTCCACACCCCAATGAAACTTTCAGTTTCTAAGGGTGAAAGTCATCTTTGTCCAAGACTTGCACATATCACCAAAATGAAAGAGGGGATGGTGCAGAGGCATCTGTACTAATAGATTGTACCTTAGACCACAAGTATAAACATATTTCCATGTCCCCTCTTTTTTCAAGATGCGATAAAAGCTGCAAGCTAGAGAAATCTCTTTCCACTTAAAATATTTAGATGGATAATGCTGCCTGGAAACTCCTCTTTTACAGCAGTAACAGACTGTGTATATTTCAGAAAGTGTTTGTAATACTTTACTTCCCCACTCTCCACTTTATTCCATTAGAGCAGCCATCTGCAAGTACACCTCCCCAGTATGTTCATAATAATCCATTCCATCCCGAATACTATGAAGGCTCATCCCAGGCCTTGAGAAGGAGAAGCTTTCAGGGTGTTGAAGGTAAGTCAGGATGGAGAGGGATGTAGCAGCAGGTATTTGGGGGAATTGCAGGGGGGTGGAGAAGCAGGCTCTGGGGGAGGATCAACATAGGAATCAGGGGTTTGGGGAGCAGGGTAGTCTGGGGGAAGGCTGCTAGGTTCTGGGAGGCCAATGGGGTCCATAGGGAGCTTGAGGGGGGCTCTCTCCACCTCCTGGGACCAGGGTTCTTTTCAGTCCTCTAACACCACCCACTCCTAGATAAACAACACCACCCAGTAAATCAATCCCCTCTTATTCTGCATGCCCCTCCACTCACCTGACATACTTCTTTGGGTCCCAGCACTGGTGAATGCTGGAAAAAACTGGCACCAGGAGTAACTTGTGGGATGGGGGGGGTTTGGTGGGTTTAGAGGGGCTGGCTGGTCCACAGTGGGGTGGTTGTCCATCTGAGGGTGGGGGGAGGGGCTAGGAGGGCTAAAAATAATGCAGTGCCAGGGACAGGGTAGGAAAAGTGCAGGCCTGGGACCAGCAGCTGGGCTTTCCCAGCCCTGGGGCTGTGCTGGGGACTGTGCAGAAGTTCAGGACAGTTAGAATGGTCTAAAAATGGCTGACCTGATCTAAGTTAAGTGTACCTTGGAGATAGGGTTAACCTAGGCCCAGTACAAACATTACCAGTATAAGTAATTGGAAGCTGGTCCATACCCATCACAGAACAGACGTTTGACACACATAGACTGGCTTAAAAATGGTAGAACTAGGTCTAAGATTTCCCCCCACAACACCAAAGGAAGAATGTGTATTCTGTTTGCTAGTGATCTAATTTGCTGGTGATTGATTCTGCCTTTTGTTTATTGAAAATCTGTACCTAGCTTTAGATTAGGTCTGCCATTTTTAGACCAATCTAACTGTCTTGAACTTTAGTACGGTTTGTACTTAGATTGTCCTAGCCAATGTAAGGTGTGTACCTGGGTGAATTAAATTACATTGGATGGCCATTTTTAACCTCCCTGAATATTTGTATGCACCCTTAGTGTCAATGGGGATACTCTGAATGGATTTTGGGTCCCCTCTTGCTCTCCCACAACCATAACTAGATTTGACCTAACAAATCATTCACTCAGGATCTGAGTCTCCTTTACCCTAGGCTTGTTGTATGCACTACAGCAGTGTAAACAGGTCTTTACTTTTATTCACTTTGTGACCCCTTTTACGGTGGTATTGTAGTATATAAAAATTCCTAACATAAATAAGAACCAGGCCCAGAAACCTTACAGAGGAATGGGTGGTGACTCATTGTTGAGGTTGGAATGAAATGTAAAATTAAGCAAGTTAAGTTGCTCTACTGCAATTTAATAGTTGCATTGGTTACACTCCAAACTTGGTGCATTCAGAAAACAATTATTTTTTTCTGTTTTTATTACTTATATTTGTTAAAGAGATGCTTTAATATGTTACTTTTTGAGATTTATTTTCTTTGCTTTTATTTTGGTTTCTCTAGCTAAACAGGCCCAGTTTATTCATAGGCATTAGCACGTGTGTGTGTGTGTGTGCGCTCATGCACTCTCTGTTTCTCTTTCCCCCTGACATATTCACAACATGCTAGACACAAGAGAGAGAAATTAAAACAGCATCCAAATGCTCCATTGAAGATTAAAGCCCCTTAATACTGAGTGCAGTGGGAACAGATAACAGAAAATTGTCTTTAGTTTGAAATCCTTTCTGGTACATTGTGCAGTAATTCTAAAAATCTCAGTTTATTGGAATTTATTACCACTCCTCAGAGAATTATTTGTATCACCCCAGTATGGCATTTGGAAGCACCATACTGAGCAATGCTGCACTCCTCCATGTGCACCAACTCTTGAACCAGATATAGTATAGTGCAATTCTAGGAGCATGTCAATGAGCTCTGCCTCTCAGGAAAGGTCAGTGTGCCACTCCCTAGTTACCATCCTGGGATGTTATAGGATGGTTCTCAGTACATCAGCCTACATTTTCTCCTTTCTAATTTCATCCTTAAATTCCTAGCTGTGTTCCCCAATGTCATCAAAATTAATTCACAAGTTTACATGGAATTTACAGCCTGCAAATATAGGCATATGCTTGTTTTCCTTCTTATTGGATGCTTAACCAAATTATTGAAGAGAGGAAAGAGAGTGAATTCATCTCCACTGAGGCAGTTATCCCCAGGAGAAGGTAACCTGGTGATTATCCAGTTTGAAGTAACCAAGGGATATGACCTTCTTTCAGATTGTTTTATGTAAAGAAATCTCTTTTCATGCAACATACTATGACAGAACTCTGGTTACTTTTTCAAATGGAATCCCTTCACCTTCTTGAGATGGTGCGTTTTATGAAATTGCAGGCTCAAGATAGGCATCTGAAAGGCAGGGTTTGATAGGCACAGACAGAAGTGACAATTTTTGCCTGATCTGTCCCTGAAAGTGCTCTTTAGTCATGACGAAACAGAAGTGCATGGCTGCAGAGCTTCTTAAAAAGTCCTGGTCCCATTCAAATCTGAACCCTCACTACATGAAGATGCTGTAAAGTGGAGTGCCCTCAGTCACTTCTGTCTGTGATTGCTGGGAGCAGGGCTGACACAGCCCAGCACTGTTCCCAGCACTGTTCTCAGAATGGGAGTTGGGAAAGGGAGCAGGGGGAGCTCATTCTGGAGGTTGCCCAGACAATCCTAGAGGGTGAGGTGGGTGGACTGGAGATCTCCAAGGTGGGGAGCTCCAATCCACATCCCCTACTCCAGTGCAGCTGAGGAAACCCCAGAATAGATCTCCCTCCCCTGCCTTTTCCGCCTCCCATCCTGAGTCAGAACAGGAGCTAGGAGAGAAGGGGGTAGAGCTAGAGAGGCAGCCTCTCTCCCTGGATGGGCTCTAAATTGGAGCTTGATCTCCCAGCCTCCTGACCCAACAGTTAGTGTCTGTTGGGTTGGGAGGGTTGGTTTAATTCATGGCAATTTCTGTGAAGCGCCATAAGTTAGACCTAGGAGCTGCACTTCTGTCTGCACATTATGAGACTTCTCCACATACCTCTATGACTCTTTGCAATCCTCCATCTCTTTTCAAGTTGCTCATCTACTTTTGTTTATTTGCTCCCAACTGTCTCTGTGGTGCAGTAACAGTGTGCTTTGTCCTACATCCCTTGTCATAACGGTTATGGATAGATACTTAATTTATCACTTCTTCTTCCCCTCCTCCCCCAGTCTTGCATCTATTTTGATCCCCTTTCCCCATATTTCTTTTTACTGCATTTTTCCCCTTTGTCTCTCAATTTTGAACCATAACAACAACAAATAATCTTGGGTTCCTCCATCTTTTTCATACTAGGAATTTTCTTTTACATAGCAAACCTTCCAATCCAGTCAGGACTGGTTTCTCATTGGGTTATATTGAAAATGGTAAGAATCATGAGCTTAAACTGAGAGCTTGTGTTGTGAACCCCTTCTGTTTCTTTTGTAGGAAAAATTGGAGAGGGGTGCCAGCTCTAGGCTCTTCCCACCAGCCTGGATAGAGAGCAGCAGAGGGCAGAAACCAAAATGTTGGAGAACTCTTAAAACGGTGAATTCTGTAGCGGCCATGCTGAATTCCATGGGGTGCTGGGAAAAGGCTATATTTCATGTGTGTAGATTCTGAATTCTAGAGACTGTAATCTAACAGAACAGTGGTGATGCATCTTGGAGCTATTGCTATATTTTTTTTCTGCAGATTCAGGTATTGCTACATTGTTTTATGTTCATTCAATTTTTTCAAAATAATTTCCAAAAACACAGGATTGTTTCTAATTTAAAAGGAAAAGGAGGGGAATAGAGAGCTGTCTTGCTTTTATGATGAGAACAAAATTTCAAAGTCCTCACTATTCTGTGTTTTTTTACCCCAATTCTCCAAGGGTGTTCTTTTTTAATATACAAATTCCTTTGAGCAGAGACAGGGGTGAAACTCCTAGCCCCATTTAACTCAGAGGCAAAGCTCTCATTGTCTTTAGTAGTTGTCATTCCATCCAGGGACTTATCTCTATCTTCTACAGTGTTGAACGTGAACAAATAATGTCACAAGCCTTTTTCTTCCCTCTTTACCTCCTTTTGCTTGCTTTGTTGTTTCTCCCTTTTCAGCTGTTTTTGTTATTCCTTACCCCCTTTTCCTTTTAATGCCTAATTCTGTTTTTCTCCCACTTGGTCTTCTCCATCTCTCAGAGCTTTCTTCCAACATCTGCTCTTTTCTGTTCCCTCTGCTGCATTTCTCTTTTGTTCCTGTTACTCAGCTTTTCCAGGCCTTAGCTGCTTCTGCCTCCCCTCCCATCCTGCTCTTTTGCTTCTCTGCTTCTACCATCCTATTGCACATCTTCCCCCTCTGAAATATGGATACTTCAACAAGTTACCTTGGATAAATACCCTGAGGTCATTGAAAATAATTATTTTATATTACTTGAGAAATAGTGAAAGATCTTATTATGAAGACTTCATTGAAAGATGTAGCCACAATGGAGCAGAAATAGGTTGTAACTTTCACATTTGTAGAACTTTTCACTTCAGGGTTGCAAATTTAATAACATTTTGCAGTCAGTAGGTGTGTGTTATCTTTGTTTATTTTTGTGCCCCTGGTGCAATATGATTTTTAGACCAAGTGATACGTGAAAGAAAAGAGAAAGGTGAGGAGAGGGAAAAGAAAAGGGAAGGAAGGATGCTGGTTTATTTCTCAGTCCAGTCCCAGCCAGCATAAGGAATGTAAGTGGAGAAGAGAAGAGGGAGTTATGCATAATACTGCTATTTCCCAGGCTTGTGACATTTTTCTTGGGTAGTAGCTAGTTACGAGAGAGCATTTGTGTTTGGAGTTACTAATAACCTAATTACTTAGTTTAAAGGGACATCTTTCATCTGAAATGTAGTTTAGAAGTGTCTCAGTCTCTGCCTGTCCCAGAGCTTCCTTTACAAATATTTATGGTCATTCAAACATATTTTCATAGACACAGGTTTTTATTCTCCTTTGTCTGCATTAAAGATTCCTACAGACACCAGGGAGAGCTATCTTTCTTGGTAGTGGTATCACCTTCATCAGTGAACTGAGTACCTCACAGTTCATTAATGGAGTTAAATTCCCAATACCCCTGTCACGTAAAAAAGTACTAGTCTTCCCTGCCTAATGGAATTAAGACCTTAGGTGCTTTGGAAAATCTCATTAGGTACCTTTCTGCATCTTCAGGCCCCTAAATACCTTTAAACATCAGGCTCTGACTGACTTGACCAAGGTCACCCAGAAAGATCCAGTGTGGGCTGGATGAACCCAGGTCACCAACCATTTCTCCAGTGTCGTCTTTGCTAGAGATCATCCTTTCCTCTCTATCTCCCAATCTATCCCAAGTAAATGTATAAAGGGAAATTAAATTCACAAAATAAACTGTAGGAAATAATAAATAAACTTGCATCTCTTAGCTTTACTGTAACAATAGGAGGTCAGAATTTTCAGACAGATGTATGATTTTTAACAGGGTTAGTCTCTCACGAAAAACAAAGCAATGGTCAGTATCTGTTTGTTAAATAATTTTAGAATCATAGGGGGGAAAGAGGCCTAAAGTGTTATCTAGTCTAACCTTCTATACACATATAGGATCCACTATTTTCCATTTCTCCTGACTAAACATAGCTAGTTCTTTCAACTTTCTCTCTCACTTCTGGATCATCTCCATTTTCAACGCACTTTGTCTTAAAATGCAGTGCCCAGATGCACATAATTCTCCAGCAAACGCCTAACTGGTATTGAGTTAGAATGATGCAATCAATTCTCATATCTCACATGCAATACTTTTAGTAATGCAGCCCAAACCTGCATTTGTTTTCTTGTGGCAGCATCATACTGTGGAATCAAGTGGTGGTTGTGGGGCACTTTTGCATTAGCATGATGAAAAATGCATCTACATCAGATGCATTAATGCATATTAGCCTAATGTGCATTACTGGTGCATGTCTACAAGCATGCACCCTTAATGCACATTTAAAACGGTGGAATTAAGCTAATTATGCTTGAATTTGATGCAAGTACCAGTATCGAATTTAGGCACGATTAGTTAAAGTGCATTAATGCACATATGGATGCAACCCGGCACTAACTTTAGTATTGTGTCTGCCCAGCCACCAGGGACATGTGCCAGGACTGCAAAGACTTGGCTTTAACTTTAATGTTAAGTCCCTGTGCATGTAGACATCTTCCAAATATCGCTTAATGCATGTTAAATTTAGTAACTCTGATATCTTTTTTAGAGCAACTAAAATAGTTGGAAAAATTCTTCTTTGCAAGCTTTCAGGTACAAACACTGAAGTCTTCGTCAGCCTTCAGCATTTGTACCTTCAACTTCAAGCCTTCATCTTGCAAAGAAGAATTTTTCCAACTGTTTTAGTTGGTCTAATACATTATATCAGATTTACCCAAAGAATTTTGTCTGCCTGTCCTTAGACTAACATGGCTATAACCAACACCCACCAAATTTTGTTGCACTTAAATGCATATGTAGACGCACCTGATGGGGATGCAAGAGCAAGGACACGAGCCCTGAGCATTGCTTAAGCATGAGGGATCAGTGGCTGGAGGTTTGTTTCTGCTGAGGGGTAATCATCTCCCTTTTTTGGCTGCTGAAAACCATTGGGTTTTGTTTTGTTTTTTGGCTGCTTATTGGACTAGTTACCTCCTTTTTTTTTACTGCCAACATCTCCAGCAGCATGGGATCATCTTCAGCACTGCCCTCCTTGCCAGGGCCTCTGCAGGGACAGTGAAGGGGGTTTTAGTTCTGATCATTTAAACTTCTATGTTTTTTGTTAACATTGCTGCTTTTTGTGTTCGTTTAAAAACTTCTAGTATGCATTCCAGTGCATGCTGTGAAAGTTGGTTTAGATGATACAATCTAAAATTTTATGTTCATTCTCTAACAGCACAAGCTGGGATTAGCCACTGAGAATTTAAATGGTCTATGTATTTCATTATGGCAAAGCATACCGCCTCTTTGCTTTGTAGGCTCCAGGTAGAAAATTCATTTTGGTACACAATACTTAAAACTTATATCTTTTCAACTGCATTTTTAGAAATGCTGGTGAACAGAGAATTTCATCCATCATTTCTGCCTTTATGAATTCTGCATGGAATTCACAGATATTTTCAATATAACATGTTCCAACAAAAACATTATACAAGAATATGGTATACAGGGTACAAGTTCAAGAATTAGAAAGTACCAGAATCATAGTCATAGTCATGCATCTTTATTATCTGTATTAAGACTATATAGTCTTTAAACACATGATCATGTGTTATATTTTTCCATATGAGTCCAACCTCATTCAATGCATAGGGTAAATGGTGTTGATCAACCGGGCACAACTCAGTGGGTGTGTCTATATGTGCATTTATGCCATCGTAAATTTACTGTGCAATAAGTTACTATGCAGTAAATGGGAATAGGCTGGCATCTACAGGTGCAGGCATTAAAGTGCATCAGTGCTGTGTGTGGACTGACTTGGGACTACAGTTAGTCCCAAGTCAGTTCACACACACAGTGTAACTACACAGTAAGGCATCTACGTGTGCATTCATTACTGAGCAGTAAGTAATCAGTGTAAATTTGATACCTGCATCATGCAGGTATCAAATTTATGCTCAAGTCAGTGTAAATCACCATATTTACTGTGAAGTAAATGTGCATTTATAGGCACATGCCCATACTGCACAGTCATTTCAGTTACTGTGCAGTAAATGTGCGCATGTATACACACCAGGTATTTATTTTCTTAGCCTCATCATTTACCAGTAATATGTGCCACTATGTCTGGTTTTCTATACGGCCTTCAAACCCTGTTCTGAATATAAAATCATAAATTTATTCCTAGAGGCAAAGATTTTTGTAGGTGGCATATTTTATTGGACCAACTGCACAATCGGGCTAGACATAGGCAAGCTTTTGAATGCAGTGTATTTTCAATGCACTATATCCGAAAGCTTACCTAAGTCTAGCTCAACCATGCAATTAGTTCAATAAAAAATCCTTGCCTTCCATGTTTTCTGGACCACTATTGTTACTACATCACTCTGACACTATCACATATTTATTAGTGCTTTTTTTATTGCATTCAACACCAGGGTATCTGAGTATGTTATAAATGGTAATGAATTTATCTCTACAACTACTGTATGAGCTTAGACAGCATTATTATCCCTGTTACCATTACTGTATTATTTTATGAAGAATGGAGTAGAGAATGCAGTTACAAAAGAATTGAAGTCAAAAGTGTACGTTAAGTTCATGTGTTGCATTTGAATTGCTGGGGCCTCCCCTTCTCTTCCAGTAATCTAGTATTTTATAACTCTTCATTTAGTCAGAGCAGAACTCCAGTTGACTTCAGCAGCAATTGTGAAGGCCCAGCACTTTGCTTAATTAGGACATAGGTGTTCCAAACTGGGCACTTGGAAAATGAGAAGACAATTAGTGGATGCAATTTAAAAGGGTGGTTTAAGTGACTTACTGGTCAGTACCAGATAGAAACTATCTGGCAGATAAAGGAATAAAATTTATTGGTGTAGAGCTACATTCAAATTCCTTAACTCTGACTCTCCTTACTTCCAGGAGCCCCGTACCTCTTTCACTGCACACTTTTCAGCTTCTGCAGCATATTGAGAAACATTTCTGTAGACATTTACTGTCCAAACAGGTTGAGGAAAAACATAGAAAAACTCCTTATTATGTGGTCGTGTAACTAAAATCTGTATCACGCTTTAGTACAAAGGCACTGAACTTAGATGAGATGGGCAATCTTTATTTTGACATTGCCTAATTTTTGAGTGTTTGATAATGCAATCTTTAATGGTATTTTAAGGTTTTAAAATAACAGATAGTAATATTGTTTAGTATCATACTGGCACCCATGATCATCAGTGGGCTTGGAACCTTAAGATCTGAAGTTTTCTTCTTCTCTTACTAACAGCATAATTTGTGGAAGTAATATTGGTCACCCTCAGTAGAGTTGCCACTAGAGGGAGAAAGGGCATATATTTTGCCCTGGGGATTTCACATATTTTTTGCTGATTGAGCAGAGGAATGATCAGCACAGGCAGGAATGCTGTGTTCAAGTCCAAGTTCTAGGATATGTGTATATATATATTTTCCACCATCTTTTCCAAGTCTAACCCATTTAAGCTTAGTCCCCACCCACCACTTCACTGGACATCTCTTTCCTCTCCCTACACTTTTCCCTCCCCATTCCAAAGATCCTGTCCCCTCTTTTTCTTCTCTAGAAGTCTTCTTCTTCCTTCTCTCCATGCTACCTGAGTGCCAGCCAGGAGAACGCTGAGAGCACTGGAGAGGCAGGGTCCAACCTGTCAGTCCCGGGACCAGGTGTCACGATGACTCATAAGAGATGGGAGGTACAATTGCTAAAATGCCCTGGTCAGCCCTGGACTGGTGCATGTCGTAAGCAAACAGGATCTTGGAGAATGTAGCTGCCAAACTGTAACACACTTCACTCGAGTACGTGTGAAGTACAGTATTTTGAAATCTTGGAACCTGGGCTTATTCAGTTGCGCTTCTTAAGGCTTGCTGAAGCCTGGCCACCTATTCAATATCAAGGTTCTGCTCCTAAAGCATGGAGGCACTAAAATTTCTGAGTGAAATATTGTTAAGGATGTTTTTTTAACATGGGCCAAACATATTTTCATGTAACATCCTTGTTCTCAATAGGTAAACCCTATTGGTTACAGATTAGAATAATATCAACAACAATAGTAATAACTATTATTATTATCATTATTATTATTACTATTATATTTAAACCAGAGCTATACAACTGATAGCCCATGGACTGCATGAAGCCCTCAAACAGTTAATATGTGGCCCCTTGGGCTCCTACAAGGCTACTGCTCCACAGATTGCTCCAGCTACTGCTGCAGCCACATGTCTACGCTTTCCCTCCCTCCATCAGCTTTTGTTTCTTGCTCTCACCCAGGAGTGGGGTAGGATGGGGCAAGTGGGTTGCATTCGTATGTCCCCTGGAGTGTTCAGCCCCTGCTGATGCCACCTACAGAGCATCCTACCCTGGCTCCCTAGAATTTGGACAGGCTTGTTTTAAATGGTAGCAAAAAAGGGTTTAGCTGTTTAGGATAATGATAATTTTACCCATTTAGGCTGCAATTCTCTGTGACTATTACCTACCTTTGGCTGTATAATAACAATAACAACAACAATTTATTATTATAATATAAAATGTGTAATTACATTATAATTGTTGTTATTATTCAGCCTTAGATAGATAATAGTCATGGTTAAAGTTTGGCAAAGCTATAAGCAATTGAATGAGTTCTTAAAGCAAAAACTATAAGGGAAACAAACTTTTGCTAGAGTTCCCTCTGGTACACGTTTAGATGTGTAGTATAGTTGTGTGACACAATTTTTCAGACTTGACTAATAATTGATTCTATCTAACTCGAGGTACCTTAAAGAGGACTTATTTTCAGAAAATACTGTAACCTACCTTCTGTTTTCCAGATAAAATTAAATTCAAAATCTCTCAAGTTTGGTACCCAGAATCTCAAACTATCTCTGAAAATCTGGAGACTTTTTCTTTCTGAATGCAAATATTCAGGATCACTTTATAGCTTATTTCCTGGTGTGACCAATATTTTTAGACTACTGTTTTTTAAGAGGGAAAAAAAATAAGTTTATTATATTTAATGCAAATAGATTCTAGCCTATTAGGATGTTTAGATTTGAGTCAATTAACATAGATTTTTAAAAATAATTTTTGTTCCAGTTTATTACTTGCATTTTTTATACTGTAAATCATAATTGGGAGTGGTCACATGAATTTTAAAAATCCACCTGTAGTTCTCTTTGAAGGGCTTTGAATACAGCAGCAAAGATGTTACTTGCTATCCCTTCAAAGTAGTATCAGTGCTGCTAAGTTTCAAAAGTTTTTCTTCAGGATGGCTGTCACAGTTCATTTTAAGGGAGGGGGCATGTTGAGTGTCAAACACTTACTAGATGATGCTGGACTGTCATTTCCAGAAATGATGTCAAAGTGTGGGTGCCTAGAATATCTGTAACTTTGTGCAGATTTGCTTGGTGCTGTAAATTTTACTTCTAATCCAAGTATAGAATTGCATTTGATTAGTGATCCTAATTAGTTATATGACCCTGGACCCATTAAAGTTGGTGTTAAGCATCCCATTGACTTCAGCTAAAGTACAATCATATGACCAAGTGCTGAAAATAATTTAAGGTGAATCTTCCATACTTTTAATTTTTTATATATATATATATCAGTGCTTCGTCTTTGTGGTCATTGCTTTCTGGTGTTAATAAACTCAGGGGGCAAAGGCACAGGAAGGGTTCAAAATACAAGCGGGGGAGGGAGGGACTTGGAGGGACTGAGTCGCCTCATAAAAGATAAGAGCCCCCATGAGAAAAGAGAGCTCCTGGCCCCACCCTGTGCCTTTCTAACCAACTCAGGTAGTGGCTTCTTCCAGTTTCCTGTTGCCTCTGCCATAGACCACCCCCCCAAGAGCTGGCGTATAAGTCAAAGCCTGGGTAGAGGGATTCCATTGCCTAGAAGATGGGTATTAGTGACAAGCCAGGAAGTCTCCTCAAGTTGTTGTTTATATTGGAAAGCATAGTTTTAATATTTTTGGACAACCAATTTTGATTAAATGTGTTCTCTATTTTGGAAATAATACTGGGAATTAGAGGTAGCCATTCTGTGTTTTAGGAGCTCATCAGGAATCCAGAATTCAGGATGGTTCCAATATGTTGGCAGTTATTAGTCAGGAAGAACTTGCTTTTTCATTAGTAAATTAGAGAGATCTGCTCTTGATGTTAGCTGGATCAGGACTGGGCCTTAAAAGTGGAGCATCCTTTCCCCTCCTGCTGAGACTAAGACCATTGCCTTTCAGTATAATGAAGCACTTCTTACTTCATCCATGGAAATTATTATGGCTGCCACTGGCAGCATTTATGGAAGGAGTCAGAATACAGGTTGATTTAGATTCTATGAACACCTAAAAAAAGGTTCCTCCCTGTCGCCTTTCTCAAACTGGAACAGGAACTGTAATATATACACTGCCAATATTGCACCCCATTAGACTTCTTGCATTCTAAGCATTTGTAAAATTTTCATCCTTCTGGTTTTTATATTACAGTTTTGCTGAGTGAGTTCAGACACCAGATGAGATTAAATAATTCAGAGACAGGTCCTTCAGTTAAATGGGGGAATGAAAGAGACACTGCAGATCTGATCCTGCACAAAGAACGTCAGCAGAAATTGAAGTAGAAAAATGATATGTAGTGTGCCAATTTGTCAGGAAATCATGTAGGAGTATAAAATGCATGCGGTGTGTTTCTGCCCTGTCCCTATACAGGGTATTCCCCAGCTCAGGGAGAAGCAGTAGTTTGAATATAGTAAACACTAAACAGAATCTTTGCAATTAGACTTTGCTACAGTCTAAAACAGTGAGTCGCAGCCAGGGTGCCAGGGAACTCTGGTGTGCCACCAGATCCTTTGAACTGTGCTGTAGGAAGTATGAGATGACAAGCAGATAAAGGCAGGCTCAGGCTCTACATGCCTGGCCACTGCTGTCCCTGCTGCCTCACTTGCTGTTCTGCAAGGAGGTAAGCACTGTAATACCTTCTTCTTTAAATGGGGTGTCACTCAAAAAGCTATGGAGGGGTGCTTTGATTCTAATGAGGAGTGCCTCGAGTCTAATAAGGTTGAGAACCATTAGTTTAAAGTGTCTGTCAAATCACTGCACTTCCTTATATGTCTTCAGAGAAGTCTAAACTGAAATATGTCCAGGTGTGGCTTGGCCTAAAATTAAACATTGAAGTAAAAACTTTCACAGATCAGTATTAAAGCTTTGTAAGTTTAAATCAATTTAAGACTAAAATGGTTTATGTAAGTGGTTTGTAATGTTCTAAGTAACATGGAGAGAAAAGATGATGGTTGGTAGGCAAGTTGGACAGCCAGTGTTTCGTGATTCAATGCTTATTACATTAACCATATCAGTTTCACTTTCTTTGCACTCCCTTCTTCTGTTTGCTCTCTCTCTACCTGTTGTTTTATTCTATTATTATAAATTTTCTGGAGCAGTGACTAACTTTTTGTTGGGTGAACTATAGCATATTGGATTTGTCAGAGCTGAACAGTTAAAAAGGTGCCTCAGCACAACTGTGTTGGGCACATTGCGAGTCCCCAGTGCAGGGATTTTCCCTGTAAGGTGGGAAAAGTCCTTAGTGCAAGGTCGGAGTCTGCCAAAAGTTTGCAGCTGCACCATCGAGTGCATGCTTATGATTGACTTAGTGTAAATTATGCACACATGGCGGTCAGCAATTGGCCTGCTGGCCATATAAAAGACTTGGGTGGTACCCACCCAAATTGGAGGAGTGCTCGAACAAGCGTAGGGAGAGATCCCCACGTGTACTTCGGAGCCACGGAAGAGACCTGATCACCCACCAATGACTCCCCGTCGCAGTCGCCACGGCGTGCCCCATAACCTGCGAGTGTGAGCAACAGTGTGCGTGTCTACAGTTTTGTTTGTCTGTCTACGGATTGTGCCTATCCTGCATACCTTGTGTATACAGCTTGTAAGTCAAATTTTTTTGTTTCATCCACTGCTGCCTCTTGTCCAACCAATTCTGCTCTATAGGCAGCTCCATTCCGCCGGCGTTTCTCAGCTCCCACAGGATTCTGAGGGCAAAATTGTTTTCCCACACCAAGAAACTTTTTCACATGTCAAAAATTTTACAGTTACACATCAGGATGAAATTGCAATCTGTCAAATTTTTGACAGAAATGGAGACCTTCTCTTCCACTCCCACCTTGCGATGTGGCATCCAGAGCACATGTTGCAGTTATGGGTGAGTCCCTGCTCTGTTAAATTTGGACCACAGAGTTTGGTTTTCATAAAAAATTCCATTATTTAGCTTATTTCATTTTTTGAAACTGGCACATTGCATGTAAATTCTCAGGTTCCAGCAACAGCAATGAAGTCATCTCTAATTGTTGTCCAGCTTTAGTCCTGAAACATGACTGGGACTTGTGGTTGCTGACACAATGGAAATGAATAGTAATAATAAGATCTTTGCAGGAATGCTAAAGGCGAATGTGGGTGTTTTATTATAAAACTGACTGATATTTAGGCAACAGAAATGAAATGATGTTTGAACTAGGATTTAAAGAGGGATTGGGGGAAATCAGGGAGATGGAGTTTGGCAGACTGGTCCATCTTTTTCTTTCACCCTCAGAAGCATAATTTACAACTGCTGATACTGCATTAAGGGGAGATTCTGAAGTCCTCAATAATGCTGACTATTACCGTCCTGTAGGCAGCAGTCCTCCTGGGGGGCACATTGGTGAGGTAAAGTGCAACTGGCCTTTCTGTACAGCACTGAGCTAAGGAACAGGTTTGAATATATAAAAATGATAGTGTGCACAGAAGGGTTTGCAGCCTGAGACAGAAATGTGCAGAAGGCTAGGAAATTATGCACTTAGTTTCTGTAAGCTTTTGGAGGAAGAGCAGTATTTAGAGGAGCTTGAAGAGAGGGTTGGGGTTGAAGAAGGGAAGGCCTCATATACACAAAGCCACTATGGAAAAATCACAGAGACAAAAGTGATACAAACCAGGCAATGAGACATGCATCATTGCATCATCAAAATCATAGAGACGAGAGAGATACAAACCAGGCAATGAGACATGCATCATTCATTGTTGTGAATCTCTCAGATGGCCTTTTCAATATATCATATTTTTACGCTAGTTTACAAGCATGCTTAATCTACATCCAGAATAATATAGCAGACAGGTGAAAATCGGGACACAAAAAGTCCAAAGCATTATGGTGGTTCCAGTAGTACACTCTTCCACTGATGATACTCCATTATTGTACTTACAAATAGATTATAAGAGATTAATAACACTTTATTTTTTTGATTTGGTGAGGTATTAAAGGAGCACTAAGCAATTTAGATTACTTTAAGATTCATTGGTGTTTGACTATATATGACCCTGAACAAAAAAAAGATTTATTTGCCAGTGTATTTTGGTATAAAAAATCCATCCACAGACAAACTGTCCCCAGAAATCAGGTATCTGATTTAAAAACCAGTTTTGAAAGTAATATACGTTATACATTGGTCACAGGGGAAAGATTTCAGACAAAAGTCCTTTGAAAATAGCTGTACAATATTGATGTAAACTATCTGTTTTGCAGTCCTTAAATTAATGAGCTACAATAGATCTTTGCCATCCAGTTAATTATAAAGAAATTACTGAAGAATTGTTACTCAAATTATAATTTTAACAGGCACATAAACAATCAAATAAGGGACCAGCTATGGCTAGCATGAGATAAAGAATTGATAGTTGCTATTTATAAAAATCCTTTCAGCTCTGAGTCATTGGTTTGAACCCAGTTTAGCTGAGTTGCTGCCAGCTCTTGGCAATATATAGGAAAAGATGCCCAGGAAACAAAAGCTCATTTACAGAAAAAAACCTGGGAACTTTGTTAATCAGCAGTCTTGCCAAAGATGGAAAGTCTTGAAGAGCCTTGGTGCAAGTTATTAGGGCTGTGCGAAACAGCACCGTTCTGCTTCGACTTCTATTTCAAAGTTTCAATGGAACTGTGTTTCATTTAGAGTTTCATTTAATTTCGAAAGCACTGTTCCATTTTGTTTAGTGGAAACTGTTTCGATGCTATTTTGACATTGCCCAGAGGCTATTCTGCACCCAGCGCCAGGAAGATCGGTGCTGCCGCTGGCCCCAAGCAGCAGTACCAGCCTCCTATAATCTGGCAGGAAGATCAGGGGTCCGCACCCCCGGGGAGGAGTCCAGCACAGTCACTGCAGCCCTCCTGGAGGTGCAGGCAAGCAGTCGATCTGCCTGCAGGATGACAGGAGGCTGCTCCTGCTGACTGGGACTGGCGCTGAAGTCAAGTAAGCCTAGCACAAAACCATGAAACATTTTGAAACTTTTTAAATGTTTTGAGTGCCTTTGTTTCATTTTGAAGCTGTTTTGAAGGCTTTTGATTAATTTCAATTTTGCTGTTTCAAGCTTGAAATGCATCAAAACAACTTCAAAACGAAACACCGGGTGGAATTTTGCACAGCCCTACAAGTTATCATTTAACTGGTCCAGGCAGACAGAGTTGAGACATTCAGGACCACTGTGGAGCAGTGAGCTCTTTCTGTCATGGACTATAGTGCCAACATTATGCACAACAGTGTTTAGACTGAAGAGCTGGATGATCTGAAAAAAGTAACTGTTATTACAATGGGTTATAACCTGCAACTTACCAAGGAACAACAGCAGCAGCATAATAAATAACAACAACAACAACAACCAAGAAAAAAATCCTTATGCAGGACAATTCAAACTATTTAACAAAAATCCAAGTGGGAGGTACCTAGATAATAAGAGTTTTTAAAAAATTAACTGGATGTTTACCTGTGATAGATACAAAAGTCAAGGGCCAAGTACAGATATTAAACTTTTACCAGTATAAGTGATTGGAAACTGGTCTATACTCATAATAGAGCAGAAGTTTAGCACACAGTCTGATTTAAAAATGGCAGAACCCAGATTGAGATTTGCACCCTGCCCCCTCCAAAGGATAAATGTTTATTCTGTTTGCTCCAATCTAAACTACAGCACTTACAGAAAACCATGTAACTTAGATCAATTCCACCTTGGGCTTTTTGAATGTCTGTACCTAGCCTAGGTTTCTCACCAGCAGCATCAAACAGCAGAGCCCTAGTGAGTAGCCCATTCCATATCCGGGAGTTCTGTTCACATCCATTCTAGTTTCAAGATGTCTGTTTCAAACGTTAAAGTCTTTCCCCACTTTTGACTGAAGGAGAATTTTCTCCTTTCTACTTTCCTGCTTCCTGACTACTGGAAAAGGAGATTTCCAACCTTCTGTCATTTCTACATGATGGGGTGTGGCCTATTATACTCTACCCCTCAAATAATTATTCTTGTCTATGAATGACTCCTACATCCTTCCTTTGCTGTTCGTTTTTAATCTCAAGCAGTAACAGTAGCAAGAAATTGATATGATTTAGGCTAGTTTCACTGCTGCATATGAGATTCTAAAGAGCTGCAGTGAAAACTGAACAGACTGTTCATTCTGTTGCAACAGGACAAAACCAAAAGCTGCTGCTGAGGCACTGGTATTGCTTTGGCTGCAGACTCAATAGAGATAGCACTGAATTTGCCTTGCATTGCTGTTCTTCTCTAATACTATGTGCTTCTGTTGTTCTCAAGTTTTCCTTAACAGCCATAAGAACTAGATGTTTCTTTTTAATGTAAGCTCATGGTCTAGAGAAAGCATTGACTTAAGATGTCACATTAGCCAGAGACAGCTTCCCACATACGGCTTTTTTCTAACTCTGTAGTTACAGCCGTGATTTACCTCTGATGGGCAAGAGAACTGACTTGGTTTCAGTGGCAAATATGGCCTAATATTTGTATAAATGCAGAAGGGGATTATGCTTTATATTTTAAAATGCTATAACTTTTAGACCTAATTTAACTTAAAACAAATGTTTTCAGAAAAGTGTATTACTTGCAGGTTTTTCTTCTGCTGCATCTATAATTGCAATGAAACTTATGATAGACTTCACTGAAAATTGCTCAAACATAGAAATATGTTTGCATTTTAAATTGCACCAAACTGCTAGTAGTTTTTCTTAACTCTTTTTAATTTTGAAATTTGAATATTCTGTTTAGGAGAGAAAGGTGGTTTAATAGCCTATGCACAGCAATTAGAGATTGGTTAGTTCTATGTTGTAGCCATTCAAAGGCCTGCCCTTTACGTCCATATATGCCAACCATTTACATTAAAGATATTCACCTTATCACCCAGCAGCTGTCCACGTCTGAAATGTGAGGATCTCAAGGTTGAGGTTGTGGCAGAATTGCCACCCTGGGCGCCCTCCTCCACAAGCGTCTCTCTGTGCCAGCCTGAGGGGCGGCTGGAGAATCCCTCAGGGCAGGGATTTCA
>JAGPOW010001296.1:56683243-56761018 GCA_030014935.1 Caiman crocodilus
GGCACCCCAAGGGAGGCACTCGGAGCCTGGAAGGTGGTCGGGCGCAGGGAGGTGGGCGGCTCAAAACGGGAGCGCCCCCTACTGGCCCGCCACAGAGGTTTCCCTCAAGGTTGAAGCCCCTCCCTGTCCCACACAGTGTATCCAGGACTCATCAAGAAAAAAAGCTGAAAATACAGGATCCCTACTTCCTGTCTTGTGTCTAGTCAGAACTAAGCACAGGAGGAAGGGGAAGTCATGGGCAATCCAATTCCCACACAGGGTAGGATTCAATATGCCCACTACTTGTCTCGTTCCGTGTTTGGTGTGTAGCTTCAACAAGGACATCTATATAACATCTATTCTGCCTCCCTACTGAGCCCAGGACTCCCACTGGGAAAAAAGCCCTAGGCACTTTTTCTCACTTGCAAGCATCTATCAGTAAATCTAGATTAGGGGGCTAGGGACATAAATTGCACATAAACTGGTTTAAGTGATCAGAAACTGGTTTAAACCTATAACAGAATGCAAGTGCAGTGCACACAAACCAATTTCAAAATGGCCAAAACTGGTTTAAGATAAACTTGGTTGAATGTAGAATCAGACTTAACTGAGTTGGGTCAAACCAGTTTATGCAACTTCTGTCCCAATCCCCTTTCTGGTTTAAGTTAAACCAGAGTCCCCCAGCATCCCAGCATGCTTTTCAGCCCTGGGCTAGGCTATGCTGTCTCCTTCTGTCTAGCCAGAGCAGGGCTGGGGGCATGGCCAGACGTGGGCCTGGCATGGCCCGCTGAGGCAAAGCGAGGAGGGAGTTTATTCCCCTCTCCCATCAGAAGACCACAGCTGAGGTCTGCCTGGCCAAGGTGTAGCAGCCCCTGTCAGACATTCCCCCCTCGTGGCTTGTGTCACAGTGGGGGTGGGGGGCATGGCCAGCCCCTTCACCATCCATAGCCTTAAGCAAAAAAAGAGAGGGAGGGGGACTGAATCGCTCCCTCCATCAGATCTGCCTAGCCAGGCATCCTCCCACCACCACTTCAGTAGCAGAGGTAGAAGCATAGCCAGAGCTGGCTGGTATGGCCCCACCATTTGCCTGTACCACCCGTGGCTGCAGCTGGGGGTGTGGGGCTGAGCTGGGCTGGCCTGCAGATGTGGAGGGGCCAGCCCAGGCTGGGCTGTAGGGGTAGGCCCTTCCCAGTAGGTTGCAGCTTCAGCTGGGGCTACAGGACTTGCATGTCCAGTTTGCTTCCAGCTCTCCACACTCAAGCTGGGTGGGGTTGTCATGCAGCTGCAACCAGCTGGGAAGGGCCCAGTGGGGCCGGCCTGGGCAGGGCCTTGTGGCAGGAGATGGTAGCTAGCTGGGCAGCGGGCTGCTCTGGCTGGCTTGGAGGCACCGGTGGGCCCTGAGGCCAGCAGACACCTGCTTACAGCCCTTCCCTGCCCCCTCCCATCCTGTGCAGCACGCAGTGGCTGCAACGACACCAGAAGCTACATGCTGGCCAGGGCCAGTAAGGCTATTCTGCCTCCCTTGCCTCCAGCTGCCACTGCTGCCCCTGCCCCTGCCCCTGCCCCACCACTCTGGGTGGGTAGGAAACCTGAGCCCAGCAGCTTCTGCCTCAGCACATGGTGATCTGGCTCCAGCTCCCAGAACCCTTCCACCCTGTCCATCTGCCTGGCACAATGTGAGATGGTGGAACAGGTGGAAAGTGTCCAGGAACGTGATCCAGAGCTCCACACCCACTGGGCAGAAGCCACAGGGCTCAAGTGTCCACCCACCCAGAGCAGCATTGTGTGGTGTGGCAGGAGCAGGAACCACAGCTGGAGGTGAGGGGAGCAGAAAAGCCCTGCTGGACCCAGTCAGCATGCAGCTTCCCCTTGCCTCCAGTGGCTCTTCCTTCCACTCATGCCCCTGCTGTGCCACCTCTGGGTGGCCAGGGAGAAGGCTGGGAAGGGGGAAAGCTTGAGGCCAGCAGCTTCTACCTAGCACATGGAGATCCAGCTCCAGCTCCAACTCCATCTGCCTTCCAGTGGCTCTGCCTGCCTGGTGTGATGAGCAGCCCCTGCTGGTGGGCAGAGCAGATGGAAGGCAGCTGAGAGCTAGATACAGATCTCCATAAGCTGGGCCGAAGCCTTTGGGCTCAAGCTCCCATCCCCTCTGCCCTCCCCTCCCCCACAACCCTCACTGCCCAGAGAAGCACAGCAGGAGCAGCAGTGGGAGGAGGAGGAGCTGCTGGAGGTGAAGGGAAGCTGGCTGGGCCTGGCAGGGCTGTTCTGCTCCTGTCACCTCCAGCTGCAGTTTCTGCTCTTGCCGCACTGAGCAGCGCTGCTCCGACTGGGTATAATCTTGAGCCTCGTGGCTTCTACCCAGCACATGGAACTCCAGCTCCTGGATACTTTCTACCCACTCTGGCCACCCGCAGGGGCTGCTCATCATGCCAGGCAGGCAGAGTGGACGCAAAGCATCCACGAGTTGGAGCCAGAGCTCTATGCACTGGGCAGAAGTTGCCAGGTTCATGCTTCCTGCCTGCCCACCCAGAGTGGTGTGGTGGGGCAGGGGTGGAAGTGGCTATGGCAGTGGCAACTGGAGAAGAGGGAGGCAGAACAGTACCATTGGCCCTGGCCAGCTCACAGCTTCTGGTGTAGTTGTAGCTGCTGGGTGCTGCGCAGGACAGGGGGCCTGGCAGTGGCTGCTGGGTTCCAGGTCTACCAGCACCTCTGAGCTGGCCACCACCCTTGCCACTAGGCCCAGCTGGTGCAGAGCCATAGCTGACTGGAAAGGGCCCTTCCCAGCCGGCTACACCTCCATGACAGCCCCACCTGGCCTGGGTGCCAGGAGTCGGGAGCAATCTAGCTGCACAGCTTCTGGTGCCCCACCTGAGCCGCAGCCCACTGGGAAGTGCCTGGCTCCTGCAGCCCAGCCTGGGATGACCCCTCTGTGTCAGCCCTCAGTGGCACCCACAGGCCAGCCCAGCTCAGATCCATAGCCCCAGCTGTAGCCTTAGCCACAGGCAGATGGCAGGGCCATGTGGCTGGCTCTGACCCAGCTCTCTGCCAAATGAGCAGGGGGGAAAGCTGGGCAGACCCTGGCTGGGGTCCCCATGACTGACCATCCCTGAGAAGGGAGACAGGGGAGTTTAATTCCCCCCACACACACACTCTCTTTGCCTGAAGAAATGCCTGAGCCAATGTCTAGCCTCAGGGACAATCCGGGCAAGGACTGCTTCCCCCCCCGGGCACATCCTGGCTGGGGTCCCTACAGGCCAGGGTGGGATTTTAAACCCCTCTCCAATCATACTTAGCCACTTGCCAGGGGGCTGGCCATGACCCCCAGGTCAGCTTCTCTCCAGGCTTGTGGCTGCTGTGGAAGGGAAGGGAGAAATGCTCTAGTGCCCCCTGGCTTCTAACCTGAGCCACTGCAGGCACATGGCTGCATTTTCTGAGTGAAAAGTGAATGTCTATCCACTTGCAAATTGGCTCACTCTATACAGGCAAGACTAACCTGCAAAGATTGAATCAATTTAGGCTTGGACTTTTTGAATGCCTCTTCCTAGCCAGGGTTTGAAACATATGGCCCATGGGCTGGCGACAGCCCACAATGCCATTTCCTCCTACCTACAAGGCTCCCAGAGGGCCAGAATTTTGGGACTGGGATGAGTGGGTGTGGGGCCTGCTGCAGAATTTGGGGCTACAGGGCCCTATTAGGGATAGCCTTTGACAGCTGAGGGGCAAGCAGTGGCTGTGTTGATATGGTGCGGCTTGCCCTACCACCACTTACAATCACTGCTGCTGCTGTTTGCCTCTCCCCTGCTGCTGCTTTCCCCATCACTGCTTGCCCTGTTACTGACACTTGCATTAGGTCTGTATCCAAAGCACCAGGAGTCTGGATTTGGCTTGAGGCACAGGGTGATTTTGACACCCATGAGCTAGAGCAATGGCTGATTCTCAGTGTAGACAAGGCTTTACTATTTGTATCTCAGCTTCCTTCTGCACAAAATAGAGTTAAAACTCACAGAATGGGGAATTACGTAAGCTTCATAAAGGCTTTCAAAGATAAATATTAAAGCTACGCATACAAAGGTTTTAATTTCCATTAAAAATCACTTTATTCCCATAGTGAAATAAAACTAGCACTACTTTGTTTAAAAGTTTTTTAATTATCTAGCTATAGGCATGGTTTCCTGTAATTAGGTTAGCTAATTTGAATATACTGCAGGGGGTGGAGTATGGGAGCAAGATTCAAAAGTGGGGCATTGGTGACATAGCAATAGTTTATATACTGGGTCAGCACTGAAGTCCTATTAACTAAATGTTCTCATTTTTTTCAATCTAACTCTAGGTTTTTCTATTTGTTTTTCCCTGGGCATCTCCATTTATGTTTGACAGTGAGGTTTTCCTCTGCTTTACTGTTATAATAATGGCAATCAAAAGCTAATTGAGCTCAAAGATGAAGCAGAAAAAATGAAGGGCAGTTCTATAGATCAGCAAGTTTATCTTTAATTCCCTTTAGTAAAGTAAATTATTTGTATATTTTGCATCAACAGCATGGGATCCAGGACAGCTGCCATGACTTAGTCACTGCCACATCGTTACATGTTTGAAAAAAAGTGTCAGGAATGTTCATAAGATTTAAACTATAACTTAAATATGATGAACCTCCAGTAATGTCAGGTTTCCCTTTGATATTTAACTTACTAGTAATTTTATTTTGGAGATGTTCTATTTAGATTTGGATTGTGATTTTTGGCTGTTCCTCTAGTGTTCTTCAGAACTGAATACATATGACAAACAGTATTGAAAGCATTGCGTTCACTGTGGTTAATCAGCTGTTAGACTGTGGTAAAAATATAATTAGGCATACATGTGCAACAATATCATGTACATGTGAAAATATGGGCCAAAGTGCATACAAATCTCAGCTTGTCCCATTAAGTGTATAATTTGGTTAATTCTTCTTTCTAATATATGTTTTTTAATTAATTTAAAATACTGGTCCAAATTTTGGAGGAAGAGGTATAATGAGCTCTTTTGACTCAGCCTGTCTCAGCTGTGATCCTGACATGAACTGAAGGAGCCTAAAGACCCTAGGAGACCAAAGACAGCTGAGAATTGCTATAGCAGGGCTTTACTGTGCTTAGATCCAGCTCTCTCTCCTTATAATGTAGGAACCAGTTCTGAGAGACTTTACCGTGAGAGTTTCCCTCCACTGGTAAGATCCTCAGTTTGGCAGCTGTGGACAAACTGCATCCTTTTAGCACAGCTCTGATGATTTAAAGGGGACATAACTGGGGTTGACAATTTACCATCTGTGGTGTTCAGAAATATTACAGAACCTGGCATCTATTTCTATGAATAAAAATATTGGTAGAGCTTTTCACAAAAGATAGTGCTACTTGCATGTCTCCAATCAAAATCTAATCACAACCCAATCATAGAGCTAAACTATTTTAAGATACAATTGTCCTCCTTTTCCATTATTTGTATTACAGTAGCATCTGCACACTTCAGCTGACACTCCTGCTAAAAACAGGTGTTTAGTTCATTTGCAGCACTGTCTTGTAAGCTGCCATTATGCAACTTTGTATACCAGTAAATTGGTGATCAGAGCAAAGGAGCACATTTCCAAAATCTGACTTGAGCATGACAGATGCCATGCTTATGCTGTAGTTTTGGTGGTTTGTCTGTTGTAGTGGGTACTCCAGTCAAATTTCTGAAAATGGACATTGGCAAGGTTTCAGAACAGGGATACTCACCTGCCAATGGTTCAATTTATGCCAAGTAAGATAGTGGAGAAAAAGTTGTACATGATAAAAAGGAGAAATTGGCATAACTATTCTTTATTTGTTTATTTATACTGTTATTTATTTATTTATTTATTTATACTGTTATTGTGACGTAATATTAATAAAATAGTGTTATAAAGGTGAGAGAGATGCTAAAAATATCATTTGTGACTTTCTGATTTACTTTTGCTGACTTTTGTACATTGTAAGGTGTTATTGCAGTGAAGTTGATAATTCAAGGCATAAGTGATATACAGGTGCATTTCTGTAAGTTGTTCCATGTAGGTGGAGGGTCGGGTCTATAAGAACAACTAACAGACTGAAAAATTGTAAAAAGCCTTCATTTTAGGCAGAAAGCAGGGTAGGGTAGCACTTTGGAGATTATTGTGGGTTAGCCCTTAGTCCATGTTGGTGGCCACCTTCTCTTGATTGTCTCTTGGTCTGTGTGTAATGACATGGTGATTTTAGTTCTGTTCCATGTAGGTGTAACATCCAGAAACCATCATCACAGTTGTCATTCAGAGTAATTACTATAGGCAGAGAGCTCAAGAATGGTTGGACTATAGGGAAAAACACATAGCTGTGATCTCCATAGGTCTCATTTAGGCACATTAAGAGGGAAGGTGGCATTATTTTGTTTATGCTGTGAATGTTCTGGAATTGCTTGAAATTGAAGGACGGGATGTCTCATGAAGCTCTGAGAAGCCTTCTTTTCACTTGAATTGTTTGGTGAATCTCAAATGTAAGACAATTGGTTTGGCTGGTATAACCAAAGAACAGCATTTTTTGCTCCATACCGTATTTGACAGTGTTTATCTGTTCTGAGATAAGATCTTTAAGTACTTGATAAAGCTTCAAGTAAGTGTTCATCTTGCTGCAGAGCGTCGAATTACCTTTCTTTCCAGCTCACTGTCTATTTGCTGGTTAAGCCCTGCTCTGCGCTTGGGAAGAATTATGTTCATTGGAATTACCATTGTATCTAGAAGTAACAAAAAATACACCCTCCTACTGATCCTCTGTTCTTCTCCGCAACTTCAAGTAGTGATCCAAAGAGTAGCAGGCAGAGGAGGAGTAGAAACATGCTTCTTGCTATGTAGTGGGGACTCAAGAGTTGAGAATGTGCACCCACCGTCCTTGTTTTCCCTGGCTCCTCCATGCTTAGGCATCAAGGATAGACTTTCCCATGTCAAGCCTTATATTTAAATTCACACACTTAAATATTTTATATAGTCATAAAGTCAAAATTTCCTTTGCCTAAATGAGGGAGACAGCTGCATCCAACCATGTCTGAGACAGCAGCTCTCTAGTGCTAGGGAAGACAGAGTACATGAGCTCATGCAGTAGGTCTAATGCAAAAAGGGCTATCAGGTCAGTGAAACCATCCATAAATAGAGCACTTTCAAAGCAGAGCCAGAAAGTAGTATTTAACCCTTCTAATCTCTTTCATTTTCCCTAGGCTAAGATGTGACTTGCATCAACAACAATTAAACACAATGTAGTGTGATTTGAATTAAGTAGTTTCTCTTTAAAAGTAAACAAAAAAGATTCTGGTGAAAATACTAGGATTGTATCAAGGCAACAAATGAAGTTAGAGAAAGCTAGATTTTACTCTTACAATGAGTAGAAGTGGTGTCAAACTTGCCCAGGCCCTCCAGATTGGATCCAGACTGCAGGGCTCCCCATAGGCTGGATCTAAATCCACATCCCATAGCTGAGTGAGCTGTGGTAGGGCAAGTGGTGGTGCCATGGGGATTAATGCAATTGTCACACCTTCCCATATAGTCAACACACCACAATGGGGCTCCATACCCAGGTATTCTCAGCACAAAGGGGGTCCCATGGGCTGGGAGAAATGACTCAGTAATCTGGATCCAGCTCTCAGGCCATGGCATATCTTTGCTACCCCAGGTGTATAGGATACAATAGTGCCCTACAAGGTCAATATATATTATATTATTCTCACAAAATGTAGGAAATGGTGCATGTTAGATAAGAGCATTAATCCACTTAGGCTGTGTCTATATGAGACATTTACTGAAAAGCTGACTAGTTAGCTTTACATTACATGTCACAGTGTCTACACATGTACCTCTATTAGGATGCAGGAACTAAAAAGCTCCGCAACAGGGTAGTAATTGTAAATATAAGTACTACCCTGCTGCAGAGTGTTTTTGTGTGCAGCAGCTCACGTAGATGTTGACCCAGCTGACTCAGGCAAGAGGGTGCTCCAGTGTGGAGGCTGCTTGCTGGCTAGACCCATACTGAAGCACACTTGTGTCCCAGCCAGCCCCTCTGCAGCATGTTGAGCCACGTCAGAGCAGCCCTGGGTTGGCAGGCTGACCTCCAAGATCCCCTTCCAGCAGGGGCTGCTCTGACCAGGCTCCACATACTGCACATGAATAAACTTTAGAGCTAATTGCTCCTGAAAGCACATTCAAATGGCATGCCTAGGAGCAAAAAAACTCCGAAGAAACAAGCTCCAGAGTTTATTTATGTGCACTAAGTGCATGTGTAAATGTGCTCTTAGTGTACAGACAGAAGTGACAATTTTTGTTTCATCTGGCCACTGAAAATAGTCTAAAGCCATGACCAAACATAAGTGCATGCTGCAGAGAGCATCAAAAATGGCCAGTCAGGTAAAAATCTGAACCCTCATTGCATAAGGATTCAAATGAAGACATTTCAAAACATAGCATCTTCTGTAACTTGTATCTGACTGCCTCTCAGCATCGGAGCTGTTTTCAGAATGGGAGGGGGAAAGTGAGAGAAGGAAGTTCAGTCTGCTGGGGTTTCAGCCCCCACTGAAGGGTGGGGTAGGGGTATTGAAAGCCCTCTGAGGTGCGGGGGCTCCAATTCACTCACCCTGTTCTCCAGCACTGTCTGGGACCCCCTGGAGTCAGCTTCCTCTGCTTCCTTTCTCCCTTCCATTCTAAAGCAGGCTAGTAGAGAGGATGGGCTGTTGCTAGGGAAAACTGGCTGCATGCTCACAGCTAACAGCTAGATATCCCTCCTCCCAGACCCAACAGTGCACTTCTATTTGGTTCTGGGGGACTGTTGTAACTCAGAGCACTTTCTGCAGTGTTCTCAGTTACAGCAGGGAGCTGCTTTTCTGTCTCCACCCTTAGTGTAGTATTTTAAAGTTGGCAATGGGCAGTATCTTATGCTATAAGGTAAGATAAACCCCAACCCCCATAATGCATCTAGCCAATTGTGTACTGTTATGACATTTAGGAAGATGATCCCTCCCTTGACCCTCTGAATCCTGAAGTCTAATTTCCCTAATGATATTGTCATAGCTTGCAGAGTAACAAATGTCACTGAAGTGGCAGAAGCAAGCCAGTCCATTTAAAAATCCTGTTGCATTGTCATGGTGACCCTCACTCAGCAGTGAGTACTGCAGGCTGAGAGAACATAAGAACGTGAACATGCACTTATTCTGGAACATTTATTGTGGAACAACTCCATTATAGACAGGCCTTCAGAGTGAGCACTTATAAAGGATGTAATGTAATTTGTTTCAATGGAGTACTCATGCAGGTGCTCAACGGTGCAGATTTGGGTTGCAGTCTAACCCATTTTGTTTAACACCAGGAAAGTCATTCATGTCTCAGGCATTGTTTGGAAGATCTGTTTCCTTCCTTATTCATTTTACTTGTTTGTGTTTTATTATTTGAGCACCAAAAGTGTGCATAGTGTTGTAAATAAAATAAGATATTCCTGCCTCAAAGAATTTGCAGTCTAATTCAGACACAATAACATACAGAAACATATAATACATAAGGTAATAATGTAAACTCAGAGTATTGGAAGTGTCTGGGGGAAATCGTTGCTGCAGGCTAATCTATTACTCCTGAAAGGTTCCAGTCTGGGCAAAATGATGATAATATTGAACTATTCAAAGGACAGCTTTTTGTTTCTTTCTCCTCCTGCGTCTGTGGATATTAACTCCTACTTTGTTGTGGACAGAATCTGATGACAACCGATGCAAAAATAAATAAGATTAGGGACTTCATATAGAGCCTAGGAAAGAGAACTCTAGATTCACATTGTTGCACGCATGGGTTGTGATTACAATTGGCTGATATTTTACTGTCTCAGAAAGCAAAACCAAACTGCTGTGGATAAAGCCCTTGTCTGGGAACAAGTGATACTTGTGCTTTAATCCTGGCTCTACCAGTGCTTTGGACAAGCTACTTAACATTCTGCATCTATGTCCTTCTTTGTAGGGTTAAGTATATAATATACCTGCCTCATGGGCCTCGTCCACACAAGCATGGATTTTTGTTTCCCCAAGGACAAGAAGCAATGACACACCTTGTGACACTGGTTCTTGTCCTCAGGGAACGCCCATGCCATATGCTCTCTGGTGCATGGCAGGTTACCCCGGGTGGGGTTTGGGAGGCTAGGGGAAGCAACTGTGCTAGCCCCAGCAGCTTTACCTGGAATGCTGGTGGCCTGGCAGAGCTGCAGCTGCATTGCTGCTGCAGCTGGGAGCCTGGCTGGCAACTGGAACGTGGCTCTGGCCAGCCAGGCTCCGGTTTTCGGCAGCTGCCATCACGTGCACCACCCCACTTTTTTTTCTGCATGCGCTGCAAGGTAGGAGTGCTGGGCATGCCTAAATGTGTGCTGTGCAGTGCCTCAGACAGGTCTGCAGTGCAGTGCCACATACTGCATGGCTTTGCTTGTCTGGACGTGGCCAGGGAGTTCAACTGGAGACTGTCTAGCTAAAGTTTGTACAATAATTAGAAAATATAAACCAGTATAGAAATTCTAAAATAGGATCTGGACACATAACACATTTATCCTGGTATAATTTACATTGCTTTTGTGGATTTTGTAATGCAGGTTCAGTTCCCTCCTCTGACACAGTGTGATCTTGGGCAGGTCACCTAATCTGTTTGCATTTCCCCACTCTGTCTGTAAAATGAGAAGAATTAGCCTTTGTCTTCTCTACCTAGGTAAATACAGGAAGGGAGAGGGAGAGAAGAGACATTTATATATTAACATATATATCATCCTTCAGAGAGAGAGAGAAAGAGAGACTGTCCATTATCCTCAGATGCACAAACAGTATATTTTACTGAGGCATGATTTTACGATTTTATTTATTTATGATTTTATTTTCACATTAAATTATTTTATAGCTTATAGATCATGGTCAATGTGTGACATGAGAAACCACTCAAGGCATTATGTCTTTTTCCTTAATTTCTTATGTTTACTTGTTGCTTATGATGGACAGAGTTGCCAGTGAAACACTCTTCTCTCTCCCTGTATTTTTGCTATTGATGTTCTGATGCTATGGATCATGGTGTCCATTAGGGCTGTGTGATGCTTTGGTCACTGATGTGATTTGGAGAAGATTCATCCCAATTTGGTGACTCTCCGAATCCAAATGGAATCAGGAGACCCATTAATCTCTCCGAACTGAATTGGAAGCCTCCGATTCAATCTGGAGAGATTCGGAGAGATCCAATGATTCAGACACAGACACAACTTTATATGTTTTTTCTACTTACCTCGAGGTACCAGGTGACTCATGAATGCTGAGCTAGTGAGGCAGATGGAGCATCCCACAAGAGTGCACGGGGATCCCCAGTGTGCTTGGTGATGGACCCAGACGTGGACCAGAAGCACTTCTTGTCCACTTCAGGGGCCATCACAAAGTGCACGGGGCCCCTCCTCCCCACCCCTAGCTCAGTGACTTGTGCCTCCTGAGTCTGGGGGGCCACCCGGGGTCCTCCTGTGGCCAATCGCCAAGCCATGGAGGTATGGAGCAGTTCTGCCACTGAGCATGTGTGGGCATTCCCCCCCGCCCCCACTCCTGTGGGATGCTCCATCTACCCCACCATCTCAGCATTCACAAGCCATACCTGGTACTCAAGATATGTAGAAAAAACATGTAAAACTGTGCATATGGCTGCATTGCTGATTCTCCGATTCAGAGTTGAATCTTCAGATTCAGATTTGGCCAAACTGAATCAGGACAGTGATCCAAATCAGCAAATTGAATCACTGTCCCCTGAATTGATCCAAATCTGAATCTGAATTGAATATGGCCTGCTTCGCATATCCTTAATATCCATGTGATAGATATGAATATATTTATTTTATCTAGTGCTTACAGCACAAAGTCAGGCCTCGTGTTGTTTACTTTTTCTATTGGTAACTTTGTGTTAGATATATGAGCCTGTTTGGAAACTGTCTAGGGCAAGGGTGGCCAAGCTGTGGCATGGGTAGGTTTTGAGTGACATACAGCAGATCAGGGAAGGAGCAGGTAGAACAGCAGCAGACAGGGCAGGAAGCAGAAGGCAAAGCAAGAGATCAGGCAGGCACTACAAAATAGGGAGCAGAAAGCAGATCAGGCAGAGGAAGGGGATTGGAATGGCACTTGGGGAGAGTTTGGTGTTAATTTCCCGTACATATACCAAAAAGGTTCATCTCCACTAGTGTAAGGGACAAGTGATTAGAGATTCATAAAAATCTTTAATGGGATAGAGGGAGAGGGGGAAATTATTTTACCTCTTTGGATCAATATTTTGTCAATTTTTCCTAAAACTTGATTTGTATATTTATCTGTGCAGATGGCCTGCTTTTTAGCAGCTTCCATTGATTTCAGTGGGTGTAGTTAGACTAATGATACATGCGCTTGAAAATTCCTTCTGGGCAGTCTGACAGTATTAACTTCTCACATGAATATGACCATTAGTTACAGTACAGTTAACTACCTAAGTATCAAACTTACCTATTTGTAAGCAAAAATCAAAGCAGCAGACTACTAAATATTATGCATCTGCCACGTCAGGTGCTTCCCAAATCCATTTATGCATATATGACTATAAACCCATTAGCAGTTACACAGCTTCCCATCTGGTAGTTTATATTATGTAATGGCAGTGTGCAGTAGTTTTACAAACAGATTTTTTTATTATTTAATTAGCCACAAAAACCTAAGTGAATCAAAGAAATCAACTGAGTCTAAGGAAAGTAAAACACATTAAAATTAGTAACAGCATGTCTGGTGCTGCAAGGCTTCATTCATGATTGTAAAGATGACAGACAATTCTTATCTGTATTCTTGGTGGTAAGTAAGGACCCAATACCAGAAATCTTATTCATCCCAGTCACTTCATTAATTTTTAGTCAGTCAAAACTTCTTGTGTGAGTGAGACTGTGCAGGATCAAGGATTTAACTGGTTGTGTGGTAGGGGGCATAGCATGAGGCACCTCCTTTTGAGGAGCCAGAATCTACTTTGTCCTTAATTTCCAGATGTGAGCAGTACCCCAAAAGAGATGTGGGGAGGAGGGGAGGCAAGGCAAATGGTTGTGCTTTCCTACTTCCTGCAGCAGCCAGTGGATTGTAATAAAATGCACTCCATGATGAAGTATAGCAGCAAGCTTTTAGGATCTCTGGACTACCCTATCCAATGAGCCATACTAAATGGCATAGTCAAGTTTTTTCTTACTAGAAGTTGTTACACATTCAGGTGTGAATATTTAAGGTATGGACTTCCCTCTCCTTTTTGAGTGAATTTTAATGGGCTTAAAATTGCATGCTTCTGTGTAATCAGTCATAAATAACACCCAAATCTGAAGTATCTAGTTTTTCCCTGAAAAATGGAATTATGGCCCTCTATTTCTTGTCAAGGCATCTTTGGAACTTCAGTCCTGGAAAGGGTAAGCATCGCTGGTGTTCCTTGTATATAAAACAGTACCATTGTAAGAGTAATTAAAATTTACAGCAGCGTAGTAGGAGTGATTTACTATTCCTGGAGCTTTTAAGAAAGATGTAGATATTTTTTCAAAATAGCATGCTTTTCTCCAGCTTTGCAAGAAAATTCTATGATGTGTCTTTGGGAGGTGGGAAACGGGAGGCATGTTGGAGGTCTGAGGTGGATGATTATGTTGAACTTTTCTGGTCTATGAATCTGTTATCTTCAGTGGGGACATCTACATGAGATGCTTACTGTGTAGGTTAGTCCTGCCCAACACAAGTACTACAGTGGAGTTATGTACTCCACTGCAACATGCGTAGACAGTGATGGGGCTGGCTGGGGCATGAGGGTGCTACAATGCAAGGGCTACCTGCACTGTAGAACACTTGTCCCCCAGTGAGCCCCTCTGCAGCATGTTGAGCTACACTGGAGCAGCCCTGGGCTAGGCCCCTGCCAGCTGGGGCTGCACTGCCCCGGCTCAGTGTGCTGTGGTCCTACATGCATGTTTAACACATGCTCCCAAGAGCAATAAACTCTGGTAAAAACTGTTAGAGTTTATTGCATTGTGTTAATTTCATGTGTAGATGTGCCTAGTGTGAGTTAACTTGAACATAGTGGGGAACAGAGTTAGACTCCTAATAAAGTATTTTGCAGCATGTCTGAAAAACATAGTATCAAATATTCTTTTTCCACACTTGGTGCCCTTCTCATGCATGACTGCTGACTTCTGAGTCTGGGGGGCACCAGATTGCTGATGTGGAGGGGGGGTCCCCCAGCAGCCAATCGCCAAGCCTAGAACCACCAGCAGTGAAACCAGAAGTGCACGTCTGCCTTCACTTCCGTTTTCATGGGTGGTGCTTCCAGAGGGTGTGCGGCCAATATCAGGGAGTGCATGTGCACCCCCTACATGTCACCAATGGCCCTTCTGAGTCTATATTTCAGTATATCTTGGAATGTATGTATAAATGTGTAGATTCATAGACTGTAAGGCTGGAAGGGACCTCAGAACTTCATCGGGTCCAGCCCCTTGCACCGAGCAGGAAAGATAACTGGGGGTCAGTTGACCCCAGCAAGGTGACTATCTAGTCCCTTTGAAGATTTCCAGGGTAGGTGATTGTACCACCTCTGGAGGGAGCTTATTCCACATTGGACACCCTGACAATGAAGACGTTTTTCCTAATGTTGAGACTGAATTGGTCTTCCAGGAGTTTGTGGCCATTACTCCTAGTCTTCCCCTTGTGTGCCCTAGTGAATAGTTGCTTACTGAGCCCTTGATGTACTCCCCTATTGTAGCAGTAAGCTGCTACTAGGTCCCCCCTCAGCCTTCTTTTCTTCAGGCTGAAGAGTCCAAGATCCCTCAGCCTTTCCTCGTATGGCTTGCCATAAAAAAGTTCATTTTTCTATACCATTGTTGTCCTAGCTACACTGGCAGTTAAATCATTTTCTGTTACTGATTTGGGAGAATCATCTAGGGTGGTGGGAGCCACAGATTAGCCCCGTACCCTCCTTAAATGGGTGTATCTACATGTGCTGTTAAAATGACATGATAAACTCTGGCACAGTTTGCATCTGTACGTGAGCCTGGGACCACAGCACTTTGACCCAAGGCAGAGCAGCCCCAGCCTGGCAGCAGGCTCAGAGGGCCAGTCCCAGGCTCCAGGTGGCAGTGGCAGGCAGTGGAGGGGCTGACTTGGACATGAGAGTGATGTAGAGCTGTGTGGCAGGCAGCTGCCACACTGTAGCACCCTTGTGCCCCAACCAGCCCCTGTCACCATCTACACATGCATTTCAGTGCAGTAAATAACTCTGCCCTAAGATAGTACTATCCCCGACAGCACTGTCTTATGGCAGAGTTAATTAATTGACTGTGCCTTAATACTGACATACGTATAGACTGTGACATTTTACTGTAGAGATAATTAGTCAACTTCACAATAAAGCACGCATGTAGATGCACCCAGTGACACTCCGATCCCCTTCTTCTGCCTGCTCTGTTCCTCTTCTTTCTGATTCCTGCCCCATGCTCCCTATCCAACCTGCTGTACTGTCACTGTGCTGCCTGTCCCCTCCCCACTTTGCCACATGACACAGAGGCAGCCTATGGCGCTCATGCCAGAGGTTGTTTACCCCGATCTAGGGCAGCTCTCATCTGCAGTGGACATGGCCGCAAAACATTTACAATCTTGTAAAAATAGAGCACAAACATACAGCCTTCCTACCGTGTAAGTGTCTTTTTCAAGGCAAAGTTACCCCATCTAAAAATGTAGCACCTTTACCCCAGTGTAATTTATTATGAAGCAAGTGTAGTGTGTCTGCTGCCTTGAGTCATTTAATCTAGGGGGATCCTTTCTTCAGTACAAACTGGTGCTCATGTGACTTAGTGGTTAGGAGCTGCAGTAACATATATCACAGATAATTTTGGTAGTCAGAACTCTTGTGGTGGAGGCAATATCTTTTATTAGACCAACTAGGTAGTTGCAAAAAAAAAAGTGTATTTGCAAGCTTTCAGGCTCATGAGCCCTCTCTCAGGCAAAGGAGAATGCAAAGATTGTAAAATTTCTCCCAGGTAGAAATGTAATTTCACATTTTACAGGAGAAATGGAGGATAGTATATATTCTCCTGGGTAGAAAAGTTATTCAGATTGGGCTTGGATAAAAGCTGGAGCAGTCTCTTTACCTCATAGGTATACAGTGGAAAGCAGAATGTTGAATTTTGCTTTTTTCTTTTTAAGTTGTTTCATATTTCACAGGAGGAGTGGTGATAAAACGCTTCTCCTGGGTAATAGGGGTGTAGGTTGTAGCTGTGTTGGCCTAAGGACAAAGGCAGACAAGGTTCTTTGGGTAAATCTGATATATTTGATTAGACCAACTCAAATAGTTGGAAAACATGGCTACAGCCTATACCTCTGTGAAATGGAAGATACTGAATTTGCCATCTGAAAGGGAAACTACACAACATGAAAAACAAAGAAGCCAAACTCAACAGTGCATACCGACCTCTGGCTTCTTTACTATTAATTTCATCAAGGAAGAGTACAGGCCAACTGCAGATGCTTCCTCAGCCTTACAAAGGGTATTTATGCCCAAAAGCTTGCAAAGAAGAATTTTTCTAACTATTTGAGTTGGTATAATAAAAGATATCAGATTTACCCAAAGAACCTTGTCTGTCTATCTCCTGGATAAGGAAGTTCTGTTGCGGTGAAGGTGCCCTGTGTGTATGCAAGTTTGGCTTGAATAAATGGCTGGAGCCAAGAGTGTTTGCCTCTAGGTTTCAGGGTGTTGAATTTTGCTTCTTTTTGCCTGAGGCATGTGAGCCCAAAAGCTTGCAAATAAAAAATTGCTTTTTGCAACTGTCTAGTTAGTCTAAAAAATGATATTGCCTCTACCACAAGAGTTCTGACTTGCTTTTGCCTTTAGACCAACATGGCTACAACCTATACCCCTGAAACGGATAGTTTTGGGCAGTTTGTCAGGTGTCTGCCCCTTACTACAAAATAAATGTACTACAGAATAAAATCTAGGGTAAATTATTCTTTAGTAATTGTGTCATGTATTTCCAACCTTAGTCAATTTGAATTCTTGATTCACATGCTATGCTACATCTTGCCTTGTTAGTGGCATTGCAGTCACTGAATTTTTGCTGTGAGATTAAGATTAATGGATCTGATATTCAGGAGTTCCAGGTCTTCACTGACTTCAACAGAGGCTGCAACTGGTCAGCTTTTCTAAAAATATGGCCTAGTTACTTGGTGTATGCATTTGTTTAAGGAATTAGTTACAGTGCCATTTCTGTAACTTTTCCAGTGTTTTAATATGGTTGCAGAGTTTTTATTTGCCACACACATACGATACATCTATAATTATAACTAATATCAGTAATTTAGCTGAAGCACAGAGCCATTCATTTCTTTCTATTTAGTACTGTGTTGTCAAGAAGTGGAAAATATAATTCTAGCTTTCTGTATTAATCTATTTGTAGAAATACTCTTTGTAAGGCATGAAGTGTTGCCCTATTATATTTTAAGTGATTTGCTTACTCTACTTGATGGATATTCTTAAATATATGGAAAATCTATCAAAGAGTTAATCATTCAGTTAATCTTTTGTTTTATATTAGATTTTAAATGCTGGATTAAAGTAATTTGGAAATATATAAACTCTGAAAAGTGAACAGGATTAGTATTTGGGGGAATTCATTAAAGCTGTGTTAATCTGTACCAGGTGACTGGTTGTTATGAAGTGGAGAACTATACATATTTTCAGTGAGAATTTAGCTCTGGGCAAGGAGATGGGCAATTCACATGCAATAATATTCACAAAGTATGTTTGTTTCCATTAAGTGCAATATTTTCTGTGTTGTAATTAAAAAGTTGATTTGGGGGGATAATAAATCTCAGAAACAACACAAAGTATACCACATCATTCCAAACCTTTGTCCATTTAAGCTCTTACAGAAATGTATTTCATTTTAGCTTGGGAAAATAATTAAACAGCATATTTAAAGAAAGAGGACAGGGGTAGAAAACATATCCAGGCAGGAAACAAGTGAGCTTTAACAATTTTTGCCTTTAATGTTAACACTGGAAATACTAGATCCCTTTCATAAGATGTAAAAGCATTGAGCTGACAATCAAGCAAATGTTCTTATCAGTATCTTATTGGCAGCCAAAACAATAATTTTTTGAAGCCTGGAATCCTCTTCAACTTAGTATTTTTGGATCCCCGTTGACCCTGCAATATGCTTTAAGTAGACCATTTAAGAAAATATTTCATAATTTAAATAACCTGGGAATGGCAATCTCTTTAAATAGTCATTCTGATTCAGTTTTGTGGTGCATGTTCCACTTTGTGGATGTGATGAGGTTCCATTGCAACTCAGCAGGTTCTCTCTGGTTTGCACTTCACAGTGGAGCAGTAGAACAGTTGCATGTTAGCTACATGAACTCAAGACTGAAATTAGTGGAAAGGGGTGGAGACTTTTGAAACTCAAGCTGCCTCTTGACCTGTACATCATAGAGACCTGCTGATGCACGAAGGAGTGGAGTTAGGTAGCTGCCTTACTAGGCCACATGACTAGAAGAGAAACCCTCAGATTATTTTAGAGTTAGTCCTTTGGAAGGGAATTTTTTTTATATCCACGTTAACATTTATACCAAATGCCTTTCTATTTTCTTCTTCAAAATAATAACTCTGATAAATGAAGTGTGCATTATGTTGATGTACAATGTTGTCTCATTATTGGAAATATATACTAATACCTTTTACATGTTGTTATACCTTGGGCTCATCACAACATGCATTATATTTCTATAAAACCAAATCCATGTAATTTCTTTCAACCTCTTTTTAACTTGCAAGATCAATCCATTCTTAGCTTGTACTTTTTCCTCTAACATGGAAGAATAAATGGAATTTTATTCTTCTGTGGCTTTACCTGCTGATTGTGTAGGCATTAAATATATTAGAACTCATTGTTTGATCACTCTTTGTTGTTTGACAATTTTACCTCTGAAGTTAAATTTCACAGACTCATTTATGTTTTCTGTTCTGTTTGAGTTTTATTCCATTCTGACCCTGTGATATATCAAGGAGTTGTCTTTCATAGATTCTAATTTAATGAAGTATATAGAGTGTATAAGTTATATAGTGCAAAGCTACCTTCACAGTGTGAGAGCATTTTCTGTATTTTCCATTTATAAGATCTTGGTAAACTGGTAGTGAGGAATTTGTTCTCCCAGAGGATGTACTAGAGAAAGATTTGATGAATATTAGAGCTGGATAATTTATTCATATTGAATAAATCAGCCAACGAATGTAATTCTCTTTCTTGTTGTCCATAAATCACTAATGAACCTGATAAATCATCATATAGTTGATAAATGGCCTAATACAAACAAATATCAAACTATGGGCAGTTTGTAAACTGTTCACTTTTTCTACTCACAATATTTAGTCATTAAAAATTAAATGCAATTGTTTCTGCTCCCTAATTGGATAACTAAAAATTTTCTGTGGAGGAGAATAATGATGAACACACTACTGGTGCATGTGTTTTCAGATGAATAATCATATGCCCAAATCATTTTTATTAATGCTTAAGCTAATCTGTATGCAAGTGTTCAATATTTATACACAAGCATTCACTGTTGCTTATTTGGATTCATGAACAGGGTACCATCTTTAAACAAGTATGTAACAAAAAAACTTGTGGATACTTCTTCAATTTATTAAGTTCCTTATTGTATTATCCAATATTAACCAATATCCCATTAGTTTTACGGTGAATCCCTACTGAAGTGTCATTGAAATCCTCTAAGGACACCGAACTATAATGTCATTGCAAATGACATATTCTTCAATCTTTGTAGGAGGAGAGTTGAGATCTATAAATGAGCAGGACTGCAATTACCCCAAATGTGAGGAAGTTGAATCTGAAAAAGGAAAATAAAAGACAAGTATATTGGCTGGGCTGTATGAAGTAGATACTAGCATAAACCTCATACAAGCAGCTCGATAAGAAAGTCAAATTCAGTTCATAGTATGTATTCATTCCTAGATTTTTTTAGTTAAATAGAGTATCTAGAATGCAGAGTGTGCATGTCTCCTCAAGCAGGACAGGAAATTGTTCCTTCAGGAAGCCTGAATTTAAATAACTGTAAACTTATCTTCAATGTAACTGCGACACAAGCAGCCTCTTCTTTAATCAATGAAAGGGACAAAAGCTTAAAAGAAACAACAGAGAACATTGCACTTCTTTAGCAGTAAATTTTTTTATGTGCAGCAGAAAAAAATAGTCATGCAAAACCAGAAACTCCCAAACCACAGAATTAAAATGTTTGCTGAGAAAGATTAATGCAGAGTATCTGAGCCAATCTAACATTGACTGGGAAAATTCAGGTCAAGCCCTGGATTAGTGCTTTGTGTGTTCCACTGATAACCTTGCCATTTCCCTACTTATTTGTCTCACCCTCTCATAGATATTTAAGCTCCACTTTTTTTTTTCTATTAAGGCATGTTGAAATGCCTCTTCTACAATTAATTCCAGTGCCATCAGTCTTTCTGATAAAGTGGGCACTAACAGTGCCTTTGAATTTCACCACCAGACTCTTTAGATGAGTAATTAACAGATCTAGTGTTAAACAGCTGTTTCTCTGTGTAAATTTCATCCTGCCTGGGAAAAATTTCAGTAATTTGGTTTTATGTCCATTGAAGCTTGTGGAGGAGGGATGATGATATAATTTCAGACAGGCTACAAAGCTGAAAGGCAGCCCCCTATGGTAGCTATTCAACATATGGGCTGGAATAGCCCATATGGAATGGTCCCTTCTAGCCCTAATATCTATGAATCTCATTTATGGAATTTCAAAACTTCTGGGTACTTGACTTCCCGGCCTTAATATTCTGTTAACCCATTGGTGCTCAACCTTCTGACTCATTACGGGTTAGATGAATGGTACAGGGCCAGTCTGTGGTCCATGGGTTACAGCCAGCCCAGGGTCTGTCTGCAGATGTGACTTGGTCCATGGGGTGAAGGTTGAGCCCTACTGCATTAAGCAATGTGTGTGCATGTGATTTAAAGATACACAAGCTAAAAACAGCTTTGTGCAGTATGAGACTGCTCACTTCTTCCCTTCTCTAGTATTAACATAGATGAGATTTCTGTCATCAACAAAGTCCTATATGGGTGCATCCCCAAGAGCTCCCCTGGGACCATATGTGCCGCTTGTCCCTGCTTGTCCCTGGGAAATGCCCATGTATGTGTGTTCTGGTACATAGCATGTTGCCCCAGGTGGCATAAGGGAGGCTGGGGTCAGCACCTCTTCTGGCCCCTGAAGCCTTATCTGGGGTCCTGAGGGCCTCTGGGGGATGCTGCCATGGCTATCTAGGGTCACAGAGCCTGACCAGAGCTCTAGCCAACCAGGCTCCAGTTTCCAGGAGCACACACATGCTGCCCCACTTTTTAAGGCATGTTTTTTTTGACACCAGGATCTCCCAGTGTTAATCCCCGCCACCTCCCCGCCACCACACTGCAGATTAGCAGCACTGTGAATGCCTGCATGTGTGGCAGTTTCGGTGTGTGGTGCCACAGATGGGTCTGTAGTGCCACATAATGCGTGGTCATCTGGATGCATCCTGTGTATTCATATGTAGTCAGAGAACCCTAAACTCACCTTTCTTAATTATCACAACCCTACCTGAGAGTGGGGCTCTGTCAACAAATACTGCATCCATTTCATATGCAGAACCCTGCTGAAAGCAGGTACATTTTAAACAAATAAGAGACAAAGGGGGAGATCTTCACAGGCACATCAAGCAGATGAATGCCAAAGTCCTATTGAAAGTCAAAGGAAGCAGGGCACTCAATGTTGTTTATTTATGCTTGTGAAAATTTCTCCCTCAGGGAACAAGTTTAAATGAACAAATAAAGAAAAAAGAGACCTAGGATAGTTTTCTAGAAAGTGGACCCCTCTGAGCAACCTAGCCTCCTTCAGATGAAAGAGTAAGATATATATGAGGGCAAAAAGGAAGAATGGAAAAAAGGAAAAAAATCCCTTAGAATTTTGTGTGCTAGACTATATTTTCACGTTTCTTTCTTTTGGAGAGCAGAAGAATGGTGATTAAAGCCTGGATTGGAAGTAAGGCCATGTGAGAAAATATGCGTCTGAAAAAAAAAAAAGGAATGGGATTATGCAGACAGTGTCTATTTGCAGTGTAGTCAGAGTTATGTCTGACAATAGCTTTCTTAAAATAAAGAGTTGAAATATAAATGGAAAGTAGTGGTTAGCTGTGTTAGTCTGAAATCAGAGACAAGACAGGGCAGAGTGGTGCCTCATAGACTATTTATTCCAAGATGCATAAGCATCTAACGAGCAAGATGTTGCTTACAAAAGCTAATGCCTTTTGGAATAAATTAATCTATAAGGTACCACTCTAACCTGCCTTCAGTTAGAATATGGTCAGTCAAGACCATATAAGCTATTCTGGAAAGGAGCATAACTCATTTTCTCAATTGATGCAAAAATCCTGCTTCTAAGCAGGTCAAATTAACTAGTGCTGAGATCTGTGCTGCCATGTCTAATCTGTTACTGGTTCATGAACTTCAACTAATTTAGAACTAGCTTGAGTATGGCTCTACTGCGCTGCAGTCACTGGGTACATCTACTTGTGCGTTCTAATGCACAGTTACTTATTTTGCTGTGCATGGAAGCGTTGTGTAAAAAATCATGTAAATACATTAATGCACAGTAAAATAGGCTACTGCACATTAAGCATCACTAAAAAAGTATGCAATTTTGCTATTATACTTTAGGTCAGCTTAATGCATATTTATTTACTACCTCACATTGGAGGTACTAAATTTAATGCACATCAGGAAAATTGCCTTAATGCACATGTAGACATGCCTACTGATCACTAAAGTCTGGAGAGCTAAATCAGTTTCAAACAGTCTTGTATTACATAAACAAAAACTGTGATTTTTGCATTTCTAAACAGTTTGTATTATTTTGCTTGACCATATTTTAATTGTCCATCTGTAATAAACTGTTGTCAGATATAACACTACTGGAGTGGATCCTCAATAATAGTGAATTATTATAAACAAAATTAATAAAGCTCATGTACCTGAAAATAGGAAAAGTGAATTGTAAAGATGTCATCTTATAAATGACAAAATCCAGTGCAATGAGCTTGGGATGATATTTTACTAAAAGTTTGGTTGAGAAGTAAAATAAGATCGCTTGCCATCTCTTCTGTGCCTTCAACTCCCATATAAATCCTACATCCATTACTGTCTGTGGCTTGCCTATTGTGACTCCAAAGGACATTTTATAGCATGTTTAGAATTAAATAAGCCACATACTTACACTTTTTAAAGGAAATATATAATAAGCAAAGGAAAAAAATCTGTTACAAGCTACACAAATTGCAGTCATGTAGTCAGAACCCCACTGTATTTCAGTCAAGCTTAAATGCATCTCTCTCCCCATAGCAAACTGAAATTTGAGGAAACAGCCTGTAAGTACTTCATTGCTTTCACATCAACAATATTTTTCATAATGAAATATTACTGATGTACTGGAGGGAGATTTGTTTGATGTATTGGAGGACGATTTGGTTTTCTTCTTTTTTTTCTGTGTTCCCTTGCACACGTATAGGAAATGTAAGCTGTTAACGTAAGCTTTCGCCCCATATACCTTCCTACTATAGATTTTCTTAGGGCCTTGTTACATGGTAATTTTGGGTGGCTCCTGGAGCTCTTAACCCCTGTATTGTTTGCACATTAACAGCTGAAACTGGTTTTAAGTAAACTCATCAGGTAGCTCAAAATTATGCTGCCCCAGGGTAGGATTATTTCTGAACTGTGCTATTCAGTTTGTGTTACACTAAGGTGTAGCCATGCTAGGCCTAGCATGGCTACACCTTAGCATAACACCCCACCTACCCCCATCCTCCGCTGGCCTGGGTCAGTCCTACTGCCTCTTGTCCCTCCCTAATACCCCAGATCCCTGCTCACTGGCTCACTCCCCTCCCCTGCTTACTTGTGGGTGCCTACGCTGTCTGTCCCAGGGGGACAGGCAAGGAAGGGTTAATCTGCTTGCTTAGTTGCTGCTGCTGCTGCTCTCTGAGCAAGAAAAGTAGCATCCTGGCAGCAGTGGCACCTAGACAGTCAGATTAACCTTTCCCTGCCTGCTCCCTTGGGATAGACAGCACAGGTGGCCACAAGTTAATAATACCCTGGGGGCAATGGGAGGGAATAAGAGGTGGGTGTTGGGAGGGCAGAGGTGAGAAGGGAGATACCTGGGATAGCCCCAGGGACAGGGTGGAAGCTGGAATGGGAGAGGGTGGGAATCTTACCTTTCAGTCCCCCAGACCCCAGCTGGCCTGAATGTGCAACTGCTCCAACCTGGAGCTACCACTAACACTGATCAACATTTGTGCAGCTTACAGCATAAGGTGTAACAAGTAGCTCTTACACATTACATTTCTTTTAAAAGAAATGTTGAAACCATTATTAATGTACCAGGCACCTGCTACCAGATGTAGATCCAGGGGGGTGCAATGGTGCAACTACACCTGGGTTCACACCACCCCCATGCCTTTGATTCCTGCTCCACCCAAACTTTAAAACCAAACTTCTGCCAGGAACAGCAGCATTTCTATTTAGGTAGCACTGAAAGAGTCATTTGACCTCATGGCTCATTATCATGTCCCTAATTCTGGTTAATCTCTTTGTACTCCAGAGGTGTTAGAGACCCAATATCCTTTTCAGTGGTCTTGATGTTTCATTATTTGAACTATCCTTTCTTCTGCAATATTGTTGTCTGTTAGTCATTCATGGTAATATCTTTTTTCTATTTTACAGCCCTGCAGAATGTTTTTAGCTCTATCTAAAAACCTGAATTCACATGTGGTAATATTAACTCAGGTGTAGAAATAACTGAGAGTGAAATAGTGGAGACACTGTTCAAATGCTCGACAGTTATATTAAGAAGTATACATTTAACTATAATTTAACTACAGGACTCATGATACAATATCCTTTGATTTATTTTTTGCCTAGTATGTTACACTGTTTAAAACTTTATGTATGTACTCTAGCAAATTAGTTCACATTCCAATAGTTTTGTTTTTGCTTTGATCTTAAATTGAATAATATAGTGCTAGCCCCCTGCCATATTAGAAAAGCTTCAAATTTCTCTTTAACTGGACAAAATATGCAATGAAGTGCCGTGTCATCTACATCTCCTTTTTCAGAATCTTAAATCTGCCCATGCCTCCTCCTCTTATCAAGAGAAGCAAAGTGCCAAAAATAAAGCTAAAAAAAAATAGTAGTGCTGCTGAAAAACGTAAAATCAATAAGCTGTGATGAACTGACCTAAATAAGAAAGGTTTGTATATAATACAGCAGCAACTGTGGCTGCCATATATTTTCTGTGAGGTTGGGTGTTCCATAGAGAGGTTTCTTCTAGAAAGCTCAGTTGCCAGCTGAGTGTAGCTGGAACTTCACAACCAGAACCAAAGAGAACTTGGATGCTCATAACTTTATAGAAGGCTATTACTCAAGTACCACAGGCAATGATCACTAAGGACGTTCTATATTATCGGCAAAGTACAAGCAAAAAGAAATATTATTTAATGCCTTGCAAAGTTGAAATGTTCTCCACGTATGGCTGACCTTGTTGATAATGTGGGTAAGTGTTATTTATATATATGAGCAAAACAGGCAGACTCCGCAGGCTTCATATGGCAAAACTGAAATGGTCCTGTGCAATCTGTGAAAGGAAATATAGATAAATTATATGCACCCCCTTGTGTGCAATATGAGGAAAGGAAGCCAGGCATACATGAAGCTGACTTAATCTCTAAAACTGAAATTAGTATTTCTGAGTTAATTCCCCTACATTTTGAATTTTTAACTTTTCTCATCCATGAATGTTCTATATAACCGTGCCATAGGTAGAATCTGTTGACTTCAGGAATGCGAAAGGCATTTCCTGATCTATGATCTATTATGTTGGTATATTTCAGTTACTACCCACCGAAAATGCAAAATTAATAACTTCTCTTCCACGTCTTGCTTCTCTAAGAAAACACATTTTCAGAATCAATATCTTTCCTTTCAGACTTCAAGTGATTTCGTTTAATTGTTGGTGTTTGGCATCTAGCTGATCATTATAAAATAAAATTTAAAAAATAGTGTTAGAAAATGATTCAGTTACCTTCTATCATCAGGAAAGAGAAAGTGAGATTGGTTCTGATTTTTTCTCCTTTGAGAGGAATGGCATGGAAGCCAGATTCACCTGAGTAGCAAGAGGTGGTTATCCATGTTAGTCTGAAGTCAGGCAGAAGATAGCAAAGGGTGACACCCTAAATATAACTTTGGAATATTCATATTTTATTTCTTTTTTGCTTTTAGTACACTGTGAATGACATTTTTATATTAACAGAAATCTGGTGCCTTAACAAAAATTTTCAGGGTGACTCATCAGAGAGAGTTCTGTTGATTTGTGTCTTTGGCAAACTGAACAGTGTTCATATAGATCACCTGTGAGTTAAGATGTTGCATTACACCCTAGAATCCTTTCTGATCACTGTTCTTTCATCTCTGTTGACCTCCAGCCCCGCTGCAATATGCTTAATCAGTGCAGCCTTTTAGCATATGCTTTTTTGATTCAGAATCCTAATGGAGTTAGACCTCATCTTTTCATTAATTCTCCTAAAAAAGACTCAAAGTGTTTCTTGGACAGTCCACATGCAATTCCTAAGTGCAGTAACATAACTAGGGATGGGCAACTGGGACACCATCCCCAAGGATTGATGCTGAAGAGGCACAAGAATGGTAGCTGGTAGCTGCTGCCCCTGCTGGCATAGTTACCACCACCACCACCACACAGGGCACAGAAACTGTCTGTTATGCTTCTGACTAAAATTGAGTCTAAAATTAAGTGCTGTTGTCGCAGCGCACCTTGCAGCACCGCTCCTTGTGTATAAAGGCTGCTGGGGAAAACCCAGCAGTGGGATAATGATGAGCACAGCTGAGGGTTGCTGAGGCAACTAATAGGTGTCAGGTGACCTAAGGGGCGGGGCTTGGCCCTATAAAGCCCAGAACCAGAGGCAGGCTGGAGTTTCTCTGCCAGCAGCTGGAGGGGCAGGAGCTCCCAGAGACAGTAATGTGAGTATGGCTCCCAAGAGCTCCAAAGGCTGGAGCAATGGTGTGGAGTGGTAGCCGGGAGGCTTACTGTGTTATGGCTAGGTGCCTTATGTTTGAGATACAGCCAGAGGCTTGTGTTATGTTTTGCTAGTATTATAGTACACCGGTGGTTTGGGCAAGGCTGTAGGGGAAGGAGGAGGCCTCAGCAGGGACCCCAGCAGTGTGGGAATCCCAGCGCCCAGGAGGGCGCGATTCAGCGCCAGAGAGGGCGCAGCAGTATGGTTATACAGGGTGAGGAGACCCCAGGCCTTAGCAGGGGGCAATATGGGAAAAACCCCGAGCAGGGGGCAGTATTTTAAGGAGCCCATGAGGGGCAGCATTATTGGGAAGCCCTGAGAAGGCACGGCGAGCCCTAGAGAGGGGAACGCCACTTGGGAAGCCCAGACAAAGGGCATTAATACTAAGAAGCCCAGTTGCAGAGAAGGGCAAGAGGCTGCGGTGGTCTCCAAGGAGACAGCAGCACACAATGCCTGGCTAAAGGGGGCAGAACCATGCAGAAAGCCTAAAAGACTGGGGGCCGGACAGAAGGTCCCCAGAGCGGAAGAGGGTCCCAGGGACGGACGATATTTTAGAGAGGCCCAAGAAGGGGCACTGATATTCCTAGGAAGCCCAGAAGAGGCATCAAGACCCCCAAGGGAAGGATGGTCTCATTGAGAGTCCCTGGAAGGGGCAGTAGCATTGAGAGGGCCCAAGAGCAGGCGGGCTTACAGATAAGGCCCAGAGAGCGGCCAAGTATATAGAGGGGACCTAGAGAGGAAGGGCAAGACTGACGGTTGACACACCAACGTCCGGGACATCAGCAAGGCTTGGGACGTGGTATCAGGGGTGGTAAGAACCACGTTTGGCCCTAAGGCCAGGGTGCCTGGAGCACACCCAGCATACGGAGGAACATGCCGGTGGGTCCGGGAGATTGCAGGGACCAAGTTCCCGGTACACCGTGCCCAAGGCGATAATAAGGCAGCCTCCCATCCTAAACCTAGTGTCATCAAAGTCATGGTGGGTGAGAATTGAGGGCGTCTTGGGCCGGACTTGGCGCGGACGGAGGGCCTTCAGTAGATCATGGCCCTCCTGTAGGACCCCGCTGTGACAGCTGTAATTGTAAAACAGGTTTTATTAACAGGAGAAACAGAAGAACAGAGTAAAAGAAATAGTCTGAATAAGATTACTAGATGCTTATTAGAACTGATCTGGATGGGTTTGCCCTACATTTGGCAGTGGCACTATAAAGGAATCTAGCTAGCATTGTGTAAAGATCACGTTTCCATTTCCAGCTCTGTTTGCTGTCAAAGCTAAATGGTTAAGAGATGCCTCGACACAGCTGCATGTTAGCACGTTGCGAGTCCCCGGTGCAGGGATTTTTCCTTGCGGCGAGAAAAAGTCTTTGGTGCAAAATCAGCTCCTGCCAAAAGCTTGCAGCTGCACCATTGAGTGCATGCTTTCGATTGGCTCGGTGTAAATTATTCACACGTGGCAGCTAGCAATTGGCTCACTAGCCGTATAAAAGGCTTGGGATGTTTCCGCCCAAGTTGGAGGAGAGCTCGGATGCGCGTAGGGAGCAATCCCCACATGTACCTCGGAGCCACGGAGAGGCCTGATCAACCAACAACTCCCCGTCGTGGTTACCACGATGTACCCCATACCCTGCGTGAGTGTGAACGTCGGTGTGCCTGTCTACGGTTTTCGTTTTGTTGCTGTCTATGGAGTGTGCCTACACTGCATACCTTGCTGTATCACAGCCTGTAAGTAAAGTTTTCTGTTGCAACCACTACACGTGCTGTGCCTAATTCCTCTCCATTGGCGGCTCCATTTTGGCCCATTTCTCGGCTCCCACATGGCATCACGAACAGGATCAGTACGCTGGGAAGATGCAATGGAGCTGGAATTAGTTGAAGGTTGCTGCTGGCACAGCAGAAAACGCCATGTGCTGAACGCCGTGGAGTTAGGCGCACACATCGCCTACCATCAAGCAGGTGGATCAGGTGGAAGATTTGTAAGCAGTTACCTCTCGCTCGAGGGAGAAAGGGAACCTGCGAAAGAATGGGAAGTGCGTCTCCACCCGAGAGCATTTGGATGTGTGATGGGGAGTGAGTGGGTTTGATTCAGACCCTGAGAGCAAGGGGGCAGGGAGTCCTCAGCCGGACAAAAGCCAAGCGAGGACGATATTGCTCTCAGTTGGGAGTTTGCTCGCTGTGTGCGTTACGTGCAGGAGAGTAAGAAGCCAGCGCTGATTGATTTGGACATGCTGCTACATGAGTTGGGAGAATTGGAGCTTTCAGAGCTCTGTGGAGAAGTGGAGGAGAGCCACTTTGCGGTTGAAGGGACCGGCACAGAATATGGGAAGGAGAAATCGCTGTGCGTAATATTCCATACAGTCATGACCCTAATGCGGGAAAAGACTTAGTTGGAAGCCCGACTGCGTGCTGTTCATGCAGTCAAGCGGGTTGCAGCTACGGAAAAAACCAAGGTCCCCCGTCATCACAAGATGGCGGCGAAATGGAGGGGAGCCGCCACGGAAGGGTAGAGGAGAAGGACAGAGTTACCCACAGAAGAGCAGAAGTGGAGGGGAGCCTCCACGAGATGGTGGAAGAGGAGGGCGTTGCTATTGGCGGGCAGGCAGGTGACTCCACCCCCCAAAATCCCCACAAGTCCGCCTCCGGGCCGCAGTAAGGAGGCAATGGGAAACCTGCTGCAACTGAGTTCCCCGTCGGATGCAGCGACGACTCAGACGGCCACATACCCTGTGGCAACGAGAAGCCGAGTGATGAGTGCGAAGAGTGTGGCCTGTACTCCTGCCAGCACCCATCACGCCAGAACCTGGACTGAATTGCAGGCCCTATGCAAAAAGTCCAAGATAAGATCAGCAGAGACCCTAGCTATGTGGATGGGACACCTGGTCATGGAGTTTGGATCCGACCTGGTGGACCAAGATGAAGCGAGTTCTCTAACCAGACGGGCCTTGTGGAGCGGAGGACACACTACTGACATCAGTGTGGTGACATATAATATTTATTGGCCTATCTTGCTTCCAGCACTTGTTGCGGGTCAGGCCAGCCAGAGAGCGTATGCATGGCACGAAGGTGGACTATCAAGAGTCAGCATGGAACAGATCTTGCAAGTGATCATTGGGATTTTGTACTGCACGTGGAATCCTAGACGACATGCACTGGGACTGTTAGTACCCCAGCAGCAAGGATTGTGGCCTCACCGTTATCTGCAAGATCCCGGAGCTGTTCTAATCATGCTAACGACTATCAATGCTTGCGTTGAAGCGTACGGAGGAAGAGTTGCCATCATCCTCTAAATTTTGCTGAACCCACTAGCTAGACAGCCTGCAAGTGATTTTTTGTGTCAATTTCCATGACTGCAAGCTCTTGTAAAACGGGGTCAGAGAGAGTCCAACGACCCAGAGCAGCATCAAATGTACGAGTGTAGCTTGCGACAATTACAGCCGACGCAAAGAACACCAGAGAAGTGAGATATGTTCAGATTCCTCATGCGTTATTCTAGACTCACGAAGCAGCAGTTGCAAGTTTTGGGCGATGACGGTCAATGGAACCTAGCGTACAAGCTGGGATTCCAATGCCAAGATGAGCCAGATGATGAGTCATCTTGTGAAAATGATTAACTAATTTTTCTGAGAGTTTCTTTCTCTGCAGGTCCACCGAGACGTGTGCAGACCAGACCAGGGAGAGAGAGAGAATATTTTGAGAGGGAGAATACCTCGAGAGACCAGGATGCCATGACATCCACCAAAGTCCTGATAAATGAACTCTTTATAACAAATGTGTTTAATGTGTAGTTGTGTTCTGATAGGTTATTGTTTAATCCAATCCCTGGAGAACGAACTTGCTACATTGTCCGTTTTTGTTTACATCCATTTGCCACATGAACCCGTTGGACAGAGTGATCTGACCAACTCGAGTGTGCTCTGGCTACAACTGTGCTGTCGGCAAGGGGGCATGTCAGAGCTAAATGGTTAAGAGATGCCTCAGCACAGCTGCGTGTTAGCACATTGTGAGTCCCCGGTGCAGGGATTTTCCCTTGCGGCGAGAAAAAGTCCTTGGTGCAAAATCAGCTCCTGCCAAAAGCTTGCAGCTGCACCATTGAGTGCACCCTTTCGATTGGCTCGGTGTAAATTATTCACACATGGCAGCTAGCAATTGGCTCGCTAGCTGTATAAAAGGCTTGGGATGTTTCCGCCCAAGTTGGAGGAGAGCTCGGATGCGCGTAGGGAGAGATCCCCATGTGCACCTCAGAGCCACGGAAGGGCCTGATCAACCACCAATGACTCCCCATCGCGGTTACCACGATGTACCCTATACCCTGCGTGAGTGTGAACATCAGTGTGCTTGTTTACGGTTTTCATTTTGTTGCTGTCTACGGAGTGTGCCTACGCTGCATACCTCGCTGTATCGCAGCCTGTAAGTAAAGTTTTCTGTTGCAACTGCTACGCCTCTTGTACCTAATTCCACTCCATTGGTGGCCCCATTCTGCCGGTGTTTCTTGGCCCCCACATTTGCCACCTATCCAGGGTCCCTGTCAGTCCAAGCTTCTGACAATTGCATCTCTGGTCTCAAAATAAGTTCCTCTGGTGCTGGTCCTTTTCTCAGTTGGTGATCCTTTTGGTGTTCAATGTGTTAAGAGATGTATTATGCTATCAAGGTGAAATGATCTTAGCATTTCAACAATAAATTGTCTTGACTAGGTTAGTCATTTGCCTAAAATCAATTTTAAGAAACAAAGGTACTTGATCTTAGTTTGCTTGAGGTGAGACTGGGTACAGTCTGTACCCTGAGGTTTTGTCATCTCCTCTTAGCTTTTGAATCTTAAATTAGTTCATATGAATTTACTCAAACACTGTGACAGTTATCAGAGTTTACCCTGCTCCCATTTAGGTTGGTTTACTTTCCAGACTTTACCATAAGTCATTGCAGTTTGGCTGACATGTCAGCAACAACAGATCTGAACTTTGGAGTTCATCCTTTCAGGACTGTAGCTTTGAAATTTGTTTTGAAATTTCCCCTGTCACTTTTCTTGCCCTTTAGTTCTGTAACTTCTTCTTGAGGGAGTAAATAAAGCTACTGCCACTGATCCCCAACTATTTGTCTCTCAGGCAAAATCAGACCAGGAGAGCTACTCTTTTTACACAGTATTTTCTCGAGAATCTCCACTTTAGGAATGTTATGTGACTTTAAAAGCAGTCACAGCTATGTCTCCCAGTGATGGCAAACACTGCCAATATTATAGACACTTTTTATTAATTTATCTATAAATGAGAAACCCATGGTCTGTATATTCATTTATGAGTTTAGATTAATTTTCCTGTGGATAGAAAAAAAGGCTCCAAAGAAAAGATTATGAAACTTTAGTCAGCTTTCTTGTCCTCCCAACTTGGTCTTTATTGCTTTTATTTGAAGAAATACTGATAGCATGAGTTTTCCCTGGCAGCTGCGCTGCCCCTTTAGACAGTCCCTTTAGACAGTCTAAAGTTGTTTGAAGAATGCTTGTGATGTTGGTGGACCTTACCCGATGACACCCCTTGTAGGTAGCCCCTCCCCCTCATCTCTTCTGCCACGACTTTGATGGTATGAGGTATTCAATGGAGGGGTTCAGTGGAGATCTCTTACTGGAGGGGTTCTCCCAACAAGGGGGTACTCACGGATGGGGTCTCCGATGTTCCACGGGGCTCCACCACCCCTACACCCCGTCCACTCGCCAACTGGTCACTTGTTGGCTCAATGGGACCTCAATGTTAGACACGGTCTGTCAGCCAGTCAATGTTACTGCTCCCTGAGTCAGAGCCAATGCTTGCTCTAAGTCAGCGTGCCTTCAGGCCCAGCTGCTTTCCCCACTATCGTGGGGCTTCTTCCTTTCTCTGAATCAGAAATAGTATTCCTCTACAGTGGAGAGGCTTCCCTGAGCAATGTGTTGGTCCGGGCAATTCCCAGGGACCAAACCCTCCGCTCCTTCCCGGGCTCCTGTTGCCCACCCCAGCCGCTGGGCTGAGAGAAGACTGCCTGCCTGAGAGGCAGCCATAAGGGAGCTGCAGCCACGCTGGTGTGCTGCCTGCCTGCTCCCCTCTCTCCTGACTCCTTCTCACCACGGCTTGCCGGGGCTTTTAAACTTTCCCGCAGCAGCCGTTACAGCTACCACGATTGGCTCAGCTGTTCCCCTGGCCGGAAACAACTGTTTAAACAGCTGGCGTAACACCAGCTCGTGCAGCTGTAATGGCGGCCGCTGCTGCTGCCATGTTCCCAGCTCCGGCGTTGCCAACCCTCCAGCAGGTAAGCGGGTTGTCTCGGGGTCTTCTTGGGAGACTGATGGTCCCCTGTGACCCTCCTCTTGCCCTACCTGCGCCCGTGACGGTGGCACGCCACCGTCACAATGCTGAATTAAGCACAATGTAGTTGGAGTTTCTTCGAACTTTACAATTGAGAAAAGGGCATTTTTGTAGCATCTTTATACCTTATTAAAGCAAACAATAATTGTGAAGCATTTTGGTTGGTTATAATGTGTTTAAGTGATTGTTTCCATAATGGCACAAATGTATACATTTTTACTGATAAAATAGGAAGGCACAGTCCTTGCTCCAAGGAACTTACCAGCTATGTGAGGAAATTGGTATACAAATGAAAGAAGGAAGGGAGTGAATATGGAAAGGAATCCATGAGACTATACATTATAGGGGTCTGTCTTGTATCTTGCAGTTTCAGGATTGTTTTACTAGGAAAGAGCACATGAGAGTAAAAGGGTAATCAAGATTTTGGGAGGAGTACAGTTAGTCCCACTGGACAATGGAGACTGTTCTATACTGTTCTCACAGTCATTTGAAAGGCACACATATTGTACTAGGAGGAAGAAATTAAGAGGGTGCTGTGGGTAGTGAAACTTGGAGTTGATAAAGAATTATTTAGGTTAGTCAAAAGTAGAAAAGCCTCTGAAGTTCTCCAGTGGGACATCACAAATCAAATGGGTGGCATGATGGCAGATGAAATTCAAAGTAGATAAACCCAAGGTATTCATCCTGGGAGAATTCATTTGAATGATTGACACACAGCTGTGTTCTGATCAAAGTATAATCATGCATGAAAAAACTATCAGGGAACTGGACAACTAAAAATTTCTGTCTATATTAAAATAAGTGTAATAGTAAATATTTCTAAAAGGAGGGCAGCTTGAGATCCCCCATCCTAAGACCCCAAGAAAATTGACATTTTAAATTCACCTTGGATACCGCAAGAAGACCTCTGGATCTAGACCTGAACTAATACATTTATGTGAATAATTTGCAGCCCTTGTTTGTAAACATATCTTGAACTATCATCTGTGCATTTCAACTTATATGAAAATTTTGTCTAGTACACAGAAGAACTGGACTGATATGGATGTTCTGCAGTCCAGTAGTTGAGACCCCTGAACATGTGTTTAAACTCATACAGACTTTATTAGCAAAGAAAATGAAGATACTAGTAGCTCATGGTATCAATTTAATACCAACTGTAATCAAAGAATACTGCAATATGCTATGGGGGAAAAAAGCTAATCTCTGCTTTTCTCTGACTTCTGCTGCTAAACTGGACTACATATTTTGCTCACAGCTCACCAAATCAGGGTTTTCCTGAATGTAAGGAGATCAGAATATCATTATTGGCACATGCCATGTAGATCAGAGAGCAGACTTCTATTTTATGTTTGGGCCTTGTCATACGTTGCACATAGCACGTGTTACCTGAACTCAAAATTCTAGCATCAGAGCATTCAAGCAGCAAAATGTGCTAAGTGACATCATAGTGTAGCAAAGTTAAGACTTTTCTGGCAGGGAGTATCTCCAGATCTTATTACCTAACACATGTTGAATTAACATCTGACCACTCCATTAAGGTGTAGTTAAGGTCTCTTAACTACAGTTAAGAGACTATTGCAGTGCTGAGGCTGGCACTGACAAACATCGGTCCTAGCCTCAGCACTACACCAAATAATACAGGTTCAGGACTCCAGTGCGATGGAAGGGCTGTTTGTCAGTAGTGTGTGTGTGTGTGTGTGTGTGTGTGTGTGTGTGTGTGTGTGTGTGTGTGTGTGTGTGTGTGTGTGTGTGCTCATCCCCACCAGAGCCAGTTCAAGACTCCAGTGCATTTACTGACTCCAGTGCACTGCAGGGACTGGGACTGGCAAACAGCTGAGTCTTCAACCGTTCTGGCCCTTAGGACATGTCATATTTACCAGTAGATCATAGTAAGCATTACCATACAACTGCTCAAAAAACTTGATAACTTGTGTTGATGCACACTACAATCTAAATAAAATATGCTCTAAGTATAATGTGTGACAAGGCTCTTTGTTATATTAATCCCCAAAGTACCACCTTCTAGCTGTTCCATACCAGTAACACTATTTTTATTGCACTGAACTTTGTCAAAATGTCAATAATTTGGTAGACATTTTTGGAATACCTATGGAATGACACACAACTTATCCATATAGTTTTTTTGCATCCAGAATTTAGAAATATAATTATGAAGATGATTTTAGAGGTGAAGTTGACTATTTTTTGTTTTGCTTTGAAGAAAATACTTTTATTATGAAGCATACATTCATGTTTAAGTGCTCCATGTACATATGTATACAAGACTCATGAAATGGAATAAAACATCTTGCTTTCATTTTTACACTCACCTTTTCTTTTATAATTCTAGTGTAATCCAACACAACTTTGCATTTATATGGTGCCTTGCAAACAAATTAGCTCTAAATCATCTCAGAGAATTAAATAATATAATTGGCAATGTATGGAGCTAACGACAGAAACCAGTGTTACAAAATCATGGTATGGTGTTTGGATAAATGTAAAGCCACTTAGTTAACAGATGAAGGAGAGAGGCAATCGGAAAACAAGATTTGAAAAAAGGAGGATAGGTTGTATTTTTAAAGAAAGACAATGGAGGGAAAAGGCTCTTTCAAGTATAGCGGGCTGCAGAAAAGGCAATTGTATTCTTAGAAGCGAACTGGAGTAGAAGAGGCAGGGTCTGGGGTGGGGGTTTGGTGGGGGAGGAGGTAGAGAAATTACATGCACTATGCTTTCTTTAAATCAGTGCAGCATCTCTGAGATGCATAAAGCTGGTTTTCCTCATTTTCATCCAAAGAATGGATAACTGATCTCCTTATGCCATTGGGGTTGTCGCTGTTTGAACAATATTCCTATTGCCTGATCCACCTGCAATGAAAGTTAAGGACTCCTTCTGTTGATTTCCCTGGTGGACGGATCAGCCCCCTTACAGAAGTTTGTGTATTTAAACCAAAGTTGTTTGCTCATGATTTACATTTTTTCTTGTGCAAAACCACAAATGTACATTATTATACCATTAATATGAATCAGGTCAATGTGAAAACATAAATATGTATGCTCAAACTAAGATAAAGTGTAGCTGTGGTACTGCACAATCTGTTGAAGTGACATAATCATGACACTATAATAAAGGAGCAATTGCAGGTTTCTTTCTAAACCTCTTCAGGATTTATTAACTCTGCCAAGAAAAAGAAAGTCCTTCTGAAATCAAACATGATGAAAAAGCTCTTGACAGAAGTGACTTTTGTAAAATAAACATTTAAGCTAATTGTTCAAGATATCAAACCCTGAGAAGCAGGGCTGAAATGGCCCTCCATAGATCATCTAGTCCAACCCCCTGCTTGAGACAGGATCATTGCTATCCAACTCATCCTATGCAGATCTGTAATCTAACTTTTTAGTAAAACAGCTGTCAACCCTGACACAGCACCAGACACAATACAAGACAGAACACTCTATCACTCATCATAACGTATTTGATGTGAGGATTTATGTGTAGTAATTTAAGACTGATTGTCCCTCCTTTTCTACAAGGAGGCTTCATGACTTCTGGAGTAATGTATGGGTCAATTTCTAATGCATTTTTTAAAGTAGTACACATAGAAACTTAGCTTGGCTCCAGCATCCATTAAAGTTAGAGGGGAAAAACTGTTGTGTAGCAGCTTACTGCTACATCAAGGGCTCGGTGAGCAACTGCTCACCAGCCCACCCTTGGGGAAAACCAGGAGCAGTAGTCACAAACTCCTGGAAGACCATTTCAGGCTCAACATTAGAAAAAAAATCTTCACAGCTAGGGTGTTCAGACTCTGAAATAAGCTTCCTTCAGAGGTGTGCAATCACCTACCCTGGAAATCTTCAAGAGAAGACTGGACCTTGCTGGGGTCACTTGACCCCCATTGTCTTTTCTGCTTGGTGCAGGGGGCTGAACCCAATGATCTTCCAAGGTCCTTTCTGGCCTACAATCTATGAATCTATGATAGGAGGCCTAAAGAATCTCATGAATAGGGATCTATTCTAAATGTGCAGAGGCAAAGTAAAATCATGAGCTATTTGCAGCACCCAGTGTCATTTTCATGGTCTTTGCACAGTGAGCTCCCCCCACCAATTGGTGGAGAGATCTTCCCTTCATGCAACCCCACTCCCCACTGCTGACTGGCAGAGAGAGGTGGGGCTGCACAAAAGGCCAATCAGTGGCAGAGGAAGGAAGCAGTGGCCATTATTTTGACTGTCTGCCCCCAACTGGCTGCAAGGCTGGGCTGCAGTGGATGCTGGCTCTCACTGGAGAGCCAGCATTTTATTTTTACTAAGTATTTTTTTTCCTGGTGCTTCCACACAAAATCATGAAATTGCGAATTGAGTAGATTTTTACTCATTGGAGTTGTCCAGGAAAAAAAAATTTCATTCCAGAGAACAGTTTAACATTATGAAATTATATGTCATCTGGAATCAAGATAGAATTGTTTTGTAGGACTGCAATTCTGATAGAAATCATTTTCAGAACTATTGAAATCATCAAAATGAAAAATATTGATGTTTCATATTGAAAATGTAAAAATGAAAAGAAGTGATTTTTTCCAACTCAGAAACGGAAAGCGGTTGTTTTATGCACTGTGCGCTAGAATTACACAAGAATTAAACCTGAGATGCCTTTGTGTTCTTCTATATTTCTTCACCCCACAACCTGTATTTAACCCTACAAGTTCCATGCAGATCACTACCTCTTTCTTTTTAACATATTATTTTGCACAAGTGTTTGCCTTTTTGGGACTAGAAATTACTATGGGCCTTGTTACATGGTAATTTTGGGTGGCTTCTGGAGCTTTTAACTCCTGGATTGTCCACACATTAACAGCTGAAACTATTTTTAAGCACTCCTTATTCATCTAAAAGTTATGACTCCAGGGTAAAACATAACCTACTGGTGGGGTCTGCACTTTACTGCTAGTCCATTGCAACCTCATTTTCCTTCAAATATCACATATCGTGGTCTTCAAACCAGTCTTTAATTTTCTTTGTGTCATTATTATTGATGCGAGACAGGCTTTCATTCTCCTGCTGCCCTAATTAATTGCTTGACCCTCTATATTGCTGGTGTACTTTGCTTCTTCTGGCTCTCCTTTGTCAAGCCGACTAATGAATGAGGCCCTTTGTAAGGTTCCCTGGCTCTGGCACATGCTGTGCCTGCTCAGGTAGGCATCTTGTTTGCAACTACTCAGAAGTTGTCTTCAGTTTTGCCTTTGCTACTATCCCAAGTAGCTAACTCATAATCTGTGTGCCTGCCTCTTGGACTGTTGCCGTTTGTTATTGCTTTGCATTTCTGATAGTTGGACAAAATCCTACTGGTCTGTGTAGTGGCCTCTGGTCCCTGGTTCCTTTCTTGTAGCAAACTGTCTACTAGTGTGGGTCCTCTTATGCTTCTGTCCCGGGCATTGTTCCTCTGCCAAACTGCAGCAGAACTCTGCGTTGAGGAGGTTTGGGTTTTCTGGCCTATCAGTCAGTATACTACATTATATGTAGCCCCTGGGAGATTGTACCATGACAATGCAATATTGCCAGTGTGGGATGATATTCTCTCCGTTTTGCCTTTAACACACATTTTTTGACGGTCTTTACTGACAAGTCTGCCTCCTCATGGATTCATGGAAATCACAAATGGGAGAAGAACTTGTGCATTAATTTCAATTAGGCTCTGAATTGTTTGAATTCCACTTCAGTGTATTGTGATCCATTGAGCATAGTATGTTAAATATGCTGCAAAATGCACCTTCAGTTACCTGATCACCATTCTTACCAAAAGTTCACCTTCCAGAAATTAGAGTAGGAACCGTCCATGCAGTTCCTGTCATTAAAAGCCAGCACATCTGTTCCAGTCTTTTTTTCCAAGATAGAAAATATCCTTCTGTTGTCTTTCACTTTTCTGTTTGCAAACCTTGCATGGTTCCACATATATACTCTTGGGCCATATCCAGACAAGTGCAGCAGTGAGGTATGTGGCACCACAGACCCATCTGTGGTGGCACACACTGCACATGTAGGCATTCTCCATGTTGCTACCTTGCAGTGTGTGGAGGGGGCAGGGTTTGATCCAGGGATATCCTTGGGTCAATAACACCCACTTGGGAAAAAAAAGTGAGGCAGTTCATGTGGTAGCAGTGTGCGCTACCCAAACTGGAGCCCAGCCAGCCAAAGCCATGCTTCAGCTGCTGGCAGGCTTCCGGATGCAAGAACACCATAGTTGCAGCTTCCCCAGCCCCCAGGACCCCAGGTAAGGCTGCTGGAGCCAGCACAGTTGTTGGCTTCAGCCTCCAAACCCCACCCAGGATAACCTGCTATGTACCAGAGTGTGCATGGCATGGGCATTCCCCGGGGACAAGTACCAGTGGCATAAGATGCACCACTGCTTCCTGTCCCCAGGGAAACAAACATCTGTGCTCATGTGGATGCAGCCTTAATGGGTATCTGTGCCTGGTCAATAAATACACTGCTTGGCTCATTTCAGGCATGCTTCTGTTTCCAGGTGTGAATCATATATCCTTCTCATGGTATCGGTTCTTAAATCTGCTGAAATTACTGCTAGGTCACCTTTAAACAAAATCCCTTCTTGCATATACAGGTCGTTGTTCACCTGTAATAGGGGTGGTCACCAGTATCACTAGCTACTTGTAATCAACAGTTCCTCCTCTATGATGCTTTTCTGGATTGCCTAGGACCTCCCATGAGAAATGAAGCAACATTTTGATTATTCACTATCTGTTTCCTGTTCCACAGAACTACTTCTTGTATTCTTGAAGGCTCTGCTTGGTGTATTTGCCACAAGTAGAGCACACACCAACTGAAGCTTCCTTAGCCTGACAAAAGGTTTTTGAACCCAAAAGCTTACTTAATAACTATTCTCTAACCATTTGGGTTGGTCTAATAAAAGATATCAAATTCACCCAAGGAATCTTGTCTGCCTCTGTCCCTAGACCAAAATGGCTACAACCCAAACCCCTGCCACCAGTAGAGGCATTCCTGGGTAGTATGTCATTCCCACATCATGGTGCTGAAACCTTAATAATTTATACTATAGTCACGCGGCTATACTCTGTGTCTTTTTTTTCCTGATGTTTAATAACTTTTGATAAGACTATATGTCCATCACCTGCCCAAAGATAAACTAATTGAATCCTCCCTATCCAAAGAGCACCTCCAGTGGCTCCTTCATTCCCTTTGTCAGTGATCTACAAAACAAATTCTCTGAGTTATTGTTACCTGAGGCTGCTTTGTTTTTACAAAGAGACAAAGTTAAGTTTCTTAGATAAGTTGTAAAAACAAAGCAGCCCCTTGTCAGTAAAAACCATAAACTGAGGTGAAAAGAAAATTGGATTGTGGCAAGCAGCATTTTATGGCCGTGAAGGAAGGAGACAAGAAACCGTCCCTTCTACTTTGCCAAGGACACAAATCCCAAGTAAATGACACCTTCCAAGTCCACAAAAGATCTGTTTCAGTCCACAAAGATCTGCTTCAATCCAATACAAAAAGTTTCAGTGAAACAAAGAAATTTAAATAAAACTAATCGATGAATGTTTATTAGAATCCATCATCTGTAGATATAGGGTGTGGGCTAAAGGGAAATTTGGAGAATTCAGCAAATTCAAGAAAAATCTGCTGCCAGTGTGCATGAAATTCTCCTCCCCTTCTTGAGTCTTCCTAGCCAATATAGGTAAGAATCTATGTTATGCTGTCATGGGTAGTCATAGACTTTGGGTCAAATGTTTGTTTCTGTGTTTTGGGGTGTAAGCAATACAAGGTGGGGCTGTAGCCCTGTCTCTTGCTTCTTTTATATATATACAATAAAACAGCATCTAATAGGTTTGGTTATATCTATCACAACTACTAACATTATAAAATAAATTCTGATATAGTTTATTTGAATTATCTAACTTAAGGACTTCTCTTATAATGTCTCCTTTCAGGTCTTGTGCTTTGCTTAACTTGATTTCATTACTGGGTTAGCTGGACTAGTTGACTGCTTCCTTCATTTGCTGCCCAAGCTAGCTGTCACATCTACAAAGGCTCTCTCTGAGATTGTTCAGAAACAGGCTCTGGGGCCTGCTGCTTTAGCCACACTTCTGCAGTTTGCCCAAGGCCCCTTGAAAATAGCCAAGGCTGGCAACACTATTGACTTGGCATCAGTGCTGCTCCTAAGCTGTTTTTTGCATCATCACACTGCAGCTCTAACTGCTGAGGAGGACTGCAGTACTTTAGAACTTGCTGCTTTGTCATGACTTTCTTTTATTTCTTTTATGCTTGTCTCTGGTTATCCACAGGTTTCATTTGTGTTTTAACCATATCAAGGTCTCTCAGGTTTCTAAAAGGTCCTCTGAATAAATTGGCTACCTTTCTTTCATAATCTTTGGTCTGGGCATTTCTGTCAAAATTTTAGGGGCCAAGCAGACCAGATGTCTGTCTGGCAGGCTCACTTTGCACTCAGCTGGTATTTCCGCCTGCACCTGGCTGGGGCCAGTGTGGCACCAGGCTCTTCCCGGTGGAGGCATTGGGTCGGGGCTGTCCTCAGGGCAGGTAGTGGTGGCACTGGGAGAGGGAGCTTAAGGGGTGGGCTACAGCCACGCCAAAATTCAGCAACCCCTCCCCCCCCCAAATCCACCTCTTCCAGTGGCACCACTACCTGCCCCTCCCTAAACACAACCCCAGCCCAAACACCCCACCAGGAAGAGCCTGGCACCGCCCAAGCCCCAGCCCACAATGGCAACCTGCCCCCAACCCATGCAGAGATCTGGGGGTCACATGCCTCCCATGCCTCCCTGGGGGTGCACGCAGTGGTGGGACCTGTACCCCTCCAGATGAGGCACTCACAGCTCTATTCCACGCCCTTCCCCACTCCGACTGCATAGTGCCTGCCCCAGCCCCAGTCCTTCCCTCACTGTGGGGGCCTCAATCTTCACCCCCCACGCCCCTTCCTCCCCACCCCTCCAACCCTAACAGACTTACCAACCAGACACTACTCTCCAAACTGCCAGACTGCATATTGGCAAACAGATCAGTATTGGCTGATATGGCTTGTTTTAATAATTGGTCATCGGTATTGGCTCAAAAACTTTTTTATCAGTGTACCCCTAGTGATTTTCTGTGTTGGAGTCACAAGTCAAAAAAAAAAAAAAAGAGACTTTTTGAAGGGAAAAAAGGATGAGAGATGCACATGCAGTGAGGCTGCTCCAACATGCTGTAATTACAGCATGCCAGAGCATACTCAATTAATTGAGTCTGATGGAGTGTGGTAATTACTGTTCTCCAGCAGACTCCAGTGCCTCATGTGTCAGTGTCTCTCTGCTGAAAAATGGCAGTAGGGTCTCTTTAGTTAAAGCATCCCCACCACCATTTTGCAGTGCAGGGATGCTGATACATGAGACGCTCCAGGTGCTTTAATTAAAGCGGCTCTCAGAGCCATTATAATAAAGTGCCTGCCCCTCACACTCCCAGACCATGTGTATAAACTCCTATAATATCTGAGGATTAATTGCCTTCTGGGACACCATAATGCCTTTTTTGTCAACATCATAATTTATTCTCTTTCCAATCTGGTGACTATGTATATGGTTTCTATAACAGCTGTAGTGGTCTGGAGAAGATGCTAGGAAGAACCTTTGCTGTGAAAGAAAGAGAAGAAGAATATAGCATTAGAAATTGTGTCCTCCCCTACCCAGTTTCACATGTCCTAAGACTGATATGGTTTTATTGCATGAAATTCTGGGGAAGATTACTTCCCCTTTGCCTAAAGCCAAATTGCATGGTGTAGTTGGCTATTTCATATTTCTCTGATAAAATCTTAACTAGGAAGACAAACCCTGGATCACTGAGAAGACAACCTGGAAGCCCTGTAGGGGAATAAAAAACCAAAACCCCTACATCGTGGCACAATGGCTTACTTAGGTGCAGTCCACTTGTTTCTCTGCCTAAAACTAATTTGTAATTGTGATGTGCTCGTTTTATAAAATGGGGGAAAGCAAAGGTGTCTTACCATCTAACTTTTGGATTTTACCATTTATTTAGACTTTGAGAGCAGGATTTGGCCCCAAAATTACACAGAATAAACAAACAGCAACTGGGTGTATGAGAAGTTAATTTAAATAATGAAATAATAATAAGAAAGAAATAATAGTAAATCTCTAAATTGGGGCCCTATTTATGTAATTGGTTCATTACCTAATTTGATTGAATTTAATAGCTACATTAATATAATACTTTAAATACTAGGTATTTATCTTTGATTTAATAAAAAATTGCCATGTGATAATTTAGTGTATTTTCCAGTTATCAACACTAATGTGGTAGGCAAATTTAAAAAAAAAAGAAAGCAAACTCTTGAGCATTACAACTTGAATGATTACCTGAGAAAAAGATAAGATTTATCTTGAAAAAATATTACCATTATATTTCATGAATACTTTTTCCTCTTTCATTTTAAATCATATATTTATATCTGACTCTGAAGCTTTTAAGGTCAAGCAACCAACCAAAATAAGTATGATCAAGCATTGAAATCAACTAAATCTACGTCAAACATTTAATTATATATCTACATGTGTTTTTTTGTCAAGAGAGCTAAAATATCAAAAACTAGATGAGTAATGTCTCTTAGTACTGTATGAATAAGAGACTAATAAATGACTGGAGTATAGAACTAATGTAGAAACTATTGTAATTTCTGAATTGACAGCAGGTATAATGGCAAGAGCATGAACTCCTGTGAATCATTCTGCGTGTGAGGGGTAAAGCTCCATACTTTTTGCATCGAAATGGAATTTTCCATTTGTCTATTCCATGGAGAGAAGATTGTAACCCGGACATTGTTACCTTCTGAAGCATGAAGGGAGAACAGGAAGTCAGGGACTGCCTCATGGGTCAGAGGGGGCATATACCCCCCTCCCCCCAGCAACCAGTCAGTGATGAGGGGGGTCCCCCCATGGCCAATCTCACTGAATGGGAAGTGCAAGCAGCACTCCCGGAAATGCCAGCAGCACTTCACCTGGTGCCCCTGCTCCAGGACTGACTGGCACTCACAGGGGCGGCATTATCGCCTAAGCTGGGAGTGCTGCCTGTCAGGGGGTGTACTTGCACCCACTATGCATCACCACTGGGCTGCCTAATGTTTAAATGATTCAAGTGCCACCACCAGCTCTGCTTCTGGGCCATTGTATTACAATGTTCCAACCACTATCACCATTTCCTTCTTGCTTTCTCTCCCCACTTTTTACGATGCTACATTGCTATAGTCTGATTGATTGACTGGAAGAGATGTGGTTTTTTTTCTCCCAAAATATTTTTCCTTTATCAGCCATTATTGGACCAAGGAGCTACTTCCCTATATTATTTTTTCTGAATGGCTTAAGCTTTAGCTTCTCCTTTGCAGTAGGAAAATGGTTGACCTGGCAACATAAAGAGGCCTCAATGCAGATGAGAATCAAGCTCTCTCTCCTTCAATGAAAATGACTTACATTTGTATTTGATTCACTTGCATTGGATTCACTAAGTCCTAAGATCTAATTTTACTTTTAAAATTAGTTACCATGGCAACCTCTACTATGTATTTCCTCACGCAGGGAATTGCTTTTGAGAAGTATATTTCACAAAGAGTTAGTTGAGTTCTTATAGCTCTTAACAGTACTTCCAGAGAATTCAAGCTTTTCTAAGAATTAGATGAGGTACTTTAAATATATCAGCAAAAGGAACCTTCGGGTTTTTTTTAGTACTAGTGCTACCTAACTCAACTTAAATATTTGCTTAAAATACACTTGGAAAGACTAGTGCAAGCTGGGTGAAATTTATTGTCAGCTGATGGGGCGTGTAGGGAGTCCATGCCATTGGGAGTCTCCTTAGCTGAGGAGGCTCACAGCAGGGCCAGTGTGTGGAATACTACCCCTGTTGGAAGCCTCCTCAGCTATAAGGTTTGGAGCAGTCAGAGCTGGTGCAGGAGGAGCCCAGGATTGCCCAGATCGGACTCCCCTTGCACTGGCAATAAGGAGTGATAGGATCTGATATTCAGTCTCACAATCACACCTCCTGCCATGCATGTGTGACATGGCAGGAAGTGTGATTGTGTGGATCACTCTTCAGATTCTATCATGCCTTCATCTGAACAGCTAGGCTAGGGACAGAAGTCGCACATAAACCGGGTTAAGTGATGAAAAACTGGTTTAAACCTGTAACAGAACATCAGTTCAGTGCACATTAAACCAGATTCAAAATGATCAAAACTGGTTTAAGATAACCCTAGTTGAATGTAGTATACTTAACTGATTTGGGTCAACCCGGTTTATGGAACTTCTATCCCAGGCTTAAGTTAAATCCTGGTTTAAGTTAAATCAGAGTACCCCATCATCCCAGCATGCTTTTCATCCTGGGCTGGATGCTCCAGAGAGCAAGGCTGCCTCCGCCCCTCTCATTCCTAGCTGTAGGTCCGGCTAGCTAAGAAAGAGGTGGAGATTGCAGCCGGGAGACAGCAGCATCTGACTGGCTACCCCCTGTCCCACCCCTCACTTGCTACTCACTGCTGAAAGAGGGATCCCAGTGGCATGGACCCCAGCTGGCATCTGATGACAGTCATGCTAGCTAATGCTGGCAGGTGTCTGTGTGTGTGCATCTCCAGTTTCACTGAAACAAAGGCAGACAGAATAGTGTCTGTGTAGGGCTTTTTGGAGCTAATTAACAGGTCAGCTGGTAATAGCTCTCCATTTTTCCTTAAAAATGCTTTGCAAAAAGTTGTTTTAGAAGAGCTCGAAGTAATTAGAGAGACTTTGTTTTCTTGATGGGCTGATAAGCTTAGTATTCTGATAAAACTCCTTGCTAGCTTGCTGAGAAGTGTGAGAAATGACCTGGTTTGCAATGAATGCAGTGCCTGTCAGTTTGCTGCAGACACTATGAAGAAGCAGGGAGAGGGAGATTGAAAAGCTCAGTATCATCAACAGATGCAAGCAGTCCACAAAAGCAGTTTTCCTCCACCGCTGCCCTCCCTTTGACTCAGAGTGCTAGCAGGGGCTGGGAGCTGGCAACATTCCCTGCCCCTTGAAAAGTTACCTGTAGGGAAAAAGCCTGACAAGGGCTCCTTCCCTCTGCCCCTCCAGGCACACCTGGCTAGGGACTTTTCAGGCCAGTGTGGGAGTTTAAACCCCTCCTTAATTATAGCATCTTGCCGGGGCTGAATCACAGCCCCCTCAGCTCAGCATTATGGAAGAGAAGGGAGGGCTCACTCTAGCACCCACCCCAGCTTCTAGTCTGAGCCACTGCAGGCATGTACCTGCATTTCCTGAATCAAAACAAAATGTCTATCCATTTGCAAATCAGTTCAATCTCTGCAGGTCAGACTAGCCTGAAAAGATTGAATCAATTCAGGCTCAGGCTTTTTGAATGTCTGTCCCTAGCTCTAGACGTGCCCTTAGATTGTGTATGCATGTGTGGAGTGTGTGTGCATGTGCATGCACACCTGCAGGTGTCCTGCACAATACCACATAGGGCAAAGGTGCAAGTCGTTTAAAGGACTCTCCAATCCTACCATAATATGTAACAATATTAATTTATATAATTTCAAATAATTTGCGTCCTCATATTTGCACTTTTTTTCTCTCTACACACTCCTTATAACCATGGCTTACAAACCTCCCAAAATGTAATATACACCAAAAATAAAAGTCTTGTTTGTTTTCATAAATACTGGCTGTTTTCCATCAGTGACAAATGTGTCATTTATTTGCTGGCAACAGACTCAAAACTATTGATGGGGAAACCTTGAAAGGCTCATAACTTTGGTTCAGGCAAGCATTCAGAACTTCAAATTGTTGCATGAATATTAATTGAATTTCTGAAGATTTTTGTGCTAACTTCCACAGACATTTGCTGGGTGACTAAACCTTTTCTCCAGAACAAGCCCCAAACCCTTCCTTGAAAACATGTAACAAATTTGCCCAATGTACATTCCTCTCTTCTAGCTCTTGCTGCCCTTAGCTTTCAGTATATGTTGTCAAATCAGGAAGCTTTATCAGTTAGCGTGCATTGTTTCCTTCAGAACCTTTGCACTTGACAACTTTTCTAGTGAAGTCTATGCAGCTTCTATGGTGCTCCTGAGAGTGTTGCCAAGAAGCACATCCTGCTCCCGTTCTCCCTCCTGCTTTGCGCTCATCACACCTTGAAAAAGAGATAGTGAAGCTGCCCTAAGGATACCCCATGCTGCTAAAGTTAAACACACCAGAGTTTGAGAGCAGAAATAGAGGGTGCCCCAAGTGTGGCTTCACTGCCTCATTTTTTGATTTGGCACACATCGGGCACATCCAGACGAGTGTGCATGTGCTTATTGCCATGCCTCAAACCCCTCTGAGGAGAGGCAATGAGCACATGTGGGAATGAACACATGTTCCCCATGCTGTAGACTTGGATATCCAGGGGTCTAAATAAATGAAATATAAAAAAGCAGGGCAGGGCACAGTCAGGGGCCATGCCCTGAGGCAACCAGAGGCTGGGTCCTCCATAGAGATTCTGTGGCTGCCAGAGCATCTCTATGGTTGCCCGTTGCCCTGGTGCTGAAACGTAGCTGGCCAGGCCGTGTGTTTTCAGCACCAGGGCTCTGGTGCTGGTAAGTAAGGGGTCAAGGAGGCTGAAGGAGGGGAGAGGGGAACGTGGGGGGGGAACCCAATGGCCCCGCCCACTCCCCCAGCCCTCCAACCCCCGCCAGCCCCCCTGAGCCCTGCCGGGGATGGCCCCTCCCCGCAGTCCCCCCAGCCCTGCTGCGGCTGGCCCGTCCCCCCACCAGCCCCCCTGAGCTCTGCCCTGTCTGGTCCCATCCTGCCAAGCCTCCCCATCCCTGCTCCCCCACCCCATACTTAAAAAACAAAACACAAAAAACCTCAGCACTTACTGGCTGTTGAAGCTGCAGCTGCCGTCTGACTGCCCGGGGCCCAGCCCACACAGTGCAGGGCAGGCTGACAGCCCCATCGGCCCCAACCTGAGCCCTCCTGCCCCTGTGCTGTCCTGTGCTGCCTGGGGGGCTCTGTCCCCCAGACGTAGCCCCCCCCCAGCCCTCCTCAGGTAAGCAGAGGCTTTTTTTTCCAATTTTTTTCTGTTCTTTTTCTGGGTTTTATTTAAGTGATGGTGCCTGGGGTTGTGGGGGTAACTTTGGGGGCTAGGGGTGCAGGTGCAAGTTGGGGGGTAGGGCTGGGTGTGGAAGCCATTAGGGGGGTCTGGGGAAGTGGGGGTGTGGAGCAGCCCTTTGGGGGACTGCAGCAGCTGTTGGGGGATGGGGCTAGGTGGGGCAGCAATTTGGGGACTGGAGTGGGGCATGTGGACCTTGCAGGGGGGTGATGGCCCCTGCAGGGCCCATTAGGCCCCTGTGGGGGGCCATTCCCCTTCTGTGGGGGACGAACCCCCTGTTGGGGGACTGTACCCCTTGTGAGAGTGCTGAGCCCCCTGTTGGGGGTCTGAACCCCTTTTGGGGGGCTGAATCCCCTGTTGGGCAGGTGTAGTCCCTGTGTGGGGGGCTGAATCCCTTTTGTGGGGGCTGAACCCCTTGTGTAGGGGCTTAACCCCATGTTGGGGGACCATAACCTTTGTGTGGGGAACCAATTCCTTGTGTGGGGGCCATCACCCTATGGGAGGGCAGCAAAATATGTATTCATGAATTCATGAAACCTGTATTCAGAGTTCACTTTATTATTATGATAAGAGACTTGCTTTAACATTGTACATATATCAGTAACACTACTAATCGCTGTCTCTGTCTCACTCTCTCTCTTTATAATGGTCTTTTGTTTTACTTGTAGAGGAACATGGATTTGTGGGTATTTTAGAGAGTGTTTTTTTTATCAGGAATTTTTCAGTTTTCCAATAGGGAACACCAGAATTCCTGCTAGGGAGGTTAATGGCAGCACCCTGACTGCTCAGAGCTGGTACCTTGGACCCATCTGGCTGTGGCTGACCTCCTGGCCAAATGGGGCCAGGAGGACATGCTTTGACAGTTCAAAGCAGGCCACCACATACAGAACATCTTCTGGAAGATAGCTGCCCAGATAGCCAGGCAGCGGGCATAAATGGCAGTAGTGCCGCACAAAGGCCAACCCTGCAACTGCAGTCCACTAGCAGCTGGCCCAGAGGGGCGGATGCCTCTACTGGCTCTGCAGTCCCCATCCGAGTCTGGCAGGTGCAAAGCAGTTCACATCCAGGCAGCAGCACCCACTACAGGACTGCTGCAGTGGATAAAGTGTTCAGGGAACTCTCAGGGCTGCTTCAGCAGTCCAGCTGGCACAAGGGCTGGGCCCCAGAAGCACCTGAGAGCTAATAGCCCTGAGCTACTTGACAGGGTGGCTTTTTATACTGCTGGGGCCAGGACAGGGCAGCATTTTATACTGTTAGGGACAGCACAGGTGCTGGTCCCGGGCTCTAGCTCCCCCTGGCTGAAAATCCGGGAGGAGCCAGGGAGGGTTGTTTTGCCCCTAGTGGCACAATTTGCTCCACAATAAAGTGCACGTTGGAGCATGTGCACTGAGGCAAAAAGCCCCGGCTCAAATTTGCACCGCTTCTATTTGAACTGCTGCAAACGCACATGCTTGCATGTGTGGATGCACCCATAGAATGTGTGCACGTTGTTGGGGAGGACGGGCAGGAAAGAATGGAGATGGCAGCACATCTTCTTGGCAGTAATCTCTGGAGCTCTGAGGAAGCTGTAGTAGACATAGACTGTTTGATGACTTCTGAAGCCTCTGGCTCACATGAGATTGACAGCTTCTGACTACATTCTTTTCCTCTCTGAGCTTTTTTTTCCACTTGCCATATTCTTAAACCCTGGCTGTCCTTTTACACACAGGCATGTTAGCTACAGCATGGTATGATATAAAGTCATTTGGTACTACTGATGTCCAAAGTAGGAGTGTTGCCTTTCAGCCAGGTGCTTACCTACTGAGTTTGCTTGTTATCTATATCGTGAAACTTCATGCATATTGTCTCTATTATGGAGAAATCCATGTAGAATTAAGTGTATAATGAACAGTGCATGCTGTTGATTCTTGATACCTCTCTTAAGGTGAAATAGGTTGTATATTACCTCTCTAATTATGGTAAAATTTGGGAGTAATTAATTTTTTTACATATAGTTATTTAAATATGTTAACTTTATTTTCTACACTTTTAACTAAGGAAGTTGAAAATAAATTCAATGACTAAGCTATCCACAGTATGTAATATGTCTTTAGAAAACTTTCAATTTTAACTTTTAAAACAAACTTAGCAATAAAGTTAGTGGCATGTATCTGATGCATGCATTCTTTCTATTGCATCCCTGGTGCAATAGTAACATAGTGACATTTTTATTGTATGTGCATACTATTTGACATGTAGCTGAGTATGAAAGATTTGCTGTAACTTGTATAACACTTCTCTTACTTTAATGGTGATAAAATAAAGATTGAGACAGAATCAACATAGCATTTTTTTCTCTTCATGAAAGGGCCTGTTACGAACTTTATTTTAAATGCAAAAAGCAAGAGGAAGTTCAATTCTCTGGTCATTTGGAAACAATATATTTACTTCACTTATGCATGCTGTATCAGCTAGAGCATTGGTGTCAAGTCATATCAAGCAGATGCAATCTGTAGAAGTACCTTTCAAACAGCAGCAGGTATTATGATTTTATATGCCCTAGATTCCCAAAATCTTGACTTAACAATTGAAAAGGTGAGCCCTGTCAGATACATTCTGACCCTTGACCCCTTCTCATATAAGACATTAGAGAAATGACAGCACAAATTTTTCTTATCATCAGCCTGCATGCAGGAGATAACTCAAACCATGTGACAGCTATAAAATGAGAAAGATTTGTGGCTACAAAAAGTGTATTTTTGTTTTCATGCTTTTATGACTTGTTTTTTTCCACGGAAAATAAAATGCTACTTTTTGCCAAGGTATATAGGTAAAGGCAATGCAAATTTTACTACTGTATTTTTAACACAAGTGAAAAAAATGAATTTCTGATAATGCAGTAACAAGACAGTAGTGAACTTCAACTGTTTCAGACATTTTCAAATAGTTGCATTGTATAAATCAGACAGTCAGCTGTTAGAGGAAATTATCACTGTTTATAATTTAAGAACACTTATGCTCCTCAGGTAGTCAGGATAAAATTGAACATGAAGTTAGTGTCAAAACTAATAATCATGGCATTCTAAATAGCAGCTGTCCAGTAAGATCTGATTCAGGCAATCATTTTGAATGACTTTTTGGTGTTTGATTACTTACGCATCAAAATGTCGGGCACAAAAGACATAATTACAATTCTGAGAGATGGAGGACTGTATTGGGAAGGAAACAGAGGCTGAGATAGCTATAAGGTAATTATCAAGTCTCTGCTAAGCTGATACCTGATCTCACACAGGGCTTTTTCCCCAACTCGCCTTCCATGTCTTGTTGGAATAAAACTTTTTAAAGGAGGGGCTCAGTGTTGTGATCCAAATGCCCTGGCTGGGGTTATTCATGGTTCAGATGTGGTTAACTTGGGGCTCTGCCTCCTCTACATCCTGTCCACTCGCCAGCCATGTGCATTGGTACTTACTGCCAACTGCAGCTGCTTCCAATCTCTAGACCCGTTCATCCACCACCAAGTGGAATTCGACAATCAGGTTATCTGATGGGCTGTTTCTGGGTGCACTGAGGCATACCTGGTGACCTTTCCACCATGTGGCTTTGGTCTACTCTGAGGGTTTCATGACCTGTCTCATACCTTCCCTGGAAGGCGTCCTCTCTAGTTGACCCACTGGTCTTAGCACACTGACCAAAATATTTTTAAAAATCAACAAAAGCAAACGGTGCAAAAGGAAGAAAGCAAACAAGAAAAGGCTGGCTATAAAAAGTCTCAATCAGCTCCCTGTAGCTATACCCCTACTCTGTCTCCCTACTGAGAAGGTTCTAAGGGAATTAGTCCTGAGATAGGGAAGACTCAGGGAGCTCCTAAATCCAATGGAGGCCCAGTGTTTCTGGCATCTCCTACCCACCTTGGCATCCCAAGGCTTCCCTGCACCCAGGTTCAGCCTGCCCAGTGTAGGGACTCTCCTCTTTTCCTTTGGCACTGTCCATGCTTTTTAAAACTCTCACGGTGGTGCCTGCAGCTAATGTTATCAGCCGGGCACGGCTGAGCTTTATTGACAAAGAGGCACCAAGCATTGCTCCGGTTCCAGCTGTTTCTGTCTCCCCAGTAAGTGGTCCCTTTCTCTTGGCCTTTATGCCCGGTCCACATGACCACAATAATGGACAAACAAATGTTTAAACCTCGGTAAAATGAGGTGCTCCAAGTTCAAAAAAGCACATGAGCATAAAGGGACCCTTAAAATTGAAGTAGCCCCAAAACATCATTGGAAAATTTACCTGTAGATTAATCAAGGCTAATCTGTTAAATTTTCAGAGGTAGCAGTTCAGCTTGTATGTGGCCCCTTCTAATAAGCCAGTTTTTCCACAAAACTGCTTTCCTAATTGCACTGTACCATCCCAGGAGAAGCCGCTCTGGTCACCTTCCTGCCCTTTCCTGCTTTGAAGTCATAATGTCCAGATGTCACCTTCTACTTTGGAACATGGCCATATTCTGTCCTTCTTAAATATTCCAAGGATTAGGGCTTTGTAAATCCATCAATATATTTCTGTCTACAAACTACACAGTCTCTCTGTGCCTTGTAGAGGATGTTGGCTGCTGCCCAATGATCCAACAGTTGGAGATGCCTGGAGGTTCTTAACCTCATTGCACTCTGGAGAGAAGTAAAGTTATAGTGGGACCTGAAAAGAAACCATCAGAATACAGATATGTATGAAGAGAGTGACCTCCAGACTGTATGAAGGGGCCATTAGCATGATGCTGTGCAGTGCCAGTGCAAGGTAAAAGACCTCAGCAATATGAGTGTGCTGAAGATGGCAACCACTGCTTGTATGTTACTTGTGCCACAGCTTTTTGTACAAAGAGCAGAACTATGTCTTGTCTACTGAAGCAGATACTGAGCTACATTTCATAGCAGGCACTGGAACTGATCTTGATAAGACCTTCATTAGTGACATGCAGACTGTAAGGGTGAAGAGATCCCCAAGAAATGGTATTATCAGGCTGCAGCCTTGAACTTGGGGCTTCAGCCTGCCTGCTGTCATTCATCCCAATGTGTGTTATCTCCTCCTCTGCGTATTGGGGCAGACATGGGTCCTGAAAGCTGAACAGAGGAGAACATATAGTTTAAACAATAAATATGGGGTTCCATGCTGGCTGTTCTGGCCAGGCAACCAGTGAGGTGAACATTGATTAATAAAGCATCTGTATGTGGCCTCTTCCTACATTGTTGGCACTTCCCTCTACACACCCAACTCCACCCCTCCCCCCTGCCATCCACCTCAGCATGGCAAAGATTCACTTGCCGTTTATACTGAATTCATCAAAGAATGTTTCATTTTGAGAGTAATGGCACACAGGTGTTGCGGCTTACAACCACAGATACTCTACAGCAGTCAGGGAGCATCCCGTGAGGATCCTGTACATCCTGAGGGACAAGATGCCTCAACAAATCTAGCCTCCATGATGACTCGATGCATAAAAATATATAGCAGCCTGAAGGCTTACCCCTAGCATACGGGCACATTCATGCACTTTCCACAAAGTAGGCAATCAGATCTTCCTGAATGTGCCCACTGGTTGTCATGGATGGTTAGCTGCATTTTAGCTGCTCAAACCACTAGGTCAGCCATTCCACCTCTGCCACCCAAGGCTCACCTTTGCTTTCACAGATCTTGTGCAAGACATCAGTCAACCAAAATCCCTAGCAGGTCCACTAAATGCTGTATAACAACATTTTCTATCTCAGCCTTTGGTGCTGGCCTAGCCATAACATGATCTTGAATTTCTGATTAGTGTAATTGAAGAGTTTTAAGAAAGTGCATACTTGGTAGTGTGAAACCAGATGCATCATTACAATGTGAGGCTGATTGATGTGCAACACATGAAGGAATACAAAACAAAATGGAGCAGTTCAATGCAAAAGGAAATGTCCAGGCAAACCTTCAGATTTTTCTTACAGTTGACCCATAGAAGTTGAATATGGAGACTTTGGGGCACCCCCCTCCACATGAGCCATGTGCCTTGGTACGCATTCCACAATATACGTAGAAATACAAGACCATAAAAGACCTGGGGATATCAGTCTCTGTTGCTTTTGGGGCATCTCATGGCAAGCTCTGCCTTGTGTAAACACTCAAATTGGTGACTTGGTGAGTCATGTGTGGCATGCTGTTACAAACTGACCCGTTGTGTGGACCAAGCTTATCTTGTCAAGGCTCACCCACTATTTGTCTATGTCCTCATTTCTATAGTCAACATGTTTCACCCTTGAGGGGACCACGACCAGTAGTGAGAAGTATTCTGCCTCCATTTAAAAAAAACCTTTAGTCTATGTGGAAATGATCAGCAAAATGTATCGTTAATGTATCATTAATGGTTGTTTTAATGAGGCACTAATAACCTCTCACAGGTCTGCCACTTGTGAACGCTGACTAAGACATATCTTTTCAGATAATGGATATTATTTGGTTAGTCCCCAATTCAGGGTTAAAGTTTAAAGTTTAAAACTCAACCATTTGAAATTTTAGCTTTCATCTTAACAGCATGATTCACTTGGTGCTTGTATGATGGAAATGTATAACATATATTTGCCATCTTCTGTTACCAAGATTTCACTCAGGGCTAGGGTCATGGTTGGTTTTTCAAAGGACTTTACATCTAAAAGGCTTTAACCCAATTCTTTTTCCATTAACAGGCATGCCCTTTAGCAGTATGAGCCTTACGTAACCTATTAATGAACTTTATTATTCTGTTGCATTCTAAGCGCATTACTGTTTCAGCATCAGATCTCCAATTTTGCTAAAAGAACCATTGTAATACTACAAAATAGATGTATCCTTTGCCACTTCTTCGCTATACATTAATTTAAGTGAGTTAAACTTATTATGAAGTGTTTATTTAGAATTTCTCATATTTAATTACCAATAGGTTCTGACTTTTATGGATTATTGTTTTAAAGTGTAATAATTTACATAGCTTGGATGCAGAAATCTTAGCATATGAATTTTTCAAAAAGTCATTATGTTTGTTCTTTCTGCATCAGTGTAACAGTCAGCCCTGTTGAGCAATCCCAACTGCAGGGCAGGTATGGAACATCCTTCTCAGAGTTTTAAAAAGCTCCAAGAATAGTAAGCAAAGGACAAGGAAGCAAGCTGTAAGCAAAACAGCTTGATACAAAAAGGATGCTGTACTGAGGCCAGAGCCAAAGACCTTCCCTCCTAGTGCCTGGGAGGAAAAGGCAGAAGAGTTGGTTTTGCTTGCTTGCTTGTTGCTGTATTTTAGTTTGGATGACTGGCTGAGGAATTCATCAGGGAGCAAAACCCACTTGCAGAAGCAGCAAGCTAGCTTGAGATCCATTAAATCACATAGTACTGATTCTATCTCCTGACTGGATGATCTCATATTTACACACAGAAAGATTCACCCTTCTGGTCACATATGAGCTGTGTGAACAGATTTACTATGTTATTGATTGGCTTTCTATAATAGTCATAAGAACAATTCGGAGTTGTGAATGCTCTTACCCCTAAGCCTGTAAATATTTATTTTTTACTTGCATTAGGCTATCTTTTATTTTTTGTGAGCCTTCTTACAAATAAAGTAAGGCTTGTCTGGAATCCAACAATGAAAAAGAGAAAGTTTATTTGCATTATTATTGTTTAAATGTATTTTTCCTCTACTTACACAGCACTGATGGTGGGCATTAGCCCTGTGTGTAGTGGCCAGTATTCACTTTGGCCTTGGCCAATTGTGGGACCATGATTCAATTTGATGATTCGAATCACTATCCCAAATCGATTGCTGAATCTGATTCAGAGATTCGGCTGCTGCCAAATCTCTGAATCAGTCAGTTCCATCCCCGCCATTCCAGCAATGGCTCCTCCACTTGCCCCAGCTCCCAGCTCTTTGAAAAGAAAAAGCCCTGGCTCAGTGAGTGCTGAGGGGGGGATACCTGCTGTCTCACTGCCCCATGCTATGTGGGGGGCTATGAACAAGCCCCCCAACAACCCCTAGCTTCCCCAGCCCCCCCAGAGGTGCCTCGCCCAGGCCAGCTCTGGCCCTTTAAGAAAAAAACAAAACAAAAAAACCCTAGACTCACAATTCCTGCTGGGGGGGGCAATCCCCACTGCCCCCCACCCATTGCTCCATGCCATGTGGAGGTCTCTGCACAAGTCCCCTGAGGCCCCAAAGCCACTGCAGGAGTGGTGAGTCCTGGGGTTTTTCTCTGGGTTTTTTTTTCTTAAACGGCTGGAGCTGGCCTGGCCGCCTCTCCTGCTTCTGGAGTGAGATGACAGATGCATCGTTGAAATCTGCATCATTTCAAACTAACTACACTCAGATGTAGCTTAGTTTGCAACAATGTAGTCATTTAAAACTCCCAAAACTGGTGTATGTGTAATGTGCAATGTCAGTAAGCCACACAAATTACATTTTTGTCATGTGTACATGGTGACAACCATCACATGTCCAAGCACCCAGAGATTTCAAATAGGAATCCATGATGATAAAAACATTCTGACCCAATGTGGTCTTTCTGTTCTCTTTTCAACAGAAGAATTGGTCTAGTATTTTTCTGTTGTCAAAAAGAGCAAAAACTTTGAGCTGGCATTTTCTGAGGGGTGCCTTATTTCTAAAAAACACAAAAACCACTGACTTAAGGGAATGATGAACTCTGACATCTCAGAAAAGTTGTTGTGATATTCTGTAGTAGAGCAATAAAAAAAATAGACTAAGGGACAAAAGAGGAGACTGAATTTATCATGTGGGGTTACAAAAAGAGAGTGTGTGCATTACTGAAATTTTATCATATTATATGATGGTGTGACCGTTCTCCATGCTCTATGGCCCGCCCACCTGTCTCAGTGGGCCAACCGCCTGCCTATTCTCGTCCACCATGACTTGATCTTAATAGGTTTATTAATAGATCTTCCATAAGTAGGAGGCTGCCCATTTGTGCCCCGATGCCAGGGGGCGCTTTCTGCGGCTCCGTCCATCCCCATACCACAGCCCAAGCCTCACAGAAGGCATCTCGCTGTTCCCTTAGTCACTGGACCCCACACTGGGCCTCAGAATCATCCTACACAGACCCTGACTATGTTCGATACTCTCAGGCAGTCTCACCCCCTTCAACCGGGCTACCTAGCACCCCAAAGCCATCTTCCCTTCTCGGGTGTGGTCCTCCCCAGAACCTTTGGCCACTTGCTCTGGCCCACCTCCAGGCCAGTCGGAACCCCGGGTCTCCAGCTCTTGGGCATTCCTTGTGGTGGGCCCCCCTGGCTCTTTTGACCCCTCTCTGGGTCCTGGCCCCAGCCTGGATCAGTCAAAGATACTCTCATCTTGGTTGGGTCTCTAGCCCCTCTAGCCCCTCTCCGGGCTCTTCAAACACACAGGGTCTTCCATTTCACCTTCACCCGGGGTTCCTAGCCCCTCAATCTCTAGGTCTCTGGGTCCACCCTCTGGGCCCTCCAAACAAACGCACTAAACAGGATAACCCACCCGGCGGTGGGGGCAAGGGGTTAAGGTGCCCTGACTCGCCTTCCACCGGGGTGGTAACTGGCCTGCCATTTCCTGGGGGCTCCCGCGCCACTGTGAGCCCCACCAGGCCACCCACTCCTAGCAGGGTGCAGTTTCAGGTCATGCCCAGGACCAGGAGCCTCCTGCTGTCCCCTTACAGCTCCCCCTTACCTCCGGGTTGTTCTTGCCAGCAGCTCTCAGGCCAGGCAATGTTGCTGCCTCGTCAGGCACTGGAGGTTACAAGCTCCAGGGCCTTAAAGTGGCAGGCACATCCAGTGCCCTGCCACAGATGTCTTCAGTCTGGTACTCTTCTAAAATACATATTCATAGCTGAGTCTGCTTGTTATTTAGCCAAGAAACAAAAGCACTAGAAATCAATGGAGCATCTCTCTCTGCACTTCCCTGGGCCATTTCATCCAAGTCAGTGGATCTGACACTAAGTACATGACTCTCTCTTTTAAAGTTAATTGGTTTCCTTGCAGTATGATAATCTAGTCCAAAGTAGGAATAGTCATGACCTGTTCCTTCAATATTATAAACTCATATTCAGAATGAGTGATTATTTGGAACCCTAACAATACCTTATTTATGAATATGGCAGGCTTACCTATCCTTTTAGATAACATTGTGTTACAGTCACTTTGGTGGACTGTTACCAAAAATACTAGGTGCCAAATAATCATAGATTTTTTTTCACATGACGTTGACACATGGAAGATGCTATCTTCTCTGTGCATCACTGTTCCCTTTATGACTGCTGTGAAGTACTGGTACTACTTGCCTTGTTCCAAACTGAATGTTTATCTGTCAAGAAAAAGAATGAGTGGTGTGAGTAATATAGATAAGAGAGAGGGTATATGGATCCTCAGACCTATGAATGTGACAAGTTGAATTGCAGTTGTCTAATTCAAAAAGTTTGAACACTGCTAGTTTGTATGAAAATAAATTAACAGTGAGTATTTGTATTTATATAAGAGACCTGTCTGGAGATTATCCTAGGTGAATGTAAGCTCCTAGCAGGCAGTAGTTCCATATTTAAAATACTAAGACCTGAGTTTGATTCATTCAATGGTATTTGTACTTGATATATTGCAAACAAAGCCTGTTTTCCTAAGTTAACTTAACATGCTATATAACAGGATACTTTCCCTTCAGGAAACAAACAGAAAGACTTTAGTCATTTAAATTCTGCCTTCTGATAATCTGCCTTCTGAATGCATAATTATAAAATGTTATTTCAAAGAATAAAAAGCAATTAATAGTTAATTGATGTAAACTGTTGAAAGAAACCATTTTGAATCAGATCTTGTAAAGACCATGTTGCCAAAACTCAAGCAAATGAAAGGACAGAGAATACATTTCTTTTCTTCTGAAAAATATGATTAACGTTTGAAGTATTTGTCAGGCTACATTTGTAATCCCATCATTATTTATTATTATCCATGTTCTCCATAAGAAAGCAAATTGACTTGGCTAGCATCATTTCTGGCCCACTTTGACAAACCAAAAGGGCAGAGTATATATTTATAAATGGGTCAACTAGGGGCCTTTAACATCGGTCCAGAGTGAGGCTTGAATTCTTTAGAGTCATAGAACGATGCTTAAAATACTTTGCCTGTATCCCATTCAACCTGAGTACAAATGGGTAATTGCTCCTTTACATGTAACCTAAAAAGGCAAAATGGAAGTCAATTTAAAGCTAAGTTTAAGAACTATTTTAAACCTAAGTTTTTGTTCTAAATTACAGTTCAAACTATGGAAATAGTTCAGAAAGAAGTTTGACTTTACCTCTTTACTTTCCCTCCCCCATCTCTAAATTTCTTATTGTTTCCAATAATATACTAGCTAGCCCCATTTTGTGACATGGCAAAATCTGACTGTATTGGTTAAAATGAGATGCACTGTATTTGATCTGTTGCATGTACAATAGAGGAAGTGAAGCTTGGAAGTGAGAGAAGAACCCTACGGCTAAAGACAGACATTCAAAAAGTCTGAGCTTGAATTAATTCAATCTTTGCAGCTTAGTCTAACCTGGCCAGGTTAAATCACTTTGTAACTGCACAGATATCCCAGACATGCAGGCACATGCATGCAGTGGTTCAGCTAGAAGCTGGGGGGAGCTAGAGCAGCCCTCCCTTCCCTTGTACAATACTGAGTTGAGGGGGGGGGCGCGGCGGGGGCGTGGCCAGGCCCTGGCAGGATGCTCTGATTATCCTAGAGGGAACTGATAACAGTGTTTGTCACCCCCAACTCAGTGTTTATCACCCCATTAAGAAAAAAACAGAGGGACATTACCAGCTATCTGTTGCTTCTACCTGTTGATTCAGCATGGACTGTAGCCAGCATGTGGTCTGCAAGCTAATATACAGACACCTCTCCACAAGGCAGAGGGGAGGGGAGAATTCCTGCTTAGCAGGGAGTGGTGCAGAGGAGGGGGAAAGCAAACAGCTCTTCTTAAACAGCTCTTACAAGGAAGAACATTAAGCTACCTGTTGATTTGCCTTCCTTGGTCATCTTCCACAGCACAGACTATAGCCGGCATGCAGTCTGCTAGCTAATGTTGAGATGTCTGCATAAGACAGAGGGGAGGGGGGAATAATCCATGCTTACCAGGGAGAAGCCAGGCAGACGCTGCTGTGCCTGCAAGTCTCTGCTGAGCTACAGCCAGAGAGTGGAGGGTAGAGGCCAGCCTTGCTGTGGAGCAGAGAGCCCCACCCAGGCCAGAAAATATGCCAAGATGCTTTGGGTATCTGGTTTATCTTAAACCAGCGAGGGGTCTGGGACAGCATTGCATAAACTGGTTTGACCCAAATCAGTTAAGTCTGATACTACATTCAACAAGTTTTATCTCAAACCAGTTTCAGCCATTTTGAAACTGGTTTATAGGTACTGAACATCTGTTCTGTTACAGGTTTAAACCAGTTTCTGGTCATTTAAACTTGTTTATGTGCAATGTCTGTCCCTAGCCTTTGAGGACAGAAGAATTTTACAAAGAAACACATATACCGAATGTCTTGCCCCACTCTCCAGTAATAGGTGACAGTCAGGACTTATATCTGTGTTTAATTGCATTTTGTCATTGCAATTTGTCTTGTAATTAATACTGTATAATATCAGTGGAGGATGAATTACATCTTACCTTGCACGTATAAACAATATCAAGGTTTGATTGGAATGTCTACTGCTTTTAAAGTCAGAGGAGCAAACTTTTTATTTGTTCACTATACAGCCAGAAAAATAGACACCTTGTTTGCGTGACAAAAATAATCTGAATAATGATTACACGAGATCCAGACTGCTCAGTAGTTTGTTACAACTGTGCAGTAGCTCATTACTACTGTAAAGTATCTTGTTACTACTGTACAGTGTCATGTAGCATGAAGCATGACATGACACTAGTGCACAATAGTAATGAGATACTGTCCAGTCAGTGTCACCAGAAAGCCATTTGGGGATGCAACTATGTAGTATCTCCGGTTACTGCACAGTCAGTGTCTTGTGTCGACGCGGCCACTGTCTAATATTTCTTACATCTGAAACACTAAATTCAGAATCAATTCTAAGAACCTAGAGATAATACATATGGAAGTATTTACCCTATTTATTTGAATAAAGGATGTATTTACTTCACTAGAAGAGAAGGCTTTTCCCCCTCCCGCAGTTAGCATGGAGAAAAAAGATCATCTTATAGTCATAAAAAAGGAAATCTCTTTAAATAATTGTCTATCATTAAACTTCTACCAAAAGCAGCATGTGCTCAGTAATAGAAACCAACTAGAAAGTTGATTAAAAGCAGCCATCACTGAGTGTGACTATAAACAAATGGCCCATATTGGGCAATCATACTGGTGGGAACCTATCCCAATAGGTCACAGCAGCTCATCTGGATAAGATATATGGTAGTACTCACTGAGTTTGGTCCCCCTCAGCACTGACTTTTATTCTAGTCATGGTGAGCTACTTCATTGAATATATTTTTACTTCCATTTCACTCCCACAGCTGAACTGCATCTTTCGTTCCCATTCCCAATTATTCCTATATCTTCACCAGCCTTAAATGTTTGGAAAATCAAGAATCCTTCTGTTGCCCCCTATCTCAGCCTGTCACTTATGGTTAGAATCCCTCCGCCCCTCACCCCCCACCACCACTGTATGATGTGAAGCTGGACGAAGCTGCCCTGTGCTTCATCTGGATATAACTTTTTGGAGAATCCCAAGACTTGCAACAAGAACACCAAGTTCCAGTCATAAATGTGCAGCTATTTAACACATGGATCCTATATGAGGGGTACATGGAGTACATACACATAATGATTAGTGCTAAGCAGTGAGATCACCATGGGTTGCAACTCTTTTGACTCTGGTGAGGCCCAGCCCAAAAAACTAGGTAGTAAATAATGTGCTTTTTGGCTTTGGGCTAATATCATGCATAGCTTGTAATTTATATAAGTTGGTACAAAAGTGCTGCTTAAAGGTGTATTTATGGAGTACCTGAGCTAAAACTTGTAGTAGTTTCAGAAAAAGGTAAAATGCATTAATTTTGAATGAGCTAAATTGCTACAGGCATGTTTATTACAAAGTCAATGTTTTCAAATATTCCCTTCATGTCCATGTGCTCAGGAAAAGAAGGGTCTGACAGTAAGTGGGAGGTAGAAGGGGCTAGAGAGGCAAGAAATTGGAAGTAGAGGCTAAGGGGGCCATCTGACCACTTCTGCCTCTGCATTTATTTTCCCTGCTATAGCAGTGGGAAGGGGACAATTTCAAGGCAATGCTTTAGTAATTAGATTCTATACCAGGAAAGTTATAACACATTTATAATTTTTCCATGTATAGAATATAATTATTGGCGGGGTTGTTTTATACTCTGAGTTATCTTCTATTTGAATGGATATGGTGCACACTTGTTATATAACATCCTTGATGAACAGTCACAAAACACTCAAATGTATTTGTAGAAATACACATATTCTGAGAAATTATGATATAGTGATCTTGCAAGAGATTATGAATAATTTGTTGCAAAACATCTACAAAACTATGCATAGCACTATAATTTAATTGATGTCAATGAAAATGTACAGATCAAATCTGTAAGTTTTAAAATATAAGCATTCCCCAAAAAAACCAAAAAAGTTTCCTTGTGTGTTATTCTGTTACAGAAAAAAAATGATGATTCAACAACATTCTGCCTTTAGGGAAACTCATTGAGTTTGCAGCAACTCTATATGGTTGCAGATAAACAAGTTAAAAAGGGAGTTTCTGATCTACTGGAAATTGTAATATTTGAGACTACCATCCTCCTTCTTCCATCAGTCCCCCGCCAGGTTTGGAATTAGAACCAATATTGACCACTACATTTTCCAAGAAATGCTGTCTTGATGTAGAGTGTATAATATTATATGTAATTCTAATTTTAATTTATACTTTTTAAAATACTGATGTAATAACCAATTTCTCTTACATCAAATAATTTAATTAATTATTGGTATTCTAATTGGTAATTGGCATTTGGTATTTATCTAGTTTTGTTTTAATAATTGATATTAGTAATAGTATTTTGGCTGGTCATTTATATTCTAATTGATATGAAAAACAGCTCAGAATGTAAAATGAAACTTCTGTTCTGATGAAGTTGAATTTCATCCCCCCACCCAAGAAAAATTTGTAAGACCATGCTGATTTCCACAAAATATCTACGTAGTTCCAAGGAATTTGGTTTTCTACCAGAAAAGTGTTCCATCAAAATTTTATGACCTCTACTAATTGTAGAAGTATGCTTACATGTTTCATTTCAGCATCTGGGTTATTAATTTTTTTTTATTTTCAGTCCTTTATTATATTAAAAAAATGGCATTTCTCTCTATACTTTTAAAATTACAGTAGTCTAAAATTCAAACCATTCAAATTAAGTCTACTAGTTGCAAAAACATAGGAAGTCAAGGTAAATGGTAAACAAACAATCAAGATCAAGTAATGCATTAAGAAACACACATGCAGACAACCCAGTTGAGAACTTGGACACTGATTGCAGCATGCTGGGAGAGCTGAAGGGAAATGTATTATCTCACAGATTGTTAGGCTTTCTGAATGACCAGGCAACAGGACCAGCATAAACATACAAAACAACCAATTTTTGTATAAGAGTGGTGGAAATAGTCAGTTTGTTATATTAAACAACTAGAAATATCAATACAGGGCTACAGGAGGATATGCATAGTCTACAGAGCAGCAGGCTTGTATGGATTAATAAAGGACTTAGTTATCTCCCCTAACTAGAAACAGTTGTTAATAAAAGATTGCATCCATGGTAGGATGTGGGTGGCAGGTAGAGAGTGGCTGGAGATAAATTGTGGGAAAAGAAATGTGGAGGAGAAATTGAACAGCAAGAAAGCTGTAAGGAAAAGAGGGAGTAGCTCAGGGAAGCAATAAGGCCTCTGCTTCTTGATACAGGGTGCCTCAGTTGTAACTGGGGTAGGGAAAGAGTCGGTGGGTCTGGGTTTTATCTCTTTACCAGCTGCAGGAGAGGAAGTGATGACTGTGGAAGCAAAAGAACTAAGGATTAGTGAGCCAGATACTAGGGTGAGGTCCTGAGGCAAATAAAGCCTTCTGGACTTTAGGGAGCGGCTTTGAAATTTGTTACCTGAGAGGAGTGAGCCCCTAAATTCTATAGACAGAAGGACTTAAAGATAACAAGAGGCCTTCTATGTGATACATATGGCCACAAGGAGGGTGCTACAGAAACTGGATAGAACTCTTTGGTAAGCAGGGATCCTGGTTTTCTCTGATTAAAAAAAAAATCCCCATTTTTGGATTTTAAAATAGTAACCCAAAATCCACATTTTTCGATGATCAAAATGAAACACCACTATATAGATATAAATATATTGATTGTGTTTCATTTTAATCACAACAAAATGTGGATTTTGGGGTTATTTTTTTAACCTGAAAATTGGGGATATTTTTAATCAGAAAAAACAGGATCTCTGTTGATAAGGACTTTTTAATGCAAAACGTGGGCTTTTTTATTTTTTGAAGTGCCAGCTACTACTGTACCAAACCCCACAACCTCAGGAACTAGCACAGGAAGACAAAAAGAAAAGTTCCCACGTTCATATAGAAAATTGTAGGGAGTAGGGTCACAAGCCAATGGGCTAAGGAGAAAGGAACAGGCACAGGTAAATAAACATTAACATCAAGGTGCATGTATTTAGGAGGTAGGTAATAGGTAATAAGTAGTGATAGCATGGTGAATTCACTCAAGAACAGGTAACAAGTAGTGAGCACTAATATCATGGTATATAGACTGAAAAAACCTTTAACCCTCCTATACCTCTGGAGTTGCTTCAAACCACCATCTGGTTCTGAGAGCGCTCAGTTGCCATCTGCATATGCTTCCACATCTGAGTCCTGCTGCTGCAGTCTGCAGTACTCCTCTGGGATCTCTGGGCATGCATTTCCCTTTGCCGCTGTCCCTCTGCCACTGCATCTTGCTTCCTCTGACCTTGTCTCTACACCCCCCCAGCGTCTCTGGTGCTTGTAGTCTACATACAGTCGGCACAGTTCTGTAAAACTGTTTCCCCCAGGGACTCCTGGGAGTTGCAGTCCAAATACAGTCAACAAGGTGGCTCCCTCTGTTCTTTGACATTCATATTACAGTGCATTACATTTAGTTCACATGGCCATGTCTACATGAGATGCTGACTGCATAGTAACTGGAGTTACTGCATAGTCATGCTGAGGAATGGCTGTTTTGTGATGCTGATTGTGCAGTAGCTCATGACTACTGTGCAGTAGTGTCACATCATGCTTCCTGCCATCTAACACTACTGCGCAGTAGTCATGGTCTACTACGCAGTCAGCATCTCACAGAGATGTGGCTACAGTGTATTATGCTGCTTTAGATTTTTGGTATATGTCTATACTATGCTCTGCAGTGCAGAACAGCAATGAATGAACCAGCTGTAAATGAGCTAGTTTAGATACCAGAAACAGTTCAGCTGCCTTCTTGGCAGGATGAATTTGCCTGTGCAGAGTTCTGTACTGGAGCTAGACTGCCAGCTGGAGTATCTCTATGCTCAACTGCAGACTGCAATGTGGACATATCCAGATGTGCATCAATTAAACAGGAGCACTTAACTTTTGTTATAAGAGCTCCTTAACAATTATTACATGGACAAGCATAAGATAGACTACTGAGATTTCTCCACAGCAGCCAATACATATTTCAAATATAGATGTATGGACCAGAATTCTTCAAATTGCTCAGCAGAACTCTTCTTTCTGCTCACAGCTAAAAAAAACAAGTGTGCCTTCTAGATTACATGACTTTGAAGGCATTGCCCTATGTATCTACAGCAGTGGTTCTCAAGAGGGCAGACTATTTTTAGATTCCTATTTGATGGATTCCTATTTGAAACCTTGGCTTATTTTATAAATCATGGTTTTATGCCTAAAAGTGTTAGCATTGTGTTACATTCCTGAAGAGATCTAAAGGTGCCCTGGCTGAGAATCACTGCTCTTCAGGCATTGTAGGAACTTTTCAATTATGCTGAGCTGACTCAATTGAAGAACCTGCCCTTTTGTATTTTGTATCAAGTCGCTATTAGCTCCTAGTCTGGATGCAGCTATACCACTATAAAGATGGCTATACGTGATATCCAGGGATCTGGGTTTTCTGCTCACTGCAGGAAAACATGGAAAAATATCACGGATTTTCCCCTTTAAAATAGAAAAGCACGGGAAAACGTCTCTTTGCAGGCTGGCCAGGTTCCAGCCTGCAAGAGGCAGCTTGGGGCTGTGGGAGTAGGAGAGTGATTGGAGGCAAGGGGCACCATGTGTATGTGCATGTGCACATGCATGCAGCAACCAGGCAACCATGGGGAACAGCTCCTGCAGCTCCATCCAGGTAAGTCTACGGGGGCAGGGGTTGCAGGGGAGAGGGTACAGGCCACATGTGGCAGGGGGGAGGCGCACAAGCCATGTCAGAGAGGGGAAGGGGCACAGGCCACATGTTGGGTGGTGAAGAAGAGGCACAGACCATGTGTTGGGACGGTGAGGGGGCACAGGCCACATGGTGGAGGGGCAAGGGGACATGTGCTGAGGTTCTTGCACCCGCAAAGGGATGCAGCCGGGCCAGACCAGCTCCAGGCAGGAGCTGCCTCCATGGCCATCACTGCCAAAGTGAGGCACCCCCTGCCTACCCAGCAACAGCAAAGGGCACAACTCCACACCACTGCTGTTGCTGCTTCCACGCCTCATTATGGCGGCATGGCACTCTCTCACCAGCCGGGTCCCACCCAGTGGGCTATGGAGGCAGCTCCTCTGGAACTGGTCTGGCCCAGCTGCAGCCCCACACCCCACTGTGGGTGCAGAAATCTGGGGAAGGGGAATGTGCCCCCCTTCTGCATCACCTCTGCCCCCCTAATTCCCCCACCTTCCCACATGCTGCCTGTGCCCATAACCCCTTTCCCCACAGACCCACCCTGTTCCCCACAAACTGTGGGGAATGGGTCAGGAGTGAGAAACACTAGCAGAGCTATGATGGGCTGTGGTTCAGGAGTGAGGGGCACTGTCAGGGCTGGGGGGGTTATGACTTGGGAGTGAGGGGTGATGACATGGGCAGGGATAGGGCACCAGCATATCAGGGTTCCTGAGCACCACAAAGTAGTGGGGGGTAACCCCCACAGCTGGACCTGTACCTGGTGATAAAGGGGGCAGGGGGGAGCTCTGATTTTCCATAATAAAAAAATCAAAATCAAACATCAAAATATATAGGTATTTAGAATGTATTTTATTATAATGATTGAGGCACTGGTAGGCTTCCAAATTGTTTTAAAATTGTAAATATATCAAACATTGTGTTCAGCTGATGCCTATATATGTGATAGTTTCATTTTAATCATAGAAAAACACAGATTTGGGGTTTTTTAATGAGAGAATTTGAAATTTGTTTTCAGAGAATTTTGGATTTTTAAAAGGAGAAAACCAGGATCCCTGATGATATCCATATATTTAAGGGAATAAACCATTCTGCTGTAAAGCTCCCTTATTTAAATATAGCTATGTATGTAGTAGAGGGTTCAACCTCTTTAACTATGCCAGTATAGAAACTGATGTAGATAAAGAGGTATAACACCAGTCTATAGACAAACCTTTATTGTTGTGGGCCTCCAGCTCACATATGCCCTTTGGAGTAGGCTGGAGTGCACTTTTAACAATCAATTGAATGAAAAGACATTAGCATTTTATTCAAAGGTGGGATTTTAAAAAAATCTAGTGACTTATAATTTCCTGAAGATCCATTTTGCTGACATTTGCAGTGGTTATTACATTCTTACATTTTAGTCAGGGCCAGATTAGTGCATAGGCAAACTAGGCACGTGCCTAGGGCCCTAAGTGAAGAAGAGGCCCAGTTGTGCTGATTTGACATATTATAATTATTGAGTGAAACAAAGTAATATAAATATACAGTATTAAGTACGGGCCCATGAATTGGTTTGCCTAGGGAACCACTAAAGCGTTAATCTGAACCTGCTTACAGTGGTAACAAATTTGGGCCTATAAAACAATGAAATGGAATCTTTCATCCTTTTAAATAAGATGGAACTGGTATAGTAACCAAAATTAGGAATATTAAATATTCTGCTTCTTTGCCATAATCACACTTGTGGATTTATAGCCAGCTGAGGAGAAAGGAGTATAGAAGGTAGAGTCTGTGTCTGACACATAATGGGGTTGCCCTGGTGAGGAAGAAATGCATGGGTTTTCTTGAAGCAAAACCAAGAGGACTAACTTTCACCAGTGCACACTGAGATCTGCAGAGTCAGGTTCAGACAACCCCCACAAATCACAGATTTGATTTCGCCAGGTCTCCCAATGTGGTTTTATTATCAAAACTGGGTTTGAGAATAAAAAAGGCAACAACTGCCTTTAGGTTGTATTTTCAGATATGTGGAGAAGTGGAAGAGCAGGGTTAATTCTTCTGTCTTGTTCAGTCATTTCCCCCTAAGGTTCATAACAAGCAGAAGATTCCATAGGCAGGGCAGCTGGCTTTCTTTGCTGAATTTGAGGTAAAAATGATTTATCATGCAAAGCTTTGATGCCTTTTTGAACCTCTTTATTAAAGTTACCTTGACATCGCTAGAAACACTGCTGCAGTTTTCAAAGCTGCCTTGACTTTAACAAAGCCATGACAATTTACACCAGCTGAAGGTCTGGTGTTTAGTGTTTACAGCCGAACAAATTGATTCAGTTTTTACTTTCTTGGATATAAAACTCAATAGTAGTCACATAACCAAATAATATAAGTGGCCCAGCCATTTGGTGGGCTTCAAATATTCAACCTTCTTTCTGTTCACCCTCCCAGAACTGTCAGGTCATGCCATCGCGTCCCCTGACTGCTGCAGGCTCCTCTATTCCAAATTATGCTCTTGTAGGTGCTGCTGCTAAGCTTTCCTCCTCTCTCTCCCTAACTACTTGATGCATCAAACCTCCAGCGGCTCCTTCTCATGCCCCTACTTTGTGATCCAAGCAGGGGAGGAGTTGCAGCCAGGCAGTTCTTGCCCCAGCATTCAACTCCCAGCCACTTTCTACCCACTCAGCTGCCCGGAGCAATAAGCAGCCACCTGCAGGTGGCCAAGTGGATGGAAGGTAACCAGGAGCTGGAACTTGAACCCCATGTGCTGGGGCAGGAGCTGCCTGGCTGAAGCTTCTCCCTCACCTGGACCAGTGCAGCAGGGCCAAGGGAGGAGCTGCTGGAGGCAGAAGGAGGTGAGCGATACCTGGGCAGTTGCAGCAGCAGCAGAAACAGCCCCACTGGGAAGCTGTGCACACTTTCTGGGGCTGGGGCAGTGTCATCAGCAGGTGTGGGGCAGATACAGGTGGGAGCACAATGTAGGCTGCCCTGGGGGGAGTGGGCAGGGCTTGGCCCTATGTGAAGTGCCATGACAACTTTAAGCCAAAACACACCTGCACCATGTGGCCTGTATGAGGTCTGCTGCACATGCCCCCTGCCTTCCATGTTCCTCCCTACCCCCATCTGGCTCCCAAGACCTAGTGTATGGGCAGTGCCCCCCACACATACCTCCTTCACAATCCCCACACATCCTCAGCCCCCTCGCAAACCCCCACCCACACCTATCTCCCACACATCCTCCCATACACATCCACCTTCCCACACTCCCCCACAATATACAAGTTTGAGCAATTATGCAGTCATCACTGCATAAATCTCAAATCACTCATCACTACTCAAGCATAAATCAGGACAAAAATATTTTTTTAAATAAAATTAAACCTTGTTATAGTAGATGTTTCACTTTTAGTATATGATATATTTTTTAGCTATAAATTGTTAAAATGATATTTTCTGAAATATTTTATGTGTGCGGCCCTCTACTGCTCACCAAAACTCGTTAAGTGGCCCACCAGCTGAAATAATTGCCCACCTCTGGGCTAACTGAACATTGTTATATAGCATCCCACTGGTACATATCTAATCATATGTAATAATAATAGTGATGGAACCCTGTTTGTCTGGGGAAGGAAGAAATAGGGAGCTCTACTTTTAATAGTCTGAAGAGACAGTTGGAGGCAGTTTTTCTGTCATCTAGAAATGCATGTTAAGTAATGCTGATCCATTTGACATCAGCCACAAATGAAGCAAACTTCTGTCAGACTCCTTGGATGACAGTGATTTTTTAATGGAATGCCATACATTAGCTTTTTCACTGTAGCAAGTAGTAACATAAAGGACTTGATTTCATCTTGCTATAAAACCTCTTCTAATCTTTAGGCAGTCCATGAAATTTTCTTTCTTTTTATTTATTTCCTTCCCGTGTTTTCTGTTTTAGCTGCATCTTTTTGACTCTGTCACTTCCTAACCTTAACCTGTGTAACTGCATATTTAATGTTCTCATACTACAATGTTTTATTGTGCACTGTTATTACATACATAGTACCATAAGGTTACAAGCAATTTTAGAAGAGGTAAAGCATACTAAAGATAAAATTAAATAATTGACTTTAAAAGTTTGCAATATAAAGACATATGTAGAGTATGGCTGGAGAGTCAAGAGTGAAATATACTCCAAATATTGTTAACAAGCTGCACAGCAAAGACACATGGTTGCCTTGACTTACATGGCTCTGTTCCACTCACATCATGAAAGAAGACTCAAATAAAAGAGTGGAGAAAGGAAGGAAAGACAATAGTTCTGCATACAGATTTCAAGGCAAAGGTATAGACTAGAATGGGGCTGTACAGAGATTTAGAAGTGTAACAGGAGGTGTCAGAAAGCCCTGTTTCAAGGAGGGGAGCTGCCAGCTGCCATCATCTATTGGTAGAGAGGGATTAAATACCTGAAAGGAGTGAAGATATTAAAGTAATGGATCTCAACTCCTGGGGTCTCACTTTTTAATTGCCAGAGATTTATGACGAGAACCCATACAAAAATGAAGCCAATCTTTATTGGCTCTGGTCCATGAACTGGAAGTTAAAATGATGTGGTCTAGAAGGTCATTGCCCCAGAGAGGAGATGCACAGAGGAGCTTCAGCTTGTGCGGGCTGCACGGAAGTGCAGCAGTTCACTTGGCTTTCAGGCGGGGAGTTAGCTGAATCTCCTTTGGAGGAAAAGGGAAAGTGAAACTTATCTCAAAAGAAGATTCAGCCTGGGATCTTTGAACATGGATTGGAAGCAACATCCCAATAAGTGTGGTGGCTGACAGCTAATTTACCTAAGACAAAGCAAGACAGTAATGCTCGCATTAGCAGGAATGATCCTGTGAAGGCAGCACAAAACAATGGGGATGGATGGCAAGCGGGGATAAGATACTCTGTAGACTTCGTAAAGTTCCCTGAAGTTGTGAATGCAAATGAACTTATAGGCAGTGCATCAGGGAATAAAGATGTCTAACTAAGTAGTGACTACATCAAAGTGGCATTGTAAATTGGGAGGGAACCAGATAGTTTGACTTAGAAAAGAAGAGCACGTATCTCAGGCACTGTACGTGAGCCTAGGAATTGGTGATATTCTACACAAGCAATATCTGGGGTTAATGGTACAACCAGTTAAAAGGCTGGTTCTTCTCTTCAGTGTGGATAGACACTCTGGGGATGTCCACACATGCAAGCACATGTGCTTGCAGCAGCTCAAATAAAAGTGGTGCAAATTTGATCCAGAGCTTTTTGCTTCAGCGCATGTACTCAGACATGCATTTTGGTGTGGAGCAAATTGTACCACTTGGGGCAAAATAACCCTGCCTGGCTCCTCCTGATCTGCAGCCAGGGGGAGCTAGAGCCTGGGGCCAGCACCTCTGCTGTCCCCAGCAGTATAAAAAGTTACCCTGTCCTGGCCCCAGCAGTATAAAAAGCTATCCTGGCAAGTAGCTCAGGGCTACTAGCTCTCAGGCGCTTCTGGGGCCCAGCCCTTGTGCCAGTTGGACTGCTGAAGCAGCCCTGAGAGTTCCCTGCACCCTTTATCCACTGCAGCAGTCCTGCAGTGGGGGCTGCAGCCTGGTTGTGACCTGCTGTGCACCTGCCAGACCTGGGTGGGGACTGCAGAGCCACTAGAGGCATCTGCCCCTCTGGGCCAGCTGCCAGTGGACTGTGGTTGCAGAGTTGGCTTCTGTGTGACATTACTACTGTCACCCTGCCCCACACTGTGTGGGCAGGGCCCCAGTCAGCCAGACAGCAGCCAGACTGCAGGTAAGTGCTGGGGGGTGTTTTTTTTTAAACTATGAGGTGGTGGTGCAGGGATCAGGTGGGCTTGGGGGGAATGGGGCCAGCCATGGCAGGGGTTGGGGACCTCAAGGGAGTTGGTGGGGGGAGGGGCCAGCCTCGGCAGGGGTCGGGGGCCTTGGGGGGGCTGGCAGGGTGAGGGGGCAGCCTTGGCAGGGGTTGGGGGCATCAGGGGGGCTGGCAGGAGTCATGGTCAGCCATGGCAGGGGTCAGGGGCCTCAGGGGGGCTTGCAGGGGAAGGGGCCAGCTGCAGCAGGGGTTGGGGACCTTGGGGAGCTGGTGGGGGCAGGGGCCAGCCTTGGCAGAGGTCAGGGGCCTCAGAGGGGCTGGCAGGGGAAGGAGCTGGCCTCAGTAGGGGTCGATGGCCTCAGAGGGGCTGGCGGGAGGAGGGGCCAGCCAAAGCAGGGTTTGAGGGGGCTGGGGGAGTGGGGGGGGCTGTCGGGGCCCCCCATGGTCCCCTCCCCCCTCCGCCAGCCCCTGACCCCTTACTCAACAACACTGGAGCCCTGGTGCTGAAACACGCAGCCCAGCTACCTGCACATTTCACGAACAGGGCAGGGGGCCAACCATAGAGATGCTCTGGCAGCCAGAGCATCTATTTTTTTCATTTCCACATGTGCTTCTTGCCCCACCTCAAAGGGGTTTGTGGCAGGGCAAGAGGCACATGCATGCTTATCTGGACGCACCTTCTGAGGGTAAAGACTGACCAGCATTTCCATCAATCATCATTCATGGCATGGTATGGGCAGGGCATGGGGGATGGAGGAGCCCTGGAAGAAGTTGAGACTTTCTGCCTTGTTTGAAGTAAGGCAGAAGATCACATGTCCCAAAAAGTACTTTCTTTTTCCACTATATTCTTACCATCAAAGGTGCGGCAAGTGAATACAGAAGGAAAACAGGTGGAGATCCAGGCAAAACAGGACCAGCCATAAGTTACTGAAAGGTTACTGGGAACTTCTGCAGAAAACAAGACTTTTTTTTGCCTGCAGGAATGCTAGCGATGAGATGAATATGATGCTTAAAGGCCCAAATCTTACAGAATTTTTTCACAAAATGAAATATTCTGTTTCTCAAATGGAAAATGTCTTAGAGATGCACTACAGCTTGGGATGCTACTTAACATAATGACAGATCTTTGTCTGGTGGCAAGTTCTCTTGCTATCAGCTTGCTGTGATAAGCCCCAACCAGAGTTAGCCCTTTGCCTAAAGCAGACGTTTGTCCTGCAGTACTAAAGGAGAAATTTCAAATCTTACTCATAACTCATTCTGCTGCAGGCTGTTCTACTAAAGGTAAAGAAAGCTGAGCCTAGTAGCTTAAGCCACCACAGGACTGCCCCTCAAGAAAACTAATGTATTCTGCTGTGTTTGCTTGGGTATGCCACAGCCACAGACATGAACCGCAGTTATAGCTGCATGCACACTGGAATTATGGTTTTTGTGGTCAATGTGTGTTCAGCACTGGGCGTTTTATGAGTGCAGCTCAGGGGTCTTAGAGCTTTACAGTCTTGAAACTGCTTTATGACTTAAGTTGCAGTATATTGTGGAGGAACTTGTCTTTCCTTCTCAGATAGCTTGTGTGGACTCTGCATAGTCTGTTACAGTATATACATATATAGATGTCAAATCACCCAACATTCAAAGAACCTCAACAACATGAGCAGCTGAGTGAAGCACTGTGGTGCTGGGCTTTTTAATAAAAATGTATGTCTTACTTCACAAAAACATGTATATAAAGCAATAAAAACTAAGCTATTCCTGGAAGATGTCAGTAGAGAACTCAAACAGGAGTACTTTCAATTTTGTCCTAAACCACATCTTAGAGAACACAGTTGAAATCATCTTACCTTGCATGACAAAGCATCACATGCAGATTTGATATCTGTAGTGCCAGTGCAAGAAAATACAGTATCTAACTTACCCGTGCCTTTTCTCTGGTGCTCATCTCTGCTGTATCTGAGCACCACTTTTTTTACTTATTTCCAAGACAAAAACTGAAAATTGTCCAACAAGCAGGATAAGGTTTTATTATAACATTCAGTATTTTACACACATACACACAAACACACACACACATATAGATATACATATACGTATATATGTTGTTGTTGTTAAAAAGTATTTTTTAAACATACTTCAGTCATAGATGCAAGTGGCAGTTAGCATGTAGGTAAAGTGGGGATTTTTTCTATTAATAGCAAAATCATCTGCTTGTGATATCCACTATATGGATGGCTGAAATATAGGTGTGCACAAAGAGGCTGGAAGACCGAATCACATTTAGTAGGGCTGTGCGAAGCTTTGGGTGCTGCTTCAATTCGAAGATTTAACCCAATTCAGTGGCCAAATCTGAATCAAATCAGGGGACTAATAAAAAGGTCTGAATTGATTTGAAGTTCTCCGAAACTTTGGAAAAGAAGTTGCACTTTTTCATTTTCACACAAAATTCATGCCTGTGTACTTTTCAAGACAGCTATTTCTGCTCCCTTTTAAATTGTGCCAATTTTGTATATTATTTTGAGCCAGTCTTCTGCATCTAACAGTGCTATTTCTCATTCCGGTCTAGGTATAAGTTTATCTATTCATGGGGCTGAAAAGTGTGTTCCAGTCTATCAGAGGAGAAGTGCGGCAAGCCATTCAGTATCACAGCATCCGCCTGTGGTTAGGCATTCATCGCTCCCACAAGTCAGAAGGTCAATAAAAATGGAAGCCTCATCTTATGGAACTGGTATATCAGCAGTCACTAATGGGAAAACAAAAATCCATCAGCCAGGTAACAAGTCTGCTTAGACAACACGTTTCAGTTTGGTTTATAGCCTGGCATTTGCTACAAACTTTGTGTTCATAATATCAGATCATGCTTGCATGGGAAATCAATATATTGATCAAAGTATCAATAGATTGATATTCATTCTGCCTGTTTTTGGTGTGCTTGTTTACACCTATTTTGGATATCTGATAAAAAACAAGATTTGGGACAGCTAGGTGATTATTTTTAAATAATATCCAAAACACTACCATCTGCTTTGGCCTTTTGCTAGAGAATGCTGCTTTATATAGGCTTACCTTGGGTTAGACACAACACTGAAGTTCTGTAGGCATTGTTCCACAACTCAGGAATCCACCCTGAAAGTATTTTTTAATTGATAATGAAAGCTTGGTGTAGACTGGAAGAGTCTCAAGGATGGAAGGAGCACTTTACACAACCTACTATATCTATATAGTGTTTCTTCAGATATTTTTTGCAAAGATAATGAAAGTTCAAGTTTCCTCTTCAGATAGAATAAGTGGAGATCAGGACTGTGAACTAATAAGGTAGTATTTAGTTGGTTCTCATAATTAAACACTTCAAGAAACTTATTTTTTCTGCAATTAAAAAGGACATTGCTGCAGTACATAAGTAAATGGGATCTACTCTCCCAATTCGTAAGGAATTGTGTGTGAAATAAGGACAATTCCACATGCAACCCCTCGTGTGTTACATCAACATGATCTTTCTAAATATTTAGTAAATGCAGTATACTTACTGCAAAATGATTATGGAGTAAGTTGCTATACAGCTTTTATTGCTGTGAGTTTCAGGTTATGATGTTGCTAACAAAGTTTCATCACTAGATATGGAAATCTCTCTAAGCATTTGTTAATTAAAGTGTTTTAGTAACACATATCCTTGCATATTTTGTCTCTGTTCATTTCTCTATTCTTAGCTTCTATCTATTTTTCCCTCCTGTTGAAATACATGTTACTACTGAAACAATGTAGTTGTATTAGGTCCTCGAATTGCAGCATAATATTAATTGATAATATTTTTTTTATATTTATGAAGTGTTGTGAAATACAGGTTTTATGTAATTATCATCAACATATACATAGTATGAACAACATTTTATTTTTGTACTGATCTCTTCTGTCATCTATTTACTTATATCTTAATATTTACTAGTGTATGTAAGACATAAACAAGAAATATTGATCCTGATTTGGGAAAATGTTCCTTCAGAACTAAAGTCTATGCCATAGTGCTCCTTCCTGAATGGGGGCCACTAGGGATGAGACTTTGGATGACACTTTTTGGAGGAATCTAGTGTCCTATAAAAATATGGAATTAGTTATGCTCCACTATTACAGTGTTTTTCAAGCTTTTTTTCATTTGGGGACCCCTACAAAATTTTGAATGGAGGTGCAGACCCTTTGGAAATGTCAAATGGAGATGCAGACCCTTTTGAATTGTAAATGTGGGTTTTCGCATACCATAGTCATAGAGATCAATCACAGTCATGTGTCACAGACCCATTAGACATGGTTGTTCAACCACAGGTTGAAAACCACTGGACTATTAAAAACCTAGTTCATTAGTAGCCTTTGTAGAATAATAGGCTGTCCAGTTTAGGGCACTGAACTTCTCTGAAGCTAATGTGAACTCAAGCTTCATACAGCTTTGTAGGTCCTGAATCTGTACTAATAAACAGTATTGCTTTTTTCAATTCCACAATAAAGCTATGGTATTGTAATCTGGAACTTAAATGTTCTGTTGTAGATCAGACAAGGTTCCTTGAGTGAATTTGATATCTTTTATTAGACCAACCCAAATAGTTGGAGAATAGTTATTATGCAAGCTTTTGGGTTCAAAAACCCTTCATCAGGCTAAGGAAGCTTCAGCAGTTGGTGTGCGCTCTTCCTGGATGGAATGAAAAGTAAAGAAGCCGGGGGCTGGGCTCAGGAGTCAGTGCCAGACAGATTATAATGTATCAAAAATCCAGTGTCTATGTTTAGTCCATGATCCCTTGTATCCAGGAGGTTGATGAAATGGAGCTCATAGGCTCGTCTCTGGGAAGTGTTGTGTAAGTTTCCCTTGAGGATCAGGACTGAGAGATTGGAGAGAGAG
>JAGPOW010001296.1:56778756-56831791 GCA_030014935.1 Caiman crocodilus
GGTACTCGGGCTGCAAAGCTGACAGGCACAGTCCTTGAAGGGAGATGATCTGTTCTTCCAGTATCCCAAGAACAACAGGGGATGGTATCAGCACAGGAGTTTTCTTCTTTCTTTCTTGAAGCACCCACACCTTTTACAGATTTTTATACCCTCAGTTCAGCTGCTTCAAAGCATCCTCAGTAGTGTAAATCATTGTCTTTTCTATTGACAAGGGGTTATCTGGTTTGGAACATCTCAACAAACTGATTGATAATCAGGAAACACATAAGATTAGGGAGTAATCAAATACTTGGGAGCCAACTTGAAATTCCTATGGAGAGCAGATACACTGATGGGAATCTCATGGTTTTTTCAGAAACAATAGATAGCTTGCAGCATCAGGATTTTGGATTTTCACTTATTCTGAGCAGGCCTCAGCTTAGCATGACTTTTCCAGATCTTACTATAGTCTTTTAACAGACTTAAGATAATTATTGGGGTGTTCATAACCTTTTGTGGAGAGGACTTCCACCAGTTGTCTCGGGAAAAGCATGACAACACCTGTGATTAGGGCTCCAAGAGGCTGCACGCTGTGATGAACCCTTAACCATTGTTCAAATGTTGCCCATACCCCCTCTCACTCGGTCTCTTGCCTCAACATTCCCTAACCCGGCAACGTAGTTTTAGTCAATCAAGTTTAAATAGACCTCCCATAGTGGGACTGGGGAATGTATGACCCAAGATGCCTATTAAACTTAGAGGGGTGTGTGCGTCAGGGGGGAGGAGGGGTGAGTCCTTTGTAAAGCCAGATTAGAACTGGTCTGAAAAATGCTGAGCTGGGTGTATATGAACATGGGTTGATTAACATTTGGAGCACAGATTCCCCATCACACAGTGCTTCCCTGCTTCTCTGGTCTGAGAATTCACTGCAGTCTTTGCTTCAGGCTTTCTGTTCTCCATCTCTCATGTAAATGAATGGTCATCTGGTTCCATCTCAGATGCAAATAAGACCTAGGGCAGTTGTTTCACTCTTGTCACCCCTATCTGGAGGGTCTTAGGTGCGTCTCTCACTTCATCTAAATCAATTTTGTTTATGTAGAGGAGGGTGGGAGGAATTCTTTGTGAGTCAGACAGACTGCATCCTGTGCCAGGGTTGCCCGAGAACACAGAGCTGAGACGTAACAATAACCAACTCCCTCGTTGGTTGCTATTTCTGTGTATATGTTGCTCTTGGCAGCAATTTCATGATAGACAATGTATTTAAGGAGGTTTCCTTGTGTGCTAATTGGGGGAAAATATCTCAACGTGTATTTGACGAACTATGGTCGTTTATTGTCAAAGGCATCCAAAATGAAACTTTCTAATATTTCCCAGTCTATTATTTTAGAAGTATACATGCTCAGAAAAATTCCAACATTTCAACTTTTCATCCTATTTCAGGATGATGACAAACACTGAGACAGTGTAATATATAGTTCCGACCAGTTCCCTCCGATGAGACCTATAGGCTTAAATTTTGAACCATATTAATTTCAGTCCAACAAATTGCAGCTCAATTTTTAAAGGGTGTGCCTCCTATATGCCCTTTTCCTACAACTCTCTCTGTTTCATTTTTGTCTTCTCCTTTATATTTAATTGAATATTACAGCACTAGCTAGCTATGTTGTATAGCACCCCTTTGTGCAAAAATGGTTATGCTAGGATTTTAACAAAAAGGGTTAAACTAGTTTTCTGTTATTTGAGTTGATACATAATAATAATGTTTTGGCTTCTAGTTCTCTCGTGGGGTGTGGGGTGTATAGACAGGCACAGAATATTGCAATTTTGTCTTCTTCACAACTATCCAGACAAGTAAACACGAATTTTGATAACAAAAATAATTGAAAAGTTTGCAGGTGTAGCTTTATTTTTCAGAACATCAGCAAAAGCACCTGTGTTTATAAACAACTTCAGCAAGTAGCAGCATTTTTTTCCACTCAGCTTCACCCAGACATACTGGACTGCATTAGCTGTTATTCAGATTAGCAATGTGCTAAACTAGTTGTCATTGCCTTGCTAGCACAGAAGGAGCCTTTATAATCTATGTCATTTGCAAAAAGCTTCTGCTCTTGACACAATATGTGAGCCAATATGTTCCCCCTCCAAGTATTTAAGGTGAATCATTAAATCCAATCCACACACACATTGGGAAAATGTGATATTCTTCATGTTTAATTCCTTTCACAGAAAGATGAGGCCAGCATTGATATCAATAGTTATTGACTTAATATCCATACCACACTAGCTAACAAAACCCCTACATAACTGATAGCTTCAGATTCACAATTATAGAAGGCATGTCTACACATGCTGATTTGAGGTGCTTTAGCCCAATGTAATGCACATTGGGCATTTGCACACATGCTTGCACCACAGCCCTGGCCACTTTTAAAAGTGCCTGAGGCTGCGGTGTATGCATTTGTATAAATGGCAAAATGTGCATCATCAGTGAGAAAATGGTGGTGGTGTGCTTTTGAACTAAAACACATCAAAGTTATTTTAGTTCAAAAGTGCACCACTGCCATTTTCTCAGTGCTGACATGCATTTTGCCATTTATAAAAATGCACATGATGCAGCACCAAGTGCATCAGATCACATGCGGAGCAGACTCAATTAATTGAGACTGCTCCAAGATGACATGCCTCGAATTTAGGCATGAATAGCCTAAAATCACCATTTTAATGTGCATTAAGGTTATGCATATGGGACTAACTTTAGTCCCATGACAGTCCTTGCACATTTTGTCGATGTTCTTTAATATGTGCACATGTAGAAATGAGCCTAAATCACCTTAATGTGCATTAAGCTAATGCACATTAACTTAGGTGCACCTAAATGCATGTATAGACATGCCAAGAGTGATTTAACAACTGTACTTACTGAAAAGCCAGTGAAGGTTTATGTGCACAGGGATAATTCATCCACTCCTAAAGTGAAGGACAGCTCTGGTGGACACAGATAGTTATTTTGTGTCATTAGTACTTTACAACAAGTTATGGTTATTTTTAGGTAGAGATGTGGAGAAAAATTTCTTCAGGTGAAACTACAAAGTATTTTACACTTTAGGTAAAATGTAAATACCCAAGTTGGAATTACTATTACTCTTGATCAGTGTTGTTCTTCTAAAGACACAAATCCTCTGTAAGAGAAATATCTACTGTATAGCATACCAATCATTTGCTAATCATAATCCATTTCAGGGCTGAAGTTCAGCTATTACAAGACAGCTTGTTTGCTGCCAAAATAATAAAGTCAAACCTGAGATCTGAGAGAAGTCACTGGTCAGCTATGTCAGTGGCAGAACCCTTAGAAGCAGCAAGTCTCCTTTTCTTTTCTCTGTGGTGGTCTGATTTATTTGTACTAAATTATTGCAATTTGTGGGAAAAAAAGACTAGAGAAAACAAGAAAATTAGTCTTTCTGTTTCAACTAATAAATGGAAGCCACATGTAAAAAGGCAGATGTACTGCTTGTGAAAGCTTGGCTGGTCCAGTGAACTGAAATATCAGTTCAGTTCCCTGACATGCTTTCAGAAATGGGAAGTTTGGGAAATGCCAACACTTACATGATTATATATTTTTTAAAAAGAAATAAACAACTTTTGAGAAGCACAGACAAATTTTTCTATGTACTCAAGTTCCACTACTTGCCATGATATAGTTAGTTACAAATGTACACAAATCAGGAGGTACTTACACGGAATTTGTGTGTATGTTAAAATATACAAACTTCTGAAAATATGACTGAAAATTTATACTGTGCAAAAAAAAGGGGGGTGTGTGGAAGAGAAGTTTTAGAAGTGAGTAGTCCATGTGCTAAGTCCTATGTGGTAATTGGATAGAATAGATACTTTGTAGTAAGGCCCTGATGTAGCAGAATGCTGAAGAGGGTTCTTAACTGAAAATAAATGGATAAACTCATCCCCTTCAGTGGAACTATTCATGTGAAAGGTTAAGCTGTGATTAAGTGCTTTGCTAAATGATCCATTATTATAAAATATTGATCGAGTTCAGCTCATTTTAAAGCTTGAGGGACATTTATAAAATAACTTTTAGTTTATAATTAAATCTATATTTTTTTATTTTGTTTGATTATTTATCTATCCTGGATTAATGGAGTACCTCCAAGGAAAAATAAAAGAAAATCCTGTACTGATTTATGCTTAACAGAGTCAATCAATGACATGCTGTATGCATTTACACATGCAAAAAATGTGACTGAGTATACACTGGCTCAGTCTGAGCTGGAGTAAACTAATCCCAAACATCACCATCTACATGTACATTTAAGCGTAGTAATTTACTGCCCTGCCAGATACCACTTGTAGCTGATGGGACTATCTGGCAACACAGTATCTATTGCGTCCTAATTGATGTGCATCTGTAGATTGTGATGTTTTACTGTGCAGCCAATTAGTCTGCTGTGCAGTAAAGCATTTTGTGTAGAGGCACGCACTGTGGCTGAATCAAAGTGTGAAGATCAAGGTTTTTACTTAGTTAACAGATTTCAGTTCAACTAAAGCATCAAATTAAACTAAAGAAAAATCTCAGGTTTATGCTCTTAAAATGTTGTTTGTTACTTAAAATTTCATATATGCTCTACTTCTGTTACAGTGAGTCTCAACCACAGTGCTGTGAGATCCTTTCAAGAGTGCTCACAATATTAGCACCATCAAGTGTGCAAACATAAGCCACAAGATTTCAAATAGATTTCACAGGCCAAGCCATACAATCAGAGGCATGCCCAGAAATAGTAGTGACACAAATTTGTGTTACTACTTTGTGCCACAAGGCACACCCCTGCCTGTGCAGGGTCCTGCTGCTCCATGTGCTGCAGGGGGGTGGCTGGGACACAGGATGCCTCAACAGGGGCTAGCCATCCCCTGTGCTGAGGTACCCTGTCTCCTGGCCAGCCCTGGGCTGTCTGCTCCCCCATCTCCGCATGCTGTTCAGCCCCCGTGCTGGAGACAGGGGAGTAGCCAAGGCAGGGCTGCCTGCTCCTATGTCTTGAGGCACCCTCTGCCCAAACCAGCCAGGGAGTGATTGGCTGGGGCACAGGGTGCCTCAGCATGGAGGCTCCACATCAAGCGGAAAAGGAAGAATCGGCAGCCCCGGGCTGTCTGCTCCCCCATCTCTGCATTTGCCCCAGCACTTGCCACTTTGGCTGGGTTGAGCCATTTTTTTACAGGATTTTTCTTTGCTACTGGGATATCCTGGTAGTAAATTTTCCCTAGCAGCACCAATCCACTGGTTAATTTGCAACTTGTGAGTTCGCGACGCTGCAAAGAGGCTTGTAGTACAACCAACCACATGTGCCTACACATCCAGATCCAGCAACAGTATCCAATCATTTTGACCTCTTGTGGTGCATCCAGATGAGTGCAGCTGTGTGGTATGTGGCACTGCAAACATGCCTACAGCACCACATAACACACACTGAGGTGTTCTCCATGCTGCAAGGACATCCTGCCTGTACGTACACTGCCCCATTTTTTTTTCCATGGGTTTTTTTGCCCCCTGGATATGCACAGTGCTGGTCCCAGCCTCCCCTACCACCCCCGGTAGGGCATGGGACATGGCCTGGGCATCCTTCAGGGACAAGTGGCATGGGACATGGCATGAGCATCCTTCAGGGACAAGTAGCTTTGGCTCAATGTGCACCACTACTACTTGTCCCTGGGAACCAAAAGTCTGCACTTGTTTGGGTGCCACCTGAGTCATTTGCAAACAGAAGAATCTGTCTATTATTTTATGCATTAAAAAAATGAGTGAAAACTAAGAGCTGGCATTTTCTGACAGGTGCTTTGAATCTAAAAAGGTTGAAAATCACTTCCAGCATTTCAGGAAGTTCTCCATGTATGTTCCTTAAGATAGATTTGTTATTGTAGCTGTCATGAGACAGCAAGTGGATAATTTAGCTTCTGAAGCAAGAGAGAGATTTTAAAATTATGGGCTGGATGCCTCCAAAAAGCATTCACCTGGAAAAATCTGCTGTTGGCTTGTGGTGATAAAGACCTTGTACCCATGGCCTGTCAAAAAGATCTGCCTATCTGGGAGCCATTTATCTTTAAAGATATCAGAAAGCAGGCAAAATGCACTTATGGATGCCAAAAGCAACTTGCTACAGTGGTGGTCTGGGAGCAGGATATCTGGCAAACTAAAGAGATCTTTCACTTCATGCAAGCAAAGTCCATTGATAGCTTTGAGCTTAGACCCCTAAAACTGGATGGGAAATGTGAGGTTAGGTGTTGCTAACTCCCAAAGGATGGGTCCCTCTAAGGACTTCCTTGCAATTTCTTTATTCTCATGAGAAGAGAAGAGCAAATTATCTTTATATGGCTGGTTGTTCCTCTATCACCTAGATATCCCTTCTTGCAGAAAACAAATTCAGCATCCTCATCTATGAGAGGGACTGGGTGGGAGAGAGTCAAGATTCAGCAATTTTCCGTTGTTAGCAGCACAAAGGATATGGAAGAAGAAAGGCTGCCCATTGATTTTTATATTTTTTTAGTTTAATTAGATTTGGGAGGTTACAGTGTTGGCAGACTGAGATTTGTTCTTCAGTTCATGCTGGTGGTTAACCAAATATTAAATCATGGATGACTGACAAAAGATGATGTCTCCAATTTTGTCTGTGTCACTGAAATCTGACTGGATGATACCACTGGGCTGTTTTTTTACAGTTGAGCCATGATTCAGAGACTTTGTGAGCCAAAAGAAGAGTGAGGGTGTGCTGTTTGCATTTAGACTGAATAGCATAGAGCTTTCTATACCAAAAATGAATCGTATAGAGCACAGGGTGGTCTTTTCCTACAGTGGGCCAAAATGGCTCACCTCAGGTTGAAGGCAGGGCAGTGCTAGGATCCAACTTATGCTATCACTGCTGCTTCTCTTTTCCACCCAGCTGCAGCATTGCATGGGAAAGCTCACCTGCAGCATGGTAAAAGACCTGCTGCCAGACATCAACAAAGCCCCACTTTCATGCACCACATCCAGTGGCTCCACAGGCTCTAGGTTGATAACCTGTGATATAGAGCACTGGAAACTTTGGCTTCACAGAAGGAAATGGGGAGATTCCTGTTTACTTCAGTGGAGTCAGGAATTCATTATAGATGCATGTGCTGGCATGGAACTCAAATGGGTCTACTTTCAGACTATGCCTAACCACAAATATACCATGCTGGTTAGCAGCACCATCAAATATACTGCGCTTTTCAGTATAGGAGACCCTGTGACCAGAAGTAGTGTAGCCACAACCATACTATTCTGATAGCAAGTTACTTGGCACTGTCATTCATCAGTGCTAATTATCCTTCCCTGTCACTGCATAGATGAAGCTGGTCAGCTTCCTATCAGGGGTTAACATATGTGATACAGTATGGTGTATGTGGGCATGCCACTTCTAGGAACAGTAATAAGTGTGCAATTCAGACATGGCCTCAGGGCATTGATTGGGCTGTTGTGCTGAAAGTTCCTGCAGAAGCTCAGGAAATTCCTTATCATAGTCATGATAGAGATACTAAAGATCATAATGCTTTGGAACATTTAATGAGGATATCTTTTCCTGATCATGGTACTATGGCTAATAGTTAGTTGTTAGTACAGTCTTGCATCTAGTCATTGCAGTGGTGTTAGAGGCTCGTCAATTGAAGATTTTGCTCATGTTAAGGTCTGACCAAATCAGTCTGCTTTACAGATAACCTGTGACAACTGAAGCAGAAGGAAAATAGCTGGAGCTCCAATGATGGAGAAATTTATTTTCCTATATGGAAAAACCTGATTTGCATCCCCACTGTTGGGAGGAAAAGTGGTATTTTTATTGCTTAACTATTTAGAAGTTGTGAAGTTGCTACCAATCCCAACTATATTCATGGTCTTTCTGGAATGAGGGCTGTAATGTGGTACGGGTGAGTATCTTTTGAGGATCGGGTTATTTTGCATTTGTTGTTGTGTGACTGGTTGATTCTAGCTGGGAAGTAAGTAGTAATGCTAGACTGCTGGATTTGAGGATAGTAAAAGAGAATATATTTTACTATTTGTCAGAAGTTGATAGTTTGGTATTTTACCTTTTCTTTAAGCTGAAATTAATTGGCAATAAGAAACCACTTAAATAAGGGATGTGGGGCTCCCTGTGGACTGACTCAGAGCAAGGAGCAGTGTTGTCTGGCCTGCAAAGTTGCTTATAAGGCTGAACATTTGTCAGCACGATGAGCAGTAGCTGCCATGGCTCTAGGAGCCATGACATTGAATGCTGCTGCTGCTCACCCTACTACCAAATTCCTTCCCCCCACACCTTCCACAAGCTAGATGACATAGTTCCATGGGCTGGAACTAGCCTTTGACACCCTTGACTTAATAGTTTGAAAGTATAATATTTTTCTGTTAAGAAACAAAAAAGACCAAGGCAGATATCTCTTCAATCTGAGATTTATATTTCAAAAAGGCAACAATTTTAAAGTGTGCCATATGCTATGTTGCCTTTTATCATTTGTGCACCCCAAAAAAGTTTTGAATGGAGGTGAAGACCCCTTTGGAAATTTGAATGAGGCTTTGAATTGTAAGTGTGGGCATTTACATACTTTTGATTGATCGTAGTCATCTTTCATGGACCCCCTTAAACATAGTCTGCGAACCCCTAGGGGTCTGCAGACAACAGCTTGAAAACCACTATCCTTCATCATTAAAAGTTGTTCCTGCTGCAACAGACAGGACTACCTTAGAAGAATGAAGAAGAAAATTGCCTTTGATAATAATGGGGTCCTCTCTTTGGAGCAAAAAAAAATGAAGCTAGAGCAAATATGAAACAGTTTGAATGTATAATATTTTTCTGTTAAGAAACAAAAAAGACCAAGGCAGATATCTCTTCAGTCTGAGACTTATATTTCAAAAAGGCAACATAGCATATGGCACACTTTAAAATAGGACTGGATAATTTTGTCAATAGGGATATCATTTGTTGGAAGCTAAAATGCTAAAATAATAAAAGCCTGATCAAATTTCAAGCTTCATGGCAAAAGAAAATTGAAGAGGTTAGGAAGAAATGTTTCCATTGTTGTCAGAGCTAGATGATCGACTTGCTGCAGGACACCAGGGAGGAGAAGGTATTCATCGCGTTCAGAAGCATGATTGGCAGCTAATTATGGAGAAGGGGTATTGGACAACATGGGCCAATTATCTGATTCAGTATGGTAACTTATGTGTTTCTAATTGCTGTGTTAAGGAATATTTCCTTGACCATTGTAATTTTATGTTCTACAATACTTCTTCATGTATTCATTATTCCAGTGTATCACTTTTCACAGATGCATTTATGATCAGTAACTTTTTGGTGCTCCACTTTAAAATACGCTATGTCCAATAGCCACTTCTCAGTTGTTAGTGGTTCTTAGAATTGTCAAGACACAGCAGTTTAGAGCCTGTATTCAGTATATCATCGTACCTATGTACAGTATATCATCATGCCTCCAAAAAGGTTTTGCTCTGCTCTTGATACGCAGCTGTGCTTTTCTTTATGTTGGAAGGTCTAATTTACAAACTGCCTACCTAACATGTACATGCAAGAGAGGCATTTAAGCTTGCAAAATGGGTCAATCGTGCACCTATATACATGTGCAAATAGATTTGAAAGTGTGACCACTTGCCTATATCTTTGTCTATAAAGTGTTGCAGAAGTGTGTAATGCACCAGCACATACCTAGACAACAGCGACAACAACATTTGGATCATACAAACCTCTTTCAAACACACTGCAATGCTGTAGCACTTCATACATAATGCAATTGCATCATGCTGTCACATATAGGAAGTCTTGTGGCATGAGCTGATCAACATCCTGTTTCTGCTCTATACTTCCTGATGCCTTATTGCTGTCTTGAGACTTCATTTTGTTTCACGTATTAGCGTGTTTCATTTTAATTAGCTATTGTGGTGGCATCACATTGTTTGTACTACTACTTCATTCTCACATACTGGAGTTGGTCTTGTGGTTGGTATGGTGAGAATAGCCTCATGGAATGATCATGGCATGTGTCCGTTTCGAGGAGTTCAGCCGTGGTGTCCGTCAGTGGTTGTGCGCTGCATAGCATTTTATGGCTTTTGCTCTTTTGTCTCAAATGCATTGAGGAAAGCCCTGTCTGTGCTGTGTTATGCCTGCCTTTTCTGGAGGAATGTTGGCTTGGATGGGGAAAAAGATTAGGTAGCTTCATTCTTTGTAAAGCTTATTCCACTTCTCAAGTGCCCCTTTGCTGGATATTCTGCTGCACTCTTGCAATCTCCTTCAATTTCTTCAGTTTCTTCAGAAGGAAGAAAGGATTTGCAAGGTAACTGGTTGGAAACACAAATACCAATCGATCCAGATGCGCAGAAGAGAGATATGGACTTTTCAGAAATTCTTAATGCAATACAAGAAAGTAAGTTATACTGGATCTAAAATCAGATGCATTGCAGAACAGCTCATTGAGATGAGTCTATATGATATGTAATGGCTGGATAAACTAAAGAACTAAATAGTAACTGCATGAATTCGAACCTAATGGTTCAGTAGGTAATTAAATTTCATCAGGAAAACATTAACAGAGGAGCTGTAATAAGATTTGAATTATTATTTACCTAAATGTTCAACTGTCATAGACTTCTTGAACAAAATTTGCTAGAAATATTTAGGAGTTAAAAAAAGTATTCACTCTTGACACTGCTGGCCAAAAAGGAAGAAATGTTAATACCCTGTGCCCTATCATAATCTAGGATCTGTGTCTGGGCTTGCATTTCAAGTGGTTCCAAAGTCCTAGAAACATTCATGCCCATTGATGTCTACTTATGCTAATTTAGATTGGATACTTAATTGCTGTAGATACTAAAAAAACAGCTTTTACATCTTTGTATGAGATTTCGTTCCTTCTCAAGCAAGTGAATGTGGTTCCTTATTTGTTAATTGGCTTTAAACTGTTATATTTCTTTCCAGTGGTAAGAAGCATAACCAATAAAGGGATTTCAACAATTCTTTAAAAAAACAGTAGCACTCATCAGACAACCTCTATCTCAGGCTGGTTTGCCAGAACAACAATACCTTTTTTGGATAAAGAGGCCTATTACACTTGAAATTTGGAAGAAAATTATTTTAGTAACAGTCTCTTCACAATTTATTCTTCCTACAGTTTCTTAACCCTTTGCCTTCTGCACCCTGCAGACTGGGAGGTAATTCTCATTTTTAAGGGATAAGAACCAAACCACAGCAAAGCTCCTTCATGTACTATGCTCTATGAAAGTAAAAAAATTGGGTAGGAAGGACTACCAAGTCACCTGGAGGCCTGAAGCTCTGTGGAAACAAATATCATAGCAGTATTTGCATATTTTATACACAGTTGTCTGTGATTTGCTCCGTAAACACCAGCTCAAATGTCAGCTGAGAGAAATCTCAAGAACTCAAGTAGGAAAAACATAAATAAAATTTTTAAAACTCTGAAAACTTTTCTTCTTTTCTTTTTTTGCATATGAATTAAATTTGCAGTGTCTTCTGAATCTAAATAGCTTGAATTTTACAAGTAATTCTCCATAATTGTGTGAATACTTACTTTGGCCATGGACCAAACAAAACTCACGGTTCAGAGTCACTGATGCTTTAGTGATAGCCTGTGTTCTCTTATTCAGGGTTTTGTTTTAAACTGGTTGTCCTCAACAATAATTTTCTACAAAGAGAAATAACTACTTAATCTTCAAATACAACAGGATACACAAGCATATCAAAAAATACCCATATTTCTCTCTAATTTTATCATAAACACTAAGAACCAGACAAACTTTTCTCTTATTCTTTTAAATGGAAGTGACATTAATTTGGGGAGAATGTAAGTTCAGCCATAACAGCAGTGAACTGCTTGGCTGCCTGATGAAAATTAATCATCTCAGTGTTCACTCTTCCATACCATAAATTTATGCTAAATTCTATGAGTATTTTTACACGTGCTCCAGAAGGCGCAGTCGGCACTTTAACTAGTGAGACGTGCTAATTAAAAGCTCCTGAACTCATGTATCAGTGTCCTCTGCACTGAAAAATGGTGGCAGGGCACTTTGAACTAAAGTTCATTGAACAAGCTTTAGTTCAAAGTGCCCTGCCATCATTTTTCAGCATGGGGACACTGATCTATGTGAAGCCAGAGTTTGCTGGAGCACATTTATTTCTGTGCTCCAGCAGACTCCATTAAACAAGTCTACTCCCTTCTGTCTCCCTGCATATCGATAGGATCCCTATGTGCTTTCAAAACTGACATAACATTTCTCCTGAATAACCCATGTCTTCAGACCTTAAAATCATAGATTCATTAAAAAAATAAGGCTGGAAAGTTCTTCTAGTCCAACTTCCTGCTCATGGCAGAATCATCCCTGATTAAACAATCTCAGTCAAGTGTTTGTCTAACTTTGCATTCTTCCCACTTGGTTTGGTCTGTTGTTCAAATACAGCGATTATCAAGGTACGTTGAAACTATCATCATTTTTTGTGTCTGCTTGAGAAGGAGTAGGCTGAAGAATATTATGAGTAGATGGGCATAGTTAGGCTGATTTTTATGAGAATGGTTAATATGATGAGTCATGCCATTTGTGTCCATCTCTTACTAGCAATAAGTATGGGTTTCATAGTTTCATGGTTGGTAGGGTCAGAAGGGACCTAAGCAGATCATCAAGTCCAACCCTCTGCCATGGGCAGGAAAGGATGCTGAGTAGTATAATTCTGAAGACATTGGATTGTAAACATTTCAGTAGTCTCTTAACCTACTGCTCCTCCTTTTTCAAATATTTATTATTTTGAAAATCACAAAATATTTGCTATCCATACTTAAGTTTGGCTTTTTCCTTTACAAAAGGAAGCTTTTGAGACTAGACCTATGTCTGTACTCCCAGCTGACCATGTTAAAGAGTGCTACAGCAAGACACAGTACTCATAACAAGGTAAGGCTGGAAGGGACCTCACAAGGTCATCTAGTCCAGCCCCCTGATCAAGGCAGGATCATCCCTAACTAAAGCACCCCAGTCAAGTGGCTATGTAACCTACCCTTGAAAATTTCCAAGGATGGAGATTTCAGTTTCCAAAGGTAGCCTGTTCTAGTGCTTGAGCACCCTCATCATCAGAAAGTTCCTCCTTATCTCCAATCCCCTGCTGAAGCTTGACACCATTGCTCCAAGTCCTGCCCCCTATAGCCACAGAGAAAAGCCCATCTCCAGTCTCTATAATTGTCCTTCAGGTATTTGAAGATGGTTATCAACCCCTCCCCCGCCCCATCTTCTGTTCTCCATATTAAATAATCTTGGTTCTTTCAGCCTTTATCATAACTGTTGCCTCCATGTGCGTATACCTGAGATGCTATAGGTGGCACCGGTTATGGCCCAAACCACTTTCTCAGGTGTGCTTTATGGTAGAAACCCAGAACTGCATTAAGAGAAGTTACATCGCTTCCTTCCCAGCAGAGATCAGGAGTGCCAAGCTTTGTAGAGACACTACCTCCTGTGGTCCTCTGAGAGTGTAAACAGTGTCCATGTAACATATGTTGCATTTGGAAGCCATTACCTCCCAAGTTCCCTTGGCACAAAGTATCACACTGTAGGATTGCTTTATATGGTTGGACTGTCTAGGGTGGTCCAGCTGGCAGCCCAGGGGCCACATGCAGCCCATAAGGGGCTAAATTGCAGCCTCTGGGCTGCTTCCTGGCTACCATTGCTCCCATCACTCTGGGTGAAACAGCAACTGGAGTTTCTGGTCTTCCCACTTCCTCCTTTGACTTTTGTTGCCTGTTCCTACCCCAAGGTGCACCCAGGGGAGCTCAGGGTGAGCCTGGGGCTGCACAGGTGTGCAACTCCAGGTAGCTGGGGAGGTGGGAGGGTGCATGGTGAAGTGAGGGGGGATGCACATGGTGTGTTGTTTTTGGAGTCCTGGCTCACCCTGATGTAGTCTATGAGCATGCAACCTCTGATGGTATAACCCATGGAGTGTTTGGTCCCTGGCCATTTAGAAGTTGGACAACCATGGGTTATATGCACGCACTGGATAAACTGAGTTTACCTATTTCTCTGACGACTAGTTATAAATAATTGAAATTCCTGGAAAATATTCTCAACTCTTTAAAAATTTGCAGGCCTTTTATGGCATTGAGTAAGAAAATATTTGTAAATGATTAATGAATGTAACATGCATCAGGTTACATCCCCAGAGCTTACATCTAGTTCATCAGTTCCAGCAGTTTAAAATGAATGAAACTATACAGAGGATTAGTTAAGAATTAACTCCTTTTTTTTAATAGGAATTTTGGTGCTGAAGCAAGGTGCCATCTTGATAGTCCTGAACACTGAGATCCTTTATTATGCATAGAACACATGCAGCCACCATAGACAATACAAGCTCCATATCTCTTGTAATTTGGAAAGAACATGTTTCACCTGTGAGAGTAGTTCATCCTTCATGCCCGTGAGTTTGTGTGATTACCAGCTGGCTGTACAACTAGATTTGCAAAAGCTAGCCACACATCTGAGAATGTCCTTGCTCCCTGCAGTTGGACATGAATAGCAAATAATTAGAACATAGTGTAGTTAAATGTTCCTTCTTGGCTGGTTGGACTGATTGGTCTTTGTTACCTTTATTCAATGCAAGGAACATAAAAATTGATAGTGAGAACGGTTCTTGCTGCTTTAAGATCTATGTCTTTTATTATATTAAAGTGACTTTTTCTGGGCATTTTCTTTCTTTCTGGACCTATTCTATCTAACTTTTTGCTAGCTAGCTGGACCTCTGTCTTATTTCTGGACTGCCAAGTTTTTGAGTATTCAGCAGCACTTCTTATTTTTTAAAACAAAGATTTCAGTCTATAGTCAGGGGCAGATTAATGTACAAGCCTGTAGGGCCTGGGTCCAGGGGTCCCTGCAAATCAGTTGTCTTCTGGGGAACCAGGAGTAGCACAGCCAGGCAGGCATCTGGGGCAGGCAGCGTGCACCTCTTCCACTCTGGCCAGGCCAGGGCCAAAAACTAGGGAGCAGGCACAATGCTCTGTGTAGATGGTGGTGGCTTCCCAGGGCTGTCTCTTGCCAGGAGGCCCCATAAGCAGCCACACTCACTCCCGCTCTCTCGTGTCTGTGGGTGGCCAACAGCACCATTGCCACTGGGACAGGATGGTATAGGACAGCCCCGCTCTGCCCCACCAGGGCTGGCAGAGGAATAGGCAGGCATCTGGGGGTGGCATGGAACACATGCCCCTCACCCATCCCTAGGGATGCCTCACATCTGGCTGACCCCCTTCCTGGAACACATCTGCAAGCCTGGGGGTAATGCCACTACCACCAAGTCTGGACTGATCTTGGATCTGTACCTTCTGGGAAACACAGGCCTAGTAGTCCTTGAAAGTACTTGACCCACTGCAAGAACTTGGTGTGCTTCCCTCAGTCTGAAGCACAAATAGTGGCCTCCCTTAGTCAGCCGAACCAAGGGGACCCTGAGGCATAAGCTAGACCCTCTCCCAATAAGTCTCCCATGCTAGGTACAGAGGAGAACAAGGTGTAGGTCTGGAATATGGTACAGGGTACAGCAATATCAAATAAATATCTTAGAGCAAACATTGGCACAGTAGCCTTTAATTAAGCATCTGTGTTATCTAGTTAGATCCAAAGTAGCTTACAGATATCATCCAGAGGCAGGTGGAGATTTCCTTTGGAGGCAAACAGTTCCTCGACCATGATTTTCAAGAGACGGAGAGAGAGAAAGAGAGTGTTTCAGCTGAGCTAGTTTCTCTGTGAGTCTTTATCATGGCTGCTGCCCCCCCCCCCCAGGCAGTCCTCAACTTTTATAGACCTTATGACCTCATTTACCTGATCCAATGAAGGCCAGCAGCTGTTGGCTGCTAGCCAACCAATTTGAAATGCATCACTGGTTGCCAGGTAGACTGGCAGCCTCTAGCCCCCTCCCAGTCACGATAACATTACTTAAAACAATAAGGAGTTTAAGCCCCCACCCAGGTGTGTTAGGCCAGTCTCACAGGCAGAGGGAGCAGGTTTTCCCCCTCCCTCAGGAATGTATCCAGCTCAGGTTACAACTCAGGGTTACCTGAAACTGATGAAACCAGAGGTGTCTGCCTTCTGCAGTGGCCATGGTAACCAAATTGTCAGATAGCAGAGTTTGGGGAGAGACAGAGATTGTATTCTGCTGCATACTAGTAACTTAAGACTGACTTGTGACCTGTCCTCTAGTCCAAATCTACTTGCTATCTACATTAAAAACATGTCACCTGGTGGTATTCCAGCTCATTTCTAGGCATTTTCCTGAGCTTCAGAGCCTAAAGTTAAGCATCCCCTTAGTCTGCAGTGTATCTGGAGCTCTCACGGATGCTTCTGGCCACAAACACAAGAATTCCACACTACAAGGAATGGAAAAATATTTAAAAAGTAAAGTAAAAGTAGCAACCATTTTGACTGTAGCTTTATATACTGGGCATTTATACATGTGCTCCAGGAGTATGCACAGGAGGGAGGGGAGGGTGGACATTAATTAGAGTGTCTCTGAGAGCCACTAATTAAGGTGCCCAGAGTGTCTTGTGTATCAGCCTCCCCACACTCAAAATGGTGGTGGGGGTGCTTTAACTAAAGCTCATTCTATCGCCATTTTTAAATGCAGAGACGCTGATACACAAGACACTGGAGTGCAGTAATTACCATGTGTAAGTACACTGGAGTCACACCAGAGCATGGTAATTACAAATTCATCCGTTTATAAAACATCTCTTGAATAACTGTATACTCCTGACTTCAGAGCTCCTGTTGTGGACCATAATGATTTCTTTCAAAATATTAGCCTTCTCTTATTACTATAAGGAAAAACCTATTGCTTTTCCAAATACTTCAGATGGGACAAAAATACAGTGGCTGAAGGAAAATTTCATGTGGGTAGATTCCCAGTAGTTTTTATGTTGTTTTGATTTACTCATTTTTTCTACTTTACATGGAAGTGTCTTCAGATAGATTTCTAAGAAATAATTACTATTTAATTTCTGAATCATGATAAAAATTATTTGGAATGTGGAATGTATAGATGGACCTTCTTGCAGAAAGCAGATTTTAAATTGTATTCCATATGCTTGCTCAAAACTTGAATCTTTTCCCTATCATCTGGTGTTCAAAAAAAAAATCAAGCGAAAGTTATAAAAAATTTAGTTGTTATGGTAGGGCCCAAAAAGATTTTGCTGTAAATATTTGAACACTTCTAAATTGCAGTGGGGTTTAGTGTAAGTTGGCACAAATTATATCTTTTACATCCAGGAGTTTCCTGTCAATTGTTTGCTGCACTGTGGCATCCTATAGGATTTTTCTACATTAGTGTAAAAGGCGGTGGAATAACTGGTCTTAAAAAATGTCTAATAGACAATGTAAGCATCACTATGAGCATCACCTGCTGTCTTCCAAAGAGCTATCATTTGAAACTTAATAGCTAGAAATATTTGTCATCCATGCACTTCAAGCTGCGATAACCAGTAATATAAGGAGTATTAATTAGGAGAATGTGGCAAAGTGCGGGTCCCTGACCAGCTACATTGCTAGTTTCCCCATCTGCCTCTGGGTACACCGTCCACCTGTGTCATATGCCATGCCTTGTTGTTACTTAATTGAAGTGTTAATTAAGGCAGGAGGCTGCCCATTCTTTCCCCGATACCAGGGGGTGCTGTCTATGGCTCCATTCTTCCCCTACACCACAGCCCAAGCCTCACAGATAGTATCCCGATGACACACTGCTCCTGGCCTACAGCCAGACCAAGCTTAGGCCTCATTGTCATGCCTCAGATGCACACACATTCATACCACCCGTCTCTTACCAGGTCCTCTCACACTCCACACTGTCTCACAGAGTCTCTTTCACGCACCAACAACTTGTACTGCCTTGCTCCCTCTTGGAGTGGGCCCTTTAGGCCATAGGCTTTAGTTAGCTCATGCCTTGGGTGGCAGATGTACTGTCTTTTGGGCCTCTCCAATGATCCTCACCGGGGTAGTGGCCAGTCAATTACCCGACCAGGTCTAAGCTTGTCATGGCCCCTTCCCGGAGCAACTCTGTACACTCAGACAATACTGGGCTCCCAGCCCTCTGGTTTTCCCTGTCACTGGGGCTCCTCATCTCCATCCCCTCACTGGGGTCTCCCCCACACTGGGGCTCCACATCCCTGCCTCCCCACTGGAGCCACTCCCTCCCTGGGGCTTCACATCTCTGCCCCCTCACTGGGGCCATAGGGCTTCTTTCCTGGGTGGGGCTCAGGTGGCTGTAGCAATGCCTGGCCCCTTCTGGGTCTTGCCCTCACAGGGCTCAAATGGCTGCAGCCGTACCTGGCTCCAACTACCTCCGATGATAAATGACCCACCCAAAGGTGAGAGCTGGGGTTAAGGCGCCCCTACCCGCCTTTCACTAGGGTGGTAACTGGCCTGGCATTTCCTGGGGGCTCCCACACCACTGAGAGCCCCACCAGGCCACGTACTCCCAGCAGGGTGCAGTTTTAGGTCATGCTCAGGACTGGGAGCCTCCAAACCATCCCCTTAAGCTCCTGCACTTATCTCCAGAATGTTGCATGCAGCCTTGTAGCCAGGCAATGTTTCTGCCTGCCCTGCCATCAGTAAACTGTTCTGATTATATAGGCAGCCAGAGATCTAAAATGGCCACTGCAATCAAGCACTTTCTGGCTGCTTTGCTCAGTTCTTAAAGTGGCAAGCACCAACAGAGCCCTGCCACAGAGAAACATAGTTCAGTTATGTCAGGGCTATGCTTCTATCTTGTTAGATATGTATACAGAGAGAAGATACTTTAAAAAATAGGACCCAAATTTAGGCATCTCACTCTCTGGATGTCCACCTTCAGAAACATGGATTTAAATCCTGATTCTTTGGATATTGTAACACATCGGGGACCCAGGGGCAGCCATGATGTCTTCTGGTGGCTCTGTGACCATGCATTGCTGTCCCTAGAGCGCCTTCCCTTCTCATCTGCCATGCCTTGATGGGAAAAAAAAAAAAAATAATAGGGAGGCTGCCCACAGGCCTTCACATGGACCCAGTCTAAACTGGAATTTCACTGGGGTTTCTAGGTGCCTCACTGGACCTCTCTAGTCAACCAGGGCCTATTGGGTCTCTCAAGTTGACTGCACCCTACTGGGCACTTAAAGCTTTCAGGGCTAATCGCGTGGCTCCAGTCCTTCCCTACACCATGCCACAAGCCTCATAGATGTTACAATAATGATGTTCTTCTGTTGGGTCTTTGGCCTGCTTGGCCTCTGCTCCTTTACTATAGCTAGGCCTTCTAGCCTGGGCCCACTGTAACAGACCTGGCTTTGAGGGGTCAATGCTCGGTCCAGTACTTTTCAACATCTTTATTAATGATTTGGATGTGGGGGTGAAGAGCTCACTGGTCAAGTTTGTGGATGACACCAAATTATGGGGAAGCGTGGTCACGGTTGAAGATAGGCTACAGATACAGGCAGATCTAGGCAGGCTAGCAAGTTGGGAAGATCAGAGCCTGATGAAGTTCAATGTTGAGAAATGTAAAGTGCTCCTCCTTGGAGCAAGCAACCCCCAGCATACCTATAGGCTTGCCAGCCCCATACTGACCAGTACCATGAATGAAAGGGATCTGGGGGTAATAATAGACCACAGTATGAATATGAGCCAGCAGTGTGATGCTGTAGCCAATAGGGCAAATGATATTCTGGCATGTATTGATTGATGAATCTCCAGCAAAACCAAGGAGATGATTCTTCCGCTCTACTCAGCACTGATGAGACCACAGCTGGAGTACTGTGTCCAGTTCTGGACACCGCACTTTAACAAAGACATGGACAAGCTTGAGAGAGTCCAAAGAAGAGCCACCCATATGATCAGAAGCCATATGAGGAAAAACTGAGGGATCTGGGACTCTTCAGCCTGAGGAAAAGAAGACGGAAAGGGGACCCAGTAGCAGCTTGCTACTACAGTAGGGGAGTACATCAAGGACTCAGTGAGCAACTGTTCACCAGAGCACCCAAGGGGAAAACCAGGAGTAAAGGCCACAAACTCCTGGAGGATCGATTCAAGCTCAACATTAGGAAAAACTTCACAGTCAGGGTGTCCAGACTATGCAATAAGCTCCCTCCAGAGGTGGTGCATTCACCTACCCTGGAAATCTTCAACGGGAGACTAGACGGTCACCTTGCTGGGGTCACCTGATCCCCAGTTATCTTTCTTGCTTAGTGCAGGGGGCTGGAACCAATGATCTTCTGAGATCCCTTCTGGCCTTACAATCTATAAGGCATGAGCTCTCATTTGGCCCTCTCTGTGGCTTTGCACTCTACCCCTTTCCAAGCTCAAATCTCATTTGAGCCTTGAGCCTGTCCCTGACAGGGCTGAAGATGATTGCAAGCCCCTCTGGTATTAATGGGACCTCTGTATACCACCCCTACTGTTCCAAATCAAACTGCTGGTGTAAATATAACATAAACCTAGGCCTCTGGGCTATAACGTAATCAATAACAGTGGAAGCATCCCTCTACCTCTTTAAGAGAGAAAACCTTCCCTCCCCTCCTGTAGCATACTTTCTATCACTGGGCTCCTTATGAGCTTGCCAAGACTCACTGTTCCCACAGGCAGCATAGCAGTTGGTCTAGCATCTCTGGGTAACAGCTCCTTCTCCTCCAGTTGCATGGGAGAGACTAACCTGCTAGCCCAAACATGAACTTTGCATGCTCCCAGAGACTGGGGGTGCACAGCAACCACCCACAAGCAGCGGTATCGATGGCGGGGGCATGTCAGTAGCAAGCGGGGAGCTCCCACAGGCAGCCACCGTAGTGTCAGTACCCGGTGGGGGGAGAGGTGGCAAGTGCTGACCAGAGGTCAGTGACCACCCACAGACACTGCCAGCAGTGCACCACCAAGCTCAGGGGGTTCATGTGCACCCATGTGCACCTCCTACGTGTCTCCAATGAGCCCAAGCCTCAGGCTTATATCCTCCCAATGCCCTGCCCCTTCCCAATCAGAGTGCCTGCTGATCAACCTCATTGCCCTATTGCCCAGCAACCTGCAGCTGCTGCACCCTGCCTAGCCTGCAGAGCTTCTGGGGTGTGGCAGAAGAGAAGGGAGGCACTCTAGCGTTGGACTGGGGGACAGTCATGGAGCCACCAGCGGGCATCATGGCCACCCCTGGGACTCCTACGTGTTACAAGATTCCAAAGAATCAGGATTTAAATCCAGGTTTCTGAAGGTGGGCGTCTTCTTTTACCTTAAAGGGGGAGAGTGCCCCAGGCTGTCCATTTCAGATATATGATCTATCCCAGAAGGGTCCAACTCATTTGTCCGTACAGGACTGCATAGAGTTTCATGGGTGGACAGCCCACTTGCAGTGGTGTGGTAGCAACTTCTTGTGGCTGCCAAAGCCTCTCTATCGGCTCCATTCCAGAGCCTGTGGCTGTTTGCCTCCACCCTTTTCCCCTGCCACCAATTTTAATTGCCAGTGACAACTAAAAACCCCAAATTAAGCAGCAAGTGAGATGGTGAGCAGCAGCAGCAGCGTTCACTCCCTGGATTCTGGAGCTCTGCTAATTCAGAGGCTTTGAGAGCTGTGCCAGCAAGCCCCATGAGCTGTGATTTAACTTCCAGTTGATCAGTCCTGATCTGTAGAATGTAAGGCAATGCCTGTTTCAGACAGGAACACATAAGCTCCCAGACCAGCAGTATAGCCATGTTAGTGCTACACTATTTGATCTTCAGGAGCTAGAGATTGATACATCTTAAAGCAGCACTTCTTTGTGTGGTCAAACCACTGTACCTGCCATTTTTGCTGGAGCTCCAGCCAGGGAGAAGAGGGGAGGTGCCAGCCAAGATAGGCTGAAGCAGAGCCCTGCCCAGGGCTGCAAAGCAGCTTGGATGCTGGGGGACTTTGGTTTAAGTTAAACCAGGAAGGGGCCTGGGACAGACATTGCATAAACTGGTTTGACATAAATCAGTTAAGTCTGATGCTACATTCAACCAGGTCTGTCTCAAACCAGTTTCAGCCATTTTCAAACTGGTTTATGTGCACTGAAGGTCTGTTCTGTTACAGGTTTAAACCAGTTTCTGATCATTTACACTGGTTTATGTGTAATGTCTGTCTCTAGCCTTGGTGTCTGGATTAAAGTTGATCAGCACGTTTTGACTAAAAGTATTTTGTGAAAAGCAGTTTTTCAGAAGAAGGGAATGTTGCGTGAAAGCATGTTGATTTACTTAAAATTTCCTGTTTTGACAAAGATTTGATAAGAAAATTTTCAGTTTTGAAAATGTTTTCTAAACTTGATCTTTTCTTAAATTTCACCAAAAACAGTACACTAATTCCTTCCTTGTTGACTGAATTTCTCTTGTGTTGCTATGTGGGCTGGTCTATGGTTGGATAAGTGTATCTGTGAATACTGAGAGTATATATTAACAGCTCAGGTGATTCTAATGTCATAGAGAATATATTGTTGTTCCATCACATGGGACTCTGAGCTTGAGGTTAAGACAGGACAGACACACTGCGTATCTCCTTGTAGGGTTCCTTAGATAACTATAGATCTCTAATCCCTTTTCAACCCCTTGCAGCATCTTCCAAAACCTCTGGGTTTCTTGTCTGGAGGTGGCCCTCCAGGGCTCTGAAATTTGACTCCTGGCCTTGCTTGCTCTGAGTCTCAGACACCCGTTCCAATAATTTCAGGACACTTAATCTACCTTCCTACCAGAACCCAATGATGTATTGAGGAATAAATGAGAAGGGGTTATTCTTGGACTATTTCTGGTCATAATGCAGAAATTTTGAATTCAGTTAATTTGATATTCTGTTAATTTAGATTTGAAACTGTTAAAATGAAACATTTTGAAGTTGTTATTCTGTTCAGAATCAGGTTTGTTTTAATATTCAAACATTTAGCCCAGAATTATTTTTTTTATTTTCCCTAGCTCTAGTGTACAGAGCATGCATTTAATGATTTTTTTGTTTATTTTTCATCGCTGGAAAAACAAAGTATGTGACAGAGCTATAGAGTGTTCTTGTCCCAGTGAGCACCCCCCACTCCTAGCTTTCCTCTTTGCTAGGGCAAGCAGACCAGACTGAAAGAGCAGCAACACAGACTTTTTAAGTCCCCAGAGCAGATAAAAATCCCCCACTCAAACTTGGGCACTCCCCTCTCTTCCTATTCACCCCTTGTCCTTTCAACTTATGCCTCTCGGTGAAGGGAGGCTTGCCCACTGCCACTGATGTCCTAGTCACTCCTGCCCCAGTACAGTGGGGCTGCGGGGAGCAGCTATGGGGGGAGTCAAGTTCAATCAGGGATAGCAGTGGTGACAGACAGGCTCTCTGTCCTTATGCCTGCTCCAAGACTGGTAGGAAACACCTAGAGAGACTAGGTAAGAAGGAGGAACCTTCATGTCCCAGCTGCTGCCACTGTCCCCAACTAAGCCTAGCTCTTCATATACTCTGGCTGGAGCAAGTGGGGCAATAATGGCTCTTTAGTGACAGTGGTGGGCAGGGAAGAAGGGAATGGAAGGGGTAGGGAAGTGCTGATGAACATAGAGGAGAAGGGAGGGGGTTCTAAAAGTGGGATGAAAGGTGGATTCTTACATGATTTGGGCATTTAAAGTTCCCAGATGCAGCTCCTGAGGTATGGTCCAAAACTGAGGTGCAACTGTGCTACTACACTTGCACTGGATCCTGGATGCCACCTCTGGGTGCCTGTACATACCGCTGGGTTTAATACTTATTAAAATAAATAAGTTTATAAAATTTAAGCTTGTTTATTTTGGAGTGTCACATCAGGGTTTGCACGCACTAGGTTTTTGAATGAAATAAGCTTTGGAGACTCACACAAGTGTTTGCATGCACTTCGTTTTGAAACTAATTAAGTTCAGTCCCCGGCCAGCACTGCAGAAGAGTGGGACAGTCAAGCGCTGCCTCCCCCAGGCCCAGGGTCCCCCACCCTGTGCCCTGCCGCACACCTATGGGAGCACAGAGCAGGCAAACAGCACAAGGGGAAAAAAAAGTGGAAGCAATTCGAGAGCAGAAGCAATTAGAACAGGTGAATTACAAAGAAGTCACAGAGCCATCTGGTGGACAATGGGGCTCATTACATGTCTTTGAGTGCCTTTGTTATTTGCATGCAATGAATCCATGGATACGGCTCTTTAATTCATGGCTAGCCAAATTAAACTACATCTGAGGAGTTTTACTTTAATGATCCAGAAAGACTTCTAAAGCATCTGGAAAACCTGCTTGTGCAAACAGTCACGCCGTTGCAGCACAAGAAAGGACAAAAAACATGGCGTGTACAAAGGCTCTCTGAGAGCATTTTTGTGATATAAACCATATTCTACTAAAGACAACTTAGACAGACATTCCTAGCCAATTTCACATAACCAGCTGATAGCAGCTCAGTGACCTATGACTGTTAGCCATCTCTGAGAGGGACTATATTTCAAACTGACTTTTATATTAGATTTTTTGTTCTATTTCAAGTCCCCCAAGTGAACCAGTCCCTCTATATTCAAAAGACAAAAGCAAACTAACTCTGACACCCAGCTGTGTAGCCGTTTGTAAAGCATCCAAGTCACAAGTTGGTACATTGCTAGCACTTAAGAAGCAGGTTTTTCCACTGTCTCAGTGACCTCAGTCAGTATTACAGGGGCAATTTTCATGGAAGAATGAACAAATTCTCTTTAAGATTGTGAGCAAATTCTCTGATGTGCAACACTTGAACAAGCTCTCCATCATAATCAGTGATGCATTTTGCCTTTTTTTCACCTCCTCCTTCTGAAAAAAATATTTATTTTAATGGTCTGTAGAAATGCTCTCTATTTAGGTCTCATAATGCTCTCACATAGTGTGTTGATAAAGTATGATAGCATGCCTCTGTCTTTAAAGGCTTCCCTAGAAGATTCCTATAAATGAAGCTGCTGGTAATTTTAAATGATCTTCTGTAGTTCTTTCTTTTAAGTCTAAGGTACATAGTCCTTGTGTTGGCCTGCGCAAGGACCAATGTTATAATCTCAATCCAAATTATTCCTATATGAGACAGAATCTTTTTATATATAGAATCTTGTAGCAGTTCCCATGACTTCTTGAATAAGCCACATCATTATGAATATTAGAGTGTGTCTACACATTGCTATGCTTTAGTACTTCCTAAAGCACGGTGTAGTACAGGCTGTTACTGTGCCATGCGTGTGGCACCTGGTTAGATTTCACTGCTACATCACTGTAGTAGTGTGATATACCGGGGGAGTGTTCCACTACAGTGACGCAGCTGGTGTTCATGTGTAGACTTGTGTGATTGCTTCATTGCCATAGCACACCATACAGTGATGTAGTGTGTCACTATGTTGCCATAGGGCAACATGTAGATGTGACCTTACAGATAGGAGTGGAGGCAGCAAATGCTTCCTTTTATATTGCTGAGTATGATAGGAGTTAGGTATTTTTCCTGTTGATCCAGCATCAAACTAGTAACTCAGAACATTGGCCCGGGACATGGTACTGTTGGAAGGCACTCTGTTCCAAAGTACAAAGATAACACCCTGACTGTTCCTTAAGGTGCTTTGGTACTTTTCACAAGAGTAGAATAACTGAAATAAATAATCCAATTGTATATATGAAAAAATCCAAAACAGACCAAATCAAAATAATTTTGTCATAAGAGGGGTAAGGAAAGTTTTAAATATATAAGGTTTTCAACTATCAAGCTTTTTATGGCATGGTAGGTACTTTACACCAGTAGCTGGTCTCAGGGTAATTGCACAATTAACATATTAAGTTAACAGTTAACATTAACCAGTTAATTGTGCAATGCTTATAACATGTAGAGGAAGCCTAATTATGCAATATTTGACCTAAGTTGTTAAACCTTATGAGCAAAATGCTATAAACAGTAGCTATCAAAGTAACAGAGAATACCATGGTAATTTTCAAATAGCAAGGGGTTTTTTTTTTTATGATTCTGTCACTTAGCTAGAAAGAGAATAGCTGAAGATATTGAGATTTGATTTTCCACACTGAAAATTAAGTAGTTTAACTGGGTCCTTTACCACAGTTTTATAAGATTTCTTTGGTTGTGAAGGTTTTTTTGTATGCAAAAATATTCGTCTGAAATGTAATATGTATCATTAAACTGAGGAGACATCATTTTATACTTGTAAAAGAGTAACACCAAGCTAGGATCTGTTGATAGATTTTTAATTAAATCTGTATGTGACTAAAGCCAAAATAATTGGCTTTTATGTACAGGAGTCATGGGGTTGAGAAGATAAATTCATAGTTAAATCCTAGGGCGTGTGTAGACAAAATGGGGATCTAAGTTGAAGTGGTGGGTTTTAAAAAACACCACTTCAATTCAGGACTGATTAAACCCCCATGTGGTGCACACACCCCACTGACTTACCTGCCTCTCTGGTGGGGAGGGAAAATTGAGCTGCTGGCAGGTGGAGTGGTTCCTGGCCTGCAGGCAGGGTGGGGCTGGTGCTTCCCTCCACAGCAATGGTGGCACCCCACCCCAGGCGGCACCTACCCACAGGCACCCAGCTCAGGTTGCCCCGGGAGGCACTGCAGTCGTGGAGGGAAGCACTGGGCCCCCCATGAAGCTAAGGCAGACTCCAGGGGAGGGAAGGAAGGATCAGGCTTGTTGCTTTTCTTGGGCGAAGCCTGCTTTCCTGGGCTGCTGCCAGGCTGCCTGCAGAGCATCCTACAGAATCTCAGAGCTGCACAGAGCCCAGCGCTTCACTCTGTGGCTGTAGGGGCAGCAAATTCCTTGAAGAAGTTTTAGTTCACTGTGCCCCAAGTCATGTAAGGCACATTATGGCACCAAATTTCCTACAGCGGCTGGAATTAATGCACAATATGCCACTGAGGCATACAAACACCAATACCATTAAAGAGGTGCAAAAGCATTTAGCCTGCTTTAAAGTGTCATGCACACACGCCTCTCATTTTGTCTACACATGGCCCTAGACACCAAGGAGAAGCACAGTTGCTGCTTCTCCAGACCTACAGCTCCTTCATGCCACATGCAAAGCATATTAGAACTATTGAGTATTGGAGCAGTACCCCAGATCTTTTTTTCCTCCCTTTGCCCACTTGCTGCCTATCTCCAGTATGGCCCATGAAGCTAGCTTGTTTGTGGTTAAGTCAGTGACTCCTTTAAGATATACTGGTGCACCCCAGCCTGCAGAACCACTCTGCCCACAACCACACAATACAACCTCACTTGATTTTTAAGCACAAGAGAGCAAGTTTCACCTTTACTGTATCCATATACCCTTCTTGGGTTATTGTTTTCTTTGCCCTCATCCTTCTGTGGATATTGTTTTACTGTAAAGTTTAATGTGAAATGTGCATGTATAATATGGTATCAGCCATAGTGGACCTTATGGAAGGCTGTTACTAGCAACAATCCTGATGGAAATCAGTTTACTAATGAAAACAGAATGGTTTTCTGACCTCTCTTTAAACTAGACATAGTTTCACACAGCCCTCTAAGTAATGTTATATAGAATGAGTTATTGTGGTCATTCTGAACCCTCTGATTGTGATACAGGTGTGCATCTGAGCACATGCTATTTCATGTAATATTTAAAAAATTACTTATTATATTATTATAATCAATATTAAACAGTATTGCTTTTTATTATAATTAATGCATTCTCAGCATTCAAGATAATGCAAGAATACAAGCTTTTACTAAGAAAACCTAGGTTGATAATTGCATATTTCTTATTATGACACCTGATATATATTTTATCATGTAAGTATTGTTTATCCTTAAGTTTTGTTGCCTGCAAATGAAGAAATAATTATGCTACTAAACAGGTTTTGACCTTCATTCTCCTGAAATTTTAAATTAAAGGTACCAGGTACCCACTCCTGAACAAACATAGATGCTGTATTGCATTGCATTAGAAATTTTCTGTTGTTTGTTTCAGCTTTGATCTGAAACTACATTTTTCTCTTGCTTTTGCTTTTAGTAGCTAAGGATGTCAACATTTTTTTTGATGAGTTAGAAGGAGTAAACAGCCCTTCCAAAGATGATGACTCTCTGCTCCACCATGGTAATTTGACTAGTACTTCTGATGATGCCAGCAGATTGGAAGCAGCAGGAGAGGTAAGAGCCTGCAGACCAAGCCATATAAGAAAGAAATGTAATTGGGTTGGAAGTTTCATTCACTGCAGTTCTGTTCTTATCTAAACCTTTGGTGTTGGGAATACTTAAAAATGACAACTGTTCTAAAATTATAAAACTGAAATATCATGAAATATTTTGGTTTTGAAAGTGGCTTTATTTCATCTGGTCATTCATTAGTCAATGACTTGTGATTTCCTCAGAAGCTGGAGGGTGTGGTCCTTATAAACCATGCTTCTTGGGCTAAAGTAGTTCCCTGTAAAAAGTCCTTATGTTGTTTATGTATTAAGCTAAAGTCTGTTCATCTGAATGCTTTTGTTTCCAAGGGCCTCTGTACAGCATGTTGTTTTTTAGCTCCCACTATCAATGCTATGTCCCAGAGCGAAGGAGCAGAAACAAGAGAAAAAGGTTTACTTACATCAGCCATAGGCTGCAGAAGGCCAGGGCTAACGGGGCTTAGCCCTCCCAAACATAAGCCTGGGTTCAGGCTCTAGGCAGCTGCAGCAGGGCAAGGGGAGGGGCACATACAGACACAGAGAACAGCCAGAGCCTGCAGACCGCTGGGAACTCAGCCCAGCCCAGCCATGCGTGGAGCAGTGCCCAGCAGGTAAATGTGTGGACGAGAAGGGATGTGGGGGAGGGAAGGGGCATGCAGTGGGGGAGAGATCGAGATCCCTGCAGGGAGGGGTGAATAGGGCCCCAGGGCAGTTCATGAGATGCTTGGAGCCTGAGCAGCTTGTCCAGGGCCATGGAGGGGGCTTCCGCCACTGTGCCTACCCCTGCAGCCAACACAGCGGGCATGTGCCCCCTAGGTCTATGTGTGCAGTGGAGGTGGCTGCCACTGCAGGCTGCGCTCTGCACCCCGCTACTGATGCCCCAGGAGCGGCGCAACGCCACATGCCTCCTGCACACTGGCTGTGCCACCTGCCTTAAAACATGGACATGACTTGCAAAAAATCCAAGCATCTACAACTTCCAGGGGGAGTTGCAGTTCACAGCATGTTTGGGAGGAAAGCTCCTTTTTCAAATCTGCTTTCAGTTGCCTAAACTTCAGAATTTTAATTTGAAAAATTGGGCTGACACTTTTTTTTCTTTCCTTTATTTCACTTTTGAGTGCTTTTGTTCCTCAGGGAATGTGATCACTCTCTAGCTCTATTCTCTAAAAATATTCAGATCCATAGAAAAAAGAAGGGCTGCGCTAATTGTGGTGGGTGCCCTTTTCAAGGAATTAGTTTTTGCTTTTGGAAAGCAAGTCACTTTGTGGAGCAGCATACAGGGGGAGTTGGATAAGTTTCTTGTTCTGGAAAAAAGGCTGAATTATTTAAATATTTAGATGACTAACTTAAGCTACAGAATTCAGGCAGTATCTGATTTTTGTGTTTGCCTTGTAATCAGGCTCATTTATCCTTCTTCCTTGTCTCTCTTCGCAAAACTCCTCTTATCACTTTCATAGTTCTGCCTTTGCATTATGATAGGACAAGGGATTTCTGTGCAGCATTTTTGATCACATAAGCCAAGGCCTCTATCAGATGCATGCAGGTGAGACACATATATGTGGGACATAAATGGATTAAAATAAAAGGGGAATTTGAGAAGACCAAGGTAAAAGGGACAGGACTGAAATGTACTGCTGTTAATTCAACAAAAGCTGCCGTTCTTTCTTCCCCTTTAATAATATCCTTGTGCAAGAGCTGTGTGTTCTACAAAGGGGAAGGGTGAATGAAAGGGGGGATCTATTAATTTGTTTTCCCCTTTAAGCAAACGTACACCCCGATAACAATAGCTGAGGAGGAGGGCAATGCTACTCAAATAATCATATATAAATGATATGTGTACATGTGAGAGAAAGAGAGAAAGTGTGAGAGACTAGGAAGAATATTCCTGAAAAATGCAAGACACCTGCTTCCTTCTGAAGACAAAAAAGGTATGCTATTCAGAAGAGTTTGTGAGAATCCCAGGAATAAAGCATATGATGATTTAATATGATTTAAGACTATTCAGAGATGGTGTGAGCTCCCACGCAGAGAAAACTTACCCCTTCCTACTTTCATTTTGATCCTGGATTTTAGTATGGTGCTGGGAAGTGCTTAAGTTCACAGGGCATCTTATCTCTTGAATGCATTCATGTGTGGCCCAGTCCTAAACTTAATATTCTAGTGATATAATTTAGGAGTTTTTTCACTGAGTTTCTTACTGTGTAGTTACCTGTAAAATCAACTCATCACAGTTAGCAGGCATCCTTATGGTTTCATATAACATTTTGTGAGTTGATGAGTAAAAAAATTATTTCCCTACATGCCAAGTTATGCAAATGCTGTAGCTTTAGGATCTCAATGTAAAACTGTGCTCTTTCTGGTTCTGACATCACTGTCTTCCATACACCTTCTACAGATAGAGTTGAGTCAACATTTCTTTTACTGATGCACAAGTCAAAAGAGCATCCAGCTCACCCTTCTCGTCTGGAAACTAGAAAACTGTCTTTTCTTTGTTCCATAAAATTAAGCTTATATCTAAATTGTTTCACTTCTCTAACCTGCATTGCTTAAAGATGGGTTTTTAAGCACACCAATACCATAACAGGTTGTGCTCATTTAAGTCTAAGACCAGGGCCATACAATCACCTCTACTGAATACTTGGACTTACTCTAGTAGCTGAAAGATTGGGAGAGAGAGCTGGGCTCCATTCCCCATAACCACATCCATTGGACCCAGCAAATGGCAGCACACCATCTTTCTCTCTCAACCTTAGTGGTGGCTGCTCTGTGGGGTCCTGGCCATGGGCACATTTGTCCATCTCTTAGACCTGCCCTTTCTGTGAAGAAGAGGTGGAGGAGACTCTTCCATGCCTTCATGGACTGCTCCAGCTGCAGCCACTCTTTCTTACCTTCAGAAAGAGGTTTGCCCTCTTTGGTTTGCTGGACTTGAACTTCTCCAAGACTGTGTACATATTCTTTATTCCTTACCAAGTGACTGAAGGGAGTGTAATATGCCTAGCTGGTTTCCTGCTGAGCCAGGTCAAGAGGGCAAACCTGAAAAGTCACAGAAACCAGGTCACAGGGGAGGGTGCCGACAATGCCGAAGAACTCTTGGTTTTTTGGTGCAGGTATGCATCATGTTTCAGTTTTGATGCTTCACCTTGCAAGAAAAATGTAAACAAGTTTGTGTCACACTGGGCTAGCAAGGATCCACTCTGCAAGGTAGAAGCTAGGCAGTTAATCCTAAATGAAGAGCATGGCAGGGAGGGGATTTCAGTCTCTAATGATATGGTGTTTTTAATGCCAAAAAGTGTTTCGTGCTTGGCCCCTGGAAGAATTACATTTTTTCATTTTCACCTTTTTGTTTTTAATGTTTTTGTAATGAAGTTTTAAAAATTCCACAAAAAACACTCCCTCCATCTCTCTGTCTCTCTGTCTCTCTCCCTTCCCCTTCCCCTCCTCCCCCCACCCCGGTCGCATGGGTTAGGAGCTCACCAACTTCTGGGGAGAGAAGAAAGAGAGCCGAGTCAGACTGAGCCCAGACCCCCATGATCCTTGCCAGACTCCTCATCTGTGTCATCTGCCCATTCTCCTCTTTAGGGCAAAAGTTTCTTTTGTGGTACCTGTTACTGTAGCTAGTCTGTTAGTTCAAATAAAAGATGTCTGTATTGTCTATACCTTTTAATGTAATATATGAAGGAAGAGGCCAATGCTGTAATACAGTTAGTTCTTACCAATTTCTTTTAAAATGGAAAATGTATAAAAATTATTCTAAAATGAAATTATTATTTTGCAAAACCAAGCTGCAAAAAAATAAGTTATGGAGTGTGACAAAGTGTTTTCTGTGCAATCTCAGTTCAACTCCCTTATATATATATCATCACTAATAAGCAATAATAATATAGGCTTTTTTCCATATGGCTGCTGAGCCATGCAATGCAAAAGAATACAATGAAGTTTAACAGATAACCATATATTTGGCATTTCCTAACTTTTGAGTGCTTGATTTTGCAACCTAAATATTTTATGTTAAATAGAGAAAAACCTTGTACAATTATAATGCATATTACAGTAACACACACTAGCCCATTGGGTGGGCAGTTCTTTTGGCTGAAGGGCCACTTACAGAGTTTTGGTGAGCTGTTGCAGGCTGGGTCAGCACCACCACCCTTTCACACTCAGTTGGCACCACACCCCACTCAATGCGACAGCTCACCAAAAACTCTTAAGTGTCTCTGCTCCACATTCAGCTGGGAGGATGAAGGGGAGCCATGGGTGGGTGGGGAGCACCATCCAGGAGTGGGATGGGAGGGTGGGGCCAGGCCAGGGCCAGGGTTGGGGCTGGGATCGGGATCCCTGGGTGATGACAGTATCAGGCTGGAGCCTGGGACAGAACTGCAATCTGGTCCCCACATGTCCCTGTGATGGGTGCCAGTTCTGCAGGCAGGGGCAACAGGGAACAGATTACAGCTGTACCCCAGGCCTTGGCCCCACACTATCACTACCCAGTGATCCCAAGGTCTCCATGAAGACCAGCCTGAGACCTGCATGGGCAGAACACATAGCTACGTGGGGGTGGGGTTGTGGGAGGGTGCGGAGCAGCATCCGAGACTGGGATAAATAGGTGGAGCGGGGCCAGAGCTGGGATCAGGACCACAAGGTGATGAAAGCATGGAGGTGGGGCATGGGACAGAGCCATGATCCACTCCCCACACACCCCTGCCCATGGAACTGGCTCCCATCACAGGGGAATGCAGGTAGTGGATCATGGCTCTGCCCCGGGCCCTAGCCCTGTGTTGTTACTGACCTACAATCCTGATTCAAGCCCTGGCCCTGTCCACCTCCATCCATCCCATTTCTGGACACTACTCCCCACCCACCCATGGCCACATCCATTCCACCCGGCCACTTGCCCTGCCTGCATAGGTCCCAGACTAGTCTCCATCAAGACCCTGCCCCCTGCCCAAAAATCAGGGATTTTGTGTTTTTACCAGAGAATTTGCAAATTTTTATATCGGAGGATTTATGATTTTTAAACAGAGAAAACCAGGATCCCTTCTCATAACCAAAATCAAGGTAGTAAACTTATACTAAGCACTAGGGGTGTGCAATTTGATTTGTCCTATTTGATTCAGATTTGGATTCAACCCAAATCAGGGACAGTGATTTGATTTGTTGATTTGGATCACTGTCCCTGATTTGATTTGGCTCTATCCAATCTGACGATTCGATGCTGATTTGGAGAATCAGTGATTCAGACACAACTTTAAAAAATGTTTCTATATACCTAGTGGTAGTGGGCACAGCATGTGATCATTGTGATGCCGAGGTTCATGAAGCATCCCACAGGAGTGCAGGGGGCCCTCCATGTGCTCATCAGTGAACCCAGAAGTGGACTGGAAGAACTTCCAGTCCACTTATGGGTCCATCAGGGAGCACATGGGGGTTGCCCCACACCTCCCCAGCCCAGCGATTGGCCATGGGGGGAACTCAGGTGCCCCCCCAAACCCAGGAGGTACCAGTCTCTGAGGCTGGAGGGTATGGGGGGGGCGCACACTCCCTGGAGGACCTGGAAGTGGTCTGCTACTGAGCGCACTGGGGACCCCCCCGCACTTCTGTGGGACACTCCATGTGCCCCAACATTGCAGCATTCACAATCCATCTACTACCTAGAGTTATGTAGAAAAAGCATTTAAAGCTGCTTCTATGCCTGACTCTCCGAATCTTTCTGAATCAATTCGGAGTGTTCCAATTAAATTCAGAGAGATTAAAAAGTCCTCTGATTTAATTTGGATTTGTTGATTCAGCCACCAAATTGGGCCAAATCTCTGCCAAATCAAATTGGGGACCAAAGCTTCACACGGCCCTACTAAGGACCCCTGCTGAGAACAGAGAAACTTCATCACAAACAGAATTTACCCCAACCTTCCCTTCAGTTGGAATGTACATGAAGCTAATGTGAACCTCTGTCACCACTAACTCAAAGACAAAAACATCGCAAAATCAACAGCTTACCTTTCTCTGTACAGAAATTCTGCTGGTTGACAGAGTCAGGCAACATGTACTATATAGGTGATAGCTTCAGCATTGAACTAAATCATTAAAATAAATGGGAACTGAATCTTCTAGATCTTTGGGTCACCTGCTAATAAAACACCAAGGAAGTTAATAATACAACACAAAAGCTAATAAAACACAAAAAAACTCAGTTTCTAGGGTTGCAACCACCTGAACAGACCTATTAGCCACAGGCAAATACAGAGTACATAGACTGTGAGTTACCGTCAGTCTGGTAAATTCAGTCAAAAGACATGGTATCTACACCAGTTCTGTAATCTGAATATTAATCTACCAGGGTCATGCTGCAATGAGAACAGAATTATAATATTCTCTTCTTCCTCCTAGAAGTCCTACTGCCTTTACAGGAGGATTCTTCCCATTTGCCTTCCCAGAATGCTCACCTTCTTAAATCTTCATCACCATTGGTTGGAGAAGCTTCTATTCTTTCTCTTTTTCTTTGCATAAAGACATTTATGTTAGCATTTCAGGCTTCAACCCTTGTTCCAGAATAACTCCATCTTCTATATTATTGCATATGTATATTGGAAGTTGCTCTCAGATTTTTTGAGTTACATGAAATTTCAACTTCTCTGTCTCTCCTGATTAATTTAATGCCCACCTAGTGAGGCCTACCTGTTTTAATTTTGGGTCAGTATCCTTTCCACTTGCTTGTAGACCATCAATCTAGAAGTATGGTGTGTAAGATGTTAAACAAAGCCATCGTTTTTAAGAAATGTCACGTACAAACTACTTAAAGGCTTAGCCTACTTTTACTAATTACTTTCTATTCTGTATTGGATGGCATTGAAAAGTTTAAGTTCTTAAATAACAACTGTTAGGACAATGACCAAAACTGAATAGAAACATTAAAATATTTTGCCTTTCTCTTCACAGGGAGAACATGATAAAAATAAATCCAATGGGCTGTATTTTCGGGATGGCAAATGTCGGATTGACTACATTCTAGTGTATAGAAAATCCAACCTACAGACAGAAAAGAGAGAGGTATTTGAAAGAAATATAAGAGCAGAAGGATTACAAATGGAGAAAGAGGTAAGATAATTTCCCTGATGAAAACGTTCAACTAAATTTGGAGTCTAAAGATGTCTAAATGTAACTTGCTTATATTGCCAGGGTAGTGGAAAGAAGGCTAAGTGTAAATGAAAATTGAACATATTTTTAGGCCAAAATGGACCACTTTACATTATCTTGTTTGGCTTACTGTATAAGACAGGGCATAAGATTTAATTGGTACTTGCTACAGTAAAGAGAAAAATATCTTCCACCCTTTAAACCTTAAGTGATAGCGAATTTGAAAACTGTGGGCAACATACATGGGTATTAGATAATTCTTTCTGATAACACATTCTAACTACTATGAAAAGGTAACAGAAAAAGGTAAAAAAAAAATCTTACATGAAAATTACTGTATGAATTTAATTTTAAATCATCTGCAAAGATAAAAAGGTCATAGATATGTAACCAGTTTATTAACATGGTATGAAACATGGTTGAACCTTTCTTCAAAACTGCTTGTTCTCCTAAGTTTGTATATAAGAATGGAGGTAAGGGGCTTTAGGCTTACTACCACTCAATGGCCATGTCCAGATGAGTGCAGCCATGCAGTATGTTGTGCTGCAAACATATCTGTGGTGCCACATACCACAAATTCAGTTGTTCTTCACACTGCAAGGGAGCAGTGTGGAGGAGTTTTTTGACCCCTGGATATCCAGGGTAAAGCCAGAGTAAACTACTCCCAGGCACAGCATCTACATGTGTACACAGGGCAGCAGCACTTTGAACCAGGGTGGAGCACCTTACTCCAGGGCCACTCCTGCCTTGCTGTGCCCTGGGCTCCAGATGGTGGTGGTGGTTGGTAGAGAAGCTGGCTGGGGCATGAGGGTGCTACACATGTGAAGCCATGTGACTAGGCAGCAGGCAGGAGTCTGGGCCCCTGCTGGCTGGGCTAAGCAGGTGCAGTTTATGCCCACCATCAGCATCTACATGTACATTTAATCACAGTTAATTATTCTGCCATAACATAGTACTGTCCCTGACACTGCTATCTTATGATAAAGTAAATTAGTTTACTGTGGCCTAATACCATTGCACATGTAGATGGCAATGCTTTACTCCTCAATCAATTAGTCTACTCTGTAGTAAAGCACATGTGTAAACACAGCCAGTGAGAAGAATACTTAGTGCTTAGCCTTACTTGGGCCTAATCTATTTGCATGTATACTGGTATGTGGGGGACAAACCAAACAAGAATTAGACCTGCAAGAATTCTGTGTACTTGAAAATGTACATGTCCCATCAAAATGCTAAGTCCCCTCAATATTTTTACTGTATGAACTTGCATACTGTCTAGGGGTTATTATTAAACTATCAGCCTGTACCAATGGCTACTACATCAGGGATTTGGGGAAATGGTAGTGTTGGAATGATATTGCTTAATTGGGGAATTATTTTCATGTCACAATAATTGGTAAATGTTTTTGATGGCAAATATTTTTAATTATTGTTTATTTAATGTGTTTCTTACTTGCACTCACAATGACCTCTTAGGTGCATCATCTTATCTCATGTTCAGCAAATACAGAATTATTGCTATCACTTTTGAGCTCCAATTCATAACAGTCTAACCTGATTCCAGCACATGAAATCAAAAGTTAACCTGAACAAATATTTTAGTAGTTCCTGAAATCTTTAAAGAGCAGAAGATGAATGTGTAAGGAATCCTCATTAATGAAGAATTTAAGTATTTGTTTCTATTTCAATATATCTGAACCAAATAAATTTTAGATTTATTATAGGACTGAGGCCAAAGCACTTTGTGGGCATGTCTACATGTTTATTAATGCATCATAATCAGCACCACTGTGCATTAGTAAGCAGTTTTTAAGTGGCAATGGATGCCCATTAGACTAATTCTACACTTTTGCCAGCTGCACTAATGTGCACTAGAATTAGTCTAATGGGTATTAAGCATTGTGTCTTGTTTGAACTATTAGGATACTTACAGACAGCATTTTGCATTGGGAACCTGTCAGATAGTGGTTTTGATTTGCTTCAATTCTTTTTGCTTATGCAATTGCACTCTTTTGAACTATTCTGCCCATATTAGCTTTGTTTTTTATAGCCTAGGATACATGGGTTCCTTGAATATTCTGCATCTTACTATTCATTTAATTTTCTCCTGTTATGCAGTTGATATGCAGTTTTATTTTTCATTAATCCCATTTGGCCCTGTTGTGACTTCTTGCTCAAATCAGTAATTGGAAATTTTCCAAAATTCAGAATGATCAAGATGAGGTTATATTTTGTGGTTCTAGTAAATACTTTTAAAAATCTAAATTGATAATCTGTTAAGACATATAATTTGACTTTAACTTGAATGCAGAAACACATTTTTACAATTAGTTAGTCTATGAATTAAATTATAACGATAATTATAAATCAGTAACTTACTGTACACTAGCACCAATTTAGAATACTTAGATTTGAACTCAGTGGACCAGTTCAATTGCTTTGTGTTTTTCCTTTTGGTCAGAGATCTAAATAGATCTGGCTTTCAGCTCTTGACTGTATAAATAGCAGCTTTGGATCCTAACTGTTGCAGTTGCATAATGAACAGGCATCCAGGGGGCAAGATTTTACAACTGTAGATGTAGTGGGAGCTGTCCCTGGTGCTGACCATACACTCAGTGGGAAAGATTATAGTAGGGTGTGAAAGCTGGAGTGGTAAGAAGAATTTTTATTGAGTAATTTTGTATTTGTCTACTGATTCTACATGATGTTGGTTTTGGATGACATACACCTCTTCTATTGTACATGCTTACATTCAAAATAAAGAGCAGAAAAGATTACTTGAGGGGGTATTTACACTTTGACTTTGAAATCATATTCTGCAGAAATACAATACAATAGTGGCTCCTCTGACAAATACCAGAAAGAAAAAAACCCAAATACTTACAAAGGCAGGTTTTGAATCAGACAGATAAATGTTTACTCAACAGCACAAAGATCAATATAAATGTAAAATGAAATCACAAATAAAAAGAGAACTGGAGGCCCAGCATCAAGGCCATTAAGCTGACAAAAATTTAGACCGATGTTTGCTTCAGGCAGTGACAAAGATTATTAAGTAGCATTGTGGATGATTTTTATGTCACTTCTATATAAATATTTAGTATCTAGTTTTGTTCTTTAATATATATTGAATGGAGGTATAGGATTGTTGTCCCAATTCAACGTGGATCATAATTGACACACATTCATAAGATTGAGACATTCTAAGTAATTTAATGTAAATGATGGGCTATATTTACGATCTTTCACTCAAGGCTAAGATGCTGTATTTTCTTATGAGTCATATTTTAATCTTTTCTGTGTTGATTTTTATCTTATCTTACATGGTCTTACAAATTATGTGGGTGGCTGTGACACATTGGCCTCAAGATTTCACACTCTGATTGGTAGGGAGGTATTGGGAAAGAACTTTAGTTGGAAAATGAAATACAACTACTTATACTTAAGAAACCGATCAATGATGAGACTGCTGCAAGTATGTCTCCTAGTACTTAGTAGGGTTTCAGTAGTTTTTTTTATTTACTGCCTGGGAATCTTCCATAGCTTATCTGAGAGGAGTCTAATTGGAAAAAAGATTAGTGGAAGATGCAGCATTTAATAGCATCAACATATGGAAGTACTTGTATTTCAAAGAAAAATGATAACTCACAGGATACTTATGAATTCCAGGCTCTAAGCATGGATTTTTTTATTCTAATTCACTAATTATTATATTATCCTACACCTATCTATCCTGGCCTATAGAATTGTTTTTGCTTATAGAAATTAGTTTACAACAATTTAAAATATATCATTCATAAAGTAACTGAGAAAATTTAGCTGTATAGATTTATAATCATGCAAACATTTTTGTATATTGGATTTGACTGAATCATTTGAGTGCTATGCTGTGCTTGATATGTGGTGTGGTGGGGAAGTAGAAGAACTCACGTGACTTAAAACTACCTTGAGCCTTCCCAGTGTGAGGTCCTACACAGTGCCAGGAAAAACTGAAACATCTCCTGGGTCTAAGGTAGAGTAGCTTGTCCTTTGCTGCTTATTTACCACCTGGAATCTCTGCACTGCTATGTGCTGAGCCCAACTGAGCACATCCCCAGCACATCCTGTATATAAGGGGTCTTTAGAAGGAAGTATCACAGTTGTCTTCTTCAGTTCTTGAAACAGAAAGATTCTTTCCAACTGGATCTCAATCTTTTAGAATTTCTGTGTACCCCTTTGGCACTTTTACCAGTTATAAAGGGTAAAAGTGGCTAAGAAATCTCACTTTTTGTTTTTTATTTATACTAGATAAATCCAATAATGTGACTCTAGTTACTTCACCTAAAATATTATAGCGATGAGTGCTTTTCAAATGCTAATAGAAATGTTTTATGGCTAATCAAACTTGTCATGCAAATGAGAGCAATTTTAAGCCCTATATTTCAGTGTAGCTTGTCTGTTATTTTACGTGTTAATATATTCAGTAAAAAAAAGTAATACAGTGATTTAAAACAAAACCATCAGAAGTGAAAAGGGACAAAAAGAATGACGATAAAAAGATAATTCTAGAGTAGTGGCTGAAGGATGACCACGTGGAACAGTTCACTTGACCTCAGCACTAGTGGCTTCGAGCAAAAGCTAGTTTTAGTTCTGCGGCAAGGTGGGGCTCCCTGCCTAGCCACAGTGCTAGGTTCCCCACTTGCCATGGGGCACACCACCCACCTGACTCTCCTGCCATGCCTTGTTCTAAATTAATTAATTGCGGTTAATTAAGGTGGGAGGCTGCCCATTATATGCCCCAATGCCAGGGGGCACTATCTGCAGCTCCGAACCTTCCCTACACTGCAGCCCATGCCTCACAGATGGCATCCAGATGTTACAGTGCTCCCACCCTACAGCTGGACCAAGCTTAGGCTGCACCATCAGACCTCAGTTGCACACACATTCATACCTCCCTCCTCTCACTAGGGCCTCTCACACTCCACCCTCTCTCACTGGGTCTCTTTCATCTATCACCAACTTATGCTGCCTTGCTCTCTCTTGGAATGGGCCCCTTAGGCTGTAAGCTTAGCTAGTCCATTCCTTGGGTGGCAGACATACCATCTGTTGGGCCTCTCCCATGACCCTCACCAGGGTAGTGGCCAGCCCCAACTGGGTCCAAGCTTACTCTGGCCCAGGGGTAACTCTATATATGCATATATAAACATACTGGGCTCTCAGCCCTCTGGTTTTCCTCTCCACACTGGGGTACTTTGTCACCGCCCCATTTCTGGTGCTGCCCCTCACCAGGGGCTCTGCACCATCCCCTCACTTGGGGCTCCACACCACCCCCTCACTCGGGGCTCCACACCACCCCCTTCACCTGGGGCTGCCCCCTCTTGGGGCTACTCATCTCTTCCCCATTCACTCAGGACTCCAGACCACCCCCTTCACTTGTGGTCATGGGCTTTCCTCCCTGGCAGGCTCATGTGGCCACAGCTATGCCTGGCCCCAGCTTTCCCTCTCAGGGTCTTGCACACACCCCCCCCAGGGCTCAGGTAGCTGCAGCCATGCCTGGCCCCCACTCCTTCCTCAGGGTCTTGCACCCCACAGGGCTCAGGTGGCCACAGCTGTGCCTGGCCCCAACTTCCTCCAGTGTTTGGTGACCCACCCAAAGGTGAGGATTAGGGTTAAGGAACCCCTACCCACCTTTCAGCAGGGTGGTAACTGGCCTGGTACTTCCTGGGGGCTCCCGCACCACTGAGAGCCCCACCAGGCCACCCACTCCCAGAAGGGTGCAGTTTTAGGTCATGCCTGGGACCAGGAGCTTCCAATCTATTCCCTACAGCTCCTGCCCTCACCTCCAGGATGTTATGGAGCCTCACAGCCAGGCAATGTTGCTGCCTGGGCTGCCAGCAGTGAACTCCCCTGTTTATATGGGTGGCCAGACCTCTAAAATGGCCACCACAGTTAAGTACCTGCTGGGTACTTGGCCCCAGTCTTAAAGTGGCAGTGCCCAACAGTGCCCTGCCACAGTCCCCCAGCAGCTGATCACAGAAGTTCCAGCACTTCTGCACATGGCACAGCAGCGGTAGAAGTGCTGGCACTTCTGCCACTGGTATTTTCACTGCCAACATGCTGTCAGCAGAGTCAGTTTTAGCCAGAGCACTCACTGCCAGGGGGAGCACCAGCACAATCAGGAGGGGCACATGCCCACCCCCCCGGACCTGCCTCATTAACGCCTATGCCAAGAGTGCTAAAAGAACTGGCTGACATCATCGCACAACCAATGGAAGAGTCATATGAAGACTTGTGGCATGTGGGAGAGATCCCAGAAGACTGGAAAAGGGCCAATGTGGCATCTGTCTTTAAAAAAGGGAAAAGGGAAGACCAGGAAACTACAGGCCAATTAGTTTGATGTTAATCCCAAGTAAAATCCTGGAGAGAATTATCAAAGAATCCATTACACGAGCTAACTAAAGGCAGTATTCTAAAGGATAGCCAACATGACTTTGTAATGGGCAGGTCATGCCAGACCAACCTCATTTCTACAGTTAAGTAACTTGCCACCTGGATAGGGAAAATTAAGTTGATGCCATATACTTGGACTTCACAAGGCCTTTGACCTCATCTCCCATGATGCCCTCATGGTCAAATTGGGTCGAAAATAGTCAAAGCAGCCTCGACTACTTTACAGTCCAGTGGCTAGGCAACTGACTCTGTGATAGGACCCAAAGGGTATTGATTAATGGAATTGAGTCATCATGGTGGAAGGTGACTGGTGGCATCCCACAGGGCTCAGTACTCAATCCAGTGCTCTTCAACATGTTAATTAATGGTTTGGATTCAGGTATTATATGCAAACTGTCAAAGTTCACTGATGACACTAAACTATGGGGAGCATGGTCATGCTCCAAGACAGGCTAGTAATACAGGCTGAACTGGACAGGTTCGTGAAGTGGGCAAACCTCAACCAAATGTTATTTAACACAGAGAAATGTAAAGTGCTCCACCTGGGGATGAACAATCCACAACACACAGGCTTGGCACTGCTACTTTTGCCAGCACCACAACTGAATGAGACCTGGGTGTCATAATTGACAATAAAATGAACACCCGTCACCAGTACAATGCTGTAGCTGGCAGAGATAATCAAACACTGGCATGCGTCCACTGAGGCATCTTGAGTAGAGCATAAGATGTCATCCTCTCACTCTACTCAGCCTTGGTGAGACTGCAACTGGAGTACGGCATCCAGTTCTGGGTGTCACACTTCAAGAAGGATGTGGAAAAGCTCAAGAGAGTCCAAAGGAGGGCCACATGCATGATTAGGGGCCTAGAGACCAGGTCATATGAGGAGAGGCTGGAAGACTTGGGGCTGTTCAGCCTGGAGAAAAAAAAGACTCAGAGGGGACCTGGTGGCAGCCTACAAGTATATCAGGACTTGGGGGAGCATTTATTCACCAAAGCCCCCAGGGGAAAACCAAGAAATAATGGGCACAGATTGACTGAGGATCATTTCAGGCTCAACATAAGGAAAAATTTCTTTACAACTCGAGTGCTAAGGGTTTGGAACAGGCTCCCCCCAGAGGTGGTACAGTCGCCCACCCTGGAGATCTTCAAGAGGCAACTTAACACCCATCTTCCTGAGGTCATCTGGTCCCAGTGGTCTTTCCTGCCCAAATGCAGCAGAGCTAGACCCAATGATACATAAAGTCTCTTTCAGCCCCTAATAACTATGAAACTGTGAACCTGACTATGTTATCTGCCTTTTCCACTTCCTGTGGCATTGAATTCCATAAGTTAACTACATATTAAAAAAACATACTTTCTCTTGTTAGTTTTAAACCTGCCCCCTACTAATTTCAGTGTGTGCCCCCTAGTTCTGGTGTTATGGGACTCAGTGAACAATAGTTCCCTATTCACTTGGTCCACACACTTCATGATTTTTTAGACCAGAACAAACCCCCTCAGCCTTCAACGTTTCAGCAAGCAAACCCCATATATTCTTTGTAATCACTGGATCTGAAACACTTCTCATGTTTGGGTTTTAGTCTGTATGTTGATCTTCTATCTTGTATGATGTTAGTTTAGTTCACTCATCAGTTTTCCATTAACAGGCCATGTTATGTTCTTTTTGTGCTACATTTCAGATTAAAAATTTAAACATGGTCACCCTTAATGCCAAAATGTCGTCAGGGCTTCTGAAAATATGCTTACTACCCTCCCATTAGAGGAAGCTGACATTTCTGGGGCAACATCTGGAGCTGATGTGCAGTAGAAGTAGACAATAGAGAGCAGAAATATGCACAGGAAGTTATCACAAAACAGCTCATCCGTATCTTCACAAATGTGCATGAACAGATACCTACTAGTAGGAAGAATTTGTCTCTAAAAATTATGTAGGATCCCTTTGAATAAAGGGTACTATATAGATAAAGATGAATTATTTTATGACTTATCAGTTCTGAAGAACATCTTAATTTGTTTATGAGGGAATAACTTAACACTTAACACTGTGCTAATGGGGACAGAATTTCACAAGCTTAGTACTCTGTATTCAGAAAGTTGGAGAAATTCAGCTTTGGTGAAGCCTGGTTTAAAGTGATGAATGTAAAAAGAAATTGCCAGTGACAACAAGAATATACCGTATAGTATTGTAGTGACTCCTGACAGGTCCCTGAGTGTAAAACCAAAATTAGAAATGAAGATCATGTCAAAGTGAGGTAAAAGGTTAGCAATAAAGACAGAATACAGAATAAACGGTTTAAATGCTGAAACATAAAATACAGTTTTGTTCAGAAATGTGAGTATGTAATGAAATGTTTAATAAATGGCTCTTTTTCCTCTATGTAGTCATAGTTATACCTTCTTCATTTTCTGGGGAAAAAAATCTGGATTATTTTATTCTCTTATTAGTGCTGAGGAGCAAAATTATTTATGACAGAATGAACCATTTTGAAACATACATCACCTACAGAACAATCAATGAATTGTACAATCATTACTGATTGTAATGCATGCATTGGAAAGAAGGGCTTGACTTTCAAAACCCAAGTAGTGTTTACAGAACTGCTAGTTAGGAAAGGTATCTTTTTGGTTCAGCCTGTGTGATCTTGAAGACAGTAAATAATGAGACTTCAAAGCCACTTTAATCACTGTAAATTTGTGTTGTAAGTTTTCTCAAATGACTGCTTTTTGTTTTCTGATAATTCAGACTAGCAATAAAACATCATTAAGAAGGAGTATTTTAGAGAACTAGTTGTTCTTGGATGAAATGCTCTCTCTCTTATTGTTGACATTCTTTTGCAAACTTCTGGTTTTTTATTTTTGGGGGTGTTTTGTTTTGTTTTTAAAGTATTTCCTTTGATTATTTTGGGGCACATGTTCATTTGGTGTCAATTGTCATATGACTTCAGTTACTTCAACTGAGCTTTGATGACAACTGAAGATCTGCCTTCTCATTTTAATACATTTAAAATGGCCTCCATTAGTGAGTTTGTTAATATATGACTAGATCTTTCTCTAACAAATTCACTTTTAAGGTGAGAATAGTTGCAGAGAGAATAAAATTAGATTCCTTTTTGTCCTAATTGCTCTCAAGGTCACCCATTCATTATGTACATACTTGTTTGCATACACAGGAAAACCACTATGTATTTCATGTTTCTGTCAAGTAGTATGTATGCTGTCAAAGACTTACGGCAGCAAGTGGCTAACCACTTACTGATTCCAGTAGGAACAGGATTTCAGCCTATAAAATGATGAAGTAAAATAACAAGAATTATATTTTTCCTCCCAGTTAATGTACACAATTGGGCAATGCTACATCTTCTCAGCTCCTCCCTTTTGAATAAGTTGAAGCATGGAGTCAATTTAACATCCAACAGTTCTTCTGCTGAAGTTTACCATTTAATGCACTGAAAACTATCTAAGAATTTGGGTTTGACTCTAATTTCCATTTCTAAATTTCTGACCCTATATTATAATAACTAGGTTTTATGAACTTACAGCACAAGTTGCACTGTATGTAGCAGCTGCAGTTTCATGAACAGTATAATATCACCTTATTAGCAAGCACAGTTTGTTGTTTAATGGCTAAGTACTGTGCCTTTATTGCATCCACAAATCAAGTACTGAGACATTTAAATGACACAAGCTGTGCCTGCAAAACTGCAGATGAAGCAAGGGAGCCCTTATTAAGACCAAGTTGAAAATTAAGCCCTAAGCATACATGTATGCATTAAGTATGAAAGTCCCTCTCACAATTTATTTTCAGATGTGTAGCTGCACTGGTTCTTTGAAGAGTGGAAGGTGGCAGGCTCAGCCTGGGTGAACTTTTCACAGATCAATCACCCATACAATGTTTTGTTCTAATCTAAAATGTAAATCAGTTAATTCTGTAATGCAAGTAGCTCCCTAATGAGAGTTAATGAAAACCTTGTTTCATGATGATTCACACATGAATTGATAGGTTTGAAAACAGTGGTGCCTAGTGTCAAATGTCCTTTTCATAGCATGCACTGCTCCCAGAAGGCTTTGTCAGTTTACCATGCAAATGCTACAAACAGTGCTTTATGTATTTACCATAAAGAACAAGATGCTTTAGAAATGAGACCTAAAGAAGTACTTGGAAATCTACCTGAATAGAGCTTGAACTCAAATCCCACAGCACATTTTAAAAAGCAGTGTTTTTAGACCTGATTGCCTGGGATGTGTGTAGAAGTAAATGTTACTTGTAGCTAATGACTTACAACCTTTAAAAACTCCTATGTAAATACATCAGGCTACAGAGCCTGTCCTGAATGTGATAAGGAACTGTTATTGAAAAAAATATATGTATTTAAAAAGAGTGTGACTTGTAAATGAAATATCTTGATAATATTTTGCATTTAGTAGCAACAATTTTTAAATATTTTCCATTGATATTTCATTTATTTCTGCAGAGTTTCAGAATTCTTATTATGTTCTCGCTCTTGAGTTTTCCACTGAGGATTCCTTATAAATCAGGGATGTTCAAAACCTTTTAGATGCCATTATGTTCAGGAACATAACTGGCTAAGTGTATATATTAATAAGCAAAGGACTATATATGAAACATGCCCTATATGGAATAAGAGAGTGCAATGAAAACAAATGTCAAAGTTTGTTCTGAAATGGGCTTTCTAGAGCATAAGAATTTCTATTTCTAGGCTTGAGAGTTACTGTGAGATCACAGTATCTTGCAATAATATTTCTTTTTATCCTTGATTATTTCTGATCTTTCAATACATATACAAATCTTAGAATGTGTGTGAGATTTCACAAAGCCTGACATGGAGGAAGTGTATTGTTAATCAATTAGATATGTCCCTCTGTTTAAGCTGTTTTCTAATTTCGAACTCACCATTCTGCTTCCATAAACATTTCCTATCCATACATGAAAGCTTGTGAATCGAAAGTCACATTGTGTGCAAAACAATTTAAAGCAGAATTTCTTTGTCTTGAAGGTTTAGTATTCCAATATTTAATAAGTCCATTAGACATCATTTGTAATTTCCATGAATACATTTTACATAGATCTATCAATTTTTAGTGACCAGAACTGACTGGCCAATAAACTTTTCCTGTCCTAATAAGTGTGCATGCTGGATCAACTTGGATCACTTGTGAATTGTAATTTTTGGCTTTGTCTTTCATAAAACAATTTAGGAATAATTTAAAGGCTTGGCTTTCTTGTTCCATCTTTTATATATCTCATGCTTTTGGCATCCTGCTTCAGCAACAACTAATAATGTTGCTGGTTTCAAATGTTTGTTTGGTATTCATGATTAGTTCGTTATCATAGGAACTGAGATGTTTGTTCACTGGCATAACATTGCATCGGGTCAAGCATTGTAAGTTGAAACTGGCATTGTAAAGTTGAAACAGAGTGTCAATTTATAAATGTTGTAAGTGCAAAATGTTGTAACTCGAAACGTTGTAAGTCGAGGACTGCCTGTACGGCAGCTCTAGGCATTTTTGAGAGAATCTGAGTTTCCAACAGTGAAGTTGTGCTGTATATTTTGTGTACATAAATATGGTCTGGGATTTTTCAAAAAAGCCTGAATAGGTGAGGTGCCAAATTCAGCACTGAATTTGAGTGATTTGGGTATCTGCTTAGGCTCTTTGGAAAATCTCAGCTGTGCTGATTACCTCAAGATGACCATGGATTCCGCAGCAAATCCAAATTAACTAGTTTTAGTATTATTATACTGCAATTGCTTAGCTGTAATTACATCCCTGTTTTGCAGGGATGTAATTACAGCTAAGCAATTGCAGTGTACATTTATGCATATTATCTGTCTGGCCTGACCCAAAGAAAACCATGCCAAGGATATACCTTGGAAAATTCACAGCAGATCAGATTCCATCTATTTTCAGGCTGCTGTCCAAAAACACATGCACCTTTTTCTGTGGTAAGCATTAGTGCATACAGCCTTTCATCGCTCCATGATGACATGAGGTTACACTTCAGCATTTGTGATTTAGAGGGCTGATTTTTACATTCTATTCATAATAATTACTTTCAAATAAACTTTTGCACTTTGTAAAGTGGCATTGATTTACCCTTCACTGAAAGTAACACTACTTAAAGCAGTGAAGACAAATATAATATGGTTTATATCAATAATTTGATGTAATATATGAGAAACATTCTTGTTTGGAAGCTGCTAATCCTAGCAGCCTGTTGTTTTGTGAAGGTTTGAGAAGAACTTCACAAAATTCCTCCCCCTTCCTACAAACATATTTATATCAATGTAAAAGAAAAACAATGTTTTCTAAAAATAGGAAATGTCTAAGTTTAGCTCAGTAGGAGCAGGAAGAGCCTGAGAAAGCAAGTGAAATATAAATAATTAAAAGGTTGTGGCTTGGCTGTAACTGTATAAAAGCTGCTACTGTCTCTGGCCCATATGCAGGAGGCCCAAGAGAAGTGGGACTGTAGGTACTGTTCCATAAGGGTGCATAGAAGGTGGCCACAATCTGGCCTTAATCTCTGGGCCTTAATCTCTGATGTTTGTAGTATTTGAGTACTTTAGATACTACAGACAATAACATTCCAAGGCACGATCAGCTCAGACAAATGCCTACAGCACCAACAGAATAAATAGAAATACCAGCTGACAACATGTGTAGTACCAGCTGATGATGGGTCTACTCTTCCTTTGCTGAGCAGAGTTGTTGTATGGTGTTGTATGGATTTTAACATCAGCTGACAAAGACAAATTGATGGGCAAAGGGGGAGAAGGACATTGTCTCAGGGATTATTTATCTTTGTTTTGTTAAAATGCCGTAAAACAGTCAGAACAATTATATTTGTTTGTCTTTAAATAAGTCTTTTTATTTTCCTTATCCCTTTGCTTCACTTTCCCTATCCTTGCATACAGAGAGGCACAGTTTAAAAGGTAATAATGGGGCAGACACTTCATTGGTGCAAACCAGCATGGCTCTAAAGTTAATGAACCCATGCCAATTTATACTAATTGAGTATTTGGTCCCTTACGTTTTCCCTATGGAATCTTTCAAGACTTGCATTTATGTGTAGTTTATGTACTTCATATAGTCGACAAATGTTCCCTATTTAAATATAACAATCATTTTGTCACCTATGATAGATTTTCTATAAAAAGAGTGCATGAACTATACAGATCGCTTCATAACTTAAATGATTTCCCTTTAAAGATTTACTAGGACTTTACATATTGACATATCACTAGAGCTAAAAGAACCGTTAAATTCAGTTTTTGATTTGTGATGATATTTTTTGCTTTACACCTGTTCCCCTTTTATGATTAATCACAAACATGCAAAAGAACTTGCCCACAAGGGAGTGGATTACAGACTGCACAGCGCCGTGAGGCTTACAAGAAAGAATGTAGAAGACGCAGTTTCACCACAGTAGGAAACACCAGGAATGGTTCTAGGTGCATGTCTGACCTCTCCACATTTTCTCTCCACCTACTATAGTTTTTAATGCATGGGCTCTCACTGGAAATTGCTGTACCCCTAAAGTTATTTTGGTTGGTACAAAGGACCTCATTTTAACTCTTATAAGACAGAAATCATGTTACATTACTTTTCTCCAACAGTATTCTGTACGGGTAACTTTGTGAAGAGGGCTGAGGAGGAATGGAAATAAGACAAATAGTAACAAGAGCATTGTTAAGAGCATTAACAGCTTGATAAGGTGCAGTCTGGTCAGTTTTCAAGCACTGAACGCTGGAAATGTTAAAGTGTTCTGTCATGATGTCCTTGGTCTCTAGGGGCATTTATAGGCATGCTCTGGGAGGCAGTGGTGGGGCGAACACTTTAATTAGCACAGCTCTGACAGCTTCAATAATTAAAGCACCCAGAACTTCATGTGTGTCAGTGTCTCCATGCTGAAAAATGACAGCAGTGTGCTTTGAACTAAAGCTGATGAAACAAGCTGCTATTTTTCAGCACCACCATTTTTTAGTGCAGAGACCCACTGCCATTTCAACCTATTGAACCTGCCACCATTTTTCAGCTCAGGGATGCTGATACATGCAACACTGGGGTCTGCTGGAGCACGGTAATTACCCCACTCTAGCAGGCTCAATTAATCAAGTCTGATCTGACACGCTGTAATTACAACATGTCAGAGCAGCCTCTCTGCATGTGTATAGGAACCCTGGGTTGCAGTCTGAGAACTGGCAGGACTCATGCCTAGATATTTCTTGTGTTTTTCTACTGAGCCTGACTACCTGTGACTCAGTTGTGCTTACCTATAGCAGGCCTTTCAGGGATCAATATCTACAAACCTTCTATTCAGAAGCAATGGCTAGCAGTAAATACAGTGACTAGGCAGTCCTCTCAAAACAACATGTTTAATCACTAAGAAAAAAGCATTACATAAGAGAAAAGGGGATTTTAAAAACAATGGAAAGACTACATAAATGGCTCTCTCCCTTAAATCTTACCTTTGCCCTGAAAGGTAAAGCAGTCACCTGGCTTCTTTAGCCTCCTTCTTGTTCCAAAGCAAGATCTGTATAAACCCCCAATTCCAACAGCTTCTCTCATTTCTGAGCAGAGGGATCCCTTAATTATTTAGTGTCCTATAGCTCTGTTTGTTCTCAACACTGGGAAAACAAGTCTTGTAATTTGGCTCTACCTCCAAAGTGTAGTTGTCACAGGAAATAAGTCAAGCATTTTCTTTAAGGATCCCTACCAGTGTGATTACCAAGAGTGTGCTTCTCTGGAGTTTTTGCATTCCCTTTTTGTGTTGCCTAACAGTCCTGCTATTGAATTCAACCAACATATTCCTACAGGAAATGCTGCAATAACCCATGGTCACATGATGTAATGATTTGTACAACTTTACATTCAAATTAATTTTTATAAATTCTCTTTACAACTTTCATAGCAAAATATTAATACTGACAAGGGCAATGTCACATGTCATGTTCCTTCCCTGGAAGCAGCAACAGAACAATTATAAGGGTAGTTTAAGACATCACGATTCTGCCTTGCTGGAACAAATCTGCTAAAATAATCAACTAGCAAAAGAAAAAAGTTCATGGCAGCAAAGAAAATGAAACCAGGTGATGGAAATAGGCAACTTTCTGGAAGGCTCAGGTAACACAGACAAATGTCATTTCAGAACTAGAAGGAAACTTTTTACTGCCAACCCTCAACAGACTATAAAGAACTTGTTACAGGGGTAAGGAGAGAAAACATGGAGATTGAGCAGCAGAAGAGGAAGGTGTGGGGATGCTGAGAGGAGTGACCAAATTCTAAAGGGAGCTTGGAGCAGTGAGGATAATGATGTTAAGTTTTGTTATTTTAGCATTCACGTGTCTCTTCTTTTTCTGTTAATAAAGCCTGAGTTCTTTGCAGGAACTACAACATGCCTCTCAATTGTTAAACTGTGAACTGGAGTAAGCATGATGGCAGAGCTCTAAGAGTGGGTGTGTGTAAGCTACTAAAGAAACCTGTGGGGTTCAGTGCTGCTCATGGAGGCTTAGGGCAGCTAGACTTGCAGGATTCCATTTCTGTGAAAGGATACTATACAAGAATTCATTCCTTAGAAGTGACAGGAGCTAGGAAGGCTGCTTGGATGTTGCTCAGAAACTGGGCTTAGAAAAATGCTGGATCTGGGGCCTCACTTTAAGCACAGAAGCCTCATGAGGGCTGAGCAAGGGGAGAAAGGTATGCAGATCAGCACCCATGAAAACTGCTAATCCTACAGCTATGAGTAAGAAGACTCATAGGTTACAAGATTATGCTCAACATTAGTGTTACAGATAGAAAACCTAATTAATAAAAGTATTTAATAATTGTAACACTTACTTTTAAAATTCAATTTTAGGGTTTTTTTTAAAAGGTTCCAATATGTATTTATAGTTCTGTAGATTCTCTATCTACTTTCATTCTAATTCTGAGTTTGTTTTGTAAACATATAGCTTTCTGGGCAAGTCTCATGTCACTTTAGGTTTTATCATGGCCTGTTTCTCAGCTATGCCAAGAAAAATGTAGAAATGGTGTGTATTTATAATGAAGTGTTCCTCTGGAAAAAGACACAGTGAAAATGATAGGAGAAGTTTGAGCACTCCAGGGCTTGCAAGGAAAGAGGAAAAGAAAGATAAAAGTAAGAAAGTATTAATAGGAAGCCGGACATAGTCTTGCAGGATGTAAATGCCAGCAAGTTAGGGCAGGCAGGTAAAAAGAAGAATGTACTTCTTGGCTAGCTTCCCTTAAATGATGTGAGCATGAAGTCTGTCTAAAATTATCCAACTAGAGATCATCTACTGAAGTGAGAACAAAACTTTTCTAAAGAGTTATTTGGCTGGAAGAAAGGAGAAATGCAATGAAACATCTATTTCCAAATCTTCTACCTAATCTAAGAATGATGCCTGTCACTGTAATAGTTGTTCAAATCCCTGTTCTGAGTATGGCAGAGAATGTAATTTATATTTAGTCTCCTCCATCCTGAGTGGGTGCCCTATCCATGGGGCTACTGGATATCATGGGAACTGCCAGCACCAACAGTTTTATGAGTTTAATCCATTTATTCTGCTTTTATGACATGCTTTGTGTTGAATGGAACATTTTGTTCAGCTCACGTACCAAAAATATCAGTTATTATTTGCAAAGCCCTAGTCAGACCTACCATAAAGGCCACTGTATGCCAGTCCCAATGCAACCCAGATTCCTGAATTTCTATCCTGGTGTTTGACTGGACAATCTGCACCACATCACTGAACCAAAAAAAGAACTAAAAAAAAAAAGTGGCTCCCAGCCTGGGATTTAGCTGCCTACTTCATCACAATATGTAAAATGAAGTAATGTTTCTTTGTACTTTCACACTTCAGAGAATGGCAGTACAACACCCATGTTTGTGTTAGCAAATCTGTGTTGCTACTCATGCCAGAACTCTACTTGGTTGAATATTTTTGGTTAATAGTAAATTTACTGAAAATGATGCTTCAGAACAGGACTGGAACTATTCTTGATTTTGAGTTGGATTTGGCAAATAATTCTAGCTGCAAAAAATGAGGGGAGGTAATATTTGAAAATTTCAAAACATTTCAGCATTTTCAAAACTATGCACACTTTGTTATAAAATGGCACTTTCATTTAAAAATTGGCTGAAAAATGACCCCAAAATAAAAAAAACTTTTTTTTTTTATTTGTATCCAGTAAAACATTTTGGACTGAATGGATTTATTTTGGGGTTTGTTTGGTTTGGGGCAGGGGGAACAAAAACTCCTTTTTTCTATTTGGCATGATTTGATTTTTTTTTTTTTTTT
>JAGPOW010001296.1:56831891-56880778 GCA_030014935.1 Caiman crocodilus
TTTTTTTTTTTTTTTTAAGCATTTTTTCTCCAAGGTTTAATCAGAAGTTGCTCCTGAAATTGGTCTGGGAGTTAAATTATGTCTTTTACGTAGTGGGCCTCTTCTTCATTTTAGACCAGTGATTTTGCAGATTTTAAACCAAGGTAAACTCAAGGGTGCTCTGGGGTGCCACGCAATGTTAGCACTGTTAGGTGTGCAAATGTAATTCTCAAGATAAACCCAGATAAACCCAAAGATCTTTGCAGCAGAAGAATTGCTCCATAATTTTGCTGTAGTAAAAAAATGAGTGAAAATTAAGAGCTTGTATTTTCTAAGGGATGCCTTGAGCCTAAAAAGTTTTAGAATTATTGTTGTAGACTGTCTATTCATAAAAGCATATGTTTGGCTTGGATTAACATAGCAGGTGGACAGAGTTCCTAACCCCTTTACCAGATCTGGTACAAATCCAGAAACAAACTGGCCACAGACTTTGCAGTTAGGATCATCAGAAATATAGTTGTCTACTGTCTGTAACTATGGTAATGTAAATTAGGTTGAAATGCTGTAATATAGTACTTGGGCTGTGGTATGCTTGGATCTGACAGGGACATGTAGTGAACTGAGCAGGGTACTTGCACATTTCTTGTCATTTCTTGCTTAAAGACCATAATGATAATGCCCTAAATATTTATCATCAGATCCTGGCTATGTTACTGGTGTGTTTTCGTATTAATGATACAAAGTGCAGTGATATCAGCAGAAGAGAGCAATTCACATTATTTGATTGTATGCTACAAAGATATATCATTTGTCTTTGGGAACACAAGCTAGCATTTCTGAAGTCAAGTTGCATTGTATTTAAGCTACTGGGTATTTTATGTCACCTAGGAATGTTGATTTGATTGATCCTTTTGTAAACTAAATATGGGCTGATCACTTCATCTTTGGAAATCATGCAAACATGGTTTTAACACTGCTTCATGTTCCAGTAAGGGATATATTTTACCTAATTACATCAGTAACAGCAACTCCCAGGAGCTCCACCTGCAAGTTAATACTAACAACAAAAAAGCATAAATCCGTTACATTAATTATACTGCTCCCTGTAAACTGGATTGTGCTTGAATTAATTAAGTAGATCACTTTCTTAAAGTCAAAGCTTGTTTGTCATGCCCTAATATATTTGATTTAAAAAGCAGTTGCACTTGAAACATGGAAACGGGTTTCACTTTGCCAGTGCTACTGGTAAATCCTATCACTTTGCATGTGAAAGGTAAATCCTTTCACTTTGCATGTGCTACTGGTAAATCCTATCCTGAACTGAATATCACCTACAGATATAATTAAAAGTATCTTAAAACTATCTCAACAGAAAATGTGATAGGTTTGTGAAAAGTAAGCAGTAAAATACTGTCACAGTCTTAGTTGTTTTTAGTTTTACCTACAAACGTTCATTTTTTCCCTTCACTGGATGCCTCTACATGTGTGCTTTACTGCAGAGTAGACTAATTAGTTCCACAGTAAAGCAGCAGCATCTATATGTACACTGGTATTAGGGCACAGTAAATTAATTAACTCCACCAAATTGAACATATAGACAGTGATAGGGGCTGGCTGGGGCATGAGGGTGCTGAAGGGCAGGTACTGCCTGCTTTCTAGTAGGGCTGTGTGAAATTTTGCAGTTTTTTGTTTAGATGCTGTTTTGACTCATTTCAAGCTTGAAATAACAAAATTGAAATGAAATAAAAGGCTTCAAAATGGCCTCAAAATGAAATGAGGGCAGTCAAAATGTTTCGAAAGTTTCTAAACATTTTGAGTTTCAAAGCTGGGCTTGTTTGAAGGGAAATAGAAAGTAAGGAGGGGGAAGGTGAAGAGGAGGGAAGGACTGCTGTCATATTGACATATGTAGCTGGCCAGTGACTGATCCTTCCCTGAAGTCCCTTCCAATCCCGGTGCTCTGGGGGAGGGACCAAAAAACAGCTGCACCTTAACACGCACACACAATCACATGTGACACAAGTTTTGTTTGTCAGCAGCTTGAGGTGCAGTTTCCCAGAAACACCTTTACCTATCTCCTTGAAACTTGGCAGGCATCATGGCCTCAGCAGGGGCTAGCATACCTGCAAGTTTAAACAGCAAAACAGTTTTGACAAAATGAAATGGAACAGGGCTTCCAAAATGAAACAAAACTTGAAATGAAACACTGTCCTGTCAAAACAGCAAAATGGAAGTCGAAATGAAACGGTGTTGTTTCACACTTCAGCGCCCTTGTGCTTCAGTGGCCCTCCACCATCTGACTCTGCCACCTAGAGCCCAAGGCTGACCCCCATATCTGCTGCCATCCCAGGGTTGCTCCACCCTGACTCAAAGCGCTGCTGTCCCAGGTGCACATCTAAATGCTTCACCCAGGAGCAGTGTACTTCAGCACAAACTATGCCAGATTTTATTTCTTCCCATTAATTGCACGTGTAGATGCACTCACTGATTTTAAGACAATGAAACCAGATATTCATGAAAGTATCAAGATCATAAATAAATCAAGGAGATACTTTTAAACCTAACGTTCTAGACACTAACTTCCCAGTACCTACAGTTCAGCTACTTCATATTTTCTCCTCGATATATAGTCTTATGTTAATAACCATTTCCTTAGCATTTGAACACCTTCTAAAATTAGACAATTTAAAAAGGAAATTCTTGCTTTTCAGTTAGGGGTCTGTCTACATTCTGCTTTTTTTGTCCTGGAGTAGTGAGGAATAATTGCATTCCTGCTTTTTTTCCTGCTTGCTTGGTAGTCAGTGAGTCAATATTCTGTGTGTAATTTTTAGGGAAAGACAGGTATACGTGAGCTGAACAAAATGTTCCATTCAACACAAAGCATGTCATAAAAGCAGAATAAATGGATTAAACTCATAAAACTGTTGGTGCTGGCAGTTCCCATTATATTCAGTAGCCCCATGGATAGGGCACCCACTCAGGATGGAGGAGACTAAATATAAATTACATTCTCTGTCATATTCAGAATAGGGATTTGAACAACTATGTCAAACCTTTCTGAAAACTGTCCTAACCAGTAGTTGTTAGAATATTTTGGAGCTGCTCTATTTTGCATAAAATATTTAAATATTAATTCAGTCAGAGAGGGAGTAACAAGATACATTGGTGGTTAATGACACCTGTGTAGAAGATGGGGCATTTGGGTTCTAGTCCTGGTCCAAGTCCTTAATGATACAAAGTGAAATGATATCAACAGAAGAGAGCAAAACCAGCCCAAACTGGGATAGATAGATAGATAACTTTTGAATAGAATAAAAGGTAACTGTTTTTAGATTCACGATCAGGAGCTGAAAATATGCATAATCTTCAAGTTTCTGATACATTTGTTCCTGATTAGTTGCTGATCCTGATTAGTAGGAAAGTAGGGCTGAAAGGAACTTTACAAGGTCATCTAGCTAGCCTAGCCCTTCTCAAATTAAGATCATTCTTGACTAAACCATCTCAACTATGTGTCTGTCTGACCTGTTGTTGAAAATTTCCAGGGATAGAGATTCTGCAAGTCCATTAGGTAGCCTATTCCTATACTTGTCCACCCTCATAGTCAGAAAATTCTTTATAATCTTCAACCTAAATATTAGGGTTTGCAAAGCTTTGGGCCCTGATTCGATTTGGTGGAGTTTCAGCCCAGTTCAGTGGCTGAATCTCCAAATCCAAATCGAATCAATAAACACTTTAATCTCTCTGAATTGAACCAGAACCCTCCTGTGGCAGGGCACCAGTGGTGCCTGCCACTTTAAGGACTAGATCAAACACTCAACAGGTGTTTGATTATAGCAGCCATTTTAGAACTCTAGCCACCTATAAAAACAAGAGCAGTTTGCTACTGGGAGTAGGCAAGAAACATTGCCTGACTGGGCTTCTGCATGGGAACATCTTGCAGGTAGGAGCAGGAGGCTGTGGTCCTAGGCATGACCTAAAACTGCACCCTGCCAGGTGTGGGTGGTCTGGTGGGGCGCCCAGTGGCATGGGGGCCCCAGGAAAATGCCAGGCCAGTTGTCACCCTGGTGAAATGTGGGTAGGGGCACCCTAACCCCAGCCCCACCTTTAGGTGGGTTATATGATCCATCTAATCCAGGGAAGGCCAGGTAAGCTTCTTGAAGTGCCTGAGCCTGCTGGGATGAGTGATCTCGTGGGGCCAGGCACACTTTGTGAAGCATCTGAGCTGGGAATGGGGGACCCCAATCCCTGAGTGCAGTCAGGAGGCTTAGACCTAACCCAAGGGACCTGACTGGTCAATGCTGGGGTCAGGACCCTGGTAGGGGTTAAAAGGGCCAGATGCCCACCATAAGGGATGCCTATATGCAGTAGAAAAGCTCAGGGTCCTGACTGGCCTGAGACAGGGCCAGGGCTTAAAAGGAAGCCAAAGGTCCCAGGGAAGGGGCCACAGCCAATGGCTGAAGGAGGTGGTTGAGTTGACTGCCTGAGATGCCATTTGTGAGGCTTTGGCCATGGTATAGGGGTAGAATGGAGCCACAGATAGCCCTCCCCCGATATTGGGGTGTATAATGGGCAGCCTTCTGCCTAATTATTACATCAATATTATTACATCAAGGCGTGGCAGATGAGAGGTGTGGGTGGGTGACCTGTAGACAGGAGGCAGGCTGGTGCTTGCACTGGACATGAAAGCTTGCCCCTGTCACACTTCCAAATCAATTCAGAGAAATTCAGACAGATTTGTTGATTTGTTGAATCCGATTTGTTGATTCATACATATACACAGCTTTACATGTTTTTCCTACATTCCTCAAGGTACCAGGCAGCTCATCAATGCTGTGATGCTGGAGTGGATGGAGCATCCCACAGGAGGATGGGGGGCTCTGCAATGCACTCAGCAGCAGACCCAGAAGTGGACCAGAAGCACTTCCAGTCCACTTCCTGGTCTGCCAGGAAGCATGTTGGGTGCACCCCACCCCGTGCTCCTGGCTTAGTGACTGGTGCCTCCTGGGTTTGAGGGGGCACCCAGGATCCCCCCATGGCCTAACATCAAGCTGGGGGAGGCCTGCACCCCTGTAGGATGCTCCATCTGCCCCAGCATCACAGTATTCATGAGCTGCCTGGTACCTTGAGATATGTAGAAAAAACATTTAAAGCTGTGTCTATGGCTGAATCTCTAATTCTCTGAATAAGCATTGAATATTCAGATTGGATTAGGACAAATTGAATCGGGGACAGTGATCCAAATCAACATATCAAATCACTGTTCCCAGTTCAGGCCAAATCCAAATCGAATATGGCTCATTTTGCATGATGCACATTCCTACTAAATATCCTCTGTTGCTGTTTGTGGCCATTGCTTCTAGTCCTGCCACCAGAGAGAAAAGATTACCTCTATCCTTTTTATAATCACTCTTCAGGTATTTGAAGACTGTGATAAAATCCCCCCTTAATCTTCTCTTCTGCAGACTAAATAACCCTAGTTCTTTGAGCTTTACCTTAAAAATCATGTTTCCAAGGTGTCTAATCAATTTTGTTGCCAATCATGGAACATTGTATTGTGTAAGGTAAGTCAGTAAGGAATTAGTTTTTTAATCTCAGTGTTGTTTCAGGCAATATGAGACATCTAAAAGGGCAACTTTAAGATGAGCAATTTAACTGCTATTAACTTGGAGCTTCTAATTAATAAGACTGAATTCTTGAGAATTTTTTCTGGAGAAAAATAGCATAGTCTTCTGGGAAAATATTAGCTTTACCATAATATTTGTTTTATCATACGAATTGTACTTGTTCACCAAGGAACTTAATTTATATAGAAAAATACAATCAGGCTCAACATAAAATTCACTATTTTACATTATTGGCAATCACTATTTTATCACATTATTGGTTCACTATTTTACATTATTGGCAATCAGAGAAGACCTGTTATCCCTCAAGCCAAAAAGACAGTTCAAAATTACTTCTCCTTGTTAAGACTAACTGCCACCCCTACAAAATATGCATTTGAAAGTTTCAAACTGGAAAAACAGATCAAATTGCCATATATGAAATATTTTATATTGGATGTATGATATCAGTAGATACACTGTGAAAGGATGCTGGGTAGTGATTATTGTAGTTAAATTGGTATCATATCATGCTAAGAAATAATATTGCTTTACAACAAATTACACAAGCTCAAAGGATTTGTCTTTATCGTATAGCAACATACATTAACTGACAGCACATCTTGCAGAGCAATAAAAATCATGTAATTATTTTCAAGTTCTGTGCTTTTTCCACCTTTATATTTAGAGAGATGTACTTCAGCTTTCTCTTTTGTCTCCAGTTAAAATCTGGTTACACAGTCTATTTAAGAAAAGTCAAGACTTTCTACAGAATCATCAGTATTTTATTTTCAAAACTCTTCCTATTCTAACAAATTAAAATATTTTTGCATCTTTAGGTATTTTGGTACGTACACAAGCTGAACATTATCTATCCTGAGCCGAGCTAAATAAAGACAACTGAAGAAATGCCTAATTTAGCAGATTTTTAAAATTCCCTTTTGGACAATAACTTTTCCTTGTCATGGCTAGTTTGAAAGTGTAATATAGATTAATGCACTGGCCATTAAGTTAAATTGTTCTTTGTTTCTTGCTGATTCCCGTATTTTAGATTTAAGAAATCTTAAAAAGCACTAACAATGTTTTGGGCATTGAGGGAAAATAATCTTTTTTTTTAAGTAGGAGTCCTCCTGATTTAAATTAAAACATGATTTTTTCCTCTCACAGATATAGCTTTAGAATCATTTCAGAAATGGTGTCACATCCTGAAAGAATGGTAATTTCAACAGCTACTCTGCTATCAATGTCTTTTAGGTATCTTAATTTATATAATTTTAGTTATATATATATATCCTTGCAGTTTTTCCAGCACTGGTGGATTGTGTGTCAGAACTTTTTGGAAAGTTTCTGAAGCAGTTTCATTAAAAGACCATTTCCACTTCCCATAAAAAGGAAAGAGGAATGGCTGTCTGCCATCTTTACTTATCACTGAGTAAGACAGGAGGAGTCTTTTGATTTGGCACATAGCAAGTAAAGCAATTTCAGATGAACTGTTAGAAGACAGCTCTTCGGTAATCCAGTAACCCCAAAATATGTACTAGTGTCAAGATAGGTAAACTTCTGAGTAAAAAAAACATGTGTGGCAAGGAGCATAGATATATATTTTCCTCTAGCCTCCTGGTGTTTTTATAGAGAAGAATTTGATGGCTGTGTGTATGGTAGCGTTCTCCACAGCCATCTTTCAGCTCTCAAAGAGCACCACCTCATGAGTCATCTTTGGTTTTCTTTTGCGTGTTGAAAGCAACATTTAAAAAAAAAAGTTGTTTGAATTTTTGAGCTCATGGTGTCTTGATGTGAGTCTGAGAAGTGGTTGCTACTAGGGCTGAGTGAAACTTCAGTGTGAAGCTTGAGGTGGAGATTTGGAAGAATTCGGCAGCCAAATCTCCAAATCCAAATCAAATCAGGAGACCCTTTAATCTCTCCAAATCAAATCGAAAGCCTCCAAATCAATTCAGAGAGATTTGATGATTTGGACATAGACACAGCTTTAAATTTTTCTACATACCTCAAGGTAGCAGGCAGCTCATGAATGCTGAGATGCTGGGGCAGATGAGCCATCCCAGAGGAGTACAGGGGGATCCCCAGCACTCTTAGCAGCAGACCTGGAAGTGGACCAGAAGCACTTTTGGGTCTGCCGCAGAGCTCACAGGGCCCCCTCCCACTGCTCCCTGGCTCAGTGACTGGTGCCTCCTGGCTCTAGGGAAGCACCTGGGTTCCCCCCATGGCTGATCAGAAGTACTTCCAGTCCACTTCCAGGTCCGCTGCTGAGCATGTAGGGGGGCCCCCCACGCTCTTGTCGGATGCTCCATCCACCCCACCATTGCAGTGTTCATGAGCTGCACCTGGTACTTTGAGGTACGTAGAAAAAACATTTAAAGCTGTGTCCATGGCCAAATCACTGATTCCCCAAATCAACATTGAATCTTCAGATTCAGATTTGGCTGAATTGAATTGGGACAGTGATCCAAATCAACGAATCAAATCACTGTCCCCGATTCAGCCTGAATCCGAATCTGAATCAAATAGGCTCATCTTGCACACCCCTAGTTGCTACGCAATTAAAATGGACCTCAGGTGCTTTACTTTTTATGCCATGTGTCAGGGGTAGGTTTAAGGCTGTAGCCTTGCAAGGTTTTCCATGTGGCGTAGATCCTTTCACTCAGGCACATCTCTGTTGATTTCAGTGGGCTGCAAAGCGGAGCCCTCAGTTTCAACTCTCCTTTGTTACATATTTATGGTATAACGTGCTAGATTCCTTTCTCACAAAAAGCTCTAATAAATGCTTTAACTTTTTAATGTCTCTGCGGGGTTTTTTTGTTAAATATATAAGAGAAAATAAATTGCCCTTTTTCCAATGGCTAAGCATTGTTTCTTCAATCACATCTGAAATGCTTCTAAAATTGCCATGAATATGTAATAGGCAATTCATTAAGTATAAGTATTTTCTGCTTCAGAAAAGAGCTAATGTGAAATAAATCTAAAGCGGTAAAGTATTGTTTTACTCTACATTTGGCATACGTCATAGTATAAAATCTGGTAAATCTGCTGCAACTGGAGAACATAAGGTTTCCTGTCTATGATTCTAAAAGAAAAATAGTAATAGTTCACATGAGAGAGATTTTGCCCTAATTTTATCACATAAAAAGTTTTGATACTTATAGGCAACACCATACAAAATATAAAGTTTAAAGTTTAATATTTAAATGTATAATTGCTGCTTCTTCTAGAATAGATCAGTTTTATGTCCAATAATTGTGTCAACAGATGAATAACAAACCTCTTCTGTTTATGTCCATTTGGGTTATAGGTATATGCCTTTTAAAAAATGCATATAATTAATATTTCACATTCTTGTGATGCCTTCCAGTCCAAAGGAACAGAAAAGTCTGTCATAATAATATAAATCCAGTAATGTCAATAAAAGATAGTTGATTTTTATTGTTGCAGGCTCTTGTCCTCTGTGCTTTAAAACTTAGTAAGTCAGTGCTTGTTGCAATGAAACCATTGATTCCTGCACCATCTCCATACAAATCTCTCCCCTCAAACTGTTTGTCTCTCACCCAGTTTTACTTCTTTTTCTAGAAAGTCTCATCAAAGTTAGAAGGCATTGTTTCCTTGATTTAGGTTTCTATCATTCTAAATTTTCTTACTCTAAGATTCAGTCTTTTCATCAGGTGCATCCACGTGGTGTTAATCACATTAAAAGGTTTCCTTTCTCTTGTACCTTGCTTCTCTGGAACTGCCAGTGATTCCTGTCCCTACCCATCAAGGTTGCAAATCTTATTTCTTCCTGGTAGAATGAAGTAAGGAGATCATATGCCTGGTTGTTTCAGCTCAAGTAGCTTACTTTAATGTTCTGGTGAAAATGGTCTTTGGTTTGTGTGCAATAGGGGAAGTCTGCCAACTTTTATCATTGCGGAGAGGTCTGTCTTCAGTTAAAAATGGTGCTAGAAATCTTGAGAGCTTGTCAGCAGTTGTCAGAATTTAAGCAAGGTGTCATGTCATTGAAACTTTCTCTAAGCAGGGCTAGATGACATATTGCTTAAACACAAGCAGCAGTGTGTTTGCCCATTAGTTTTCAGTGCTGTTAGTGCCATTGGATCTGATTCAGTGGAAATATTTGCAAAGACTAAGTTTCCTACTATTTTCCAGTTTTGCTTGTCAGCTTCATTGTGGCAATAAATTATTTTAAAATATAGTTATGTGGCTTATTTTTCTCCTTATCTCAAGGTCACTTTATTAATAATTACATATTTGTTTTATTGGTCAGGATTTTTTAATTATTGTAGTTGTATCTTTATCCATCGAATGCTGCATTTTCTCTATAGTTTATCTGTTAGTCAAAGGCTTTATTAAATATTGGATGTACTACATTCTCCTTGCTTTTCAAATCTGTAACTGTACTGAAATATATAATATTTCATACCATAGGTCTTTATTAAGATATTGGTGCTAGTTATTTATTAGATTCCTTTGATCGTTCTGCCTATGGACAGTGTCCTAATAATAATGTAATATTTTACCTGGAACTGACAGGATAGTAATAATCCAGTAATGCATAAGTTTTTGGCAGCATATCAACCTTCATCCAATTTTAGAGCATTGTCTGCTGATCTGCATTTACTCTTTATGTATAAAGAAGCTAAACAATATAGTTAGATCAATACTGTATGTATACTTGGGATTTTTTTCCCCAGTTAGTTTTCTCAACACAGCTTATTATTCTACTCTGTTGATGTAACAACATAATTCATGGAAGCTGTATTTAGTTGGATTATTTAATTCCAAGAAATAATGTAGAGCAGCAGTGGGCAAAATACAGACCATGGGCCATATCCAGCCTGCCAGATGATTTTACCTGGCCTGCAGCTACTCCTCTAAGGAGAATTGAATCTGGCCTACAGCTGCCCTGGCTTTTGGTGCCCCTTGCCCTTTCCCTTCCCCATGCCAGCTAGCTTCAGCAGCCCCTCCCCTTCCCAGCCCACCCTATCCCCCCAGTCACCAGTGTAAGCTACAAATCAGGGGGCACTGAGTTCCTGGCCAGGCTTCTGCCCAGTGAAACTGTCTGTGTGGTGCTTCAATCCTGCACCCAGTGAATTGAAGCTCAGGTAAGGTTCTCCCTACTGGTGGCGGAGTAGGTATAGAAGGAAGAGAGCCAAGAGTCATGAGTTACCCAGGCTCTGCTGGGCTGGGGTCTGGCATGGGCACAAGCATCAGTGCTGTGCTGTGTTCCTTCTTGCTGCTTTGAGCTGCATCATGTGGATACAGCTCCTGCTCCTCCCCCAGTCCCTGGCACGCAGCTAGGTTGGGCAGGAGTTACACCAGCTGCACAAGGCCCAAAGGCACCAAAGTGGCATGTGGGACCATGATGCAGCTCTGGCCTGGCTGCATGCCAGGGACTTGAGGCAGGGGTGGGTGGTGTAAGGAGGAGGTGGGGACACAGCATGAAACTGGCCTGGCCAGATCCAGATAATCCACAGCTCCCAGCTCCCTTCTCCCTGCAGCCCCTCCTTGGCTAGAGACAGAGTTTCACATAAACTGGTTTAAGTGATCACAAACTGGTTTAAACCTATAACAGAACATAAAGTCAATAAACCAATATTCATAATGAATATATTGAATGAATTCAATATGAATATATTCATAATTCATAAACCAATTTCAAAATGGCCAAAACCAGTTTGAGATAAACCTGGTTGAATGTAGTTTTAGACTTAACTGGTTGAGCTCAAAACGGTTTGTGGAACTTCTGTCCCAGTCCCCTTCCTGGTTTAAGTTAAACCAAAGTCCCCAGCAACCCAGCATGCTCTGCAGTCCTGAGCAGGGCTGTGCTGTCTACTCCAATGGAGCAGGGCTAGCCCTGCCGCTCTGTTCCCTAGCTGGAGCAGAAGCAAGCAGGGACAAGGCTTTCTGCAGGTGCTGGGACATGGCCAGACACCACCCCCTCCTAAGGCAAAGGGAAAATGAAAGAGGTTTATATCTCCCCTCTCTCCCCTATCCTACCAGCACAGACCTGCCAGGCATTTCTCTATACTCACTGCTCCAGCAGTAGGGTTGTGGCCAGCACCAGCAGTAGCCTTAAGCAAACTGGCCAGGGAGGAAATTTAATTCCCACCCCCTCCCTGTCCCACCAGCACAGAACCAAGCCATTGTCCATCTGGTGCTCCCCCCTCCCTGTTCCAGCAGCAGTGGAGACATCACTAGACACTGGCCAGCATGGCCTCCTGAGGCAGACAGGACAGGGAGGATTGTTCCCCGCTTTGCCCCTGAGGGACCACAGCCAGGGTCTGCTAGTCCTGACTGCTGCCAAACACTCCCTGCATGGGGCAAGTGGTGTAATAAGCTCCTTCTGTGTCCCCTCTGCCAGACACTGGAGGGAGGAGGGCAGTAATCCCCCTCCCTGCCCCCTCACCTAAGGGGGCCATTCCGGCCGGCCTCTGATCATGCCCCCATCACTACCACTGGATCGGCCAGGGAGCAGGGACCATGACAGGGACAGTTGCAAGCAGGAGCAGGGCAGGGTGGGCAGAGCTGCCACAGACTGCAGGGTAAACAGAAACAGCACTAGGGAGAGCTTGGGGGGATATGGCCACCCCTCCGAGCCCCAGTGCTGCCACTCACACTGCACAGTCTGTGGCAGCTCTGACCAGTCCACCACATTCCTGTTCCCATCCACAGTGCAGCCCCTCCACTGGGAAGAGGCTTGCACTCCCTGGGAAACCATGAAAGAGGCTGCTGCCTCCGTCACGGTCCCTGCACCTTTGCTGTTCCAGTGACAGGAGCGGGGGCATGGCTACTGCTGGGGCTGGTCATGCCCACTCAGCACAGCTTCCCTACAGCTGAGAGCTGCTTTAGTACCCCCTGGCTTCTGGGCTGAGCCACTGCAGGCATGTGCCTGCATTTCCTGGGTGAAAATGGAATGTCTATACACTTGCAAATTGGTTCAGCCTAGGCAGGCTAGACTAAGCTGCAAAGATTAAATCAATTCAGGCTCCAGCTTTTTTAATATCTGTCCCTAGCCAAGTCCTTGGCACATAGCTGGGCTGGGTGGTGCCATGCTGTATTCCTGCCTACCAGCTCATGGTGTTAATCATCTTAAAAGGTTTCCTTTTAATGTGCTACATGGGTGGAGCTGGTGAGGCTTCTGCCTGACTTGGCCACATACTGGGAACTTGGGATGGAGGAGGGTGAGAAGGGAGGAACAAAGGTTAGGTTGCCCTAACTTTTAATCTCTCTGTGCAGGGCTGGGCAATTATTTGGGCTGGAAGACCACTGAGGGAGTTTTGTTGAGCTGTCATGGGGAGAGGAAGGCACTGACCTGGTCCACAGCACCTCACCCAAACTCCCTACGTGGTCCTCTGGCCCAAATACTTGCCAATATTGTCTGCTATTTTTCTCCTCCTTGCTGCATGCTGATCTCAATAAGAGTAATTATATCTCTTTGTAATAATTGAAAGTGCCTGAACACGCAGAAAAATCCATATTCACTTATTGATTTATTTATTTATTTATTGGGACTAGTGGTATAACTAGAGCAGGATGACCAGGGCAACCATCATGGTCATTGACTTGGTGTGAGTTGCAGAGGGCAGGAAAGAACAACTGCCATGACCCATACAATCACACTGCTGGCACAGTGGCAACCAGAAGTTACCACTATGTCTGTCAGCTACCCCAGGTACCAGGTCATGCCTGACCTCTGATTTATATCTCATTCCTCTTACAATTCCAGGATACTTTTCCTTTCATCTCTTTCTTTTATGGGAAAGGCACAAAAAGGATAGGCACATTTTTTTTATATATATCAATCTCTAAATACTGATCATGTAAATCATGAGAAGTCTTTCTTTTCCCCTTTGCTGTACACATGAACACGCATGCACACACAAATAATTGCATTGCTTTTGCAAATGCCTACATAATAGTTACAAGGAAGATAAAAGAATGATATACTTTGATTGGAGATATCATATTAACATTCTCCAGATTTATAAAGTGGATAACTCTTTTCCTATCTTCATATCCATTGAAAACAAGTAATGTTTTTGTTAAAGTGCATTTTCCAAAATTTTATGGCTTAAAATGCAGTTTATAGCTAGCAGAAATTTTCCAATGGCTAGAAAATATTTGCGAAATTTCCACATCAGGGTCTTTAATCCCCTTCCCTGATCCCTGAAGAGAGGGACCATCTCCAAATACAGGAGAGACTTTCAGAAGTGCTGAATGTCAGGATCATTCTGGTTCCCTGAAACCAGTGGTATTGACTTGAATGAGAACAAAGGTTGGTCAGCAGTAAATATTTTTGAAAATTATGCCCTACAAAGTTTCTGTGGACTTGAAACACTTTCAGATGTGTACTTGGGTTTAACATCCAAGCATTATATTAGCTGGGCATTAAATTTTTGTGAATGCTAAATTTAAAATAATAAAACAAGAAATAAACTTAACAGAGTTTATCCTTTGCAAGTTTTTTCTGGGTCCAGCTGCTGGTGTAATAGAGCTCAACCCATGAAGGAGCCACATGCAGTTATTATTTGACTCACTTTGTACCTGTGCAGATATATTTATATTGGAGAAAAAGACAGTGATCAGTTTCTTCATCAGGTTTGTGGTTGGTTGGGTTTTTTTTCAGAAATTAAGTGCTGGCATGAATTGTGTTATTAAAATAGGAAGACAATTTTATCCAAAAGACAAAACAGCAAAATGTACACCTGGAGAACAGAAATGTATTCTAGTCCTAGTGAGGATGGTATAGTCTTGTAAAGGTTCAGTTAACAAGACCAAGAAAGGTTAGGAAGTAATGAAGATTTCACATATCAGATGTAGACTGTGAAAGGTTCTTTATGCAATTATCAAACACTTTCTATATTTTACTTCCATGAATTACAGAAGTTCAGTTTTGAGCCAGTCCCTTTTACCAATTAAAAGAAAATAAGGCTCGGGAGAATAATGTGTTAATGGTACTGGAGAGTGAAGCCCATTAAACCTGGATTGGTACAATCTAGGTAGGGACTAATGCAAATTTCATCACACCGGATACATCTACACATGCTATTATCATGAAGCAATAAACTCCAGTGCACAGAACACTGGTGTTTATTACTCCCAGGCGCCATATTGGAACGTGCACCCAGGACTGCAACGTGTTGAGCTGGATCAGAGCAGCCCTGGCTGGTAAAAGGCCCAGGGGGTCAGCCTGCTAGTTTGGAGCTGCTCAGATCTGGCTCAGTGTGCTGTGGAAGGGCTGGCTGGGGCATGAGGATGCTACAGTGCAAGGCTAGCCATCAAGCAGCTCTGCACTTATGCATCCTCGTACCCCAGCCAGGTCGATCAGCATCTGCAAGTGCATTGCTGTTCACTAAAGATCACTGCCACAGCATAGTATTTGTGTTTACAGGTAGTAACCTGTGGTGGAGTTAATTAGTTCCTTGTGGCCTAATAGGGCAGTACATGTAGATATTGAGAATTCACTGCAGAGCTAATTAGGCAACTGCAGTAAAGGTCTCATATAAATGCACCCACTGTCTCATTTGATAAGCTGGAACTGAAAGCAGTAGCTATAGGGATGAAAGGGTAATAAATATGGCTGGTTGGAAAAAATCAACCAATAGTTGTTTTCTCATTGCATTTTTGACTGAACATTTTTTTATGAAAAATGTCTGCCTTGCACTGGAAATGTTGAGTTTTCATGAAAGCCCTTTTTTGGCCCCAAACTAGTTCTTTTCTTCTGAAGAGAAGTTCAAATATTTTACAAGACTCGCCCCCAACAGAGGTTATTACTCAAGTAATCCTTATGGATTCAGTTCTGACCCTTCTGGTGACTGCCAAAGCAATACAGATTATTAGAGGGAACTCTGTTTTTAGTACTTATGCCTTTCCTCTAGGGCTAGCTTAAAACTACTAACTACACTGAACATTCGTTTGAGACTACATTGAACACCAGGTAATTGTCACGTGGTGGTAAATTGCAGCGATTAGTATCCTGGTTTAGATCCAAGCATTATGCTTGTTCTCAATCTTGTTCTTATTACCATTAGCCAATCTGTTTTGCTGGCCGTTCCTTGAACTCCTCTGCCATGTTTTATTTCTTCTTCTCCCCCATCACTTTGCTGCATATTGTCCACCTATATTGATATCGTTTGTTTTATGTTGCAGAGAAGATTAATGTGGCCTTATATTTTTTGTGTAAGCAACATAAATAACTGACTTTTCTGCTCCACACTTTTTAATACGCAAAACCCTTCATGCCCTTTAGAAAAATGGGACATTTTCTTTTTTAAAATGTATTTTAAAATTCCAGATTTCCTGGTGCAATACATTGTTTTAGACCAGCAGCTAAAGGATTCAAGCAATTTAAATAATCTCTGTTTTTTCTTGCTAACAATGACCAGGTAATTTTATATTAAGTAATAATATAGGAAAAGACCTACATTCAGTCTGTTTAATGATAGCTTTCCCTGGCATAAACTGAAGCCCAGTGTTCCCTGGCATGGAAAGTAAACTGGACGAGGGGAGGATGAATCTGTGGAAAATAAGTTGGCAACTCTCTTCCACTAGCAAGCTCTAGGGATTCAACATGGCCTGAAGATTGTACTCACTAGAAGGGGCTTTGCATCCAGGGCCTCCCAGAAGTTAATTGTTTCAGTACATCCCTGACAAACTTTTTACCAGTGGACTGTCTGTGAAGCCCCAGCAGGACCAGAAGTGTCCCTTATCTAGCAGAAACCTTGAAGGAGGCACCTATCCTTATGCCATCTCTCCTTCCTTGAGGCTGAATTCCTCTCATGAGCATAAGGTCTTGCTGATGTAGGAAGGTTCAGGAAGTACCTCTTTGAATCAGCAGAAGGGAATTAAGCCTAACATGTGTGCACTCAGAATGCGAGAGATGTTAAACACTTCTTTGCAGGCATCATCTGTCTAAAATCTCTGGAAAGCTGTGGTACATGCTGCTTACTTTAAAGGGTTGTTTACGGATTCTCTGTGTATGTAGCTTTTAGAAGTCAAATGTCTCCCCTCATTTGAAGAGGATGGTTAATGCAAGACTAAGCTTCCCCTTGTTTGAACCTTTGTCCACTGTGCTGTACTCTGCTGTTAGAATTCTGAATTTAACTGGGAAAGAAGAGACTGTAAACTCCATTTTCACGTGTGGGCCTTGAAGTGGGACATACCAGTCCAACATTACATTTTACAACGTAGCATTTAGGACTCAACACATCTATGTGCCAGTCTGGGTATCTAAATGTAGGAGTTGGATGTCCTGTTAAAATCCCCAGAACTGTAAACTGAGCCCAGTAAACTCTGCCTAACCAGCCCAGAAGACAAATGCTGGGAAGGAAAAAAATTATTGGGATACAAGCCTTCAAAGTTTTAATAAAATGGAAGCTTTTGTGTTGAGGTTGGTTATTATAATCAAGAAATGATTTGTCTTTTGCAAAAAAAAAGGGGGGGTAGAAAATCTGAAAGGAGAGAATGCAAATCCATTTTAAGCATTAGATAGTCCCTATTATTTGTTGCTTCCCTGCAACTCTGTAAGCATGTTCTAAGTATAAATACCTCCTACTCACTAATGACATACTAGAGAGAAAACAATAGATGAAGCATGAGTGAGGCATCTAGAAAAAGAGATATACTGTATTTAATTTCTTATCTAAATGAGAAGATTAACAGAAGCCAGCCATTTAAGTATTTTTGTAACAAAGATAATTTACTGGGTATTTTCTTTGAGGTGTTTTATTGACACCTATTTTTCCTTTTCAATATAGAAAAAGCTGTATTTCATGCAATTATTTCTCCATGTAGTGTTGTTTCTCCTCTCTTCTTTCTTATTTTAGCATTTCTTTTTTCCCCACATGAATGTTAACTATTCAGAACCCCATGAGAATTTGAATTCTATATTAATAACTTTACGACTCATCATCTCTGTCCTCTGAAGTGCTGCCACATATATTTTGTTTAGATTTACTGTAGATTAAAAGATGATTAGATAGTATTACAAGGTATTAGAAAAGCACAGCTTATATCATAAGGATTTTTTTTAATTTGTGTTGAGCACTTACAGATTTTTACAGTTTTCCATGGAAAGGGAAATGTTAAACATTTTAGAAATCAAAATCAGATCATAATCATCTGACATGAAATTGAAGACTATCCATCCAGTCATGCTTCTGCAACTCAAGTGCTAAGTTTTGTAATGTTCAAATCAAAGTGGAAAGGGCTCCCATTAGCTTCCTGAAATAATTCAGTCACCAAATTTAAGGGAAATATGGAGTAGTTGCATTTCATTGAGCAAGTTGCATGCTTCTCCATATGCTATTAATGGGTACCTAGACCCAGTATCCCTTTGTACATGAGGTTTAACAGTTCCTAGAAGAAATATTTCATGGAACTGTATTATGCTTTTTCGCTTGTGAGTGAAGGCTTGCATTGGTGGTTTGGAGGAGTCCTTTGGATAACAATTGGATATAAATGCCAGCAATTGGTCTCAGTGGCCCACAAGCATCTGTCCAGTTCTGTGTTTCAGTATCATCCATTCTTCATTGGCTTTGTCTTATCTTTTCAGGGCTAGCTTGCAGAAAACATCTTATGCAGAAGAGCTGAATACTATTTTCTGTGTAGCCCTTTGCCAAAATTCCCCAGGGAAGACGTTTGAAATTTGCCAGACTTAGAAAAGTGGTGCCCAAATGCACTGTCACCTGAAGTATATTCAAAAGCCATAAAAATCAGGACAATTCTTAATGACTTGTGTTCAAAACTCTTTGGGAATTTTGTTGGTATTGTGTCATTTAATGTAAAAATATTTTGCATAATGCTATCAGCTACAGACATAGACCAGATAAATAACTGCAGTATTTTTCTAAACAAACCTTCAAACCGGAAAAAATCTCTTCTGCTACCACGTTCTTTATTCCGTCCACTTTTTCTTGAGGATCGATAATATTTTGCCTGCAAATATTTTGTGTGTCTCAGTTATAAAGGATTTTATATTCTGTCTGGGTGGGGGGAAGCTACTTTTGTATTATTTTTTTTTCTTCTGTACCAAGGGAAGAAGTACACATATTCCTTAAATTCTGGAGCCCTTGATCCTCCTGTCACATATCACAAACTACCATAGCACACTAGCACCCATCTGACATTTCAACGTGTATTGGGTTAACAGAATGAAAAACTAGAAAACTGAAATATCTCTCCCCCACTCATAGGGTGAATCTACACATTACCCTATGGCAATGTTATTACTGGACTGGTACTTTGGAAAGTACTAAAACACAGTGCAGTAACCACCCATACTGCACCATACACACAGCGCACAATTATTTTCAGTAGCTACTTGCCATAGTGGTGTGCTATGACAGGAGAGCACACCAGTATGGTGAAGTAGTTGCTGGTCACATGTTGACACCCAAGGATACTATGTCACTGTAGTGTGTGACTATGGCAATGTAGTATCACATGTAGACATGCCCATAAGGCACTAGAGTTACTGGAGCTTCACAGCAAACCAATATTACACTGCATTAATTTAGAATTAGGGTTGTTATTATTGCTTATACTCCAGTGCCTAAAAGGCAAAGTTATCAACAGTGAAATCATCCGACATGTGGGTTTTGATAGTTGGTGTGACTGTCATAAATTACATTATAGAATGTAATTCTGTGGGAGTTTCAACACTTTGTAACAATTAAGTTTAATCAGTTTTCCTGCCAATCAAGCTGATTTCTGTCTCATTCACTCTAATGTCCCTTTCCGTGCATAGCCATATACTATTTTGTTAGGGTGACATCTACTTTAGTGTGCATGGTCCATGAAAAGCCTTCTCTGAACCACAGCAGTGAGGATGGAGAGAATATCCTCACATACTCTATAGTCAGTAGAATTTCCTTGGTCGTTGGCACAACAGATAGCCCAAAGTCATGAGGATAAGTCTGTGGCTTTTCTGTAGTGAGCAACCTCTTCTAGAGGAAGATATGGCCCATTGGAGGATAATCACCAAAGCAAGGTCAAAAACAAAATGGTGTGGGTATACACATGTGTACTGGCTGAAAGGGGAGTTTCTTGCAATTGATGAGTAAGGCAGATGGGAGAAGAGAAGTGACAGAGGCAGAAGGTCCTTTGTTCTTCAGACCTCATTTGACTTGAAAGCATTAATAAGCCTTGGTGGTGGTTTTGTTTCTCTGTTGCAGTCATCTTTGACCAACAGTGACATCATCTTTGTGAAGCTTCATGCCCCATGGGAAGTCCTAGGCAAATATGCAGAACTAATGAATGTAAGAATGCCTTTCAGGTAGGTGTAAATAAATTTTGTGTTAACCTCCATATTCAAAATTTACTGTAAAGATAATGTAGAACTAAAATTAAATGGATGCAGAAAAACTATTCTGTGAATTGTCTCACAACTTTAGAAAATATGAAAAGGTCGACAGAGATACTATGTTCATTGCTATTTCTTGTTAATGCCTGCGATTTCCATACAGTATCAATTTTAAAATAAGGTGAACTGTAGCAGCGCTGCTGTTTTTCATGGGGTATTCTATTCTTAGGCCCTTTAACCCCTTCACTGCTGGAGCCCCCTGCATACTCGTGCGCTGCTGTTTTTTAAATGGACATTTCATTGAAATTGGGAGGTCGAGACGATCCAGGTACGTACGGCAGCACAGAAGGTGCATGTCTGTTGGACGTATCTGGTATGTTCGGCACCTGTAAATTGTCTGTTCTATAGTATAAATTAAGGGATAGACAGAATAAAATAAGTATCCAATCTAAGAGAAGAATGGCATTCAGATAGTAAATATGCTTCTATCTTTGGAGAAAGAATAGAAATTGTATTCTATGCTGTTGGTGGCTAAATTAATTTAATCTGATCATACAGCTTTTTTATCTTTTTATCAAGCATTATTTGTATGACATCTCAATTTTGATGTTAAAGTCTTATTTTTCTCTGTTAAAATAACATTAAGGGCTTCACTTGAACTTTCCAAGCTTCTAAACTGAGAAGGCCTGATTTTCCTCACACTTAATAGGAATTACATCTCATCTAAATGGAGTTATTTCTGAGTTATCCTGGTATAAACAAGAAAATCAGACTCAGAATATGCAAAGAATGAATGATCTGTGATGAAAGCTGTACCCAAAACTTTATGGAAATCCCTTTCTCATTTTGACATTAAAAAAATACCGTTATATGCTCTAGATCATTGTATTTTATTAGGAAATAAGTCTGTGGGCTTGTCTACATGTGGACCTTTTATGTAGTATTAGCCTAAAATCATCATCTTTAAGTTGCATGAAGGCCGTGTGTCCACTAGTATGCCCCCTTAATGCACCTTAAAAATGGCAATTTTGAGCTAATCCCACCCAAATTTGATACCTGCTTAAAGCAAGTACCAAATTTAGGTGTGATTAGCTAGGTCACATTAGTCCACATATAGACATTTAATACGCATTAACATGGCTATACGTGGGCTAATGTGATTTAGGTATATGAGCCTAAATATAGTTCACATTAAATCACTTCAATGCACATTAAGGCATCCAAAATTGCTTTAATGCACCTTAAAGAAAGGTACATTAAGTTTAGGCACATGTAATTGCAGTTGACCCTCGCCACTCATGGGGGATATGTTCTTGTATCCCCTGCAAATGGTGAAATCTGCGAATAAGGCACTACATTTATGAATGCAGTCTGCATTCATGAACACAGTGCCCCCGGCAGCTGGGTGTGGGCACAGGTCCAGTGGCAGTGGCAGGAGCCCAGCAGCAGCAAGCACAGAGCTCTCAAAGAGCTCCTGTAAGTGTATAAAGTGTATTTAAAATGTGGGTTTGGCATTTACAATTGAATATAAATTTATAAACATTTGAAACTGCGAATGCCAAACCCATGAATAGCAAGGGTTTCCTGTACATGTGTAAACATGCCTTGTATGTACTAGAGTTTTTATTTTAAGACAAACTCTTTTTTCCCCTTGTATGTGCATGTTTAGTGTTGAAAAGGAGAAAAAATTGCCAGGATATTTAGAGTCTAATTTTTTTTTCTCGAAGCATGAAAGAAATAAGTCAAGTTAATCTTTTGATGCTGTTGGCGTTACCATGGGATGAAGTTGCCCCAACATATAATGGAAATAGCTCCTGCTTGTCAATCAGAGCATCATCTAGGAGGAAGTCAAATTTTAGTTTTTATAGAAAACTTGGACCTTCTTGATCCATACTGCTCAGATGTGTCAGTAGACAGCAACGTTAATATAATTCAGAATATATGCAAATCTATACAAATATTAAAACGATTTATTGACATGCTGCGTGTTTTCATCTTTTTTCTCTGAACAGTCATTGCAAGATTGGAAGTCAGTAATGTATATAATATATTTATAAAATTATGAAAGAGAGGCATACTGAAATGTTCCAACAGAAAGTTTTTATACTAAATGATTTTAAAAGAATTTGTTTTCAGAAGTGTCCATTAATTTTAATTACCTCTATTTCCAGAGTGCTTAATTGAACACACCAAGGAACTAGTTTCCAAGATTAAGTACAGACATTCAAAAAGTCCAAGGCAGAATTGATCCAACTTACATGGGTTTCTCTAAGCTGCGTAGATTAGATCAAGAGTGAATGGAACACACATTTGCCCTTCAGTGGGAGGGAGGAACACGCAGATGCTTGCAGTAACTGAGACTAGAAAGCAGGGGACACTTCCACATGCCCCTCAGTGTGCCAGATATTGCCGAGGGCATCTGGGTGCAAATGAGTGGGGCCCATCCTTGACTGACTATCATGCACATGCCCCCAACTCCCTGCTGTCATTATGACTTTCCCGTGCACCCAGCCAACACTTCCAGGTTAACAAACACACACCTGAAAAGACCCTAGAGATTTGAATGCTTTAAGATTCAATTTCTCTTCTGAAACAAAGGGCAAAATTCTTAGAAGTATTTTGTGTAACTGAACAACAAGAGATGAGCAACTGGAAATTGGGGTGGAATCTGACTCCACCCATACCTGATAGGGAGATCACTCTGCAGGCCTTCTGGGACAGGAAGCATAAAGAAACAATCTGCTACTAGGCCAAAAGAATCCAGTGCAATGCACTTGTCTGACTGCTCACTGGCCCCTCACACACATACCCAGTGCCACACAGCTTATTCTACTTCCAACTAAAATAAGCCATGCCTGTATGAGGGGTGGAAAGACTGGCTGCACATTGGGGCATGTGCCAAACACATATTGAATGCCAAGCACATATTGATTTTCCTTGTGCAATCTAAATATCCATCTGTTTAGGAGGATACTTCCCTCATATCCACCATTTGTCCCAATATGTACTGCATGTGAGGGTATATCTTAGTTATTTACTTACTATTATACTGCATTTTTAAATGTTCCCCTGTTCAAATAGCATATAATTTTTGCAAGTCCAATTTTAATGATTAAATTATTGATGTGAAAAGCACATAGTTTAATTTATTCATATTTGCATTTGCCCAGTAAAAAACTGACATCCATTTACTGAATTCTTTGACATGGAACTGTTTCTAAGTCCCTGACATCCACACACGTATAATCGCTGAAAGAAGAAGGGAGTCAAAAAAATTAGCTTCATGCAATTCAACCAATGGCAAAATTTTGTCTTGGGTTCCTTTGACAGTTCTGTTAATCTCTCTTTAGTCTCTTCCTCCACCTCTTACAGGCTTCTATCTTCAATCTCCTTTCCTTCCTTGCTAGTTCATACTGTAACTGACGATGGGTTTTCTTCTCGACTGGCTTCATTTTTGCTGTTCTTCCAGGAGAAAAATCTATTACCTGCATCGCAGATACAAGTTCATGAACAGGTGAGTAAAACACTTTAGCTGGCATATTTTATATCAATATTGATCTATTGATAAATGAATGGTAAAGTTCATATTGGAAGGGCAGGTATGAACATACATGTGCTTTACTAGGCTTGTAAATCCATACCTTCAAAGTATATTTGAAAGAAATTATCAGTTTCCCATTGTAGTATAAGGAAACATCTTTCAAATTAGTGGGATCTTTTAAAGCAGAAAGGAACTTTTTTATTTTGGGGGGGTGGAGGAGTTAAAATATTACTGTAATCTGTTATAAATTATTCTTCTTTACAGTGCACCCTTCCTGACTTATAGTGGTGTTGAAATTAGTTGTTTCCTATACTGTAGCTGTGCATAGTGCTTTACAGGTAAATAAAAAGGCCACAAAGCAAATTTATCTGTGATATAACATCACAGAAATCAATAGATAAAGGATTTTTTCCCTAAATTTTAACCATGAAGCACTTCTGTTCAGTTACAAAATATCTTTAAGATGTATTTGCATTTTTGTCTTTTTTACCTCATTTATAAAACAGTCAAAGGCTCTCAGTATCCAGAACTTTCACTCTTTTGATTTGATTAAAAAATGTATTTGGTCCAAAGTGTCTCCAAAAACCTTGGAATAATGTAAAAACTTGGCAAAGGGCAATCCACTTAATGGTTTTCCATGCTAAGGTGCTGTTCATAGAGTTTTCAAGTACACTCAGCAATTTATTTACTTTCTTGCATTGAAGTTGATGATAAGCTTCCATTAATTTTAATGGATGCTGAGTTAGGCCAGCATAGAATGTTTTTGAAAACTCATATGCTAGAACAATAGGTGCTTTCCACTGCAGTTTCTGTTGATATCCAAAGGTAAAACTAATTTGCCAAAGTGATCTGGACTTGTTAAGATCAGTATTCAATCTTTGTACTTTGTACAGAAGGTATCCTTCTGGTAATATGAGAGTACCAACATTACTCCAATATGATAGCATACATATGATTTTTTGGTATGTAGCATTTGATCTCTCTGATGCAAAGAGAAATTTTGTTCATGGGTATACGCTATAAATACATTGAGCTCTCCTAAAGTTGGTTACTGTTCCTCTCCTCAGCGTACCCCAGAGTAAATGCTTTGGGGCTTACTAACTTTGAAATCTTATAGTCAGCGTTTTTTTTTTTTAAAGCAATGCACAGGCTGAAAGAATAAGTGGAAAAATATCAGACAGGAAGGAATATAGCCACAAAGTGCCTTAAAAGTCTCCGTATGCTACCTAAGCTGCAGGAAGTAGGCAGTTACTGTGCATCTGAAACCACATTTTTTTTTAGATATACGGAGTTGCTTTTTTCTTTATCACTTGTACTAAGAGGACCTAAGCAGGTGCTATTTTTTTTAATTAAATGGGTCTTGCCAAATTGGAGGCTACAGGCTACTCACATTTCATGGTTTATGGTTTCATAGTATGTGTAAACTGCACATCATAAACTGGAGGCCTGGTCAATGAGCACCTGTTCCTAGTAAAGAATCATATAAGTTATAGATGGACAAAGCCCTAGTTGTCATGACCATTTCCTTGTCGATATCAAGTACACTAGGAGGATGCTTGCTCTGGCCAACCTAATATGACTTGAGCTTGTTTCAGCTGGAATATGTTGCTTAAATATTTTAATCCCTCAAAGACTGATTGGTTTAAAAACAGTTAATACAAATAATTTTAAGTTTTCAATACTTAACTGTCCCTGAATCTTTCCAAATTCCTGATAGCTTGTTTACTGCATTTTTTTTAGCAGCAGGAAAGAGGAGAAGAATGCAACAGTTATACAGTGGTGTATTCTTTAAAATTTCCCATGCAGTACCTCTTGGCTTCTACAGAGACCTGCCAGGTTTATACGTTTGTCTAATGTGCCATGAATTAGCCTTAATCCATGTGCATGTCTACATTCACATCTACTGCACAGTTACTGAAATTACTGTTCAGTATGGGAGGGTGTCTACACATGCATGCCTTTTCTGCGCAGGAAATATGGCAACTTATGCTGACTTGAGTATAAATTTGATACTTGCATTATGCAGGTGTCAAATTTATGCCCAATTAATTACTGTGCAGTAATGCATGTGTAGACACCTTACTGCTCAGTAACACTGTATGTGTGAACTGATTAACTAACCTTAGTCCCGAGTCAGTCCACAAACAGCATTAATGCACTTTAGTGCCTGAATATGTAGACACTGGCCTATTCCCTCTTACTGCACAGTAACATACTGCATAGCAAATTTAAGTCAGCGTAAATACATGTGTAGACACACCTAGAGCCAGTGAAACACAATGGGTGCATCCAGATGAGTGTGGATATGCAGTATGTGGCACCGCAGACCTGCCTGCAGCACCACACATGCAGGTGTTCCCTGTGCTGTTACTTTGCAGCATGGTTTGTGGGGGGTTTGACACCAGGAGATCCCTGGGTAAAAAAAGTAGGACAGTGCACATGGCAGCAGCATGCACCACCCAAAACTGGAGCCTAGCCAGCCAGAGCCACAGTCCAGCTGCTGGCTAGGCTTCCAACCATGCCTGCAGTCCCAGAAGCCACCCAGTACCCCAGCTGCTGGCCCCAGCCTCTCCTAACACACTTGAGATAACCTGCTTCACATGAGAGCACACGTGGCATGGGCATTCCCCAGGAACAAATAACAATGGCACAAGGTGTCCCCAGGGAAACAAATGTCTGTGCTAATCTGGACACACCTAATATGTTTTAATTCTGTCTGTCTGTGTATTAGTGCCAATACTCTGCCTCTTCCTGCTTTTTTTGGGAGACAGTTTAAAATCTGCATCAGTACCTATGACCATGTTAAAGTAGCCTGAAGGCATCTTCTGAGGGTCTAATCATTTTTATTTTTCTAAGGATGGAAACAGTTTGCTTTGGAGAGTTGGCTACAAAATGAGACATGTTCTACATTTCTCGTAGTGTGGTGTATGCAACAGCAGGGAACAAACAAGTCCACAGGGCCCACTAAGAAATATGAATGTTGTAATGACAGAAACCAGCCAATTTTCAAATAACTTGGTGAAGTCAACATGTTCTTAAGATGAAAAAGCGCTCTGTGCAAGCTGTGATAAACCAGCAGCATACATACCTCAAATATGCATGTTAGGTCTCAGGATGAATGGGAAAAGGACTACAGATTCTTGAGTGTATTAACGGTTTATAGAATTCAGATTATTTTACTAAATATTTAAGCCTGTCACTGAATGTGTTGAAACAGTTCTTTATAAAACCCTCCCCAATTTCACTAACAAAAACCGAAGTGTAATACTGAAAGGCTTAATTGCCCCTTTCAATAGAAGAGAGTCAGGGAAAGGGGAGAATACCTCAGAGCAAAGATTTGATCCTTCATATAGCATTGAGGTGCCCTTCTGCACGGTACAGGCCTGGAGCTGAAGGCCTTCTCTTAGAGGCACTGCACCTTCCAACTCTGACCTTATTCTCTGGCATTATGGCTTCCATGGTCTTCACTGAAGAGGAGAGGGACATAGGAGGTTAATACATTCCCTAAAAAATTCCTGTTTAACAGCCGGAAACTTCTCTTATTGCTGTGTGGAGGCAGCAAATAAAAAACTAGTCACCCAAAACAGAAGAGAGAATGATTTATAACAAATTTTTAGCTTGTTCCTCTTTGACCTGCTCTTTCCACTCTAGGAGGCCACCCACCATTAATTTAGAATAGCCCTTTTTTTCTGTGTGTGAACTTTCTGAACTAGTCCCAGTTTCTGATATGGGTTTGTTTATTCAGAATCAGTGAGCACATCTACATAAGGCAGTACTGCATGATCATTACTGTGCATTTATTTAGTACTTTAGAGTTGTGCAAGCATCACGTGATGATAGAGCTAGGCTATTTTCAGCGGTGGCAGATGACAGAACGAAGAGCAATGGTCTCAAGTTACAACAAAGGAAGTTTAGGTTGGATATTAGGTAAAACTTTCTCACTAGGAAGGTAACACAAGAACAGGTTACCCAGAGAGGTGTGGAATCTCCATCCTTGGAGATTTTTAAGACCTGGCTAGATAAAGCCTTGGCTGGGATGATCTACTTGGGGTTGCTCAAGATTTGAGCAGGAGTTTGGACTAGATAACCCTAATTTTTCAATCCTAATTTTCTATGATTCTATGATCTGTGATTCTATGATTTTTTTTTTCTATTTTCTGATTGGCTGAGTGCAAGTGTTAGAATTGTGAGGCTGTTAAGGATTAAGGATTTGAAATGCATTTTCTGTGAATTCTTTACTATGTTGACACAAATTGTCCTACTTTAACAAGTAGCCCCAACTGCAAACTTATCTGTTAGAATACTTGTGCCAAGGGCTTACACAAATAGCACAAAAACTGTCAGAATTTGTTTAAAAACTGGAAAACAAACTGTAAATTATGGTTTCCAGTGTTTCTCTATCAGATACAAAAGAGACTCTAAATTTCAGAATCACAGAGATAGAACTTTCCAAGAAAATGTTATTACTGCACATGCCATTTTAAACTAGTACATGCAGCAATACAGAATCAGTTTCCTACATTCTCAAATGCTTTGGTAGAGTTATCTCAAACCCTACGTACGGAGTTACGGTGACATCAGAGACATCACAATAAGGTTTATTTGGATTATGAAGCTGTTTGGCTGATTGTGGTGAAAGGCAGAGAGACAGGTATATTTCCAAACTTTGTTTAATCAAAAGACTGCCATTGACCTCAGAGGTTGTTGCTTAACTGGCACCTGAGGGCCTGATTCAAAGTACTTACCTAGGCCATTTGTACATGCCACGGGGGGGTACTTCAATTTAATTCTCCCTAAATTGAAGCAGTGGGTTTTTAAAAACACTGCTTCAAATTAGGGCAAAGTAAACCCTCGTGTCATGTACACAAGAGTCGGGCTTGATCCTTACCTGTGTCTCCGGCGCAGGGGAGGAGCTGCCTTCACTCCACAGCAGCACTGGCACCCGCCTGCAGGTACCCAGCCCAGGCAGACCTGAGAGACACCAGAAACACTGAGGGAAGCACCAGGCCGCTTTTTTTCTTTTTCCTTCAGCAGAGCCTGCCTGTACAGGCTGCCTTCACAGACCCTGAGCTGCACAGAGACCAGTGCATCCCTCCACTGCTGTAAGATAGCAAACTAAAACACCTTGAATGTGTTTTAGTTTGCTGCGTCCCAAAGTCATTTAATTCACATTACGCCGCTGACGTGTGAACAGCTGCACCATTAAAGCAGTGCAGAAGGGCATTAAGTCACTTGAAAGGCCAATTTTGTGGTGTGTACAAATGGCCATAGTGTTTAACTGTCGGCATGTGAATAGTTCCATGACAGGTGAGTCTTTATAGAAAAGCAGGCCTTACACAGGCAGGAAAATCTGGTTAGGGTGGTAAAATGCAAGGTGCTCTTGAGAGAAGAATACAGTTTGTGAGAAAAATTCTGTGTTTTTATTCCACGTTTTCTGTGTAATATTTCAGTTCAGATTTGCTTTTGATTTTAAAATGTCACTCTCAATCATCTGCAATCTTAGTATGTGTATCTGTGGTTTGCTTTTTTTTCTATGAGCATGCTGCAAATATGCCCCTCCCTCTTATTTAGCATTGGTTTGTTTTCAGGTGTTGAAGTGGGACTTTTAAATGTGAGACCTGGCATTGTTATCTTCTTCCAAGCCATATGCTTTGAGTGATGTAATTTCATAAAGTATGTACTACCTTAAGACATTGCAGTTGCAGCATATTAAAGAAATAAACAGTTTGTTTTCATGGAAATATTTTTCATGTATGAGTTGATGCAAAACTGAAGTGAGATGATTTATTTTTCTGGGATCCTGCTGCCAAAGCTTTCTGTAATGGTTTCTTCAGTCCAAATGTTTACATGCCTTTAGTAAGCACACTGTAGTTTGTCAATTAATTTCCAAATTTAAAATAAATTAGCCAAAAGCAGCTCAGAAAGTGAAAGTTTGAGGGCTGCCAGAAGCCTATTGGGATTTACTAAGATTTGCAGCATCTGTGTTGCTGTTCTGTTAGGAAGAGAATAAGATGCTGCTACTCTACTGAATGCTAATTATTAATAATCTGCATTCAGTGCATGTAACTCAGTCTGAATTCTGAAATGCCTTACACATTTTGCTTCTTTCATAACTGTAAATATTACACATCCTTATATTTTGTGTTTTTGAGTGCTCTGTAAGGGTTAAATGTAGTAGATAATGGATACCCTATTTCCTTGCTGTCTCACTGAATATCCCCTTTCATGTACTGCAGGATCGAGAAACAAATAAGCAGGTTTCGAGGATGGTTACCTAGAAAGCCTATGAAACTGGACAAGGAGACACTGCCAGACCTGGAAGAGAATGACTGCTACACTGCCCCTTTCAGCCAACAAAGGATCCACCAGTGAGTATTCTGTTCAATCTTAAATTTAAAGCAAACTATCTCTTTCCAAAATAATTTTATAGAAATCTAGTTTTCAGTGCAGATATTAAGGATTATTGGTATTTTTGTTGGTAATATTTCCCTATCCAGTGAAGGTTAATACAGGTATATTGTACGGGTATTGATAAAGGTAAAATATAGCTAATGGTAAAGTATTTGGGAAACTGACCATGTGAAAATAGCCCCTTCTCAATAGGTGGTCATAAATTTATCTAAATTAAATTAGTACAGCTTTTTTCTCCTAGTAATCAGTGCAGAGCAAATGCAGTTATAGATGAAAGCATTTTTTTTTCCACTTCTTATGTAGCATCAACAAATAGTTTACTAACTCTAGTTTCAAGGCCAATCAGTTAAACTTATGCCAGTGTAGTGATGACAATGGTGCTTGTAACAGGCAGGAGCCCTGTTACTGAGAGAGTTTCAGGCTTGGCTGACCTAATAATGCACCTGTACCCGCCTCCACTCTACCACCTTTGCCCGGGCCCGAGGTTTTGTGCGCCCTGGCTTAGAGAGGTTACCCCTGCTGGTATCAGAGGGACCTTTGAACTCTCCTGCCACGACTTTGATGGTACCTTCAGTGGGATGTCCTCCCTTGGGGTATCCACTGGTATCAGCGTGTTCCTCGGCAGGTAACCTCTGGGCTCCGTCCTTCCCCTACACTCTGGCCACTTGCCACCTTAGGCTCTACCTCCTATGGCCTCAACGTCGTCCTGGCTTGCCACTCTCTTGCCTCAATATGCTGGCCATCAACAACAGTCTTCGGGCTGGGCATACTGCCTATAGGGACGCCAGCCCAGCCCCTCCGGCCTGGTACCTGCGTTGCTCTGGTGGTCCGCGAGGTCGCTGTATCTACCGCTGGCTCCCCTCTGTCTGGGGCACCTGGTACCTCACCGATGCCCCCTCTCCTGATGTGGCTGGCCTCTCCACCGCTCCTGACACTTACATGGCAGCTGACTTAGCTACCAGCTCTGTGGTCTGGGATCCAGCTAGCTCCTCCCCTGGCCCTATTGCCAGTGCTTCAGCTGATTCCTTCCCCAGCAAGGCTGCCTGGGGCCCTCTCTGCCTGTCCTCCAGCTCTATTGCTGGCATTGCCACTGGCTCCTTCCCCAGTTATGCTGACTAGGCTCCTGCCAGCTCCTCCTCCGGTCCTGCTACCGGTGCTGACACCGGTTTCCCCACTGGCTAAGCCGATAATCACAGTGCTGGCTTCTCCAGCAGCACTGCTGCCAACTGCTCCACTCCATTGCTCGGAGCTGGGTCTGGCTCCGCCTCTTTCCTTCCCACAGTCTGCCGGTGGCGGCTGATTCTCTGCTTGCTGAGGCTTATCGCTCCAGCTTCCTCTGCTCAGCCGCCTCGTTGCCTCAGCAGGGCCGCCTTTTGTTCCTTCCGGAAGGCGTCCCCCACCCCGGCTGCTTTGCCACAGCCAGATAAATGCCTGGCTGACAACCCACACTGGTATTCTCGGCGCATGGACCTCCGTTGGATCTTCCGGCCCTGCAGGAGGTAAGCGGGACCCTTTGCTGCCCTGGGGGCCTTCAAGCATCCCAGCTCCCTTGGGACAGCACCCTACCAAGTGAAGGGAGTTACACACCAGTGTAAGGACAGAGTGATGAACCCACACAGCTGGTATATGGCACTAGAGGACAGACAAGGGACTACCAGGACCTCAGAAGAGGAAAAACAAATAGCTTGACCTGTGATCCAGAAGGATGCCAGGACTCCAGGACTCCGGAGGACACAGCAGGTCAGCTACAAGGCAAACTAGTTTCCCACCTGCTCCAGTGAGTGAGGGGAAGGACCATGAGGCTCCACGAAATGTGCTGTGCAGGGATCCCAGAGAGAGAGTTCCCAGGATGGTGCACAGGCAGCAGGAGCTAGACTAAGCCATCAGCCCAATCGGAACAGCCACGATGCTGAAAGGGTGATCCAGGCAGTGAGGGAGCAGCAGGGTTCCCTTATCAGTTGTGCAGGCTTCCCTCACTAATGAAGTAATTAGCAAGGCTGTTGTTACCCTGCAACTTCCTGCTGTGAAATAAAGACTACATTGTGAGCACTTACTACCTGGGTGGCATATAGTGATTCCTTGCTCTGAAATTACTACTGAATCCCACTCCTTTTCGTTTCTATCCTAGTTGTGGCAGGAAAGTCTAGAGGGAGATGGAGCTAGGAGTGACCCCCCTCTCACAGTGCTGAACAGGTATTGCCAAAGATGTAGGTTAGCCTGTAGAAGCTTTATTGCTAGTGACAGTGCATAAGAGGAAAAAAACCCAGCTTGACAGGGCTCAGCAATAGGAGAAAGCATCTTTCTCCTTGTAAACATTGCTCATTTTAATGTGGAAATGACTCTGTGACTAGCAGTTTGGAAACTCTCAGTATCATAATTTCACTTTTCAAGACTATCCCTTTATCAGAAAGAAGATATATTTTGGTAAACATGTCATTGTGAATGAACTATTCAATAAGTAAATGATTTATTTTCTGCAACCGATATTAGTGTATAAAATAAATTCCACCATATTAGGTGCTTTTTCATTGTTTAAAATATCTGTAAATCAGGAAACAAACAGCAGCCAAGCTCCATAATTTCTAGCAAAACTCCCCTCCTGATACAAGTTAACAAACATGTCTCTTTCCACCACATTTCTACTCCATAAACCAATCTCTTTAGATACTTGGGTACAAACAAGAATTGAAAGAGAAATAATACATATGAAATGCTTCTGTAGGCTTGAAATCAGCAAAAATGAAAGAGAGAACAAGAGCCTCCAGATCAATGTTACTAGTAACTTTGCTAGAAATCAGGGTTCACAAGAAAGTTTTGTAGGAAGCTTGAGAGAGAACACTTTGAACATAGGCAAGAAGATTATTTTTGCCCTGACTTCATCCTTGTTGGTTTTTTAGTTGTTAATATAAAGCTTTTTATTAAGTACTGTTTTAGGTTCATTAATATTCTTGTTGTTGCTTGACACCTCTTTTATATCACTCCATACTTTGAAGCTCTGTTTCCCAGCAGAGCTGATATTTTTCTCCTCTGCTTTTTTTTTTTGTTTGTTTTCCTTTCATTTTGTTACAGATAAAATACTAGCAGAGCCTTTTTCTTCCTCCTGCACAGTGTTGTCTTATCTGATTCTTTCAGTCCCTTCATGACCTTGTGGGCTTTGCCTTGTGGGCTGTTGGGTTTTCCTTTTCTTTTTTTTTTTTTCAGTTGGCTGACTCTTTGGTTAACATTCTGTTAGTGAAAAGGGCATTATAGGGGCCTTTTAAATGATTTTCTTTTTTGGTTATAGAAAGCAAGCATTGACTAATTAAAAATGTAAAGTTGAAAAGGATGTATTTGGTAACCGCGTTGGTCTGAGACAAAAGAAATGCAAACATCTAGAACTCTTGGTTCAGAAATTATACCTTTTATTAGACCAAGTAGGAAGTTGCAAAAAAAAAACCCATCTTTTTCTGCAAGCTTTCAGCCTTGAACACCCTTCATCAGGCTCTGGGAAAATTAAAGATGGTACAAAGTCCCTGTGACAGGTTGGCACTCGGGCCCACCCTCCATGTGGCCCACGCACCTGTCCTTGGGCAACTGCCTGTCTTGTCTCACCTGCCACGCCTTTGATGATAATTAATTAATTGATGTTAATTAGCAGGAGGCTGCCCACTCACACCCCCAATGCCTGGGTGCGCTGTCTGTGGCTCCTTCCTCCCCAATACCGCAGCCCAAGCCTCGCAGATGTCTACTCAATCCCTGTGCCCCATTTGGGCCTCTCTATAAGAGGGCCCCCTTCCTGGGGCTTACCGTGCCCAATTTGGGCTTCCCAAAGCTCCAACGTTGCTCTCTCAGGCTTCCCAGCATGGCCCCTCTCGGGCTCCTCAATGCTGCCCCCTCTCGGGCTCCTCAAAATACCCCTCTCTGGGCTGGGGTCTAGGCCCCCGCAAGTTGCACCCTTGCTGGCACTGAATCGCATCCTCCTGGCCGCTGGGATTGCCCACACTGCTGGGGTCCATTTATGAGGCCTCCTCCAATCCCTACAGCCTCGCCCAAACCACCGGTCATTCATAACAACAACAAAACACAAACTCCAGCTCCTCAACTATAACTAAAATATAAGGCACCTGGCCATAACAACAGAAGCCCATCGGCCCCAAACAACATTCAGTGCTACTATGGCCCTTCAACTCACAGCTGCAGCCCCTGCCTCAGGCTTCCTCTCTCTCCCTGGGCAGAGAGCTCCTTTCTCTGTGGTAGCTGGCAGAAAACTGCCAGCCTGGCCCTGGCTCTGGGCTTTATAAGAGCCGAGCCCTGCCCCCTAGGGTCAGCTGACTTCATGGGTTGCCCTGGTAACCTGCAACTGGGCTTCCTAATCACTGTTAGGGCTCCCCCTCTGGCAGTTCTTTTCCTATGCAGGCACAGGGCACCAGGGTGCTCTGTGACAGTTCCCATAGATAGGAAATAAACTTGATTTTTGCACAGAGGGAGCTGGAGATGGAACATCTGTCCCTCTGGGTCCATGAGAGTGTCTCTGTGAGTTCAAAATTTTTGCATTTCTTTGTGTCTCAGACCAATATGACTACCACATACATCCCTGAAACATTCAAGATGCCAAATTTTAGCCAATTTGGGATGTTAAATTTCATTGCAGAACAAAAAGAGAGATGTTTAAACCTCCCTGCTTGTCATCTGACACTCCAGGGAAGGAATCCTACCTGATCTACACAACAAAGAGAAACTCAGAACAACTCACAGAGACACTCTCATGGACCCAGAGGGACAAATTTTCCATCTCCAGCTCCCTCTGTGCAAAAATCAAGTTTATTTCTTACCTATGAGGATTTTTTACTATCTTTAATTTTCCCAGAGTCTGATGAAGGGTATTTAAGCCTGAAAGCTTGCAGAAAAATATCATTCTTTTGCAAGTTCTTAGTTGGTCTAATGAAAGGTATCGTTCCTGAACCAAGATTCGCAGATTTTTGGGGGTCAGAAGGGACTTCAGTAGATCGAGTCCGACCCTGGGCAATAAAGAGTGATGGGGTCAAATGACCCCATCCAAGTGTTTGTCCAGTCTTCTCTTAAAGACCTCCAAGGTAGGGGAGAGCACCGCCTGCCTTGGAAGTCCATTCCAGATTCTGGTAACCCTTACCATGATGAAGTTCTTCCTGATGTCTAGTCTAAATCTGCTCTGTCAGTTTTTGGCCATTGTTTCTAGTTACTCCAGGGGGTGCCCTGGTAAACAGAGCATCCCTTGCTGCCCCTCCCACCCAACAAATTTGTAGATGACTACTAGATCACCTCTCAGCCTTCTCTTACGGAGGCTGAAGAGATCCAGGTCCCTCAATCTCTCCTCGAAGGAGCATATGAGTAGCCCTCCTCTGGACCTTCTCAAGGTTATCCACATCCTTCTTGAAGTGCAGCACCTAAAACTGGACTCAGTATTCCACCTGCAGCCTTACCAATGCCACATGGAGGGGAAGTATCACCTCCTTAGACCTGTCCATGATGCATCTGTACGATAGAGTGTGATTGATCACTTCATCACATTGTTGACTCATGTACATCTTCAAGTCAACTATGACTCCGAGATCCCTTTCCACTGCTGTGCTGCTTAGAAGGTCATCTTCCAATCTGTAAGTGTGTTGGTGATTCCTTCTGCGTAGGTGCAGTACTTTGCACATGTCTTTATTAAACGGCATCCTATTTTGTTCTGCCCACTTCTCCAGCCTGTACAAATCCTCCTGAATCCATTCCCTGCCCTCCAGCATGTGTACTTCGCCCAATAATTTGGTGTCATCCATGAATTTGGGCAGAGTGCTCTCCATGCCTTTGTCCAAGTCACTGATGAAGATATTGAACGCTGGTCAAAGGACCAAGCCTTGGGAGACCTCACTGCCCACATCTTTCCAGGTTGATACTGACCCATCCACCACCACTCTCTGGGTGCATCCCATTACCCAATTCACCACCCACCTGACCATGGAATCACTTAAGTCACAGCCACTTTGGGGTTTTTTTGAGAATGGGATGAGATACCATATCAAAAACTTTTTTAAAATCCAAGTATATGACATCCACCTCAACTCCTGTATCCAGGCAGTTTGTGACCTGGTCATAAAAAAAGCAAGATTTGTCAAGCAGGATCTACCTGCTATGAATCTGTGCTGGTTGCCCTTCAGCATTATTTTTCCTGCTGGACTTCTACAAATATAATCCTTAATAATTTTTTCAAAGCTTTTTCCCAAGGATAGAGGTGATACTAACTGGTCTGTAGTCACCTGGATCCTCCTTCCTTCCCTTTTTGAAAATAGGGACCACATTGGCTCTTTTCCAGTCCTCTGGAACTTATCCTGAGCTCCATGAGTGCTCAAACAGTCCTGCCAGTGGCTCTGCTATGACACTGGCCAATTTCTTTAGCACCCTTGGTTGAAGATCATCTGGGCCTGCTGACTTGAATATGTCAAGCCCCTCCAAGTGTCTCTTCATTAGGCCAGCGCTAATTTTTGGTGGGCTGGTTTCCCTCCTATGCTTGTCTATAGTCCAATTTAGAGATATGTCATTATCTGTATTCCGGAATACTGATGCAAAAAACTCACTGAAGATCTCAGCTTTGTCCCTTCTCTCCATCACTAGTTGCCATAGCCTGTCCTGTAGGGGTCCTATGTTACCATGCACCTTCTTTTTGTTTCCTGTTTACCTGAAAAAGGACTTTTTGTTGTCTCTAATTTTAGTTGCCAGCCTGAGTTCCATTGCTGCCTTGGCCTTTCTGACTCCCTGCAAATGTGAACCAAGTAGGTATAATCCTCCTTGGTGGCTACCCACTGTTTCCACAGTCTGTATACCTCTTTTTTCATCCTTAGACTTTCCTGGATTTTCCTGTTTAGCCAAGAGATTTTTTGGCTCCTTTGCCCCATTTTACGTACAATGGGATTGTCCCTTTCTGTGCCCAAAGGATCATTCCTTTGAGGAACAACCGCCCTTCCTGGACTTCCATCTCACCAAGGCTCTTATCCTTCAGTGCCTCACTTACTAACCTCCTGAGCTCATTGAAATTAGCTTTTCTGAAGTCTAGCACTTCTGCCCTACTAGTTTTCTTCCCCCCTTTTGTCAGATAGTGAATTCTAACAATTGATGGTCACTGTCTCCCAGATTACTCTGTATCTACAGATCCCCCACCAGGTGATCCCCTATAGCATTTCCCCAGTAAGGCATTTCCCGTAGTGAGACCATATACTTCCTATGTTAGGTGAAGGTCCTGTATGCAAGTTAACAACCTATCTACGTGAACAGTTGGACCTAGCTGACTACTCCTCACAGCAAATGTCAGGGTAGTTAAGGTCACCTATGATGACCATGTCCCTTGAGCGTACTGCCTCTGAGAGCTACCTTGAGAATTCCAGGTCTAGCTCATCCCCCTAGGGTACCTGTTTGTAATATACTACCACTACCAAGTCCCTTTCACCCTAACCCCCTTGTATTCTGACCCACAGTACTTCAATATGCCCCTCTTCTGATCCCATCTTGGTTACTGAAGACACATGTTGCTCCTTAACATAGAAAGCGACCCCCTCTCCCCCTTTTTCCCACTCTATCATGTCTATACAGCCTATAGCCCTCAATGCCTACTGCCGAGCCATGGGTAGTGTTCCACCAGTTTTCAGTTAATCCAACCAGGTCAAAGTCTTTGTTTGCAAGCAGAAGTGTTAATTCCTCTTGCTCGTTCCCCTTGTTCCTAGCATTAGTATAGAAACATTTAAGTTCTCTGGTGGGTGTCCTTAGTACCCCTCTGTCCTGATGTCTATTGGGCCCGCAGTACTTATGTGGACTTTTCCAGTGCTTGGCATGTGGTTCATTATTCCTAGATTCTCTTTGTCTTCTGCATCCCTGTGCCCTGACAAACCTAGTTTAAGAGTTCTAGATTTTTGCATTTCTTGCAAATTGAAAAGGAAGCATTTTAGTTGTATCAATTAAAAGCCAGGTAAGTATATCCACTGTTGTGTGTTGCATTAAACCTTGTTTAGAATTGGTGAATTTAACATCAATGCCTTTCATTGACAATAAATGTAAAGAAGCCATTAATTCTTTTGTGTAAGCAGGCAGCTGAAACAATAAGGACCAAAATGCAGGCACATGGCAAGGTTTGAGTGGAAACTGTGTGGCCCAAAAAATTTCCCAAATGACTGATATAGCAAAAACAGGGACAAAACCATTGATTAAATTGTGTTCATCTAGGATAGCAGAAAGACCAATGACTCTGAGAGAAGGTTGTAAGGAATCCTGTACAGGAATTGAGAGCATGCCCCTGAGAAAAAAAAAAAGGAGCTTTTTGGGTTGAGTGCTAGATAAAAGGGACTTGAAATTGCAAGCAAACTGTTTCCTATTGTTTGACTTCTCCTGTGTTCTTGGAAACAGAACTTTATGCTCTCCTTGTAAATACACATGACCTTTTTGAAGGTGCCTGACTACATTTTCAGTTCCTCCTCATAACAGAAACAACTCACCAAGCCCTAAACTTTGGCTAACCACTTGGGTCAAAATTGGAAAACAATGCATTTGTGTAAGAGATTCTCTCAGATAAAACTCCAGTGCCTGACAATATGGTTAAGCATGTTATTGGGACCTCCCACCGCACTGACTAAATGTACTGGAGACTGGCAATATCTGAAAATAAGTAAAGCTGGTACACAGAGGTATGCTAAGTCATTATACAAAATTGGTTAAATAAAAGTGTGTGTCAGATGCAAAACAAGGTGTTTGTCACTTGGCCTTTCTACCTGAAGAAACCTTCACTGCTATTGTACAGTTTGTGGGAAGAGTGTTACTAGGGACTTTCCCAACCCTAACTGGTTGCAGAGTAGGAAGCAAAATATCTAGGTGTAGTGCTGAGGCTTCTTTAGGTAATACTGCTGTGGATATTTATTTATGATGTATGTCATTGTGACATCTAGATATGAGTAGGCACTAAGAAGGCAGAATAGAAGTTCTTGCCACAAAGAGCTTACAGTCAAGGTGCCAATCAGAATGCAACAGAAGGACAACATTAAATATCAGATGTGAGGGTGAAGTAACAACAGAACAGCTTAACAGAAGTCTTACTTCATCTTTCTCAAATTCTGCTCAACTACGTGTTACTGTCAAATTCTCCTTCTAACCCATCTTCTCCTATTCACCTATTCAGTACGTACTCCGGGTCCTGAACATCAGAAGCATTGTACACTTTCTTAGGGAGCTCACAGATAATGCTTAAAGACCAAAACATTACTTTAAGGTGTTGGAGGTGTTTTGTTAGTTTGCTTACCTGAGTTCATGGTAAGCATGGCTTGCTTATGTTTTAGTTCAACAAAAGAAACACTATATGAAGTACAGGGATCATAGTGGGATCAGTGTTATCATCAACACTGCAGAAAAGATATGGATCCCTAAACTCATGTCGTCAGCTGAAGAGACATACAGTTTCTTTTAAAATACATTAGTTTGCAGTTTTCCTTGTACACATGCAAATTTTGTATTAATCATACTTAGCCTTTTTTTAAAACAAGGGTTTATGTTATTTTTTTAAGTCTTGTGGCGGTTTATGTGCCCCTAATTGGAAACTCAAATTTAAAAAATCATGTAAATTCAAATTTCAGATTTTGAGCACTGTTATAAAAATTATTAGTGTACCTTTGATCTCCTTCTTCAGTTTTTAGCTTTCCTGAGTTGAATGATTCCTTACTTCCAATTTCTTGCATATGTAGTGCCTAGCTGTGCAGCTATTCCATGTGTAGTCTCCATGATGATTGTAATGGAATATATCATGTTTGTTCAAGTTCTAGAGCACTGATAGAGTAAATATAATGGTCCAATTCTTGAAGCTTTTATTCAGTCCTTACTTAAGCAAATTTAACTGAGGTATGCAGATGGTAGAGCAGAGTGGTATGTTAGAGACTAAGTAGTTCAGGGATGCAAGCTTTTGTAGACAACAACCTGGTCAATCTGACAAAGTAGGACTAAGTAGTGGTCTGTTCCTAGCATCTGAAGAAGTTATCTGCAGCCTGTGAAAGCTCATGCCTCTCTGAACCAGTTAGTTTCTAAGGTGTCACCCTGCCGTGCCTTCTGCATGACTTAGACTACCATATGTACTTGATTCTCCCATGATTAGATTCTATATATGGAAATTTTATAAATTTCTTATAATTTTCCAGGTATAGCATCTAATTATTGGACATTTGCCTTAAATTTGCCCTCCCCCACTCCCCCCACTGCTACAGCAGGGAAAATAAATCTAGGGTGTTAGGTGGCCCCTTTCTTCCCATCCCCTTATATTCAGACCCTGTTCTATGTGAGCATTTGGAAGTAAAAGGCAAATCTGAAAACACTGACTGAATAAACATATCTGTAGCAATCTGCATACATCTGCATATGTGCAAATTATTATGGGTACCCATAGACTTTGTTCATCCAAAATTAATAAATTTTACTTTTTTTTTTCCAAACTACTGCAAATTTTAGCACAGGTACTCCATAAACACATGTTTAAGCAGCACTTTTGTACCTACCTATACATAGTACAAACTATGCATATTAATCCAAAGCCAAAAGGCTTTTGATTTATCATGCAGTGCACTGGGGTGGGCCCCAGCAGAGTCAACAGCATTTTAAGTAGGACTGTTGGTTAATCATGATTAATGTATGTGAATAATGCAAAACAAATTAATGCATTAATTTTAGAAACAAACGTTAATCACACACAGCCATTTTGACCAGGGGTGGGCAAAATAAGGCCCATCCTATCCCCTCTCTGGACTTGCCCAGCACAGTGAACCAGCTCCAGATCAGCCGGAACCTGCACACACAGCCTTAACCCCAGCTACGCACTGTTGGTGGTGGCAGGGGAGGAGCTGCAGGGTGCACAGGCTCCAGATTGTTGGATGGGGGATGCTGAGTATTGTTTAACTATGTGATGATAATTGTGATCAATTAAAACTACATTTTTAATCTCACAATTAATTGTGATTAATTTTTTTAATAGTTTTTGCCAGCCCTAATTTTAAGCCATGGTGATCCCACAGCCCAGCACTACTTAGTATATGCATGTACTCTAGATACCCCAACAGAGGATCCATGTGCTAATTAGCCCCATGTATGTCTGGAACTGGGTGTTCTTGTCACAAGTCCTGGGATCCTCTAAAATTTATATGCAGCTGAGGCTCAGGGCTGCCTAATCCAGCTCTACCTCATGGAGTGCAGGGCTACACAAATCACATGTGACAGGCCAAGAGAAGCAACAGAGCTTATCATCTACATAGACATTGGTGATTTTTGCCAGACATTTTGGCTAGGGACAGACATTAAACATAAACCAGTCCAAATGATCAGAAACTGGTTTAAACCTGTAACCAAACAGATATCCATTGCACATAAACCAGTTGCAAAATGGCCCAAACTGGTTTCAGATAAATCTGGTTGAATATAATATCAGATTTAACTGATCTGCCTCAAACCAGTTTATGCAATGTATGTCCCAGACCCCTTGCTAGTTTAAGATAAACCAGATACCCCCAGGATCCCAGCATGCTCTCTGGGCTGGGCGGGGCCCTCTGCTCCAGCTGCAGGGCTGACCCTGTCCCTCCGCTCTCTAGCTGGAGCAGGGACTGGCTGTAGCAGAGACACTGGCTGGCACGGCCCCGTTAAGACAAAGTGAGCAGGGAGGGGGTTAATTCTTCCCTTCTTCCCCTCTTCCCCCACCACAGCCCCAGTCAACCTGTCTGCCAAAGAGCAGAGGGGAGGGGGCTGCAGTAGTGGTCCTTGGAGTTGGCAGGCTCCAGCTGCAGGGAAGGGACAGAGGGAGGAACTAACCCTTGTCCCTGCCCCCTTCACCTTAACAGGGCCATACTAGGCAGGTTGTCTCACAGATGTTGAGAGAGGGGCTCTGTTCTATGTTGGGAAACAGAGCAATGCTGCTAGGCCCAAGAGTGGGGGTAGGGGGAGGTTCTGCTTCATGCTGGAGCCCAAAGGGACAGCAAGACCACAGAGCTCAGCTGGGCAAGGTGTGGGTGTGTGGGGTGTAGGCATGCAGCCCCTGCTACCCGGCAGCAGCAAAAGGGGAGAGGTCAGGGTTCTTCTGCTTGGTGCAGGTGCAGTTTCAGCCAATGCTGGGGGTGGGGAAGGGAGTGGAACCTGCCTTATCTCTGCGGCTCTGCTCTCTGAGCCTGAACCTGCAGCAGGGGAAGCCCCACACTGGAGCCAGCTGCTTCCCCCACTCCCCAATGTGGAGGTCCCACACTCTGACAGGAGTGGAGGGATTCCCCTCCCCTGCTTTCCTGAAGAGTCCAGTGCTAGGCTTCCCCACTGCAAGTGTGGAGCTGCAGACGCAGTGCAGAGCTGTGGAGATACAAGCGGCTAGGCAGACTGCGCGGGGCTGCTTCCTTTGCCCCTAGTGCAGCGGTGGCTGCCTCTATCCTGCAAAGACCGAATCAATTCAGGCTCAGGCTTTTTGAATGTCTTTAAGTCATTTGAGGGCCTTTAAGTCAATGAAGAAATAGAAATCCTTGGAAACAAGAAAGAAAGGTTCTGCTCAGCTGTGGGAGTAAAAAGGAAGTTGAAATGTAGTGGTTCACCATGAGGTGAGAAAAAGTCAGCACTGAGGGGGACTGAGTGCAATGGGCACTATATCTTATTCATATGGACTGCACTAACGTATCTTTGTGGTAGGTTCCCATCAGTATGTTTGCCCACTATGGGCGGTGTGTTTTACAGGAATGCTCAATTCTGGTTGCGTTTACTCGACTTCATTGTTGGTTTCCATTACTGAGTAGATGCTGCTTTGGGCACCAGTTTAGTGATAGGCAGTAGGCCTGTGCAAGGTGGATAGTATTCACTTCAGATTCAGCCAATTGAGGGGACAGTGATTCAATTCAGTGATTTGAATCACTGTCCCAAATCAATTCGTCTGAATCTGATTTGGAGATTCTGCTGCCACCGAATAAGCCAAATGTCCAAATCAAACAGGCCCCATACCCTGCCCACTCTCTCAGCCCCAACAATGGCTGCCCCACATTCACCAGCTCCTGCCAAGTGGGGGGCGATCCCTGCTGCCCCACAGTGCATTGGAGGGGTTCTGTCATGAGCCCCCAAAAACCTGGTGGCTGCTGCAGCAGCTGGTGAATGTGGGGCTTTTTTTTTTTTTTTTTAAGAACCAGGAGCTGGGGCTGGGTGAGCAGCTATTGACAGGGTTGGGAGAGCAGATGGGCAATGGGATCTTGTGGCAAAGCCCCCGTCATAGTGTAGGGCAGTTAGAGGCAGCAGGAATCGCCCCCTACCTGGCAGCAGCTGTCTTGCTGCCTCCCCCCTCCTCCAGCTCCCTTCCCCCCACCCCCTACTTACTGACACAGAGTCCATCTGTGGATTGAAGCAAGCATTTTGCTTGCTTTGCTAGCAGCAGTATCACATTGAAGGCTCATGTTCATCTTGTGGTCAATAATGACCACCAAGTCCTTGTATGAGGAAAAGTTTCTTGTATGAGGAAAAGGACAAGGGACATTTTCCCCTGGGCTGATTGAGGGGGAAAAACCTCATTTTATATTTGAGTTAATTTGGTAATACCGCTACCCATCCCTTACCTCAGGTAAGTAATAAGTGAGTATTGGATACAGCCTTTTGGATTTGGCCAAATATTAGTTTTTGGATTTTTTAATGAAGGGGTTGGAGGAACTCATAATCGAAAATATTTGCATTTATCTTTCACCAAAGACTGAGGCAGAGAAAGCGAAAGTATGCCTTAGGGGAAAAAAATAAACAACCTAGCTGAGCAAGTGATTCAGAAAAGTATGCAAGTGCATGTTTCAGTGTAGCCCCACTCAGGGCACTACTGCATCATTTACAGCCTATGCTTAAAGTCCTGTCACAGACCCAATGCTTAAATACTTTTAATTTAAAGCACATACTTAATTCCTAAACTGAAAGGGGTGAATTCTTAAACTGAATTTCTCCATTGATTTCGAGCAAAATTATTCCTGAACAGAACAGAACATGTGTCAATTGTTATTTCGCACAGGTAAAATAAACCATGGAACATCAGGGATTGGTCAGTAAAAAACAATTATTTCTCTTTCATCTCTAAATACTACTGTATGTAGAGTTTTCTCCACTTAGCTCTTAACAATAAATCAGCAATGCATGTACAATGGTGTTAATGGTACATTCTGAGGAAAGCAATGGCCTTTCCTAAGAAGCTGACCTAAGCTGAATTAATATTTCATCAGAATATTGTGTGGAATGCTGATAAACATAATGCTTTTGTATCAGATTGTCACAGCTTCAGCTAAGAGTCTTATCAGCATTTCACCTTAAATATGTTGTAATTCCTTTTTAATAAAAGAGAAAAAATTACAAGCTTTTCAAACCTAATGGGTTCATAATTGAAATGTCCAAATCAGACTTCCACATACACTGTTTTAGGAATGAAGAGATGAATATTTCTTTGAGTTGGAGTGGGAAGGAATGTAAAAATTTCATCTAAACATGTTAAGATAATTTAGCTTACTGTTCTCAAGGGTTAAGATGGGCCTGATGAATGTTAGGGGTTGAATTAAGTCAACAGAGGTAAATTTACTAACATATTCTTATTATATACTTTTATTAGGAATAAAAAAACTGCTGCAGTGATTTCATGAGGGTTTATATGTGTGCCCTTAGGAATAATATTTGAACCCTGTGTTTTCATTTATAGGCAGTTTTTATAGGAGAAAGATTTGCTGAGTGTTCAAAATGGGTGAAATTAATGCTGCTTTCAGGAGCTATTTCAGCCCATATCTTAGAGTAGCAAGCACACCCCCTCTAACCTTACTGTATAGTTGGGTTACTAGTGAAGACCTAAAATTCCTTCCTTACCAAATTAATTTTACATAAAACATAAGAATTGCTATTTACTCAGGCAGGCCATAGGCCCACTTTGCCCAGGATCTTGTGTCCCACTTGCATTTAAGGTCTAGGAAGTTCTGGTTCAGAGGCTGTATCCATAACTCCTGTGCTGAATAGCTACTGATTTCCCTTTCCTCTACAAATTTCTCAATTCCTTTTTGAATTCTGAACTCTCACATGCTACTGAAAAAATAAATAGCCCAGCATATACATGGATACTTAGCAGCCTGACTTCTGTGGTAGGTTTAAGGCCCTCCACACATAATGATATCTTTTGTCTGATAAGAAAATAAAAATTGTATATAATCAGATCCAAGAATCATCATAGATTCATAGACTGTAAGGCTGGAAGGGACCTCAGAAGATCATCAGGCCCAGCCCTCTGCAGCAGGCAGGGAAGACAACTGGGGTCAAGTGAACCCAGCAAGGTCACTGTCTAGTCTCTTGCTGAAGATTTCCAGGGTAGGTGATTGTACCACCTCTGGAGAGAGCTTATTCTACAGCCTAGACACCGTGGCTGTGAAAAAGTTTTTCCTAATCTTGAGCCTGGAATGATCTTCCAGGACTTTGTGACCATTTACTCCTAGTTTTGGTCCTAGGACCAAATTACTCCTAGTTTTTCTGAAGGATGCCCTGGTGAACAGTTGTTCACCAAGCCCTTGCTATATTCCCCAATGTAGCAGTAAGATGCTACCAAGTCCCCTCTCAGCCTTCTCTTTTTCAAGCTGAAGAGTCCCAAGTCCCTCACCTTCCCTTGTATGGCTTCTTCTGATCATACAGGTGGCCCTTCTCTGCACTCACTCAAGCTTTACCACATCCTTGTTAAAGTGTGGCGCCCAGAACTGGATGCAGTACTCCAACTGTAGTCTTACTAATGCTGAGTAAAGCAGAAGAATCACCTCCTTGGATTTGCTGGAGATGCATCTATTGATGCATACCAAAGTATTATTTGCCCTGCTGGCTACTGCATCAAACTGTCAGTTCATATTCATACTGTGGTCTATTATTATCCCCCGTTTGTGGTGCTGGTTACTTTGGCACATCCAAGCCCCTAGTTATGTAGGAGGTTCTTTGTCCCCAGGTGGAGCACTTTATATTTATCAATGTTGAACTTCATCTAGTTTCAACTCGGCCAGCTTGCTAGTCCATCTAGATATGCCTGCATCAGTAACCTATCTTCAAGCATGACCACACTTCCCCATAACTTGGTGTCATCCGTGAACTTAGCCAGTGAGCTCTTCACTCCCACATCCAAATCATTGATAAAGATGTTGAAGAGTACTGGACCAAGCACTGACCCCTGTGGGACACTGCTGGCTACTTCCCACCAGGATGACATAGATCCATTCATTAGGACTCTCTGGGTCATACCCCACTACCAGTTTCGTACCCACCAAATTGTCTCACATTTAAACCTACAATCCTCCAATTTTGTTGTGAGAACATCGTGAGATACCAGATTGAAGGCTTTTCAGAAGCCAAGGTATACAGTGTCAACCTCTTCTCTCTCATCCAGGTGGCAAGTTAACGGATCGTAAAAAAAAGATGAGATTGGTAAGGCAAGACCTGTCTGCAACAAAGCCATGCTGGCTGTCATTCAGAATCCTACGTTCTGCAAGCCTATCACATATAGATTCCTTCATTAACTTTTCCAGGATTTTCCCTTGGATTGAAGTTAGGCTAATTGACCTATAGTTACCCTGGGTCCTTCCTCTTCTCCTTCTTGAAGATGAGCACAACATCAACCCTCTTCCAGTCCTCATGGACCTCTCCAGAGCACCACGAGTTTTAGAGGAGTTTTACCAGAGGTTCCAGTATAACTTCAACCAACTCCTTTAGCACTCTCAGATGGTGTTCATCCGGTGCTGCTGAATTATATATGTCTAATTTCTTTAATTGATTATGCACCGGTTCTACAGCAATAATAGGAAGGCAGTCATTTCTGCCCTGTTCATACTGTAACCTATCTGGCATGATTTTCCCCTTGACCAAGTGAAATACTGAAGCAAAGTAGTCATTCAGAAGTTCAGTTTTCTCCTGTGTGCCAGTAACCAGCTGTCTTGAGTTGCTGAGCAGTGGCCCCACACTCCCATTTGCTTTCCTCCTGTTCCCTACCTACCTAAAGGACTTCTTGTTGTCCTTGATTCCTGTTGCTAATTTAAGTTCAGTTGCCAGCTTAACCTTTCTAATTTGTTCCTTACACGTGTAGACCATTGTTGTATAGTCCTCCTTGGGGCCTGTCCCAGGCTTTCATTGTTTGTACATCTCTTTCTTCTTTCTTAGGAAGATCATGATTTCCCTGTTTAGCTAAAAGGGCTTCCCAGCCCTTCTTCTTCCCAAAGAATGGAAGACCCATTAAAAGCCTTCAATGTTCATGTGCTAGGTATGTGTGAAGGAAGTAACTGAAAGGTCCAAGCCACCTTTTTTCCTTTCTATACTTGAATAAATCATGAAGACAAGTATCAGTTCCAATTTATAGAAAAAATATATTTCCCATACAACTTTAGTATACGGTCCAGATAGACATGATGAAACACCATCTGTTAAATCTTTTTCGTTTTTGGCTCAGGCATCAGGATGCTATAGAAAGGCTCACATTAATAATGAAAATACATGTGATATCACAACAGGATAAGTTTGGAGTGAAGTCCCATGACTAAATTGATTGAGAGGCTGTTAATGGTTGGTATGGAGGGAGGCACAGAATATATATTGGAGAAATTGGACAAAGTTGCATTGAGAAGCAATGGTTAGCTGAAGCAAACAAAGTCAACAAAGTACACAAAATGAAGCCCAAGAACGTGTGTCATTTCTGCATATGCATATGTAGACACAAAGGCATATATGAGCTGGTTTCATTTAGTAAGCTTGGGTACCAGTAGCAGTTAATATGTGAAGGCACAGGCACTAGCACTGCTGTCTGCCAAAATAAGCATCCAGGGTCCTCAGAGGAATTATACAGCCCGTTATGAACTCTGTGCCACTGTCTTCACTGCTAATATAATGTGAAATAATGACATCTGAAGTTTGCCATGCTAGGCCAATCTGTAACACGTCTTCAGATGAAGTGCAGACATAGTGATGGACAGAAGCCTTCATCATTTCACAAAATGAAAATAAATAGGAAGTAGTCTAGAGACACCCAGTTCATAATAGCAAAATATAGGTGTATTGACCTTCTCACTTTGTACCTTCAGTATCTCTCTCTCCTGTTACCTTAGTAAGGGCTTTCACTGCAAGTAAGTAGCTTTTCTTTGCAAGGACAGTAGAGGAAAGGCATATTATAAAATCCTAGAGAAGTAAGGCTGGAAGGGATCTTCAGAGGGCATCTAGTCCAAACCCCTGGTATGTCCCCAGGTACCAATTGGCTGGGCCTCAGAAGCTCCTGAGGGCTAGTACCCCTGAGCTACTTGCCATGGTGGCTTTTTATACTGCTGGGGCCAAGACAGGGCAGCTTTTTATACTGCTGGGGACAGTATAGGTGCTGGCCCTTGGATCTAGCTCCCCCTGCCTGCAGATCCAGGAGGAGCCAGGCAGGGTTATTTTGCCCCAAGTAGCACAATTTACTCCACAACAAAGTGCATGTCTATGCACATGCACTGAGGCAAAAAGCCCTGGCTCAAATTTGCACTGCTTCTATTTGAGCTGCTGCAAGCGCACATACTTGCATACATGGACGCAACCTTAGAGTCTAACTTCTCCACATCCTTTTAAGCTGTGGAGCCCAAAACTACACACAGTATGCTAGATGAGGCCTGTCCAGTGGCCAAGAATCTATCACTGTTACCTCCTGCGTCTTGCACTTAATGCTTCTGTTGACGCATCCCAAAACAGCATTTGCCTTTTGTGTGGCTGCATCACACTGCAGATATATATTAAGTCTGTGATCTACCAGGACTCCTGGATCCTTCTCCACAGTGTGGCCATCCAACCAGATGTCACTCATTTTATATTTGTATTTTTGATTATTCTTCCCAAGGTGTAGCACCTTGCATTTGTCAGCATGCAATTTCATCCTGTTAGCTTCAGATCAGTTTCATAGTTTCATAGTTTCATAGTGTCTAGAGTTGGAAGGGACCTGGGCAGATCATCTAGTCCGACCCCCTGCCTTGGCAGGAAAGAGCACCGGAGTCAGATGACCCCGGCAAGGTGCTCATCTAACTTCCTC
>JAGPOW010001296.1:56880878-56915936 GCA_030014935.1 Caiman crocodilus
TTCCCCTCTGGGTCCTCAGCGCTTCCCCAATGATCCTCCTTAACTTGTTGAAGTCAGCCCTCCTAAAGTCTAGGGCTGTCGCCCTACTGTGACCCTTTGAAAAAACAACTCACCCCAGATGGGACTCGAACCCACAATCCCTGGCTTAGGAGGCCAATGCCTTATCCATTAGGCCACTGGGGCTGCCACTATTAGGCTGCTGGGGCTGCCACAATTCCAATTAGTCAAGATCTTTCTGAATTGCACTACCATTCTTTGTGTTCAGATTCCATTCCAGTTTCATGTTGTCTAAAAAGTTGCTCAGGAAGCTTTCTATGCAAACATCCAAATCATTAATAAATTTAAACTGCATTGGGTGCAGGATAGATCCCTGTGGGACTCCACCAAACCTGCCATTCTGACATGGATCCATTAATAATTACCCTTTGTTCTAGCTATTGAGTCAGTTGTCTCTCCATCTTACAGTTGTTTTGTCCAGCCCACATTTCTCCAAGTTGTGTATGAGAAGGTCATGTAGGACCTTGCCAAAAGACTTGCTGAGGTTCAGATACACTTATATCCTCAGTATTTCCTTCATTCAACCAAATAATTACTTCGTCAAAGAACATGAATGATGCATGCCCCCAGTGGCTGGTGGTACACAGCAGCATTGGCAGTGGCAGGAGCGTGGCAGCAACAGCAGAAGTTCAGCAACAGTAAGTGGGGAGCTCCTGCAGACACCATTGGCGCTATCGGCAATGGGAGGAGGGTGGGTGGCAAGCGCCAACCAGGGGTTGGTGACCACTCGCAGATGCTGCCTTTTCATAGGAGGTGTACCACCACATGCAGAGGGTGCACGTGCACCTGCGTGCACCCCCTATGCATCGCCAGAGTCAAAGAAGGAGATCAACTTTGTTTGAAATAACTTTTTATTAGTAAATCCATGCTGGCTGCTTGTGATCAACCTTTCCTCCTCCAGAAGTTTGCAAATTGCCTTCCTTAAGATATGCTCCAGTAACTTTGCAAGCATTGAGGTGAGAATAACTAGTTCCCCAGGTTCTTCTTCTGGCCTTTTTGAAGAGGGGCCCTATGTTGGCTATTTTCCAGTCCTGTGATACCTTACCTGTCTCCCAAGACTTCATGAAGATCATTGTTAAGGACTCTAGAATCTCTCCTGGCAGTTCTTTCAGTACCCCAGCATGAAGTTAATCGTTTTATCCTTTAGTCTGTTTTCCCATGGCACCCTGCCTATTGATTCCTTAAGTCAGATGAAATCCAACTTTTTAAAATCAAGCATCCTATTTTTGCTTAACCTCATGTTTTCCCTGTCTCAGGATTTAGGATTCTGTCATATCATGATCACACCCTTCCAAGTTGCCCATCACCTTCATGTCCTCCCTATTGGTGAGGACAGGATTCAAGATAGATGATCCCTTAGTTGTATCCTCAGACCTAGACCTCTGGAACAGAAAGTAGTCCTCCGCTCAAGTTAAGAACTGGCTTGACATTTTATGTTTGGCTATACTTTCAGCAGGTGTCTGGAAAATTGAGGTCTCACATCATACCATCCCATTGGTTTTGGATAGATTTATCACCTTGAAGAATGTCTCATATAACTCCTTCCTAATTTGGTGGCCCATAATAAATCCCCACTATTATATCATTGCTTCATCTTTCACCTTTCATCTTCATCCAAATGTATTCTGCTTTGCTGTTTTCTTCCTCTTGAACCATACTAAGGAAAATCTTGCCATGTTAATACACATTTACCTTAATTATAGTGCTTTCTAGCTATGAATGGGAGTGGAGTGCCCACAACTTCTATTGCCTTTCATGGAAGTCATGGGTGTTCAGTCCATCTTAAGTTCAGGCCATCTGTTCCATGGTATATGACCTAACCTACAGTGGCTATGCATTTAGATACTACTTTTTAGTACCAGAGGTTTAAGATAGACACCTAGTACCTGAATGCTAGGAGAATTTTACCAAAGAAAGGCTTGGGTATGCATATTAGCCTAATAACCAGATCATGTAGTGTTGGATTTTAAAATTGTTGTATCAGCATTAAATAGAAAATATCCTGTTCCATCCCCAAGTAGAGTTAAAAAAAAAACAATGTTAAAAGGGCCACATTTTACTCCTAAAGATATACACAAAATTTCTGTTGATTCAAATTAGATTTGCTGACCTATGTATCAGAACAGAATTTGGCCCTGAAGTACTTTAATTATGAAGCGTAATTCACAAAACAGAATATATCAAAAGGAATTAATTGGGCAGTTTGTTCCTAGTTATGGTCACATTACTCTGAGGCCATTCTTGAATGATGGCTGTATTGCCTGTATTCTGGTTTGGTATCCAAGGCAAGATAGTTTGAAAGCTCCTGTTCAGAACGCAATTAAGAAAGCTACCAACATCATTTCAGAGCAATTAACCTCCACTAGGTTTTTATGCCACACAAAGTAACAACTGTAAGAGCAATATATTTCAGCTGTATGACATTTTTGAAAATGAGCTTTAATTAAGGATTCTGGAACATTTAATCTCATATGTAATCTCATTAACTTCCTTGGTGTAGTAGGATTGGAATGTTGTAGCCATGATGGTCCAGAAAATATGTGAGAAACAATAGAAATAACATTATTTTATATTATTGAAAAGCCAAAGAGCATCCCCACAAAACTCAAATCTATTATCTTGATCTTACAGGCAATACTGGTACTTTTTTCCAAGGAAAGTTGTAATTAAGTTATATGAGAAGCAAGGTTTATTGGTGATATCTTTTATTGGACCAACTGTATAGTTAAGAAAGATGTTAAACTTTTGGGCACAAAGTACCTTTCATCAAGTTTTCAGGTGAAAGCTTGTCTAGCCTCTCTTTGACATATACAGATCAATAATTTTAATATACTGCTGCTAAATTTAAAAATAAATGCAAGCAATTGAAGTATCCCTTGGAACAATTAAGTGTTCTGTTCCTTTTAAATACTGCACCAGTATTCAGTTAAGTAAAGAATTTTTTTTGCAAAAATCTTGTTGGTCTAATAAAAGATCTCATCTCTACGATGAGTACTGATTGCAATATTCAGTTCTGCATCTTTTATACATCTTAGTGTTGCATAGTCATGGTCACATGACTTAGAAGTGATTAAATATCAAGCTGTTTTTAGTGTGGCTGCATATTCATTTAAGAACAAGCTATAATTTTAATATTATATGCATTCACAGTAAAAAATGCATATAATTTTATACCTGAAAGGAAAGTGAACAAACATTATTGGTGTAATGTGGGTCAGTTTTGCTAGTTTCCCAGTCAAGGACTGTATCTTGCAATGTAAGAGTTTGAGGTTAAATCTGAGTACAAGTTACTGTGTCCATAGATTTCAAAAGTTATTTCCAGAGTCAAAAAATGTTTACTACTACCCAGCAGGTGAAGAGAAGTCAGCACATGAAAGAAATGAAAAAAGAAACCCAATAAATGTTCAAAAACTTAGTCACCTCCTTGTTTGACACATTTGAGTCCATCTAAAGCACCTTAACAAATGGAAGTCTTTCTGTTGATTTTGACGAGGCTGCAAGAACCAGATTTTGAAAGTTATTTTATGTTCCTCAAAATGCAGTTAGGAACTTAGGGTTGAAAAACTGAACCCGAGGCACATCTCTGCATCTTTACTGCCAAAATGCCTTTTCTAAAAATCTGCCTTAAATGCCTTGCTTTCTTCAGCAGAGCACATGGGTCTTTTGAGTTGATTTCTAACTTTACCCCTGCAGATCAGTATCTTGAAAATCTGCCTACAGTAACTTGTGACTCTCTTCATGTTGAAATACTCCATTCACCTACACAGTACTAAACATTGTTAAAAAATATATTCCATATATGATATAGCAATCTATTTAGTAAACCTAGTGCCATTTGATGATAATATTTCACTTAGTTTTCTCGGTTTGTTATAAACTGACTGTGCTATTGATTTTTAAAAGGTATTTAATTTCAAGGAGAATTCCTGAAAATTACTATTATCATTCATTTCAGCTTAGTGGATGAATTGTATATAGCACATAATATTTCACTGTATTATGTACACTATTTATACTTGTTTTCATTTTCCATATTTACATGGTTAAAAGAATCATTTTTGATTAAATGGATCTTTCCATCTAAATCCTAATAATGAAATGGCATTAAATCTAAAGTGGAAATCAGGTCTAAATGTATCAGTCACTGAACTGAGCTTATCAATCACTGAATCTATAAATCACCTTTATCCTCATTTCTTTGGAAATGTTTGCATATTATATTTTTGTAATTTTTAAAACATTAATTCAAATGTAATGTTTATGAAAGTGAGTGACTAAATAACACAGGCTTCTACAACTTCTTCATGCTAGCTTTGGCCCCCATCTGAGCAGATATTCCCTGCTTTGCTGAATCAGATTTCTTTCTTTCACATTCCTTGTATTTTTTTCACAGACTGTAGGTTTTCAATGAATCATCTAAGTTAAATGGAACTTTACATTTATTTTATAAATATTACACCATTTTTTCATGAGAGAACCTTGTTTGTATTTTATATAGTTTCATCATACACAACAAAGACACTTTCTTCAATAATGCTACAAGAAGTAGAATTGTGCATCATATTTTACAAAGAGTGAAATATGAAGAGGGAAAAAACAAAATTGGTAAGTGGTAAACAAAGTGGTTTTTAATATGGTGTGAATGTCAATGGAATCTGGACATGCTTGTTGTTTGTAAGAGCATGGTGTTTTGTTTCTGAGTCCTTGCTGGGATCATACCCCGCACATTCCTAGGGTTGTGGGTTTTATTGACATGCACAATCATTTCAAAGATATTGCAGTGGAATATCAGGCTGCTTTTTCATGAATGAATTTGTATGTTATCCCAGAAAATCTACTTTTGTAGTAGGAGTCTGATATAAGGTAAACAAGAGGTATTGATTGATGACACTGGATAGAGGTGTTGGCCCCTTGCAAAAGGATAGCTTGCTCATTAGAGTTAGACCTCAATAATGGACCTATGAGAGGGATGCTGAATTCCAACCTCAATCTATTGTACCCTCTTACCATGCTGAGATCACAGAGGTTACTGTCACCAGCTATTTAAACTCCATAGTGGGAGAGGGAGAGGAAGATTGGGTTTGAGTTCTCCAACATTTCCTTTTCAAGAACAGTGTCTCTGCATGGGTGTTGGTTAGGAAGAGATCTCTGCTCTGCTCCCCTTATCTGATTGTCAAGTAGAAGAATGTTCTTTATTCCAGTGCACCTGGCTAAGCACTCTATTTCCTAACTATTAACTGGGGATGCCTTACTGGGGTTGTACAGTCCATTCTTTCCCCGCAGCTGTTAACAAGCCAGAGGGTAACTTTATCTTTCTTCTTCTAGAATTAGAAAGACACCAAGTATTCTCATTGCCGCCTTGCTGTCATTATCAGCACCCAGACTGGAATAACAGATTCTGCCCCTGAGCAATGAGAGTTGGTAGAGGTTGGCATGTGCTTCATGCAGCTGTCCTCTCATCTGCCTCTTTCCAAGCATGTAATTTTTCAGGCTATATCCCTGTATTACCAAACTATCTTCCACATAAACTCTGGGCTGGGAGGAGCCACACCAGGATATAAAGCTCTACATTTCATACAATAGACGCATCTAGAGCTGAGATTTGACTCAGAGGATTTCCTGCCAATGTAAAAGATATTTATGACAAATTAAACCTCTTTTCATTGGTGTGTCCCTAAAGCTCTTAAGTTTCCCTCAACTCATTAGGAATGGAGCTTAGAGTCTTTTGTCTGAAATATCTTGGTTACTATTGACCAGATTTAACTACTAATTTTCTGGTAGCTGTTCAGTGGTTTTCTAGTATGCTTCCAAGTGTCCAGGTTTACACACAAAATCTGGTACTAATGACTTCCCCTGTCAGTCTCAGTAAAGAGGCCAAAACCTGAATGGGTAGGGAAGGGGACGAACTACCTTTTGACCCTTAGTGGTGTCCCTTTGGTTGAGGGTATATTGTTGGGTCTCACACTGCTACCATCTGTCTTGTTCCTGTTCTGTCAATAGATGGCTTCAGTCACCAGGGCTGTCAGTCTAGCAGTTTTCAGTAGCATTAAACCGAAGCGATGTAACAACATTATTTTCATATGGGAATTAAGGCTTTGTGCTGTTTTGCAAGACTGTGGTACAAAAGTTCAAAGGCTTTTTCTGAAATTTCTAGGCTGTCAAGAAATGTTTCATCTTATATAAATGCAGTTTCCAACTATTTCTTCCCCGAAGTTTTAGTTTTTAATTATAAGATCAAAATGTGTGGGATTAATTTCAGTGTGGCTGGCGTGGCTTTATTGACTTCACTGCAGTTAAACTGAGTATGAATTTAGTATATGAATCTAAAGTCAATTCAAAACTAATTGTACATTATGAAATATGATAGCAAATCCAGGATTGTTATTTTTGTCCTTTACTTGTGTTAGCTCATGGTAATTTCAAACTCATAAAAATCTCTTGTTACTTACATTTTTCATTGTCCACGCACTATGAAATTCACTTAAGCAGTCTTATCATGACAACGGTTAGTCTAATAATAATGCGTGGATAAAAATCCTGCTTATAGTTAAATTAATATTTTTTATTTTTAGGTCTGAATCGATTGCTTAGTAATGGCTCCTATGAAGCTGCATTTCCTCTTCACGAGGTACTTTCTCACCTTTGTTTTTTTTGGTGGCTTGTAATTACTTTTGAATAATAATTAACATTAAAGTCTTTTTGCTTGTTTCTCAGCTCAAACTAATTTTACGCTACTATATTGCCATTGGCTTCAGTGCTGAGCTAAAATCGAGCGCCTTTTTTTTCTTTTTTTTTTTCTCTAACTCATTAAAAACTCTGATGCCTCTTCCTGAAAACTCTTCATTTGAAATTCATTTGCTGCTGCTCTGTGGGTAGCTATTAATTGTGCAGTAGAAGATTAGAATATAAATATTACCACAGCTCTCAGGGTTTTTCATGGTGTGCAACACATCCTAAAAGAGTGTGGTTGAGGACATCACCTCCCTTCCATTTGTGGTCACATGGAGCCATTACTTGAAATCACAACTCTAATTGGTAAGGCCTGCAGCAATTATATGAACTGTTTTAAGGAAATGCAACAGTAAGGCTAAGCAGAGACAATAAAAAAGCCTGAGGCTGAATCAATGCAATCTTTGCTGGTTTCTCTGAGCTGTATAGAATGAACTGTTAATGAAGTGAACTGCATTCACTTCTGAATCCAGAAAGGCAGCCAGATGCCAGCAGTGGCCCAGACCTGAAGCTGGGAAGTGCTAGAGCACACCTCCCAGCCTGCCACCACTACTGAAGGCATCCAAATGCAGCCAAGCAGTGCCCATCCCTGGTTGGCTGCCTAGCACATGCTCTCCAAACTACTGCTGTTCCCCTCTAAGGGGGAACAGTTCCTCCAGTCCAAGGCTCAGCCAGTGGCAGGCATCAACCCATGTGGAGGGATCCCAAAGCCTCAGCAGAGGTTCCCCCAGCCTGGGCAGGGTCCCCTGACCCCTGCCAGAGGGAGAGTACCCCCCTCCTACCCTTGAGCATGGTCCGATGCCAGCTTAGCTCCACCCCCACAGGTGTAGGGAAGAGTTGGGGTGAACAGTACTTCCAACCTGGGTCAAGCTAGTGCCCCACATCAGACCACATGGGGGTTATCCCTGTGCCTCAGCAAAGGGTTCCTTGCCCTGGGCAGGGTCCCCCAAGCCCTGCTACTGGGGAAGAGAGGAAATTCCCCTCTCCCATCCCTCAGCGCAGTCTGGCACCATGTCAGTCCTGGGCTGGAGGGGCTGTTCCCCAACTCTCTGCACCTGAAGGGGTGGGGCTAAGCAGATGCTAGATCATGCTGAGAGGTGGGAGGGGGAAATCCCCACTTTGTACCAGCATCAGGGGTCCAAGGACCCTGCCCAGGGTGGGGGAACACCTGCTGAGGCTCAGGGATCCCCCCCTTTGTGGGCTAATGCCAGGAGCCGGCTTTGCCCCAAACTGGAAGGACTGATCCTCCTGCATTTGTGGGAGTGGAGCTAAGCCAGTGCTGGGCCATGCTGAGAGGTGGGAGAGGGGAATTCCCCCTCTGGCAGGTTTTGGGGGACTCTTCCCAGGGTAGCGGAAGCTCTGAGAGGCGTGGGGATCCCCTCCACATGGGCTGATCCCCAGTGGCAGAGGTGCAGGCAGGACCAGGACTACAGAACAGAGACTTTGCTGCCTCCACTATGTGACAGCCTTAGGGTGAGGCTAGCCCTGCTCAGCTGGAGCAGATAGCATAGGGCCAAGGCTAGTCTGCCTGCCCTGCAGGGTTTGCAGAGGGAGGTGCAAAACATCCTGGGATGCTGTGGGGGCTGTGACTTAATTTGAATCAAGAGAGGATCTGGGACAGAAGTTTGATAGACCAATTTAACATAAATTAGTTAAGTTTGTTGCTACGTTCATCCAGCTCTATCTTAAACCATTTTTAACCATTTTGAAAATGGTTTATGTGCACTGACCTTCTGTTCTGTTACAAATTTGAACCAGTTTCTGATCACTTAAACCAGTTTATGTATAATGTCTTCCCCTAGCCTAAGAAAGGATTAATGCTGTTTAGCAAATGAAGGCAAGTAACAGAAAGCTGCTATATGTTGAAGCTCCTCCCTTCTCCACTCCCCCCAAATTATTTGACAGTTTGAGACCTTCTCCTATTGACTAATAAAGTCTTTTAAAACAGCATTATGCACACCACACTTCTATTTTATACAAGCTCTTCTAAACCCTGATAGCATGTGAGTGCTTTTCAATAGTACATTAATGAGTAAAATGGCCATTTAACATTTGTACCAAAAGGGGGGAAAAAATATCTTCCTCAGTATCCAAATTTTTTGCTATCTTCACAGTCTCTCCATGTGAAACAATTCCAGTACCTGTATCAACAAAAATCTCTCAATATGAGCAACTTCCTTAAGATCTGTTGCTAGTGGTAACCATCTTACATGTTTGAATTATTTCTCATAATACCATGTAAGGTAAAGTCAGAAAAATTATTCTAACAAAAAAGCCCCTACCTTTTGCAAGTAGAAATGCCAAAATGGGAAATGTTTATGCTTTTAGAACTTCTTTCCCCCTAAAATGTCCAAAGATTTATAGAAAATTAAACCAAAAATAAAAATGAAAAAGATTGATCACAAACAGTTTCTGTTTTTATGAATCATCATGTTTTAACCAAAGCAGTTTGTTGAAGTAGTCTCATCGAGTTGTGTTTACCACTCTCAGGTTCAGAACCTCTGATATGAGCAATGCCAGTTACAAAGTGAACAAATTCAGCAATGCTATAGGAAAGAGTCTTTTTAATGTTAGATCTTGTGTGCGCTGTTCAGTCCATACATACTAGTTAAAGAGATTTCTTGGTAACTACTGGGGGGGTTTGTTTTGTATTTTTCTTTTCTTTTCATTTCTTTTTTCTAATCAATGTTTACACTTGTATTTTAGGGAAGTTACAGAAGTAAAAATTCCATAAGAACCCATGGAGCAGAAAACCACAGGCATCTGCTTTATGAGTGCTGGGCCTCCTGGGGTGTGTGGTATAAATACCAGCCATTGGATCTTGTAAGGTAAAACTTTTTGTTTTTAAAATACCTCTTTGTTTGCCTGGATCAATGGGGCAAGAGGAGGTCATGGGAAAGCCAAAAAAAAATATGAAAGGACTCAGCTGATATCTCTGACATAGGTGCAGGCCTCCTGTCAGTTGGTGGTTAGCGCTGTTAGTGCACTGTACAGCAGAATTGGAGTTTAGGACTATAATTGCCCCTGCCTATTGTGAGACTTGTACCAGAAGGTACAAAGGAGCAAAATACTTGAAATGTCCCTTGCAGAGTTTCCTGCCAACTATTAAAGCCTCTGCTGAAAGAGATTTTAGAAGAGTGCAAAAGAAAAAAGAGAACAATTTCTTGGTGCTACTGTCCCTCCTTTCCTAGTTGTCCCTCTTTTCCTTGTCAGTTCTGAGGAAAGGATCCCCCAGATCTCTGGAGACTGAAGATGTGAACAGAGGGCTTGTTCTGTGAACAGATGTGAAGATGTGTGAGTTGTGCTGGGTCCTTCTTCACCTCACAGCATGGTTTCAATAAGAAGCATGATGCTATTGACTAGATTGTCTTTTCAGTGTCCATCAGCAATCACAGAATTTTTTAGGATAAATTAATGCAGCTGTACAAAATCCCCACTGCAGGAGACATACAGCCCCTTGGCTGCACCCATAAAACCGCCAAATATTTTTTGCCAGAGCAGAGTAGTTTCCTTGGGGCCACTAACAAAGATGGGACAATGACATGGAGTGATTGTTCTCTTGTTCCATGATAATATAATAATCTTGCCTGGATCGAGGGGGCAATAATAGAAGGCCAATTCAGAGTTCATTCCCTCCATGCACTTGTAAGTAAAATTAGTTTAAATTGGCTCACAAATAAAACTGGAAAGCCAAAGCTCATCTCAAAAGTTCTAAGAGGCATTTCTGACAGTTTTCAAATGGATACACAGTCTGGAAGAGAACATTATACTTTCTTTGTGCCCATACAAAGACAGATCCTTCATTTCTGACACTGACAGTATTCTCAGTGGGCCTTAGTGAAAGTCTTCCTTTATGAAGAGGACAGGGTGAGGTTACAGTCTATAAATAAAATCTTTATTTAAAAAGTAGCTGCACACTGATAGACTGCAAAGGGCCACTAATGTATTCCATTTATTTATTTGCCCTTTCAAGACAGCGATAGGATCCTATTTCTTGTATTGATTTTTAAAACCATTTCTAAATAGAAAGATTTGTAAATGATTCCCAGGAGGCTCAAGGTGAAGTTCTTTAAAGCTACATAAAACTCATTAATTTCTTAAAGCAGAAGATTCATGTTTGTCTAGGAAACAATGTGCACAGAAGAATACAATAAAAGGGATTTACTCAAGTCAGTTTTAAAAAATGTGCCTGAAACCAAAATAAACCAGAGCACTATTCTTGTTTTAGTTCATGCATTAACTGAGATTAATCTTTTTTGAGTCTTTTGGCCTTGTCTACAATAGGGAATTTTTTTTTTTAATTATACTTAGGCTATCACTAGTTTATTGGTGGAATCATCATTGCTTTGGAGCAGTCTTTATTTTTGTGGGTTTTTTAAAAAAAATCCTTAGTACAAGAAAAAACAGTAGTGTCCCAACATACTCTCTTTCTCAAACATCTAGTTATTATTTCTAGAGTGCTGTTCAGTTGAGACTCTCAGTCTCTGGCAGCAGTTTGCATTTGTGGTGGTGCTATTGAGCCAATATTTTGAAAAAGTGTCATGAATTAGGAATCTTCCTGCTGAGCTGCAGAATTCAAATACATATTGCAGCATCTCCAAGGTTTGAGGAAGGTTGGATCCAGTAGTCTCCTTTAATACGTGTGTGTGTAAATGGCTCATTAAATATCTAAATGGCCGTTTATATATGCAGATGTGGAAAAAAAGCAGACCAAGACAGGCACATAATTACATCTAGACCTTAGCATAGGCTTCCTTTTGTAAACTGGGTGTAATATAGAGAGTCATTAACTCTTTAGTCTCCTCTTCCTAGCAGTGATGCTCAAAGTTTTTTCAAAGGTTATTTTGAAAGAAAAGCAATCAAGTCAGAAAAATGTAAATACTGAAGGGCAAAAGTACAAAGTGCTGAGTCAGTGTGCAGTTTCATAGGAGAAGGAGGAAATAAGGGCAGTGAACTGGGCACAAAGCTCATTTGAGTATTTGTAGCTACCTTAGTAGAACATGATGCAGCCACGTATCAAGCTAGCTGCTGGCCCTTATCCATAGCTGACTGAAATTTGTCCGTGGAGTAAGGGTGGCAGAAAAGGATCACTGAAGTGCTATGACCACTAAGCCTCTTCTTGAGGGTGGCCCTCTAGGTAGTCAGGAAGAGACGATATGTGGGGCAAGAGGGAAGAGAAGAAGCCAGATGGAGGGAGGGTGCCCTGGATTCTAGCCATGGCCCCAGTGGGGTAAATTGTTTTGTACCCATTCTGTCCCAAGAATAGTTTCAAGAACAGTGCTCTGGGCAGTATCTAGCCCTGGCCTCATGATCTGAACACTTTTCTGGGAAGTAGAAGACATGGGTTCAAACTCCCTGTGGGTGAGGGAGCCTAGAAGCCAAGTCTCTCACTCCCAGGACTCATCCTTATTGCTAGGCTGCTGGGCTAAAAGATCAAAGGTTCCACCATCTCTGTTATTTTACTTCCCAGAGGTATGCATATAGAAACATCCTGTTCTGCCACAGGATTGTGTATAAGTGCCAAAAATTATAGTGATGTGGCTATCTAAGTGCCCCTTAAACACAAAGAGGTGCTGTAGAATTAAGCTCTTGATACACGATAACTTTCTCTTATATGGTGCATCTTTCCTCCTGTTGCTTGTATGCCATTATATAGCAATACAGGGAGAGAGGAAAACATGTAAGACAAGGCTGACGCTACTCATCCAAATCAATATATATCAAAGCAATAGCAGTACAATAAAAGATGGGATGGATCCTAACTGGTCTCAAGTATCTCATTCTTACCTTAGAGAAATTCAAGTTGCCAGCTCTTGTACCCATTTCAGTTGCAGTTCTGTACTAGATTGAAACTGGTATCAGGCTAGGTTTCAAAAGCAGCTGTTTGCCTGGTATCTGATCATAGGAGGAGCCATGTATTTCACAGCTGTCAGCTACAGAGGCTAAAGTGAGCGAAAGCAGTGAAGTTTGTTAGGTATGGTTTCCAGTTAATGGTGCTCCTTGAGTGTGAGAAGAACAAAAATGATAGAAAAAATATCATATAAAGATTTTGCATTTAATACTTTGTACCAAAACTTTGAATTAAATACGTGGATAAAAATGGGTTATATAAACTTTGCTATGTGTCATTGTGACAAGGCACTTGGTGTGCTCCTGTCACTTTAAGACGAGGGACAGCCTGGGGAGTGAGGTGGCCTCTGATGCATCCCCACAATACAGGACATCCCCTTGGTGAGAGGCAGAACTACTGCCCACCTTGGCCAATCAGCAGTGAGGAATGGGGCCACTGAGTCCTTTGACCAATCAGCAGCAAGGGGTGGGACCAACACAAAGAGACCACAAAAAGACTGCTACTGGGTCCATGAACCCCAGTCCAATGAATGTGTGGCAAGTGCTAGGATCAGCAGCAAGTCTGTGAGCCTCTGCAGTTCAGCCAGCAGGGAGCCTCACCTTGCTTCCCCTGCATTGTGGTAGCACATATCCTATAGCTCTGCCATTCTTTGCAGACAGTTCAGCCTTGAGAGAATGTGGCATAGCAGGTGTGAGGCTCAAGCACACCCTCCCGTCACTGGGATCTGGTCTCACTCCAGTCCAGCTCCACTTGGAACCCATGGGCACACACTGGACAGGGACCTCACCTGCCCCACTATCAGCATTCAGCACAAACACTGGGCACCTGTGAATTTGCCCTGACCACATTCTGGTCAGAGGTGAGCTGAGTGGGATTGGTGGGCTTTGCAGCCATCTTCCTGGTGAGACCTTCCCTTCCTTTCCCAGGAGACAGGTTTGCCTGTCTTGGAGAGGAAATAATGGCTTAATGAGCTGGCCCATGTGCCCAAGAGCCTGGAGGCCCCTCTGCCCAAAGCTTCCCTTCCCCACTTCCCACTCAGCAGAACATCCCAGGGACTTACTGCGCTGTTCCCTGACAAAAGCCTATTTCCAGTCCCACTAGTGTTCCAGCAGATAAATACAGTGCTCCACCTGCCTGCTCTCAAAGCTGTTACCTTGTGCCAAGGCAGTGCAGGGGAGTATGTGTGAAGACTAACTGCCTGTCCCTGGCAGCTCAGCTGCCCCCGGGCCATGGACCCACCTGCACGTGCCCAGCCCAGGGCCAGGGAGCTCAGGAATACAACAGCACCTTTGCTCTTGCTGTGCCTGTATATGCATTGCAGCCACAGCTTCTTGCACATGTGTAGACCAACCAGCCCTTTGGATCTTCCACCTTCCTCCCTCCTTCCCTGCGTAGCTGGGAACCCTGCTTCTCCTGGCTATGCACTGCCCTACCTCTAGGAACAGCCAATATAATCAAAAAGATAATGTATTGACACTCATTTCCACCGAAGAACTGAAAAACAGGACTTTTTTCAATCCTTTTCAATTCAGAAATGGTCAGGGGACAAAGGGTTTAAAAACAGATGGTCTAGTATAAAGAGGACCAGTGGCCGCCCTACTGGGGAGCAGCCTACAGGTGGTGAGGGAGGCTGATTAGAGAGTCAACTAACTAGAAGGGAGCCAGACTTAAAGCACTTAAGCCCAGGGCCTGAGCTGGTCAGGAAGTCTACCCTGAGAGTGCCACTGTGAGAGGAGCTCCTAGCTTCAGGCCCACAGCAGGGTTTTGATAACTACTGAGCTGGGGCAAGTAACACTGAACCCAAGAAAAGGTCAGGCCTTGGACGACAAAGGACTTGGAACAGAAGTGGGTAAACCCGTAGCCTGGAGTGGAACAGCGGAGAGAGAAGGGCCAGGGTTCCCAAAGCCCAGCTAGTGAAGAGATCAGCGTCTGAGAGGGGTGAGACAGGCCTTGGAATAGATAGGCCTGGGAACAGGGGGCTGGGGGCTCAATGCCTGACGGGAGCCATGAAGCCCTTGGAATAGGCAGGCCTGGGGACAGGAGCTGGTGGCCCAGTACTCAAGAGGAGCTAGGCAGGCCTTAGAACGGATAATGCTGGGAATAGAGCAGGGGTGGGCAAAGTCTTGCCAAGCTGGGCCCACTGTGGATTCCATTTCCCAGCAGCCCTTGCCCATGCTGTTGTACCTGGTTTCCATGGAGACCCCAGGAGCAGTGGGGCTATGATAGAGTGAAGCCAGGATTTCCATGGAGACTAACCCCAGCAGTGCTGGCAGGGTGTGCACAGGGAGCTGCTCTGGGGCTGGTATCTTGTGGCAGTGACAGCATGGTCCAGAGCTGGGGCAGAGCTGCAATCTGCTGCCCAAGCACCCTGGGCAGGGGTGTGCAAGCTACAGATTGTGGCTCTGCCCCAGCTCAAGAACATGCTGTCATTGCTGTAAGATTCCAGCCCCAGCCTTGGAGCAAATTCCTGCCCAGCCACATGCCCTGCTAGTGTTACTGGGTGTGATCTCCATAGAAACCCTGGCCCAATGCTGTCACAGAGCTGCCACTTACTGGGGTCTCCATGGAAGCCGGTTGCAATGATACAGGCAGGGGCTGCTGGGAAGTAGACTCCGGTTGCCAGCTAAATCCACCGTTTTGCCCACCCCTGAGATACAGGCAGTGGCTTAAGAGGGCTAGTGATGATTGGTGGTTGTGGAAGGGACTGAAAGAGAACCTGGAGGTCCCAACTGGCCCAACAGAAGAGAGAGAGGGGCCAGAACAATAGAAGGCCTTGGCCCAGAGGGAAAGAACCTGAGCCCATTGAGGGGCAGAGTGTGGGGGCTGGAACAGGCCTTAGAAGATATAGGCTTAAGGCCCACAGAGAGAGAGAAGGCCAGAGAGAGAGAGAGAGAGAGTTTGAGCCCAGGAAGGACTTAGGGAGAAGATCCAGTGCCTGGGAGGAACTAGAGCGCATCATGAGAAGATCTTGTGCCCGGGGCCTGTCCAAGGGCAGAGTGTGGGTCCAAAGGAGTCTGAAGCCCAGGAGGGGTGAGGACTAGGGCTGGGAGCCCATAGCCCATGAAGGGCATATGTTAACAGATCACCTGTGAGGCATGGGAGTGGTTATTAGGGAGTATGGAGCCCATGAACTAAACCTAACCATGAGCCCCTGTGGTTATAAGAGTAAAACCAGGCTTGGGAAGCCCAGGGGCAGCCTTCCTTTCTTCTGAAATTAATAACCTCAAGGCCCAGCAGGTAAGTAACAAGGAGAGGACTCCAAGGGGAGCCAGGTTGGGAAGGGCTGAGCAGCCACCAGGAGGCATCATGACCAACCCAAGACGAGCACTGGCTGAAGTCATCTCATAAAATCAAATTTTTGTTTCTTGGTGGAGCAGACAATTTGTTGTCCAAAATGTCAGATGAATTCTTGTGCCACTGGTGCACATCTGCTACTAAATTGGGCAGCCAGACCTGCTGTTCTTGTTGCTATTGACCATATTGCTGTTACTTTTCTGTTTCTTTTGCCAGAACACTTGTGATCTCTGTTACCTTATAGAGCAGGGGTTATCAACTGGGGGTACATGTACCCCTGGAGGTACTTTGAAAGATCCCAAGTAGTACATGGGGCTGGACAGGGGCGGAGTGCAGCCACCCCATGTTGCTGCCTCACAGAGCAGGACCAGGGTGGGGTGAGAGCAGGGCTGTGCAGACACACCTCAGCTCCATGTCTGGCAGCTCATCAATCCCCACCACCACCACGCCCCGCATCCAGTCACTTGCCACCCGCCTCCCCCCTCCTTGGTGTCCGGCCACTAACCACTCCCTGCCTGGGGTTACACTTACTAAAAAGGGTGCCGCCAGAGGTGCACTTATTTAAAAAGGTAGAAAACCCCTGTTATAGAAAAATATGACAACATTTGGCCTTTGGAATGATGACTCTAAACCTAAATGATGTTAAAGGGTGTAGAATATTTACTTGCCACTGCTCTAAACATGTAGAACATAATGTCAAAATAAAGACATATTTCTCTGTCTGGAAAGTCTTCAACATACATTTTAAAAATTAAGATTTTGTCCATTTTTAGCCAAGTGTTGCTTTCTCCCCTACATTGTTTCTAGCCTAGAAGCAAATAAGAGTAGGGTTTTGTGAGCAGGGTTTCTTCTTTTCCCTGTAAACAGTTGATTGAGAATGTTTTCAAATCGTGAAATCAACTGGTATTGCTTTCTCTGACCTTGGATAGATCAGAAATTTCTACATTTGCGTAAGTGTATGTTACATCAGCTAATCTTGCCAAACTGACTTGACATCCAGCTTGATTTGAATTGACTGTAAAGTTTATGAAGTCAAGGATGAGATTATCAGTTTTCTTCATTCTTTAAAATGAATCATGAGAGCACTCTTTAAGCTCCTTATTATCGTTGTTATAGTTATTTATTGATTTATATACCACATCCTCACCTGCCAATCAGGTTGTGGCTACAAAAGAACATCAAACATATGCTAGTGCATTAAGCCGATTCCTGCAGTGGACAATTCCAGGATGCTCCTATGTTTATTGTGTTTGTAAATCTGCAAAACAATGTTCCAAAGAGTTGTTTTAGGGAAGTAAAGAGGAGAAATATTAGTAGATTGATACCAAATTGTTTTAAAATAATTATTTTATATGTTATTGTTTTATTTAAATTTAATTGGTTAGTTAAATTATTATTTAAAATAATTATTCAAATATTGGCGGTCCCTGGGGGTTACTTGGATTTGTTTTTAACCAAACTGGTTGAAAAATCAAATTTTTCTTCAGTTTTCCTCAATCCAGCATCATGAGCAATAGAAAAGTGCTCACTAGAGTCCTGACTGCTTTTCACTTCTGGTCCCTGTTAGAATCCTAGGACAAATTTTCCAGAGACTCTGGTAAGACCACTTCAAAAGTAAAAAATAAAAATTAATAATGTAGGAGAGTAACCATTGATTCATTAATTACTCAGAAGCAGGTTGGGTCTTATTTACTTGCCACTGGGCATATCTACATGAAATGTTTACTGCAAAGCTGCCTACTTAGCTCTGCAGTAAGCATTTCTGCATCTACCCATGAGACCCTATTAGGGTGAACAAACCTAATAAAATCTGGAGCAAGCTCATTCTTGTAAATACAAGTACAAGCCTGCACTGCAGTTTTTTTCATGCACAACAGCACACATGTCAGTTTCACCTACGTGGATGGGGCATGAGGTTGCTTCAGTGTGGGGGCTGTCTAGCAGCTAGCCCCATGCTGAAACACCCTTGTGCCCCAGCCACCCCCTCTGCAGCACATTGAACCTGGTCAGAGCAGCCTTGGGCTGCTGCCAGCCAGGGCTGCTCTGACCTGGGCTCAATGTGCTGTGCACCAATAAACTCTGCAGCAGCAATATACTCTGGAGTTTATTCATGTGCATTAATTGCACATTCTGGGAGATATGTCCAGTTACACCAAGTCTGTGCTGGTGTAACTGCCTTGATTTCAGTAGTAACAAGGGAATGTACTTGGGAGAAGAATGTGGCCTTTTGTTTCCTAGACATACAGTACTTAGGGTCAGCAGGTAGCAGTTCCTATTAAATCTATTAATTAGATGGGGATGCATCTACATGTGCAATTAATGCACTGGCAATAAACTCCTACTGCAGAGTTTATTGCTCCTGGGTGCACCATTTGAACATGTGCCTGGGGCCATAAATTCCAGAGTTTATTGCCATTCGCATGTGCGCCCAGGATCGCAGCACACTGAGCTGGGTTGGAGCAGGCCCAACTGACAGGAGGCTCTGGAGGTTAGCCTGCCAGTCTGGGGATGCTCCCCCCTCAGCATGCCATGGAGGGGCTGGCTGGCGCATGAGGGTGTTTCAGTGTGGGAGCTAGCCAGCAGGCAGTCCCCATGCTGAAGCACCCTCATGCCCCAGCCAGCCAGGGCAGCATCTACACATGCACTGCAGAGGAGTTTTTAAAATACAAGTACTATCCTGCTGCAAAGTAAATTAGTTTACTCCAGCCTACTAGGGATGCATGTGTAGATGCCAAAATGTTTACTGCACACCTAGTTAGTCTACTGTGTGGTAAACATCACATGTAGACACTTTCTGGGACTATTTAGGTATGCATTAGTATTGAAAATAAGCCTAAATTTGAGCTGGGTCTTAAAAAAAGAATGTCCCTAGCTCTAAATTCTCCCTTAAGATATAACTAAAATCTTCATTTTCTGTTAGCAAGCAGCGCTCAAAAAAATATACATAAACTAGCCGGTAACTTTGCTCTGTTGTGTTTTAAACAGACGGTATTTTGGTGAGAAAATTGGTTTGTATTTTGCCTGGTTAGGCTGGTACACAGGAATGCTCTTCCCAGCTGCCTTCATTGGATTATTTGTCTTTTTGTATGGAGTCACAACCTTGAACCACTGCCAAGTCAGGTAAAGTAAGCATGTTTATTGGTAAAATTAATCCAATTAATGCAACTGTAGAGTTGTGAATAGCGTTGGTGCCTCCCATGAGTCCTGACCTGTTAACTGTTCCATTTCTTCTTGCAAAATTCAGCTTATCCTACTGATTCTTCAAAAAAAAAAAATGATTCTCAAGAAGAACTGTGTGTAGATGTTAGTAGGTAATAAGTAGCATCTAATGACCTTCTCTAGTTTTGCACTCCTGCACATGAGCTGATATAAAACAGTCCTCTAATTCATGGACTGTGGAGAGCTAGAGTTTCTCCCAATGCTACCCACTAAATGTGGGGAGAGGGTGCAGCATTGGTTCCTCCACACTTCCTAAGCAGCTGACAGAGGGGAAAAAAATTTTCTCTCCAAGAGCAGCTCAGCACCTGGGCTTCTCTGAGCTACAGGGCAAGAGACCTTTTACAGAGTGTGTGCCACCTAGAGCTTCTTATTAGGATTCTTCATGATGCTATGTCTGAAAAAGGAACTCTCCAAACTCCCCATAACCTGTACTTGTTTTGTTCTTGCCTCCTACTGATAACTTTTATTGGCTCCGAATTAAATAGTAGGGACGAGCTGCTACCTCATCTTGTCTCCCCAGTCTGCTATTGTAGGATTGTGCTCTGAATCCTATTGAGCGCATCTATACCTGCAAAAACAGGTATCAGATTTAGATGTGAATAGTTAAAGCACATTAACACACATGTAGATGCTTTAAGGCACATTAATATTGTGTGTGGACCAACGTGGGACTAACTCTAGTCCTATATCAGTCCACACACACAGCATTAACATGCTTTAACGCATGCACTTGTAGACGTGAGCCTAAATTGCCTTAATACACATTACATTTAGGCACATGCCCATTTTGTAGTAATATGGGGTGGGAGGTTTTAGTTGTCTAGGTTTTTGTTTTTAATTTGTTCACAAACAAAAAGAACATTCAATATCTCTTTTCCAAAATGAATGTTGTTTCTTGTGAAAGAAATTACTGCTTTGAGGACCAAGGAGCCATACAAGGTACAGTCATAAAAGGTACCTTCCTCAGAGGACTGTTGACAGCAGGACATCTTGAGAATGATAAATCATGTGATAAGAGACATGTAAACAACTAGTTGTGATTTATTAGCAAAATATACTGGTCCATTTGAAGACAGATATTTGGGTATGAACCTGTTAATCCTTATCTTTTTCCGTTTTTCCAGTAAAGAAGTCTGCCAAGCTACAGATATCATAATGTGTCCTATATGTGATAAATACTGTCCCTTCATGAGACTGTCAGACAGCTGTGTTTATGCCAAGGTACGTATAAGCTATGCAAATAGGAAATGTTTATGCTTTCTCAGTAATAACATTTCTGAAGTCTTCTGTGAATATCTTTAATAAGCATGGTAAAGTAAAATCTTCTAAATAGCAGATCAAATTAAACCCATACTGACATCAATACTCTCTTAGTAGGATTGAATTTGGACTATATAACTTATTTACATATCTGTGCAATTGCACTTATTGTAATCAGCAGTTACCAATTATGATGTCTTAGCATTTGCTGCATACTCTCCCTCAGAATTTATCTTATGAAACAGCTTTTATTCTCAGCCTTACAAAATAAGTTGCTCTATTTTGCGAGAGAGAACTTCTATCTTCCCCATAGACATGCTTGGTTCAGATCAGCACCGATAGTGGGTCAGTTGACTGGTGGCATAATCTTAAATGATGCTTGACACCTCCCACCTCCATGTCCCATACCTCTGGTGATGAAGCTATAGAAAGCAACAGTAGCATAACTAGGATGGGGCAAATGAGGTGAACACTGTGGTCTTCAACTTGGGAGAAAGGGGTGTAAAAACATCAGCCGCCGCACAATCGTGCTAACAGCACACAATGGCAGCTAGGAATTGCCACTCTCCCGATGTGTCCCAGTGCCTTGAGTGCCTGGCTTATTTGTTACACCTCTGGGAGAGGATATCAGTCCTTCTGACTATCAGCTATGAATACCACACATTTTTATTGCTACCATTTTACAAACAGTATAATTGTCAATAAGACCTTCAATAACTTCAGGTTATTGGTGTCATCCACAGGTGACTCACCTTTTTGATAATGGAGCTACTGTCTTTTTTGCTGTTTTCATGGCAGTGTGGGGTAAGTGAGTTGTTTTTTGAACCTGTGTAATATCAGTATATTTGCTAAAAATGCATGATAGATCATATGATGCTTTCAACTCCAGTACTGCAATGATGTGTATTAGCATGGCTGTTTTCTGGTCCAAGGAAAATGTGGAAGAGAAGGGCTAGAAACTATATTTTTATGTTAGGTAAAAGGACATTTTAATTTTAAAATGAATCTAGTATCCAAGTGGGCAATTTTACCCTGTTTTAAAAACAGAGGTTTAAAATGTATTGATCATGAGAGCTAAACTGAACTCTTTACTCAGTCTCTATTGAGCAAAAAGTACTGAGTTATAGGAGATCTTGACTGAAATGTGGTAACTAGCATGTTTGCCTTTGCAGGGGAAAAAAGGCAGTTGTGTTTAAAAATGTGTCACCTGTGTTTAACACTGTGTAACACTGTGTTACATATGGTTAAAATGTTAACCATAGGGAAAAACTCCAGTTGACCTGAGCAGGAGTTTTGCCTAAATCAGTGATTCTCAACCAGGGTGACACCAGATTCTTTGAAAGGTATTATAAAGTGTAAAGAGATATGCAGATAAAGGCAGGCATCAAGAGCATACTGAACCAGATGAATCTTGTATTTCCTGTCTTTCTCAGAGTTGCGGTAGGTTTAAATATTACAATGTAAACAATGAGCTGCTCTTGGAGAGAAAATTTCTTTCCCCTCTTAGATTCTTCTTAAATTTCTTCTCCCCTCTTGGCTTAGAAACTGTGAATCATTTATTCACAGTTTCTAAGCCAATGCCTTAAAGGCATCATACAGTCTACTCGTAACTTTAAATCCCTTGTTCTGTGTAATTATCAGAGAGATTAATGAGAACTTTCAAGGGCTACTTGTGGACTGAGTGTTTAATTTCAACTAATAAAATAGGCCAACAAATTGCGAAAAGACTTTGGATACTGCTGCCTCACCTTTGGTGAGCATACCTTTGGAACAGTGTTTTTGCTTTCTTTATTATTTGCTCTGGGAACCACCATGGCTCCTATGTTTACCCTTGTTTCTGAAACAGTTGTTGCTGCAACATATAATATGTAGACATAGTAGCACTTCTATTGGAATTGCAGCCCATACCAGTTTGTGCTAAACATGGCAAGCTTTTGATTTATATGGTCTTGGACAATGAATGCTACATGCCTTATATGTTGGATGACTCTTCTGGTTTGAGGTATGCAGGTGTGAAACTGAGCTACTGTCTGATTCAGAAAGAAGTTTGGGCCATGCCTGTACATTGATTTATATTGTATGACTATCAAGATACAGAACTGTGTAGAAGGCTGTAGAAGGCTGTTGGCTGCCTTAAACAAACTTCTTAATCATGATGTTCAACCTGATGAACATCAAGTGAGGGTGCTGTATATTTCTCAGAGAAGAAAGCAATATGTAAAGCCTTCTATTACCCTCACCTCATGCATCTCCTACTTTTGTTGAAAAGCATACTTGTTTGGAAGGCTATGACAAACACAGGTAGTTCTCACTTAACATCATCCTGGTTAATGTCATTTTGTTATCACGTCACTGATCCATTAGAGAACATACTTATTTAAAGTTGCACAAATGTTCAGGTATAACATTGTTTGGCCACCACCTGCTAGTAGGTAACTACTATGAAGTAATTGGATTTGCTTAACATCATTTCACTTACTCACATTTTTCAAAAATGTAACTACAACATTAAGCAAGGAGTAGCTGTAGAACTTTTACCTCACTGAATTAGGAATTTTAAAAAGTACAAACAAAAAGCCCAACAAATGGTATAAAGTGGTGTTCTTTTTTCCATTTTTCAAATGCATCACATGGGATGGGGATTCATTTTACAAGTCTTCACCAAAGGTAGTTGCATCTGTTCTGAGATTTGCTCTGGCCAATTGCTGCATTTTCTTGCTTGTGTGATTTACAAATCCACAGTTCAAGGATGATTCCACATCAGACACTTGCAAAGAACGCTTTTCTATTATAGGAGTGATTTACTTTTTTTGAGAATGTTGTTCAATCCAAACTTGTAGGTAACAGTGGAGTGAGCCTTGAAATGAGTAGCACTATATATGCTAAACCCCCTCAGCATCAGTCCTACTTTTGTGTGGTGTACTGCAAGGATGCTGCTAAGCATATGCCATGATACATCACAACATGAAGATTTTTTTTTTTAAATGATTGTCAGGAGAGTTTTTGGTTTTTGACTTCCATTTAGACTTTTTTCTGAACTCAGCTGATTTTCTATAAGGGCCATTATGCCCAATTTGTCAGATCTGTCTTGGGAAATTAGGGGTAGATTACAAGCAAGGATTGCCAAGAACTCAGTCAATATGTACAGGGGTGTATTTGGTAGCCGTGTTGGTCTGAGACAAAAAGACATACAAAGAACTGGAACTCTTGGTTCCAAAATGTTACCTTTTATTAAACCAACTGGAAAATGGCAAGAAAATTGTCCTTTCTGCAAGCTTTCAGGATCAAAGTCCCTTTGCCAGGCTTTGGGAAAAGTGTAGCTGCTACAAGATAGTAAAAATCCTATGGGGACTTTGAAGGACTTTTTACTATCTACACTTTTGTCAGAACCTGACGAAGGGACTTTGATCCCAAAAACTTGCAGAAAGGGATAGTTTTCTTGCCATTTTCCAGTTGGTCTTGTTAAAGGTATCATTTTGGAACCAAGAGTTCTAGTTCTGTGTATGTCAATATGTACTTGCATTTCAAATGACTGCCTTCACCTTGAGTTCTAGTTTCTCCAAGAGAGGCAAAGCATGGAGTTAGACGATATTCTAATTTACTTCCTACCCCTGAAAAATGTAGGTCACTGGAAAGAAATGGATTGTCCAGTTGATTTTGGAAATCCCACTTCCTGTCCTGTCCCTAACTTAACAGGATTCCATGTTCAATGTTGCCTGTCCCAAAGCTATCACAAGAAAATATATGTAGCGGAAATCTTCACTTGTCACTTTCCTGCTAAATTCCCTATTCCTGAGCACCTACCAAACCACTATTTTTGGGGCAGTGTGCTGGGCTTTTCTATTTTTGAAATCCTGCTTGTAAAAAAAGCACAGGCAGAGCCTCTGGGTCTCTTTGAGTACAGGTGCTCTGTCTAGCCATTGTTGGAGAGGATAACACCCCACAGTCTAACTGCCTCTGCAGTGGCAGAGAGCACTGTAACAGGAGGCCTTCTCGGGGCCGATTTCCCTGTGGCCCACCCACCTGTTTCTGGGCTAACCACCCGCCTTCTCGCCCACCACGTCTTGTTCTTAATTAATTAATTGACGTTAATTAGGCGGAAGGCTGCCCATTTCTTGCCCCAATGCCAGGGGGCGCTATCTGCGACTCCATTCCTCCCCTACATTGCAGCCCAAGCCTCGCAGATGGCATCCAGATGTTATCAATATCACCAGCCCCACACTGGGCCCCAGAATCCTACTATATGAACCCCACTTAGATCCCTCCATTCAGGCAGCCTATTCTGCCTTCATTCCCGGCAGCATAGCTCCCTGAGCTGCTCCCCCTTACGTGTGTGGTCCCCCCTCCCAGGACCTTTGGCTACTAGCCCTGGCCCACCTCCAGGCGAGTCAGAACCCCAGGCCCTCAGCTCTTGGGTGTTCCTCACAGTGGGTCCCTGGCCCTTTGACCCTTTCAGTCCTGGCCCCAGCATTGACCCAGTCAGGGGATGTTCAGACAGGTTCTTGAGTCTATGGCTTCATGCTCTCTTTGGGGTCCACCTTCCAGACTCTACAAGGGGGTAACCCACCCAGTTGTAGAAGCTGGGGTTAAGGCACCCTGACCCACTTTTCACCAGGGTGGTAACTGGCCTGACATTTCCTGAGGGCTCCTGCACCACTGAGAGTCCCACCAGGCCACCCGCTCCCAGCAGGGTGCAGTTTTAGGTCATGCCTAGGACCAGGAGCCTCCTGACCATCCCCTACAGCTCCTGCCCTTATCTCTGGTTGATACCAGCAGCCTTGCAGCCAGGTGATGTTGTTGCCTAGCCTCCCAGCAGCAAAAATGCCCTGTTTATATGGGCAGCCCTGAATCTAAGATGACTGTCCTAATCAGACACCTGCCGGCTGCTGTCTTCTGGCCCTTAAAGTGGCAGGCACAAATAGTACCCTGCCACAGGCACTCACTGAGTGCCAGGGGCAGGGGAGATGGAAGGCATAGCAGCTGGGATAAGGGGAAGAGAAGTTTTACCTGGGCTGCAGCTGCTGTTGCTGCTCAGCATTCATAGTGGCATCCCTCCTATGGCCAGGCTTCCTCTGGATCTGGGTTGCATCTGCATCCTAATGCCCTGTTAACTGTCCCTTAGCGCACACACACACACACCCCGCCACAAACACATACATATCATGGGCAGGGCTGTGACTGCTCTGGTGCAGGTTCCTGCAGGGAGTGCAGGGGGAAGTACCATTCTACTTACACCACTCAGCCCTTACCCACAGATACAGTATTTGGGGCTGTGCTGCCCTACCTCACTCCTATGGCTAGGCAGAAGATGTGCATGGCTTCCCTTGTTGCTGCTAAAGCTCAGGAAGTGCAAGGATGCCCATTCCACTTGCTCTTCCAGCCTCCAGACACACTATTTGGGGTGACACTGTTCTCCCCTTCTATGGCTAGGCAGGGACAGAGCAAGGTCTCCTTCACCCCACCCTAATCACGCTACTGTGCCTATACTTATTGACTAGTGGCAGCTCCACTAGACACTAGTAGCTTAAATACACCCTTTTCTGATATTCCAGCCTTCTGGCCACCCTGACCAGAAGTGTTGAAGCACATAGCCAAAGCACAGCTTCAAATTTTCCAAAATGTATCACTCTCTTCTTTCACAACTTTCACAAGAAATATATAGATGTAGACAAACAACAAAATATCTGTACACATTTCTTTTCCTCCTTTGCCATTCTTAAGCATTCTTTAGTCTTAGGTCATGGTTCTTTAAGGATACTTCCTCTGCTCCACATGACTTCTCCTTCAGTTCATGAAACTGCTGTCTCTAACTTCTGTACAGTGGAGTTTGCAACCTGAGACAGGCACACATAGAGAATCCTCCATATCAAACATAATTCATAAGCTGTACCTAGAGACAGTCCCCAAGGAGTTGGAGTTACTGAATGTCTGACCAATATGACAATTTTGTGATTAACTTTGGAAGTCAGTGACACTATGTATTATACATACCCCAGGCACTGCCTGAAATGCTTTTGAAGACAGGCTTTTCTTCCAGTAACACTAGGGTAGCCCTTAGGCTTTAGATTTTAATAAGTGAGAAAATAATGATAGTTATGGTTTGTTCAGGGAATTTATACTGTGCTAGGAACTTATTTTAAATTTGCTGTTTGGAAATTGACACTAACTGCATTTTTTTCTATTTCAGAAGACTACTTTATCATACTAACGTTTCTTTGTCGTCACTAGGCACATCTACATGAGACATTTACTGCAGAGTTGCCTAATCAGCTCTACAGTAAAGTCTCAGCATTTACACATGCAGTCCTATTAGGCCACAGTAAATTAATAAATGCCACTGTAAGTTAGTACTTCTAAACACAAGTGCTATCCTATGGCAGCATTATTTGGTGTGCTGCAACACACATGTAGATGCTGATGGGGCTGGTTGGGGCAGGAGAATGCTTCAGCATGGGGGCTTCCTGCTGGCTAGCCCCGCACTGGAGCACCCTTATGCCTCAGCCCATAGACAACTCATAGGGGGGCAGGGGATCATGTCCCTCCCCCCTCAAGATTGGCTGCTACTGGCTTCTGTGGACAGTCACTGCTTGCCACCCACCCCACCCTCACCACTGCAGCAAGCATCTGCAGGTGGTCACCGCTAGCCACTTGCTGCCACCACCCCTAGCGTCTATAGGTAGTCGCTGCTCTCCACTTGCTGCCACTGGAGTCTGCGGGTGGTCCCCACTCACCACCAACACTGCTGCCTACAAATGGTACCCCCCTGTCTCAGGAGACACCAATTGTTCAAGCCTCAGCCAGACCCTCTGTGGCACATTGAGCCAGGTTGGAGCAGCCCTGGGCTGACAGACTCGCTACCCAGGCCACCTGCCAACTGGGGCTGCTCTGACCCAGCTCAATGTGCTACAATCCTGGGTGCACATTTAAATGTGGCGCCTAGGAGCAATAAACTCTGGTGTGAACTGCACCCAAATTTATTGCATCACACTAGTTGCATATGTAGATGTACCCACATTGCAACATTATTGCTGTTGCTATCCTGGGTCAGGGAATATTCAAGAAACAAGACTTATTAGGTGAGGTGTTATCTTTAATTTTTGCTTGCATTACAAATCCTAGCTGCTTGCAAAGTTTCTTTTATTGGTTTTTAATAACAGTTAACTTATTTTCCTCTTTATCCTCCATCCATCCACACCAATGCTCCCATCACATTTTACTAAACCCAACCCCACTCTGCATTTGAGATCCTGCTAAGGACTTAACTTCTATTTGTTACAAAGGAAGTAACACGTGAAGCCTTAATAACACTAACAGTTCTAAATAAATCTCTTTTCAGGACCATCTCTTGTGGCCTGTCTTTTCTTGTCCCTGTCTTTTAGGACCCATAGAGTACATCTACATTAAGGCTGTGTGAATTTTCGCTGGCTGCTTTGATTTGACATTGTTTCAACTTGTTTTGAGCTCAAAACAGCAAAATAAAAATGAATCAAAGCGCTTCAAAATAGCCTCAAAATGAAAAGAGGGCAATCAAAACATTACGGGTTTCGAAGCTCGAGCTGGGTTTGCCTGCAGGGGAACAGAAAGTAAGGAGGTGGGGGAAGAGGAGGGAAGAACTTCTCTCACATTGACTGTATAGCTGACCAGTGACTGTCATCCTTCCCTGAGGTCCCTTCCAATCCAAGTGCTCTGGGGAAGGGATGGAAAAACTGCATAAAAGGCAACATTGTTTGAACTGGCATGCTTTCTGTCACCCATGTCATGAGTTTTGTCAGCAGCCGAAGGTGCAGTTTCCCAGAAACCCTGACACCTATCTCCTTGAAACCTGGCAGGCTTCATGGCCTGAGCAGGGGTTACCCCACTGTACCTTAACACACACAGGGTCACACATGTCAGAAGTTTTGCTTGTCAGCAGCCTAAGGTTCAGTTTCCCAGAAACCCCTACACCTATCTTCTTGAAACTTTGTGGACTAAGCAGGGGCTAGCATCTCTGCAGTTTTCACCCCTCTGTGCCTTCACACTTACAAGTGACATGAATTTTGCTTTCAAGACTTTGAGGGGCAGTTTCCCAAAAACCCCTGCACCTGTCTCCTTGAAACTTGGCAAACTTCATAGCCTCTGAAGGAGCTACCCTCTCTTCATGTTTCATCTGAATCAGGAAAAAAATAACAAAGTTATAGGCAGTTTCATACTTCCCCATTATAGCCTATGGGTGAAACAGCGAAACAGTTTCAACGAAACGAAATGAAACAAACTTGAAACTGTGGGGGCCGGGAAACACCGGCGGAATGGGGCTGCCAATGGAGTGGAATTAGGTGCAGGAGGCGTAGCAGTTGCAACAGAAAAACTTTACTTACAGGCTGCGATACAGCGAGGTATGCAGTGTAGGCACACTCCGTAGACAGCAACAAAACGAAAACCGTAAACAAGCACACCGACATTCACACTCACGCGGGATATGGGGTATGTCATGGTAACTGCAACGGGGAGTCGGTGGTGGTTGATCAGGCCCCTCCGTGGCTCCGAGGTACACGTGGGGATCTCTCCCTACGTGCATCCGAGCTCTCCTCCAACTTAGGTGGAAACCACCCAAGCCTTTTGTATGGCCAGCGAGCCAATTGCTGACCACCACGTGTGCATAATTTACACCAAGCCAATCAAAAGCATGCACTCAACGGTGCAGCTGCAAGCTTTTGATGGGAGCTGATTTTGCACCAAGGTCTCTTTCCCGCCTTACAGGGGAAATCCCTGCACCAGGGACTCGCAGAGTGCTTAGACGCAACTGTGCCAAGGCATCTTTTAATCATTCAGCTCTGACAGAAACGAAACACTGTCCTATCAAAACAGAAGTCAAAATGAAACAGTGCTGTTTTGCACAGCCCTAATATACATGTGCACTTAGTCACGACTCGATTTACTGTGCATTAAGATAATGTGCGGTAAGCAGTTCATGGCAGATGCCTACACGTGCAAAGATCTGGCACTAAATTTAGTTTCAGGTCCCTCCAGCCCTACCATTCCCTTGTGGCCACCAGGCAGAGCTCCAGCCTCCAGTCCCACCTGCCAGCACTTTGCAGCCATGCCTGAAGCCAGACCCAGCTGCCAGTACTTGTTTAAAACACAACCCACTCTGGGCTGTCTGGGAAGCCAATTCCAGTGTGCAAATGAGCAGCATGACGTGGACATAGGCTGCATATGATGGGTCTGCTCCTGCCCCATCTGCAGTCCTCAGCTATGGCTGCCTGAGCCCCTGGTCTTGGTAGGCAGGAACAGGGTCCCCCGATCCTCCTGGCCACCTCGGTCATGTGCTGACCCACTGCAGTCTCCATCACCTGGCTTATGGCCATCTCACTCTGCCCAGCTCCCCAGCATACAGTCACAACCTGGCCAACCACTGCATACCCTCCCAGGGCCTCTGCCACCATACAGCTCCGAGGCATGATGGCAAGAGGCTCCAGGAAGCCACTGCTGGAGCCACTGTCACCCTCCAGCACCACCTCCTCTGGTCCCACTGCCCCAGCTGAGACTGGTGGCAATGCCTGGTGCAGTGAGACTGGAATGATGAGCAGTGTGTTGATGACTTCAGGATGGCCTAGGCCACTTTAACTGACCTGCTTTGCCAGCTCCAACCCCACTTGGAGCACCAAGACATTGGTATGTTCCTAGTCCTCCCCCACCAACACCTTCCTGGCCCTGGTGCTGCTCAAGGTGGCCACGCCCACCAGCCTGCAGTATGTGGGGCACCTGTTCAGGGTGGGCAAGGCGGTGTATGGAGGTGTGTGGTGCCCTCCAGGAATGGCTGGCAGTCATTGCCCTCTATATCCATGACCCCCAGGTGGTGATCACAGGGTTCCATGCATTGGATGGACAGAATGTATCCCAGTAACCTGCCCACCCCACATGAACAAGCTCTACTATAGCTGCAGGGATTTCCACTTGGTGGTCCTGCAGGCAGTCATAGATCACAGGGGACCTTCACCCACATCAGCACCAGCTAGGCAGGCAGCGTGCACAATGTGTGTGCGTATTCAGAAACTCTAGACTGGGTGTGCTCATGGAAAAGGGTGATTTGTGCTAAGAGTGGTGGCACTGCAGCTGGGCACTATCATCCTTTCACACCTTCTCATAAGGGGACCCAGCGTACCTGCTCCTCCCATGGCTGATGATGAGGCCCTACACTGGACACCTGGACCCCCCGCCAGGGTCATTTTAATCCGTCCATCAACTAGACCCCTGCTGTCATTGAGTGCACCTTCGGCTCCCTCACAGCCCACCTCGAAGTAGCCAAGAACAGCCTCCCCAGGTCATCATAGCAGCATGTGTGCTGCACAGTATTTGCAAGGCCTGGACAGAGTTGTTCTGGACAGAGTTGTTCCAGGAGGCCAGGGCAGAGGAGGCATGCAGGCAGAGGTGGTCTGGTGGTGGCAGCATGATGTGCAGCAGCAGCACCAGTGGTGGGTCCCACCTGGTGAGGCCGTAGGCAAGCTGTTCACCTGGCCACAGGGTCCAGGACACCAGGTGTGGGAGGCTCTGGTGAACTACCTCTTGGAGCATTCCCCACCCTACTGCCCAAACACTACCTACCCTCTACCCACCCCCCAGCACCACTCTTAGGTCAGGCACATGTTTGAAACAAAAATGTTTTATTTTATTCCCCTCACAACACCCACCCTGTCCCTCCCCCATCCCCCTCAACACACAGAGCCTTGTTACCCCTCCCTCCTCAACACACAGAGACCCCTTCCCCATCCCACTCAACCAAGAGAGACCTCTCCCCACCCCAGAGCCCCTCCAACACCCTCCCCACCCACCAACAATAAAAAAACCCTCTACCCAGTGTCAAAACTATTTACAAGAATCTCAGTCTGTTTCTGAGTCCTGGCTGGGAGTGCCTAAGGACCAGATGACCATCACCCCATTCTTGAGCTGTTTCCCTACAGATCTGGGGCTGTGGCAACTGCAGTGAGCGGTGGCTTTGTCCTGGGGTGATGGCAGATGGTGCTCCTCCAGGGAGTGGCAACCCCTCTGGTTGCCTGAGTGCAGGTCCATTGTCCCCTTGTGGCATCTCTGGGTCCTTGGCCAAGTGGTGCTAGGGCAAGCAGTGGGGCCAGGCCCAGGTGGGTGGTGGCAGATCTGGGTCAGGGGCCATGCCAGGGGCTCCTGTGGATGCAAGAAACTGAAGGGCCTCCTCCCAGGCCCAGGCAGGGATGCCAAGGTGAGCAGAGGAAGCAGGTGGGTACCAAGGGCTCTACAGGGTTATGGATGGGGGCCAGGCCATGTGGAGCATGCACACAACTGCCGGGCCCAGGAAGGCATCAAAGGTCTGCCAGCTTCCGTCCATAGCCTCCACTGCCAAGCCTGGATGACCACTTGCTGCCTGAGAGACTCAATCTGCTCCTGCTCCAGGGCCAGGAACTAATCCCAGAACTCCCACTCCACCCTGTCCTGTGCATCCACCCAGGCATTTCCCACAGGTAATGTCCTCCTCCCTGCAGGCCTGTGCTCACACGTTCCTCTCCTCCACCACCAACCACTGAAATGGGAGGGTCTGATCCAGGGTGGGCTGCTGACACAGCCAGTGCATCTGTAGGGCTGCAGCACTGGATGGCAGCAACCCTGAGTTGGCATCCCTGCTGGTTGCTATGGCATCTTCCCCATGTCCAGATGTTGGCCTTGCAGAGGCAAGAGACAGAAGGCCTTTGTGAGAGTTTGCAACATTTCAGAGATAAGATGCTCTGAACCAGGGGCCATGTGCTGCCTGGCCTCAGATTAGGGGTTGGCCATGCATGGGTGCCCTGGGACCATAGTAAGTTGGGCTGGGCAGGCTTGGGTCCAGGAAGCTTCCAGGTGAGCCCCTCATCCCTGTGCACTTCCCTGAGTCTAGAAGGCTGCTGGGTGCTGGCTGCAGGCAGCCTGCTTCCCCTACCCACTTCCCAGGGTGGGTCAGACCAGACTTCTGGCAGAACCTGCTGCCACAGCTCCAGACCCTGTTTCCTCCCCTCTCCTCCTGCAGACCAACTGTTCTTCTGCCAAGCCCATAGCACCAAGGCTCAGGGTGTGCAGGGCTCCCAGACAACTGGGTGAAGGGGCTAACTGTGCCCCACCCTCCCTGCTAAGGGCCTCTCTGGGGAGGTACCCCAGGGCCAGTCCCACCCTTTTTCCACCACTGTGCCTCTAGTGTGCCCCTGCTGCACATGCCCCAGCCAGTGAGAGGTGAGCTGTTTGTGCAGGATGAGGAGTGCCCAAGCCACTATGCACTGCTGCTACTGATCCTCCTGGTGCCCTGGGCACACCTGCACTCCTGGTTTGGGACCCTGAGCTACAACAGTGTGAGGAGCAAGCCCAGTCTGCCCCCATAAACAGTGAAAAGTTGGGGCTAACAGAGCTCAGCCACCCCAAATGCAGGGCAGCAGGTAAGGCCTGCAGGGTGGGGAGGGGCATGCACACAGCCAGGATCACAGCCTGGTGTGTGGATCACTGGCTGCCCAACACGGCAGGCAAGTATCAGCTGATTCTGTGAAAAGGAAGGAACTGAGGGAGGGAGGGCAGATAGAAACCCCCATGTTGAGGAAAGAAATGGGGCAGAAGCAGGGACTGGGGTGAACGGGGCCCCAACTGGGTCAAGTTGTGAGACAATCAGAGCCTGGGCGGCTCATCCAGGGTGCAGGGGGCTTCCAGCACTGTGCACACTCTAGCAGAGGCCCAAGGAGCACATGCTCCCCTCAGTCTATGTGTGGGATAGAGTTGACTGCCACTGTGCACTGGGCTTTGTGCCCCATAGCACCTGGCCTGGGAGTGGTATGACGCCATGTGCCTGCTGCCACTGGGCTGCACCGCAGCCCCCACTTGCCCAGCAGTGGGACGCACATAGCATTGCATGGTTCCAGAGACAGTGGCAGTGGGGAACAGAGCCTAGTGTGCAGTGGCAGCCACCTCTGCCCCACACAGATTGTGGGGTATGTGCCCCCCAGGCCTCTGCCAGGGTTTGAACGGCGGCAGGAGTCCCCCCCGTGCCCCTAAATCACTTCTTTTCTGATGGAAGGAATAAGTGCTTGAGTTGCATGTGGAGAACATATTTTTCTGCTCTTTGCTTAAATTAAATTCTTTTGTGAAGTGGAACAGACTGCCTACATTTCTGGGCACAGCTGAATTTTTGCTTCTGTGGTAATTGCATGTGCAATGTCGGGGTTCAGTTCAATTTTGCATTTTGAGGTACCTATATTGATAGATGTGTAAATATTTAGTGTAAATATTTTTTTAATTTTTTTTTTTGTACAATTCCAAACTTTGTATCTGGATCTGTTTTGTGCCAGACTGCTAATCTGCATAGAATTGGAAATAATGTCCACTGGAGGGGATGGGGAAGAGATTACAATACACTTGGTCACATAGCTGAACTGACCTTTTTAACATGAACATAAGGATTATCGTATTACTTCAGGATAGGGGGATGTCTGAACGATTTTGTTTCTGTAGTTGCAGCCTTCATTTAAAGTATCTTTTTCCCCAAAATAAACAGGATGCATTGCCCTTCAGTCTATAACAAGGCCCATATATTTACTTAAGCCTTTGGAGGGGAGCTAGACTCAGAGGGGCTGGCACTTAGAGATAAGGCGTGGCTTAGACTGTATTTCTAGTTGGTTGGATCTTGGCAGGAACTGAAGAGAAGCTGCTGTTTTTATCTTTTTACATGGATGTGTTTTTAACTTTCAGGAAATGCATCTAGAGCCTGGAATAGCCACTTTATTTCTATATAACTCTTAAGAAATAAAATATTTCTCCTGGTTGATTACTCTGTGGTGGCCAGGTCAGAACTATAACTATTTCCTTAGTGCCATTAATTTTAGCAGCATCAGCCAAGAATGTTATAGGACTCTGGAGAACTGTATCTATCTTATTTTCTTCAATAAGGTTCTTTTCACCAGATGCAGGCTGGGATTTCCAAAGATGACTAAAGGATTTGGTCACATAACCCTTTGATGTCCTTGAAATACCTGCTTCAAAGCTTTCACATTTCAGATAATGGTTTTGTTATCCCATCTATTAAGTCAATAATTGATTAGCAAGCTATATCTGGTTTGCAAAAGTCATTTCTGAACTTGTGGGTGTGTACAGGCAGAGATGCAAAAATAGGTTATGAATAGCATAAATATCTCCAAAGATTTTTGAGCCATTTCATGTGTAGTTTTAGTGTCTTGGAGGACTTATGACTGTAAAATGTCAACAGAGCACAGTGGACACGTCTACACATGCCCCTATTGCGCAGATGTTACTGTACCATCATTTAGTACTTCTGGAAATACTAAATGATGGCACAGTAACAGTCGCTATATTGAGGGAGCACATTGGTACAGCAACATAGCTGCAGCATCATGGCTTGTGCCCATTGATGTTACATCACTGTAACACAGGGGTGGGCAATTATTTCAGGTGGAGAGCCGCTTACTGAGTTTTGGCAAGACATCTTCACAGTTAGGGTGGCTAGGATGTGGAACCAGCTTCCTAGGGAAGTTGTTCTTGCTCCCACCTTGGGCACCTTCAAGAATAGATTGGGTAGGTACTTGGCTGGGGTTCTGTGACCCTGGCACTCGTTCCTGCCATTGGCAGGGGGTCAGACTAGATGGCCTGCTCTAGGCCCCTTCTGACCCTAG
>JAGPOW010001296.1:56916036-56927272 GCA_030014935.1 Caiman crocodilus
TTGGCTGGGGTTCTGTGACCCTGGCACTCGTTCCTGCCATTGGCAGGGGGTCAGACTAGATGGCCTGCTCTAGGCCCCTTCTGACCCTAGATACTATGACCATCAAGGGCTGCATGATGGGCAGCCAGGGGCAGAAAAATATTAATTTTCTCATTTTTTAGGGGTCCCACAGGCCAGATAGAATGGCTTGGCAGGCTGCATCTGGTCCATGGGCCACGTTTTGCCCACCCCTGCTGTAACACATAGCATTACATATAAACACACCCCGTGAGTAGTAGAGTAATATTATCAAAGGCAAAGAAAGTGCTTTCTAGAGAGTAGATTCTTACATAGTTGTTACCAAATCTCAGGATAAGGACAGATCATTTGTTTGCTTTTGTTTCCAACCAACTTTGGCCTTATTTTTTTTTTCAGTGTCAAGGTATCCCTGTTCCCCCTGACTGCAGTTGGGGTTGTGAATGCTCACTGCTTGTGAAATTCAAGGCCTCCTTTTTCAGTTTCTGCTTTTAACAAAGAGACCTAAATTTTGACTGTTTACAAAAGGTATACTGTGCTTGGTGAAAACGTGGATAAAAGAATGTTATTTGTTTCCTATTATTGACATTCATTCTTACCAAAAAATGTATCAGATGTTAGTTAGGGTTATGACTGAGTTATGCAAAATCTCTCTTGCTTCACACATGTTCATGCGTACATACACAAACACAAAGACTCAATGCTCAGACAATAGATGGGCTCATCATATGAACTGATGAAAGCACATTTATTTAAAAAAAGTATCCTGGATAATTAGTCAGTCAGTTAAACTACAAGTACATTCTTTTTTTAAGATCAAGTAGCAAAGTGTTTGATTATTTAAAGCACAAATATTACAAAAGTTTTGTTGCCTACCACTGTTTATAAACATATGTTGTTTGAATTCAAGTGTATTCCTTCAACAGTGAGTGAACCAGCTGCGGCCATTATTACTGCTTTGCTTGAGAAACAACTGAATTACTTAACTTATATACCTGCTCCTTCCATTCCCCATATTTCCTTACGAGGACATTAAAAATGTCCTCATTATAATTCCTTCTTGCCTCCCAGCAGGCATGTTTTCAGTGATAAAAGAATTATCATGGAGCAGACAGAGTTTAAGAAAATATAACCTTGCTGAGGTATTTAACTCTTTTCTTTTTCAAGCCACAGAGCTTCTTTCATTTGCTCTCAAAAAAGATGGAATTTAGGGAGGTTCTTTGAAGTAATCCTGAGTACCTGTGTTCAAGAAGGAAAGAGATGTTCAGTGATACTCAAAAATAGGATGAGAGAGAAGAGAATCCCTGATCAGAGATGAGTAAGTCATTAACCAGAAGAGGCCAATCTCTATCTCAGGCAAAGCAAGTTGGATTGAATGCAGCAAAAAAGATGACTCTGAGAAATGAGTTCAGAAATGGATGTTGGTAGGAGGTTGAAAGGGGAATAGACAATAGTATAGTAAAATTATAGCAAAATGTGCCTGGAAGGTAACACATGTTACATTCAGAGCTTCAAGAAAAAGTCTTGAGGAGCTGTCATGGATACAACCTGGATGTGGAATGTCAGGTTTCAGCAGCCAAAAATCAACCATGCCAGAAGTCCAGAAGCCAAAGCAAATGGTCTCACTACCAGGTGTCAGTCTGACTCTGAGATACCAGATTGGGGGTCAAGATGGGCCCATTGTCAAGGACAGAACAAAGGTCAGGAGCCAGGGAGTCAAAAGCATACAAAGCAATAGGCAAGAACAAGGTGCTAGGCTCCAAAGCAGGGGTGAGGCAAGAACAAGGCACACGGATCAATGACTAGAAGCAGGTGGGAGGCAGGGCAGGATGGGCTGAGAAAGAGGTGAGACTAGAGCAAGGCAGGAAGGTCCCAAATAATAAGGCTACAAACACTGTTGCTGGGACAAGGCCTCAGGGGAAGTAGGATGATTTTTATAGCTCTCCCATCAAGGGCTTTCATTGGCTTCCCTGTGTTACATGGTCTCCCCTTGGGAAGCTCACAGGAGGTCCCAGGCTGGGCTGGGTGCAGTGCCTAACTAGCTGCTTAGTGGTGCTGCAGCCCAGGCTACTACCCACAAGCCTGGAAAGACCTAGGTTTGGGCCCCAGAGTTCCTGACAAGAACAGTAAACATGGGATGAATCTATCCCATCTATCCTAAAAGAAGTGTTTTGAGTACAACAAAATTAAGCTGTCACCTTCAGAAGAGAATGTGGGGTAGCAATAATTAGGGCCCATCTACACATACAGGTAAAGGCATGATGGGATCTAATGAACTATCTACACAATTGCATCTCCTGCCACACTACACATGCATGGCAAGAGGTGTGATTGTGGGATTGTGAACCAGGTCCTATCATGCCTTATCGCCCATGCAGGGGGAACCTGATCCCAGGGTCCCCCTGCACTAGCAAGAAGCAAGCTCCCATGCTGGGAGCCTCCTCAGCTGAAAGGGCTCCCAGCCATGGAGGCACCCCATGCAATGCCACAGCTGAGAAACTGCAGTCAACTGGGAGTTCCCAGGATTAGGGATATACATCCTCCTCCACTTCCCCCCACCAAGCTGGGAGCTCTGTTCAGCTGACTGAACTCCCAGCCACAGGGCCCCCCGCCAGATGTTCAGTTAATGTTGTGGTAGGAAGCTGCTACAAAGTTGTTACACATATTTTGTGGACTAACTTTGTAATTAGTTCCTCTTTTGAACACACCATTAATTGATTGAACATATGGCCAGGTGACCATTAAGGCATGACTGGTTATCACACCTTAAGTGTAATATGTACATGGGGGTCTTAGTCTAATAACAAAAAAAAGAGGTCTCTAAATTTGTTTTGAGCAGCTCTCAGAAGTATAAAAATATGGGAAATCAACCAAAGATGAGCTATCAACAGTGTATGCTGTAGTATGCTAAGATCAACATTTGTCTGGGATAGGTTAAACAGAGATGGTCCTGCCTAGAGCAAGCATTTGAATTGGATGATCTCTTGAGATCCCTTGTCATTATTATTCTATGATTTTATTAATATCCAGTGACAGAAAGGATGGGCTACTGTCCTCAGTAGAAAAAGATAAGTGTGATACAATTGGAAAAAGGGCTACAACGTGAGGATCCCACTGGTGACTGCCGAATAAATTAAAAATAGCATCAAAAAGAAACTTCAAAAGAAAAGGGTAGATATAATATAGCCACAGATACCTTTTCTCCAAACATACTTGAATAATAAGAGGAACAAATTATTTTTTTCCTGATAGATGAAAAGTTCAAAAGTTTGGACTGAAAAATCTCACAAGGTTCTTTAAATAGTCTGTATTCATGGAGTAGAAATATTGTGATGAGAATCACTCTGGTATTTTGCCACTTTCCCTGAAAAGTGAGGAACTGGGGGTGGGGAAACAGTGTGTGGGGGAGGCGGGAATCAAAGACAAGTTAATAGTGACTGGAAGATCTTGCTATCTGGCTGGTTTGCTTTCTGGTCTGTATTAAATGAATTGGTGCACTGAATCCAGTTACTAGGTAATGAGTAGCTCCATCAAAGAAAAGACTATAAAACTGGCTTTGTTGATAATCTCAGAAGGCAAGCCAAGGGTGCCTTCTTGTCCATAAATATGTGTTCTCTAAGATAGGACTTAGAGAAAAAAAATATCCATTGCCAGTTTTAGTTACAAGGACATTGACATCTGTCCTGGTATCCTCAACCGAGTGCTTTTTGATCTTTTCTACAATATAAAATACTGTGGCAAGCACAGTCACTTTTATGCATCCCATATTACAATAATCTCTATAAATTTAGACTGTGCTTCATGCTCAACTGTGCTTCATGTGGAAAAAATAAACTCTGATATATAGAGGTGGGTGGGTGGGTGTGTGTGTGAGTAAATTGTTCTGTATTGAATTAAATATGTACTGGAATGTGTAGAATTTGGCTTCCCCAGAATTCAGATTCCCTGTGTATTTTTAAATACTTTTCTGATAAGAAAATGTACCTGATTTATCTACATTATCCCTAAAAAACCTTTTCCTTTGTCATTAGTCTGTCAAGCTGAGCTATGATGATTCACTGGAATCATTTCATTCTATTCAATCCTTCACTTATTTGACTGAACATTAAACATTTTCATTTAGCACTAAATTAAATCTCCAAAGCTTCAATCATGCTTGATACATGATAGAAAGCAATATCTTTTGAAGATAGCTTTGATCATTGGAAAGATTTGTATTTTAACAAAACCTATTTATGCAAAGAAATGAAAATAGGAATTGATAATAGTTAGCACATTACCATCAATTAAAAGTGATGTTATATTTCCTTTTTTTTCTTTGTGCTCTAGCAACTGTTTTCCTGGAGTTTTGGAAAAGGCGACGAGCAGTGATTGCTTATGATTGGGATTTGATAGACTGGGAAGAAGAAGAGGTCTGTATAAATAATCTACTTCTTTTATACTGTATACAAAAGAGTCTGGTTAAAACTCTACAAAGTATTTTTTCTTTAGTTTTATTACAAACTTTTTGCTCACAATACTTAGAACCTAGAAGGTGAATCTTCCATCTATCCTCATACAAGGATGAGCATTTTCTCCCCAGTTGCTTTATCTAGAACTGTGAAGAAACTCCATTCCCAGCCCCAACCCCACACTGCCCACTGCCCCCAGGCCAAGTTGTGTTCTTATTCTATACCAATGTAAATTCAAAATAGCTTCAGTAAAGTCAGTGGGAACAATCTGGGTTTGTGCCAGTATAAATATGAAAAGAATCTGACTTCCATTGTGATAGAATTAAAAAATCGTCACACCAAAAAGACTCTCAGCATGATTTTTTTTTTAAAGTAATTGCTTGGTGAACCAAAAATATACAGCAGAAATGTTGACCTTCCTGCCTTTTCTTGAATAACTGGACATCAGACATGAGCATAAAGTTTGATAAATAATAACATGTTAGGTTTGCTTTGGATAGTCACTAAGAATACTGATAAGGAATTTTGAAATGTTCCTATCAACTTCTCATAGTCCCAAATGGTCATTATTGTCAAATCATAGTAGGTCTATCCAGTGCTGTGCAGATTATGAAAGATTATAATTATAGTTAAAAGAAGTTTGAATTCAAAGTGTTGAATTCACCCTAATGAAAGAGAATACAGATGGGTAGGAAGCTAGGATGTGCAAAGTAGCTGCAGTCAGCACAGAAAGAAGTAGTACATGGAGGACTCAGGTGGCAATGGAAATAAGAGGCTTGTTGGAGAAAGGCCAGGATTCTGATAACCTGCTAGGCCCAAAGAAGGCTCTCTACAGTTGCAAGAGGACTATTCATAGGCAGTATGTGCTCATCTGTTGTTCTGTTGCCTCTAGAAAAGAATACATACTTCTGGGCCTCTACAGATCTTCCCGCCCAGGGCTCTAATGGGATAGCATTCATCCCTTTGGAAAGAGGCCATATAGTAGAGCACTCATTGGTAGGATGGGTAGTTTAAAATTGGTACAGAAAATAAGTGAAGAACTAAAACAAAGCAAATGACTGTTTTGGGTCAAGTGGAGAGTTTTTATGAAGCCCTAGAGAGTAAAGAGGATGGTCATGGTCTGAAAATAGGCTTCTAAGTAAGTAGCTGTGGGAGCTTTACCAGCCATATGCAAATGGTGTCAGTCCAATCCTAGGACTGCTTTGAAATGGTTATTAGTGTGTCTAGAGAATACCAACATTCTTCAAGTGCTGATTTGCAGTCCTGCAACTTCCTAAGTGCTGTGATCATTTACTAACAGAAGGATATATATCCCACTAAGAGTGCACTGAAATGGAGCTGCTCAGACTTAAGATGTTAAATAAGGCTAAAATGTGATGGTTTTGTATCCTAAAGGTTAGAAGTCCCCAGCAATTAGTACCAGAGAAACTGTGCAAGGACATTTTTATTTAGAGCTCAAGAACTTGAAGAACTAAAATCTTGATTTCCAGGTCAAGATTTAAGCCTTTTACTGGTGTGATTCCTTAGAACAAAAAGACACTAAAGGCATAACTCTCCCATCAACTTTTCCTGCTGGGTGGTGCCATGCTGAAACTTGCCATGCTGACTTGGTGCAGTATTGTGGGAGGGCTAATTGACTGTTCTCTGCAGTTATTACTAGAGACCTACTCATGGCAAAACAGAACCATTTTTGTGGCTAGCTCACAGCAGGAAGGGCCAATTTCATGAGCATTTCCTTGCAGTCTTGTCCCTCACTGCAAATTATTGGAGAGGCCCTGCTATCATTGCAGATAGTCAGTAGTCTTAAGCATATGAGAGTGGCTGTAGCAATTGATACATTGTCCATATTCATGGTAAGGATTAGGAGATTTTAAAACAGTTTATTACATGAATAATATGCTGTGGTTTGGGGTGGGGGTTTAGTTGATTTTGTGGGAAATCACAACCAATGGAATATTTCCCAGTGATTGTGGATACTGCCAGTTTTTGTGGTCTCCACAAAAACTGCAAAACCACAAATTAAGTAGGTGCTGAGTGCAGTAGTTTTCTAGTGATTAAGTAGATGCTAAGTGAAGCAGTACCTCAAACCTAGCTGCACTGTTCCCAGTTCAGGAGATAAGAACAAAACAGTATGGCATTGCCTAGGTATAGATATGCTCTAAAAGGAATTCACAGGACACTTCAGTAATTAATGGTGCCTCTTAGTTGCTATTGCAGGAATTCTGGTATTTCCACATTGGATATTTTGGAACTTTTTACATACGCAGTCCCTTCGTATTCTCCTCTGTGTAGAACTAGACTTTATGCCTCATTGCAGGAAGTCTGTCAACTCAAATTCTTTGCAGTGATTTTATTTAAAAATATAGTATTTCTTGATGCAGATCTCCTCTTGTAGAGCATTTAGAATTATTATATTTACATTTTTATTAAATAATAACCTTTTTCTATTCTTGTGATAACATCTTTTGATCAGACTTGAGATTAGTAAAAGCACTCCGCCTCCTATCTTTTCCTCCCTGTGTACATGTCCACATGTCACCAGAGACTGCTTTGGTTTCAGCTTTATTTCTGCTTTTGCGAGAAAGTGTCCTCTTGTGAAACCTGGAGAACAGAGTACATGTTACAGCCCCCTCAGAACAATGTATGAGAGCGATGTCTGTGTATGAGAAAAATGAGCAGTTGACTAACGGACTGTCAAAAGCAAAAGTAAAGACAAAGAAATATATATTTCTTCAGTTCCTCTCATTATAAAGATTCCAGGGATCATAACTAAAGCAAGTATATTTTCAGGTACAGGTGTGATTTTTCTCTCTAAGCTGACAATGTCCTGTTTACAATACTGTTTTAATTGGACAAGATCATGTGCTGTATTGCTTTGCCATATTATTTCAGTCTGGTTCAGGGAAGGACTTAAGTAAGATTGTATGCGCCCCAATGATAGACTCCTTACCAGTGGAAAAGTGTATTTTATCCACCTTTAGATTAGCATACTTCCTTCTCAACCCCCACCACCACCACCTCTTCCCTCCATCTCTTCAGAAGTCTTGTCCAAGGTCCTAATTCTGAAAAGTATCTATCAATGCTCTTTCCCAATGGCACCGTGAGGGCTGGCAATTGGTCATTCTAACCTTACCAATGACTTATCCTAAAGCCAGAGAGAGGTAATTATCCATGTGATAGGCTTGGCAGGGTGCAGAATGTCAGAGGTAGTCGCCGTGCTACTATCTGAGGATCCCGTAGCAGGTGGCTAGGCCAACCTGGGTGATGGCAGGTCGCAGTTGCAGGGAGTGTGCAGACTCAGTTTTAAATTTAAAGTAAACAAGAAACTTTACTCACAACAAGAAAATACTGCTGAACACAGATAACAGTCCACAATACAGTGAGTTGTCGGTGATGGTTGTCAATTACAGTAGTTACAGATGATGTTATGAATACAGGTAATGCTGTGAGAATTCTCTTTTCAGGTTTAAACGAGATGCGTGACTAAGCACCAAGTAACGGGTGACTGTTACTGGTGTGCAGTATGGTACGGTATGGTACAGTACGCGTTATAAGTACAAGGTACAGCCTAGGGGTTACCTCAGCGTGAGGAGGGTGATCAGTCCACCTCATAAATGGAAAGCGCCCGAGGAACGCACGAGCGAACCATGGAACAGCCAAGGAACAGCTGAGGAACCTCGTGGTGACGTGTACTGGCCCTTTTATAATCTCCTAGTCCAATCACAGGGCTCTCCAGCAAGATGGTTCTAGAAGACAAGGCTGCTGGCCAGGCAGTCATGTCTCTTAGGTAGCCACTGATTGGTTAGGCTCGCTTGATCACGCTCTGTTCACCTGCACATTACATAACATACATGTACATAAAGTTAATCCTCTGTTACTGATCAACTCGATGAACCTTAGTTGTGTCACTTAATCTTCTCACGCGACAATCTGGTGGGGTCAATTTTTTTACACTGACACAGAAGGGAACTGAGGTCATTCTCCCAGCTACATCTCATGATTCTATGCCATTTCTGCATACTGCTGCTGAAAACAGAAAAACCTGCAGAGCACACACTGTGTAAGTGGAAATAAGTCCAGCTGTGACTCTTAAATCATTGTGTTTAAAAAAACCTGCTCAATGACCAGCCTTGAAACATCCAGCCTTTTGCAAAATCCCCTTTCCACATCTGTTTGCTTAGAACAGTGTTTTCATGGTGTCTCAAACCACTTGGACATTTGACTAATGAAGCAAACTTATGTGGTATAGAATGGTACTCTCATCCATTAGGATATGCTGTGCACTTTTTATAAGGTTTAAAAATCAGAGTCATCTGTACTGTGAGTAGTATATTGGAATGGTTTCATGCTGGATGGAAGGCAAGTATCCTGTTTCAGCTAGAATTAAAATGGCTTATCCTTTAGCCTCTGACCATGAAGCATATGTACATGTCTTTGAAGTCAAAAGGGATTTGGCCCTTATACAATTTATCTTGTGAACTAGATAGTATTTATGCTATTTTTAATAAGTACTACTAATTAAGCCATCTCTATAAGCCATTCAGTTATCAATGGACAAAATCAGTACAGCTGTTATATTATCTATGTCACCAAAATCAATTAAAATCCCTAATTATGGTTTTAAATAGACATCATTTAATAATGGAAGTATTGTTTTTATTAGCATTAGATACAATGTCTGATTTTTATTTCTTTTTGGTGTAATTTTCATCATGAAATTTGAAAATGAGATATTGCTAGCATGAGAAATTTTGTGTGACGGAACTCTCATTTTTCGTAAATTTCTCCCTGCAATTAACCGTAAAAAACATTTTTTTAAAAAGATGTAGTTTTTTAAACAGAGAAACGTAAGGCAGTAATGATTAGAAGTCTAGCCATTGCTAGAAAAATGTAAATCAATGAACTCCTGAATACTTTGATCTTTAAAGTCCCATAGAATTTTCATAAGGAAGGATTATTTCATGACCACAGTATACTTTGCCTTCTTTAAATTGCCAGCTTCAAGCAGACATTCTTCATTTTGTGATCAAAACTGCTCCACAGCAGTTGAACAGCAGTTATACTTCAAATAAGTTTTCATGGCAGTTGTAGACAAAGCAAAACTATTAAACAGTAGAACTGGTTTTATCTGCATTGCGTGAAGAGCATAGATATACTCAGGTTAATGTATGCTGGAGAAGAGCTGTAGGATTTTTGTGCAAGTCAAGTATGCTAGGGGGTAGGTGATAATTGAAATTTGGAAGAGAGAGGGAGGAAGATGTTACCTTCTCCTGGATTTACTAGTAAATCAGCTAGTAAAATGCTTTGAGATCTTTTTGGATAAAACTGTGCACTGACTTTCCTCATTGCTACTACATACTCTCCTTTGAGATATTCCTGGGCACAGTGGCGTCACTTGCATCATTTCTATACAGATGTTACATTTCAGTCTCTTTATGTGCTTCATACCCAGGTACTGCAAGAAAAAACAGGAAACCATGTGATAATGTTCTAGAACAGTGGTGCCCAATATTTTTCCTCCTCAGGCCAGATGGATAGTGCTTAGACCCTCCAGGGGCTAAAACTGGGGGAGGAGGCATAGCTAGGCCCAGCCTGGCCAAAACCAGCCACACAGGAGAGGAAGAGGAGATGGCTCAGCCTCAATCAAGAGGCATGGGGATTGGGAATTTGGTAGCAGGAAAGTTGGCAGTATTTATTGCCACTGCTCCCCCTCCATCAAATTTTCCAACCCATGGGTAGCCCTGCAGGCTGAATGCCATGGCTCAGTGGGTCGCATTTGGCCTGTGGACCAGAGGTTGATCACTCCTGTACTAGAATAGTAGGATGTTATATTACCCTGCCTACCCAAACAGCCAGCTAGCATTTCAGAGGTTTAAATTACACATTACATTTAGACGACCCTAAATCTGTGGAATGTTAACCAATGTTAAAGTTAAAACATGCTGTGAGCAGGAGCCCATTAAGGGTTAAAACCATTTATTGCCTACACATCTCTAACTTGCCACTATAAGGCAGTTGGGCAGAGGTGTGGCTAGGAGCCAGGATACCTGCTTCTATCCCTGCTGTGGTGGGTGTGTGGGGAGGGGAAAAGCAGTGCATCCTGGGATGCTAGAAGGCTGCAAATTGCTCATTTTATCACTCTGAAGCAGACTGAAGTTACATAGGCTAGGTAGCACAGCCCATAGTTAACCCTCATCTAAAGTGACGTAACTTTGAGATACTCAGAGGACACTTAGCAGGAATTAACAAGCTTTAACATGCAGACACTCACATTTTAAGTGCCTATACTGTGGTCTAAGTATAACATGTAACCTCACCCAAAGAAAATTGATTCAAACGCTCATTGTAGATTTTCTTTTTCTCAGCAGAAGCAAAGAGCTGAGGTCAGGTAGTTTGTTAATTTTTCTAGTGTACCACTGAATTATGTCTTTCTCTCATATTTTTACCACACCTGCAGATTTCAGTTACGTTAGTTTAATCATGGAAGTTAGAAACAAAGGTGGTGCAGGAATTCCCAGTAAGTTTGTTATGCTCCAGTCCAAGTCTGAATTTGTTGCCCAGTATGCGTGAGCTAATACGAATACCAGTTGGAAGTTTGAAAGAAAAAAAGCTTTTATTGCCAGCAATAAAGATGCAAGGTAGCAAGCACACCAAAAACTATTTCTAAGCAGCTTTTATACTAAAATCTACAAGCATACTATTTAGTGATTGGTTACAGGTAAATGATGCAAAAAGTTCTCTACTGAGCATGTCCCTTTACTATGTACTTC
>JAGPOW010001296.1:56930411-57010136 GCA_030014935.1 Caiman crocodilus
CCGAGGTGAGACTGACTGGCCTGTAGTTCTCCGGGTCCTCTTTCCTCCCCTTCTTAAAGATGGGAACCACATTGGCCACCTTCCAGTCCTCCGGCACCTCTCCAGAGCTCCAAGAGCGCTTGTAAAACCGAGCCAAGGGCTCAGCAATCACCCCCACCAGCTCCCTCAACACCGTTGGGTGTAGGTCATCCGGGCCCGCTGACTTAAAGACATCCAGCCCTTCCAGAAGCCCTTCCACTAGGTCAACCCTCACACCCGGCCTAGCAGTGATTCCCGAGGGGGAATACAGAGATAAGATGCTCTGAACTGATTAGGGGTCAGCTATGCATAGGTGCCCAGGGAGCATAGTACATCAGCTGGGCAGGCCTAGACTCTGGCAGCCACTGTCTGACTTACTGGGTGCTGGCCTCAGGCAACCTGTCTCCTAAACCCCCTTCCCAGGGCAGACCAGGCTAGGCTTATGGCAGCACCTGCTGCCGTGGCTCCAGACCCCACTCCCCGCTATGTACCTGCAGGCCAACCACTCTGCTGTGCTGCTACCCAGCCCACAGCACCCAGGTTCAGAGTGTGTGTGGCTCCCAGACAACTAGGACAAGGGACTAGCCATGCCCCTGCCCTCCCCACAGGGGGCCTCTCTGAGGAGGTGCCCTAGGGCTGCCCCCCATGTCACTGCTGTGCCCCAAGTGTGCCCCTGCTATGCATGCCCTGGTCATGCACCATGAGCTATTTCTGTAGGCTGAGGGGTGCCCCTGCTGCTGATGATCCTCTTGTTGCCTCGAGTACACCTGCACTCCTGGTTTGGGACCCTGAGCTACAGTGATGCAGAGGGAAAGCCCATACTGCAACCTCTGCCACCACTTAAAGGGCTACTTGTCACAACATAACCAAGAAGGAAATCACTGCCAGCATTGACGCCTTCCTCAGTATGTGAGAGGCCCATGCCCACCCAGCTGTAGGGACACAGGCTGCTGAATAAAGTTCTGAACTGTGTCCCACCTTTCTGCATGCTGTGAGTTGGGGAACCTGGGGCCAGAGGACTGTGGGTGGGCCAGGCAGGGAGTGGGAGGGCCCTTCCCCAGTGTGAGACTTACCATGTGTCCAGGGCTGGCAGCTTGGCACAGGCCTCCTACATTGGTGATGGCAATGGCACCTGGTGTCCATGTCCTGCAGTGTACAGTGTACAGCAAGCTGGCACCCAGACAGGGCTCCCCTCCAGGGAGGAGCTGGCACTGCTAATAGCTGGTGGGGGTGTGGCTTGCCGCTCCTCATGCAAGGGTCTGGGGCTGCACCAATGGCAAGGCAGTTACTAGGCATGGCTTCTGACTCTACCGGTGCATGTAGCAGCTGCGGAGGAGGACAGGGCAGGGTGCTAAAGGCCCGAGGTCCCTTCCTATGCTGACATGTCACCAGAAGAGTCAGGGTGGGATGGGGACTTGGGCAGGCCACTCATGCTGGTGGTGCTTGCAAGGGTGTGGCCTGGCTCCTGGGTTGCCAAAATGTAGGTCAGCTACTGCACAAAGGGCATGGACTTTGGGGCATGACCAGACTGATGATTGAAGTTGATCACAGCCAACCTCTGTGCCCACAAGACCTTGACCATTACACAGCACTGCCACACCAACTAAGAGTTCCCTTGATCCCACATCCTGCCCAACAGGGCTTCATAAATGTGGGTGTTCAAGCATCCACCACACATAAACTGCCTCTACACATCAGCACAGCACCAGAGTGCCAAAAGGTTGTGCTCCTCATCCTGGGTCCAGTTGGGGACCCTGGTTGTTGGCACAGGCATGCGCACATGGGCAGGGCCAGGACTCAGTGCGGAGGTGGGTGACAACATAGTCATCCCATGCTGGCTGTTTGGGCCCCTGTACAGCTGGCCATCCATGGATGGCTGACAGGAGTGCTAAGCACAGGGGCACAGCCAGGGACTGGGAGCCACACAGCAGAGACACTTCACTAGAGGACATGCAAGTACAGGAGACAACTGGGAGTGAGCAGTAGCAGGGAGCAGGTGCTGGTCATGTTGGCAAAGACAGCCAGGCAACAGCCCTGGGCAGGGGAATCTCAGGCTGGGCAAGAGGTGCAGCAAGCTGCAACTATTTGTAACACTCACCTGTGGCCAAGCAGCAGCTCTGGAGAGGGACAGGCCAGGCAGAGCTGGCTTTTATAGCCTACAGCTGCTTTTATAGCCTATAGCTAGGGTCTGCCCCTCGGGGAGGAGAGGTGGCTAGCCTCCTAGACCAGTCCCCTAAAGTTAGTGCTGGATAGTGTCTACACATGTGTTAATGAGCTTAAATTCACGTGTGTTAATACCTAAATTCAACATTTTTAATGCACATTAAGGGTGTGCATGTTTAGATGCACGGCCTTAATGCACATTAAATTAGGCTGATGTGGATTAATGCATCTCAGGTGGATGTGCCCATAGGGGTGCCTGTAAAATAGATTATAGTAATTTAACCTTTGTAAGACATCCACATACTTCGTTTCTATAGAGAGTTAAGGTAAAGCAAAAGTTTACAAAATGCCTCCTGTTTAAAGCTGACACTGTATCCAGTATTGCCTGAGTTGCCTGAAATGCTGCAGAATTGCATGCTAAAATGGGGAAGTCAATCAAGAAATCTTGTCAGAATATGGGGAAAAGGATGCAATGTAATGTTGCTCAGGATCTATTGAGTTCCTACCATTTTAGTATCAGAATCCCTGTATCATCAGGATGGTAGTATATCAAGGAATTTCCTACTGTCATTGTTGAAGCAATGTTATATTTCAAATGCCTTCTTTAAATGAGTAAGTAACAAAAAAGTGTTATATTTTGCTGATGTAAAGCTGTGAATGCAAATGCCCTTTTGTCTCAATGATTTACTATTTTCCTTTTTAAGGGTTAACTGGACTGGTGTATTTACTAGAATTGATTTTACGAAGAAAGCAATCTAAAGTTTCCTAGATACCCTTGCATAACTGTACTATACATAAACACTGCTTATCTATTCTGCAGGAAGAAATACGTCCCCAGTTTGAAGCCAAGTACTCCAAGAAAGAAAGGATGAATCCCATATCTGGAAAGCCAGAGCCTTATCAAGCATTTGCAGACAAATGCAGCAGACTTATTGTTTCTGCATCTGGAATATTTTTTATGGTTTGTGAGATTTAATTTCTTTACAAATTGCTTGAAATACAGTCTTATATCTTTGTTGAGAACATGGAGATGCTGGATGAGATTGTTTGGCCCATGTAGGAGCTTAAGATGCTTTTGCTGAAAGGCACTATTAGTGAGAGACCCAGATTTAAAAGTGCTCTCAGGGCTCATGGTTAGAGTCTTCAAGAGTCATCATTATGATGCATGACAGAGATCTAGAGAAAGAAGTATTATTTTCATTGTTAATGGGAATTTACACTGTTCCCTCCAAACTAAGTGCTTTCTCCACAGTGCAAAGCTTAAAACAACAGTGATTTTTTGCCATGCTCCCAGGCTGTGATTCTTCCTGAAATGCTCACTGTACCTTCTGAACTACTGAATCTATTACATACTGGCAGCCCACCAACAACAATGTGTCTAAATCACAGTGAGTGTCATATTCTAGCCCTAGTGGGAATTATTAATGCTTTTCCAAGAGGTTTGAAAGCAGACTATAACAGCCTCAGCACCTGTGATGACACAGGTAAGTGATCTAGACTGGAAAATTTCCATTTAAATTGCATGGGAGGTTTCTGGGCAGCAAAGCAGAGACTTAGGCTGGAAAGGCAGAAGGAATATTAAATCAGGGATGCTCATTATGTGTGATAGATGGGCAGAGAAAGGTCCAAAGGATGGGCAAGAGCTTTCAATAGCTAAATTAATGACTTCGGGTACTGATTTTAGGAGATTTCATTTGCTCAGCGTTGCCCTCCTGATGTCCTCTCTGCTTCACAATTGACTTTCTAAATATAACAAAATGTTCACTTTTTTTCCTCCAGCTTTCTTCACTGGGTGAAGAAAGCATTTTTTCCTCCTCCTACTCCAAGCCAATCTTTAACCTGTCTTTTATCAGAAAGAGGCCTATATTCTGTCTTTCCAAATAGAATAGTCTGCTACTGTCTCCATCCTGCACAAAAAAATCTCTGAAGTGATGCATCTGTCTTCCACAAATAGGGAAGAGATTGGAAGGAAATCACCATTTTTATGTGAACAATCTTTCTATTGCTTTATAGTTGCGCTTCAGTAAAAAAATGCATGAAAATGGGCTCTGCTAGCATAAATTAATATACTAAAGTTTATGAGGTAAAGCTGATTTACTGGTACATCAAAGGAAATACCAATTCCTAATGTGTAGAAGAAATGGTCAAAGACCTCACTAAGTTAAAATCAATGTACTTTTGTCCTCTCTGGAAAGGTTTAAGTCACAAAGATCTAGGGCTGCTTGGTACCTGAATGAGAACCTCAGCACTGGATTTTAAAGCACTTTAATATATATGCATTGAGTTTACTTTTGGTTTATTTTCATTGCATTGTAAATTATATGTATTAAGTTTACTATATGGTTTACTTTTACTGAATGTATCCATTATATAAACTCTAAATATTAATGCTAATCCCTGAATTATTGTTTAGGGATGAGCAGTAATTACCTATGAGGAAGAAAGAAGAGACAGGTTTCATTTTAAAATGAAAACCAGAGAATGATAATTTAATACATTGATTAGCATAACTGCCAAAGGTGATATTGTAGCTTATGCTGTGTGATTTAAATATTAAACACACTCTTTCAGCCATGGCCAAATCCCTACTCCCCCATGAATGTTGACTGTGTACTGTGTTTTAATGGAGGTTAAGGTCCTTAGGCCATTTAGTCTGATGTACTGTATCTCACAGGCCATTAAGTTTCCAGTTATCCCTACTGAGCTGCCAGTTGTGGGCTACATAAAAGCATTTCAGTCCTCAGGAGAATAAAATATATGCCTCTGGTCAAAAATAAAAAGAAACTCAGGTGTCAATGGCGCTGACACTAGAAGGGGACAGCTCAAGTGAGATAGGAGAATCCAATCTATTTTTCTAACAAAGGAATCATTTTGAAGTCTTTAATTTTCTTGCCCTTGAAAACTGACAGGAATCAATGTCAAGCTTTCTCTCTCAGTATTCATGAATGCTTATCACCGTGATATATCTAAATTCTGTACATGCACTAAAAACAAGATGAAGCAGAAAGCCTACCTTAGAATAATAGGTATGTTTTGGTTTTGTGATACAGAATTGGGCTGATAAAAATATACAAAGACTGGCATAAATACCCCAAATAGGGCATTTCTAACATCTCCGAATCTGAAATCTGTGTTCTAAAATTCTGGCCACATTTTAGTAGTCAGTTGGATTGAGCATACAATGTGCCCAACTGACTTTCCTTTTTAGAGTCCATTATTAGAGTAGATTAGGTGCTGCAACACGCAGCATTGTGGCACATGTATATATTAGGTCCTTGGTTCCTAGATTGGGAACCATAACTCTGAGTTGGTGCCTTCCCCTATAACAGTGTTGTTAGATAGCCAGCCACCATGCTGAGTGGAGAAACTGCTAGATGCTATCCAGTAGGAAACATGGAGCATAGTGGATGTGGCTTATCCCACCCCCTACCATAGTATAGGTTCCTTATTCATGGCATCAGCAAACTACTGACCCTCCTAGTTTTGAACTGGACAAGGTACAGAGATCAAGAGCAGCATGAATCCTGACTACCAGTACCTACTTTTAATTATAAAGTAGGCTGGAGTGTGTAAAACACACACACACACATATTTAAATCCTATGTCTAAACACTCTAGCAGGATTTAGTGTATGGGTCCTTGCCCTACTCAGGTAAATCATAGTTAATTCATCCCTTGAAAGTTGTTCTTGAAGCAAAAACAGCTTAAATGTTGTTCCTGGAATAAAATCCCTGAATCTGTGAGCATTAAACACATTTATCCATATTTTTACTGTATAGTTATACCCCAGAATGTACTAACAAATTCTGAATTGAACAGAGGAATCCCTCAGGCAAAAGTAATGCTTTCCCATTTTATTTGTATGCATATAAAAATAGTTGTAGGTAGCAAAATAGTTTTAGCTTCAATTTTTACAATGAACAGTTTTTAGTTTAATATTAAAAATGAATTCACAATACCTTTTTACTATTAGAATAATATTATTCAGGTTGTGTCTCCTTCTGACCGCTGACAGTTTTCTCATAGTTCTTATTAGGGCCAATTGGCTCTCTTATTGGAGCTAGTACTAAGCCCACTTATTGGAACCTACTCCCATCTTATATACACACTTCTCCTCAAATCCTAAAGCTGTCCAGCCTCAAGCCTGTCTCAGTGTAAACTAGAACAACCTCAAGGTTGTCCTGGTTTACTTTGCCTGTCTATCCTTTCTAGTAAGCAGTGATCATCAGAGGATAGAGCTTTCTGAGCCATACGCCCTTTTCTTGTGCTCTGGATCCAGACAGGAGGTGATAAAAATGTTTCTAACAGATCTCTACTCCACATACAACTTTACTCATCAAAAGGCAGTCATCTACTAACTCAGGAAGTAGAGTGACTTTAGTGTTGCTCTGTGCCAACAGAGTATCAGCAAGAGATCAGATGATCTGGCCCTATATGCTCCCACAGATGTTAAGCTTCTCTTTTTTGGGTTTCTTTATACTTGGATTATGACATCCTTTGAGAAATCAGTTCTGTAAATAAAGAATGTAAACATGACTTGATTAGCATGAAATGTCCTCAGAAAAGTTTCAGTTGTATTTTCTAATTGGCTATCACAAAGTGGTCAGGTTTAACTACACACTTATGGTCTGTTAGCATACCTGGACAATCCTAATATATGTTTGGCTGCTACTGAAGACATAATAGCGTAACTAAATTATAATTTAGACTGAATACTGAATCACCCATTTTAATTCCAAAATGTTTGACCCACCTCCCCCCATGTGACCAGTTCAAATATGATTAAAACATTAGTTAATTTCTGTTTAATGCTCAGATTTTGCATGTGGTGATTTAGTGGTCTCAGCTCTAACGCAATGTTCCCACATTATAATTATAATTTTTGTTGAAAGTCTCCTCTGGAAGGATATTACCAATGAGACTAGATCCATTACCATCCCTCTGTAGCCAATGCAACATATGGGAATGATTCTAGGGATCATGTCTAGCCACTTTTGAATCCCCAGACTGAATGACAAGGTTTCCATATTCAGGTAGGTCTACAAGTGACAGTCTTTGGCAGATGTCTGAAGTAATGCACAATCTCATGCCTCTAACCACATCTGAAAAGAACACCAGCATAAAACCTGATGCACCACTTAAACACTCGAATTTGATGCATAAGTCTCATATTGCCTGGCTACAGAGAAGTGAGTTTTCATCCAAATAAAGAAAACTTTAGAGGTCAAGAGCCAGCACCTTTCCGTGGCATAAAACATTTGTATTTTTAAGAAATTGTTTAAATTAGGCATTGTTTTAATCAGGTAATAAAGATATTTTATGTTACAGGAAGTAGATCAGAAATCGGAGATATTATTTCTGGTAAAACTTTTTTTCTGAAAAACAACTTGATGAACACCTACCACTTGTGTTTTCAGATTGTTATAGTCTTGAGAATTTCTGGAAGAAATTCCAGTTCTGGGGAGGTTTGGGATTTCTTATTTGGTTGTTTTTTTCCCCCTCTTTAGATTTGTGTGGTGATTGCTGCTGTTTTTGGCATTGTTATTTACCGTGTTGTGACTGTCAGCACTTTTGCTGCCTTTAAGTGGGCTTTAATCAGGAATAACTCTCAGGTTGCAACTACAGGGACTGCAGTGTGCATCAACTTTTCCATCATCATGCTACTGAATGTGGTAAGTAAAACAAAGAAGAACTAACTAGGATGTCAAGTAAACCACCTGCAGGCACTTGAGCCATATATGTCCCAGTCTGCAGGCTTTTGCATGTATTCCTGAATGAATTCCTGACAACTTGAATAGAAATTCAGTGCATTCCACACCTAAGTGTCCACTATGTTTGTGTTATTAGCTTACATGAAAATATTTAAAAGTTATATTTTTGTAAAGGGGCATATTCATTCTAGTTGCTGGGACAGGGGATTTTGGAGGCCAGTCTTGGCAGGCAGGTGAAAATTCAAATGAGTGTCCCCGGTGCAGGGCGCAAAGCAGAGGCAGGAGCTGTGAAATAGGAAGCCCTACCCACGGCAAAATTACCCATTAATACTAATAGTTACTTCAAGGGTGATTGTTAACACCTGTGAAGTAAAGAACAGTGGGTCATTGATGGGCCATTGATTCCCTGCAGCCTGCAGGAGGGGGCAGTGTCCCAGATTTCACATTGTCCCTTATGGTCACCCTACTTAAGTGTGCTTTAGGGAGAAGGGGAAGAGAATGTTTCTTTTTTCTTTCTAAACAAAGTGATTAAAGTCAGTTCTTGCCTCTATCAGAACAGGCAATTCCACCCTACATGTGAAAACACTCTCAAAAATTTTAAACTTCATAAGGAGGGGGTATGATTGGTTGAGTAGGTTGGAATCCATCAGTTACTTCTAGCCTTCACAAGATCACAGTTAGATGTTTTCAACTATTCCATTCTTGGAAAGGAGACTTATGTGATGGGTGGGGGAGACTGACTTAATTATATGTAAACTGTTTTGAAACCAGTTATTTAGTAAAGGAAAAATTTGCCTTGAAGATCCAGGTGATAAAAGTCCCAGTGAGAAAGATCAGAATGGGGAGTAGAGGGGGAAGGTGAGGGGATGAGCCTCAGTTGTAAAATATATCTCATGACATCTGCTTTTAGCAAGAAGATGGTTTCTGCTTCTTTTTGATGTAGATATTACTGTTATCTCTGTCTTTGTCTCCTGGAGGTTATGTTATTGCAATACATTTTATAGAGGCTACCTGCTCAAACCCTATAGAAATTGCAGCTATTGCAAAATGTTTTGATCTACTTAGTCTGTATTGCTTCTCGAGGAAAGCATGCTATTCTTCCACGAGCAGCACTCTCTATCCAGAAATCCACTTGATTTCTGGCAGCAACTTAAGATATAAATTCTGAGCAATGGATTTCTAAGTGCTGGCTACTCCACAAACAATTCATAAAAATGTGCAGTCACCTGAGATATTAAAGAGAACTCTTCAAGACTTGCAGGAATTCACTTCTCTTGTGTACTCATAACTAGACTGAGTAACCTTTAGAAGAAATTGTAAGATATGTCCACCATCCCATGTTTTTTTTCTGAGGGAGAGAAGGAGAATGTTGATTGAAAGATCGGAAAGAGAGGTAGTAAGAGGGAGCAAAGGGCATTATTGAACTGGGAAGCTGTTTTGAGAACTTTTAAGGTATTTCTATGGCAGGGGGAAGAGGGGCAGTTAAGATTATGAGCCTAATCCTATACCACATATTAGATGCCTCAATGAACTGTGGCACTTAATTGTAATCCTGTTTCACCTATCTTGAGTCCCTGAAAAAAATGTTAGCAAAAGGTGAGAATGGTCTACCTCCTCCATACTGTTTTTTGTAACTTAGCCTAGGTTAGGAGGGTGGAGCTTTTATATAAGCAGATATGATACCGGTTTTTCAAAGACTCAAGAAGGATGGAATAGGGTTGTACTTAGGTGTCTTTAGGTGGGATAGATTTTGGCTCTGGGGCTTTGGATTTATTTATTTTTTTTAAATCAGACAGATGGAGCCGGGAATTGGGATCAGAATCATGGAGTGGTGACAGTGTGGGGCCGGAGCCAAGTGCAGAGCCATAATCCGTTCCCCATGCACTCCTGCAATGGGCACCAGTTTCATGGGCAGGGGTGTGCAAGAAGCAGATCACAGCTCTGCCTGGGCCCTGGCCCTAAGCTGTCGCTGCCCTGCAATCCTGATCCCAGACCCAACCCTGCCTGTCAATCCTACTCCCTGATACAACTCCCTGCCTACCCATGGCCCCATCCCATCTGCCTGGCTGCATGCCCTGCCCACATGGGTCCCATCACCAGTCTCCATGAAGACCTTGGGATTGTGGGATGGTAACAGCATGGCCCTGGAGCCCAGGAAAGAGCCATGATCTGCTTCCTGCACACCCCTGCCCATGGAACCAGCACCCATCATAGGGGCACGTGGGCAACAAATCACAGCTCTGCCCTAGTCCCGGCCTTGGCCCCACATTGTCATTGCCCTGTAATCCTGATCCCAGGCCCAGCCCTGGTCCTACCCACCTGTCCCATTCCAAGATGGTGAGATTTTCAGCTTTATTGGACATAATTTGGTATAGTGCAGGGTGGACAATTATTTTGGCTGAAGGGCCAGTTAGGGAGTTTTGGTGAGCTCTGGCACAGGGTGGGGAGTACTGACCCAGCCCATGATGGCTCACTAAAACTCCCTAAGTGGCCCTCCAACTAAAATAATTGTCCACCCCTGTTTTAGAGGAAACTTAAATTTTTAAACTTATTTTTTAGGGTAGAAACAGATGGTGCATTTGTGTTGCCATAAAAATTGTTATGGCAGAAATGCCAAGCAAATGGGCATCCCTACCTCTGGTCATGTCACATTAATGGAGCCACAAAAGGTAATAATTAATTCTGCCATTTTATTATGGCCAATTTCTATTTGTTCTGTGGCAGGAGAGTGCAGGCAGTTTGGAGCCCTGGAGCTGCCTACACTCTCCAGCTACCCCAGGCAGGTGCTCTGGGTGCTTGAGGAGCCCCATCCTGTGCACTTGTCTGACGTTCCCTACTTACAGAGATGCCCCAGGCATGTCTCTGAAAGCAAGGAAAGCTTTCATAAGTCCTGGCATAGAGGTGCAGGATGTAGAGAATCCAAAGCACGGCATGCCTCCATGCCCAAACCCATTCTGACCAGCATGGAGGCACGGAATGCCAAGGACTGCCAGCCATGCCCCAGCTATGCCCCATCCCCACTCTGGGACCCGCACATAGCCATGCTTCATTTAGAGGCATGGATTAGCACAGGTCCCAGTGTGGGGTTCCAGGAAGTGCCCAGCTCCGACACTACTCCATAACACCCCATGCCAGGACCTGCACTGGACTGTGCCTCTTTGTAAAGCACAGGTCAGTGGGGTCCTGGCAAGGAGGCACAAAGAACCATGGGAGCTGGGAGAATCCTGGGGCCCAGTCCCTCCATGCAAGGACCCATGCTGACCAGTGCCTCTGGGTTGGCATGGGACTTTGCTCAGTTCCAGAATGGAGGCACAGAGCCCCAGGAAGTCCCTAGCATCTGCACCACCCCATGCCTCTTGCCAGGACTCGGGCCAACCTGTGCTTCATGAAGATTTATGGGTCAGGGTAGACAGCAGCACAAGGTGACATGAAGCCATACAGGAGCTAGGTAATCCCCAGTGCTCAGTGCTTCCCTATGGCACAGACTTGTGCCTCTTCCTGAATCATGGGTCCTGGTGTGAGCAATGTAAGAGCCCTGATACCCTGCACATCCTGGCCAGGACCTGTGCTGGCCCGTGCTTCAGGAGTAGGCATAAGTCAGTGTGGGTTCCTATGTAAGGCACAGGTCAGTGCAGGACCTGACATGGAGCATCAAGGGACACAGGGAATCTCCAGGCAGGGCGAGTATATTGCCCCTAGTCCCCTTATCGGGCAAAGGGCCTAGTGTGGGACAAGGAGGTCATTTGTAGACATGCTCACCATTTTCTAAACCATGTTAACTGATCACATCACATAGTTTAAATCAAATTTCAATTCAAATTAAGGGTTAACAAATGATCATTGACCATCACGGCAGGAGGCACTGGCTGTACACAGTCTATACACTTGACAGCCCCTTAACAGACCCAATTTGTAGCCTCTGTGTGGGAGTATATGCCCAATTAGGAGGCAATAATAAGCCTCTGTAAGCACCTCTACTTTGTTGCAAACCTACTAGCAATTTATCTAAAGTACTGTTCCAGAAGCTGTAATGGGTGCAATTGGCCTGATGTTGTTGGCCCATCTGACTTTGTAAAGGTTTTGTACCTGATAGCCTCTGTTGTGTTCCAAAAACCCAAATGAGTTTTTCCTGCAGGGACTGATATTTGCAGTACTTATCTACTTATCTGAATTCCTAATGACTATTTTTCCTAAAAGCAAGTGCCGTATATATATGTTAATTAATACAGTTTTAACTGCCTGTTTTGGACTGCCCTAGTCTGCATTAACTTTAATCATCATTCAATGAGGATAAATTAATTAGGACTAGAGGAAATTGTAATTTGGACTACAAATGTCCCCAGGTATATTGTTTGGCTATAGTCCAGGTTAAACCTAGAAAAACATAATGTCTGTAAAAAGCTGGAGTCATGTGTGTCTCCCAGTAAAGTGGATCAGCTGTGATGGTCATGTCCCACCACAGATGATCTGCTTTTATTTGGTGTTGTGTGTTTCTGCCCTTACTTTCCACTTTGGGGAGAATAGAAAATTAATGGAAATGTCCTAAAATAACTTCTGGCACTGAAACAGTTGAATCTGCTACTAGATGTAAAATGAGAAAACTGAAGAAAGGCAGCAGAGAGATTATTAATATAAATGGAACTTGAGGTGAGAAACCACACTAGTGTTTATAGCAGTGTAGGAATCACTGCAAGGCAATATGAACTGCAGTCAAAGATTCTAATACAGCTTTACAACCTGTCAAAGAATAATCATTAAGGGAAAACTGTGAATTGCAAGTAACATTTAGGTGGGATATTCCAAAAGCTGGATAGATAATGCAATTATTCACATTAATTACAAGGTTAGATGACCTTCAGGTCTAATGTGTCCTAGGTAATTATGCAGCCTGCGTTGACAGCAGTCAGTAGCTTTATCTCAGATAATAAATCCTGTTAATATCAATAATACTGTGCATAGAAAATATGAATGCTGAATAAAATGTGATTGTAAGGAGAGCCCTTGGGATTAGTAGTGATGAACTTCAGCAGCAGATAATCAGATCCAAGCCCTGTTAACAGAATCTCAAACACTGTCTGACTGATCTGGGAGGAATAACAATGAAACATAATCTTGATACACAGGCATGCAGGTCACTGTGGACTTATAAAAGGATATATTCAATACTAAGATCAGTGTATAACCCATGCAGACATTTATCATGCTCCATATAGAGATGCTTTTAAAGCTGGACAAGGGATCAGTTTTTGAATTACATGAAACAAGAATTAAAATTACCACTTGAGTTCAGAAAGGCAGAAAGCTCTTCTAAGGGAGGAGTGTCATTAATAGCTATGAAAGTAGTAGGTTTATAACTGACTATATTTCATTAACTTTTGGTGAAGTCAGCTAACATGAAGAACCCACAATGGGTACACACAAGACCCAAACCTGAAAGGTGGTAAACTATTCTAAGAGTTGAAGAGTATTTTCAAATCCCAACAATGTCAAAAGGAGTTGAGAATACTCATTGCCTTGCAATATCTGGCCTCTCTTGAGACCTAAAAATATGGTGTTTTGGTTTTAGAATAACAATGAATATTATACATATTTGTAGTGCTGTTTAAAAATAAATAAATGCATAAACCAAGATTTATTAATAAAATAAATTAACAATTAATTGGAGAAGTCTGTAAAGGAGTTCTAGTACCATAGGCAAGTGTCACTTTGAATTTTGAAAACTTCAATGGTTCTGAATAGCCAAATACATTTTAGTAATAGTGAAGAAAGGATTTTCTTTGCACTCCCCTGCCTCCCCAGTGACCTTCTTTGCCTTGATCAAAAAGAGAAAAACAAGGTCTACTTTTCTTCAGATTAATTTTTTTGACAGTCAAGTTTTCCCCAGTTTCCTATGTCACCCCATAATTAAACAACCTTTTTCAGACCAAAGACAGTGCTAAATTTTTAATTCAAATTCATGCACTTTTTCATTTCAATATCATGGCTTTATAAATTACTTAAGCTTCCTGTACTGCACCTGTAATGGAGGAGGAAGCAGGGTGGGGAAAGGAGGAATGATGCCTCTCTTTTGTAAATCACTTTTGTGGCTGAAAAATGCTAAGAATTAAATACTGTATATCTTCATATTTTGATCAAATAATTGTAATGTCACAAATATTATGGAAATATCAGCTTTTAAAATGCAGTAACAGTTATTCTTCATAAAAATATATATCAATGTTCTTAATGAGATCTAAATGACTTATTCACATATTAAGAAGTTTTCTCATTTGTTGCAGCTGTATGAAAAAGTTGCTCTTTTACTGACAAATTTAGGTAAGTGGTGATAAATCTGAAATTGAACAATATTGTATTGGTCAGTTTTTGTTTGTTTATACTTCAGCTCTCACTCAGAGCTCTATTCTTAACGGGGAGAGTGAAATCCTGGCTCTCTTGAAGCCGGTGGATTTTTACCACTGGCTTCATGGAGGCCAACATCTCACCTTGAACAATTATCTCTGTCAATTCAGAAAAAGACCACCTTGTTTAATCTAATGCAAGACTATATAGCTTCTAGATCTATACAGCAGAGGGATGCAGGAAGCATAGGCTAAAGGCCCAGAGGGCTACCACTCATCAGCCTCACTCCCTCACACCACGTGCACATCCCAACTCACTCCCACTGCCCAGCATCCTGATCCCAGCTACATGTGCTATGTGGGCAGCCAGCCCTGCCTTGCACACAGCACCCATACTCCCCTTCTCAGCTGTGCACAGAGTATTATGTGGTAAGGACATCCTGCTTCCCTTCTTAGCTGAGCACAGAGTATGCAGCCCAGCACCCTCCCCTACCATGTGTGCATTATGGGCAACCTGGTCCTTTCCTGCTGTGCTGTCCTCCCTGTAGAGGCAGGTGTAGGAAACAGAAGCCAAAGGAGGAATAGAGAACCCAGTCAAAATCCCCAGCCACCACCACGGTGAAAGCAATGGGTAGAGTTGTGGTTGAGCGGGAGCCTGCAGGCCACATGTCAACTCCACACCAGTTGGACAGCCCTGATCTAATGCATATTGTTTAGATAATATGCTGTGTTTTAAGATTACATCTTTTTCAAAAGTCATTTTGGTCTGAGTTCTGGCTTTCCGTTGGTATTGACCCTGTGCTTATGAAATGCATGAATGTAATCTTTTTTATATTAGATGAAGGCTTGTGAGCTATTTTGTTTATGATGGACTTCTTGGCAGTTTTTGAAACAATCATGGTGGGGAGGGTAGCTTTAGGTAGCTATGAAATATTGCTAGGACAGGGTTGGCTCTTTGGTAGTTCTTGTACTGCTTGGAAGATCAGAGTCAAAATGTGATAGTAGATAATTACTCCTATTCACCAAGAGCTCTGAAGTCCAGTTTGTTGCCCATGTTGCTTGAGGGGCATATTGCTGTTGGCATTCACATGATTCTCAGTTACGCATTTTGTGCTACATGGACCCTGTGGGTTTAGCCTTGGTTCTGTAGGAATGCCTGACCCATATTGCTGGGTGAATTGGATTAGAACTGCCTCATCCGTAGTCCCAGAAAAATGGAAGAGGCTTCATTTGTACAGAGTAGGTATATTTCACAAGATGATCTGTTTTTCCTTTGAGACATCTCAGATTGACGGTTTGCAGTTGAATGTTGAAAGTCAGTTGGTATTATTTTTGCAAGTCAGTTGGCATTATTTTTGACAATGCCCTATTCAGGGAAGCCATTTATCAGATATAATTTAGAAATGCAGTTTTCAGCAATGCAGTTACTCTAGGATTATGCCTATATATATATTAACAACCTGGTAACAGCAATGAATGCTGTTGTGACCTTGAGACCCAATCATTGAAATTCCCTATTTTGCTGGGTTATCAGTTAGGATGATCAGTTGTTTGCAGCCTCCTCAGACTGCTTGCTCACGGGCTTAAACAGTCCTGGTCATATCCAGCTTTTCTTTGCATTCTTCACATTGTCTGCTAGTAAAGTGGTAGGATCAGCTAAAATTGACCTGATTGGTGCAAAAGTCTCTGAATGAGGCTGGGAATTAGTCCAAGACGTCATTTTTCCATCCCTAAATGACCAGTTTTTGTACTCTCACACACTGCTTTAGAGGGTCCACCCACATGGCTGAAGTCAGTAGGCAACTGAGTTTTTGCTGCGATGACCCTAGTGGTGTGAAACCCATTGCCACCTTAAATCTGACTTCTTTATCACTCCCTGCTTCAAAAAAACCCTTAAAACTCCCATTATTATTATTTAAGAAATGTATCTAAATTACTACAGCTGTAGAACTGTTTTGTTAGTGTTTTGATTTACTCATTTGTCTGGAATGTTGTTGCCGTTAGCTCATTTTTTGTGTTCATAAGAAATTGTTCTGGGATGGTTGTGCAGGGTGTGAGGTGTTTTCATAGGGATTGTTTTAGAAATATTACTATTGCCGCTGCCACCGAGAATACTCTTGTTGAAATCAGTGGGGCTTCTCTCACTACTAGGCACCTTGCCCACTGGTAAGAGTTCATAAGATTGGGCCATGTGTATAGCATAGCACAAGTACTGAAGCACTGTTCTAAATATAGTTTTGAAAATAGACCAAAATGGAAGTAAAGACTACTTCTCACTTTCCCATTTTCCTTTCTTAGTCACCTGTTTCAAAACATCTTGTCTAGTTCCTAGATTGCAAAATCTCTGGGGCATGGATTGCATTTTTATTAGTAGCTTGTAAAGTGGTAACTTTTTTTAGTCCCTGTGTAGATTCCTTAAGTGCCATCACATTAAAAATAATAATTTTTTTTTAAAGCCATGAAGAAAGTGTTTATTTCAGGTCAGCGTGAAGTCTGTGTGAAGCTGGGGGTTTTCAGGCTGTGTATTTAGGTACATTCTACAAATCTAATTCTGCCAAATTGCAGGAATGGAAACAGCAGAAAAGACCAAACCTTTGCAGGATCCTGGGTGACATTTACTCTGCATCTCAATATAGCAAACTGAATGTGCTCATTACCTCTAGCCAACTGGCAAATCATCTCCTGTGAAGTTGCCTGGCCAGAGATAAAATATCAGACAAAATATATAAGAGTTTTTACAAGCCACCTCACTGTGGGTTACTTTTAGCTGTCAGTTTATAAACAGAGATCAGGAGAGAAAATTACAAATACACTACCAACTCTGAAAGGTACCTGCAGTCTCTCAGCCCAGTAAAGCTGTTAATATAATTAAAACCTCTCAAAAGTCTGGTCTCTTTATTCACAGAACAGCCTCGTACTGAGTCTGAGTGGGAGAACAGCTTCACTTTGAAAATGTTTCTTTTCCAGTTTGTCAATCTGAACAGCTCTACCTTTTATATAGCTTTCTTCCTTGGAAGGTAAGAATTAATACTGGTTAGCTCTTTATGCTTGGAGCAAAGAGGAAATATGATATTGCCATTAATAAAACAAAATGGGAACATATGATCATACTTGGCCAAATCCAAATCCATATTCATAAAGCAGAAAAAGGTTAAATTTCGATTTTCTTTTTAAAAGGTTAGAAACAGAATATTCGATTCATCCCATAGCATCACATTCTGTTAACACTAACTCCTAAAAAGTCCACTGCAGAGATGGATATATTTTGCTGATAAGCTATTTGCAGGTCACTTTGCCCTGGTTTTTACTTGTATAATGTTTACAGATAAGAGAAAAACCTAATACGTTATCCCTGCTTTTCTATTCCCTGAATAATATATAACTTTTGCTTCACTTGATCTACAATTTGGCCAGCTTTCAGCAAATCAAAAACTAGTGTAAGTGATGGCATTTGTTTTTTCTGCACACAATAAGGGAAATGTTTGCATGGCTCCTGTTTGTTTTCCATACAAAATGGATAGGGATCTGAGTAGATATGGATTATCCATTAGTATGAGTTGTTTACATCCAGAAACTTTTAAGAAGGTATTGTAGGCCTTCATAAAAAATGTGCTCTCCTGGTAAAAACTTACGTTGCCACTGGATTCCCAAGAAGTGTGATGCCAAACAGAAGCATAACTAGACAGTCCTGTGTCCTGGGTAGCAGTAGTGCATGGGGCAATGACTGCAACCAGGCTGCTGGCAACATCAGTGTGGCCAGATAAGCAGTAGTGTTGGCTGCATTTTTTGAGCTCCTGCCTAAGTCAGCATCTGAGGCTGATGCCTTGGTCACCCTTCCCTGTCCCCCCGGCCCCTTCCTTTTTTATGCTACTGATGAAATTTGTCACTTTAGTGTAAGGGAGTGGACCAGACAGTGGTTTGTATTTCATGCTGTCTTTCCAGACAGCAATAATGCTTTCAGGAGCTTCTGAACCCTAATTTTACTCCGTTTTGGTAGTTTGCTTTCTCTAGATGCTGACTGTCAACAGAATAATATCGTGTTAGAAAATCAACAGCTACATAAAACTACAGTGAAAATTTGCTTGGCTTTTAATACGTATTGTGTTCAGAATCCTTCACAACTTTCTGCATAGTGACTTCTTTGATACTTAAATAAATCTTATTTGGGGATGATAGAGTTAAAATGGCTCTGCTGAACTCTTTTTCTAATATGGTGAGTACAGACCTTATGTAAAATAGCTGATATGTGCTTTTTCTGTTGAAGGTTCACAGGACACCCTGGTGCCTACTTGAGGCTGATAAACAAGTGGAGACTGGAGGAGGTGAGTATTTTATAACTATTATACTGTTCAGAGCAAATTCATTGATGCACCACCTCTCTCACACGACCAAATAGCAAGGGCAGACTTTGAGTAATTTGAATATATTCCTTGGTTCCCTTTTGCTCTTTAACTCAAACCCATGGGCACAATTCCTAAACACCTGATTCAAAAACATTTTCATATTGACAATAGTAGTTTTTTTAATGCTCAGCTATTAGGTTCTGTTTATTATATTTGGCTGATGGTAACAAGTAGCCTAGGTTGGATTTCTTTTTTTAATTAAAAGAATGTTGTCCTTGTAAACCAAATTCATATATGAATTTTGTGATTTTTCACTTTCTAATCTCTTTATAATCAGATTTTGTAGTCTTCCTGGTTAGGGTCCTCAAATTTTAGAATGAACAAATCAATTTGAAAATCACGCAAAACAATTAAATGAGCTTCCCTGTTGGTATGATAGAATGGCATTTAACAATTACAACATCTGAAGAATTGGATGAGCAATAAAATATTCATTTCAGAAATTGCTAAGGTGTCAGTCATGTTCTTGCAAATCTATTCATCATTCAAAACCAGCTGACAAATATTGTAAATAAAAAATTGGCAGCTTCTGCATGACTCACAAAGCATCTAATGTTGATATTTGGATGCTGACGTCCAATGGTTTTGTTCCTGTTTTTCGACTGAGTTACCAAAACATTTTCACTAATGACTGAGCAGCAAACAGAGAATGATGACTTGCATGCTGCTAGAAAGCACTGATGCTTCTTTAGTCATAATCCTTGCATAACTACTAACGAGGACTTCTAAATATTTGTGGCTAGCAAATATCAAAATTTGCACAGAATGTCCTTGGCCCTGCTTTAGTTAATAGCCTGATGAGTAAGGCACTACTCTCTGAAATAGGAGGTGCAGGTTCAAATCCCCTCAGAGTAAAGTGGACTTAAAATCCAGGTATCCCATTTTCTGAGTAAGTGCCTTAAGTCATGTGTAGCTGGAACAAGAGGCGTGTGTACAACACTTTAAATTGGGTTAAATCAGGGGTGTCCAACCTTTTTGAATGTGGGGCCAGATCACAAACTTTTTATCACCCAGTGGGCCACAGAGCCATATTCAAAGACCTCACAGGAAGTGGTATCACTTCAGGAAGTGAAGTCACGTGACCTTTGACACCAATGAAGTTGCAGGAAGTGACAATGAAATGGGTCTAAATAACCAGTTCAAAACTCTCCCTTTATAGCATCCACCTCTGCCACAGTTCAAGACAGGATACTGACCTCGATGGACCATTGGGCTGACCAAGCATGGCACTTTTTATGCTCTTACATTCAGAAGTTCTTATGTTCTTTGGCTGAGCTTCCAAACTCTGGCTGAGATTTGCAAACAGGGGTAGATAGGAATGTTACAAAGTTGTCATAAAAGATTTGGAGTCCTCTAAATCCCATTCATTTTAATGGAAGTTGGTCTTTTGACTCAGCTTTGAAAATCTCAGCCCAAGGTGCCAACCAAATAAGTCAAAATATATTTTGCATTTCTATGCAGTGCATCTATGTGGGGTTCTCCAAGCATTTTACAAACATGAAATGAACCTCAGGATGAGGCCAGCCAGGGGAGCAGGGGTTCAGCTGCACTTTCCCGCTACCTGCGCTGGTCAGTTCCCACTTTTGCTGGCTGGTGCTGACCCAGGTGGGTCTGTCCCATCCGGAGCAGCACGCAGCTGAAGCTGGCTTTCCACGTGCTACTGGGGATGGGAGCAGCCCAGCCGGGTTAGCACCAGTCAGCAGAAGTGGCAGCAGAGCCATGTGCCACTCAGGACAGATGGGCACAGGCAGGGGGAAAATGCAGCTGAGCCCCTGCCGCTCTGGCCGGCTTGTCCTGTCCCGAGCGGCATATGGCTCCGCCACCGCTTCTGCTGGCCAATGCTGACCCAGTCGGGCTCCTCCCAGCCCCAGCAGCACATGGGAGCGTGCTGCTTCAGATGGGACAGACCTGCCCAGATCAGCACCAGCCAGCAGAGGCAGTGGGGGAGCCTTGTGCTGCTTGGGACTGACCAGCGCAGGTAGGGGGAAAGTGCAACTGAGACCCCTGCTGCTCCGGCTGGGCTCATCCTGTCCTGATCAGCACATAGCTACTCCTCTTCCCGCATGCACCATGTCAGCAACATCAAGTCGATGCAGTGCTTGTGGGAACCTTGTCCCTTCCCCAGCCCTTCAGCAGCCATTAGGAAGCTGCTGAGGGGTTGGGGGAGAGACAAGAGGCAGGAACGAAAGTAAACAGTGTTTACTTTCATTTCCCATCACAGCACCGCAGGCCACAGAATACGGCTTGGTGGGCCTCATGTTGGACACGCCTGGGTTAAATGCTTTTGCATTACTTTAATGGTGTTTGCACGCATTAGCGGCACGTTGCGCAGTAATTTCAGCTGCTGTAGCAAATTTGGTGGCATAATGCACCTTAAATGACTCGGGGTGCAGCAAAATAAAATTCTGAGGAGTTTTAGTTTGCTGCCCCTATAGCCACAGAGTTCAGGGGCTCTGCAAGAAGCCCAGCAGGCAGCTTGATAGCAGCCCAGGAAGGCAGGCTCCACCCAAGAAAAAAGCAGTAAGCCTAATCTTTTTTTTTCTCCCTTCCCTGGAACCTGCCTGCCTGCATGAGCTGCACAGGGACCCAGTGCTTCCCTCCATGGCTACAGTGTCCCCCGGGACCACCTGAGCCAGGTGCCTGTGGGTGGGGGCCACCTGAGGTGGGGGGGCCGCCACTGCTGCAGAGGGAAGCACCAGTCCGCCCTCGCTCCTGGAGCCGAGGGACCACTCTGCCCACCAGCAGCTTGCCCTCCCCTCCCCGCTGCTGGAGAGGCAGGTAAGTCCAGGTATGTGCATGACACAGGGGTTTAAAGGGCCCTAAATTGAAGCGGTGCTTTTAAAAACCCACCACTTCAATTTAGGACCCCTACTTTGTCACACACCCTTAACTATTAGCTAATTTGGATAAAAGGTGGGCACCACCACCTTATGCCGAAATCAATGCTGTTTCCTCTCAGGTTAGATACACTGTTAGACATCCACTCTGAGTGAACTGGATACCAATAGTATGCCTCCACTCTTAATGAGTCTGATCAAGCTGGCTGGGAATGTATAAGACTGCCCATAACTCTGTTCATTATGGGTGCAGACAGAAGTGCTGCTCCTAGCTGTAACTCAGAATGTTTTTTGCAAAGTGTTCTGAGTTACAGCATTACTCCAGACCAAACAGAAGTACATTGCTGGTTCCGGGGAGCCTGCAGTCAGGTTCCCATAGCAATGGCCACATGGCCACAGCTCTCTGCCAGGAGGGAAAGGCAGCAGAAGGAGCTTGATCTTGGGGCTCCTCAGGCAGTGCTGAAGGGTGGAGTGGGTGAATTGGAGCCCCTTCACCTCCCAGGACTGGAGAAAATATTGCTCTAAGGAGGCAGGGTTCCAAAGAGGGGGGGACTCCAGTTCACCCACCCCACCCCAAAACCCCAAGACATAACTTTCTCCACTCCCTTTCCTGCCTCCCATTCTAAAAACAGCAACAGGCTCAGGGCTGCACACACAAGTTACAGAAGATGCTACTTTTTGGAATGTCTTTGTCAGATACCTATTGCAGTGAGAAGTCAGATTTTTCACCTGATTTGGCCATTTTTTAAGCTGTTTGCAGCCATGCACTTGTGTTTGGTCACGGCTATAAACTGCTTTCTGTGGGTAAATAGGGCAAACATTGTCACTTCTGTCTGCAAGCTGAGAGAATGGGGAACATATGTGTGTCTCCTAGAGGAAAATATGATTGCCTCATAAAGCACACTAGGCTGCCCATTGAGATAGGAGACTTGGGTGTCTTAGAGTTGGAAGGAAATTTCTTTCCTGAGTCTTAATGTGTAGGTTTGAGGTCTAAGATCCATGGCCAGATTCCTACTTATCCCAAGGCTAAATTAGTTTGTCTGACTGATCCTGTCAAAAAAGAAAGATGGTGTTACACCAAATGAAAGATTATCTGTTTTCTGTAGCTCATTGACCTAAAGATGGGTTAAAATTAAGTCAATCAAGAAAAAATCTGTAGCAGAATCTCAAATTTGTGTACACTGAACTCACATCCTAAATTCACTACACATGTTGTTGCATTTCACCACTATTCTCAAGCTTTTTTTTTTCTTTTTTCAATGTCTACCTTTGTAACAATTACTATTCTAGCCTGTTCATAATGCACAATATTTAGTAACATGGCTTTGATTGTATGGTTTGGCTCAGGATAGTCAATGATGTAAAAGGTTAGTGGGTAGTTAGGAAGCAATGTTAATCAGTGTGATGAGCTTTTATGCCATTTTACTTTGTATAAGAACTGATTACAGCCAGTCAGGTTACATCAGTTTACACCAGTTAGTTGAACATCCGGTCCAATCCAAATCTAAGTGATTTCAAAATTAGGGTACACAGGAAGAGAAATGGAGAAGCAGGAGTTTGCTCAGTGTTTTAAGTATTTCATAATGATTGAATTACTTGATGTTAAATTGTGTGGCAAATATGGGAAATATGTACAGTAAACATACCCTAACTATGAAATATTAGGCAGAATCTTTCTCCTCATTCTATAAACCAGAGGTGACCCACCTACAGCACACATGCCCCAAGTGACACAGTTAACCTCCATGGGTGCATCCACACATGCAAGCATGTGTGCTTGCAACAGTTCAAATAGAAGTGGTGCAAATTTGAGCCGGGGCTTTTTGTCCCAACACACGTGCTTGGATATGCACTTTGTTGTGGAGCAAATTGTACCACTTGGGGCAAAATAACTCTGCCTGTCTCCTCCCAGATCTGCAGCCCAGGGGAGCTAGAGCCTGGGGGCAGTACCTGTGCTGTCCCCAGCAATATAAAAAGCTGCCCTGTTCTGGTCCCAGCAGTACAATAAGCTTCCCTGGCAAATAGCTCAGAGCTACTCGCTCTCAGGAGCTTCTGGGGCCCAGCCAATTGATACCCGAGGACAATACCCCTTGTGCCAGCTGGACTGCTGAAGCAGCCCTGAGAGTTCTCTGCACCTTCTACCCACTGCAGCAATCTGGCAGTGGGGGCTGCTACCTGGCTGTGACCTGCTGTTCACCTGCCAGACTTGGATGAAGCATCTGCCCCTCTGGGCCAGCTGCCAGTGGGTTGTGGCTGCAGGGTTAGCCTCTGTATGGCACTACTACCATGTGTGCCCCCTGCCTGGCCATCTGGGCAGCTATCACCCGGAAGATATTCTGGGTGTGGTGGCTTGCTTTGTACTGTCAAAACATGTCCTCCTGGCCCCATTTGGCCAGGAGGTCAGCCACAGCCGGATGGGTCCAAGGTACCAGCTCTGAGCATGCAGAGTCCTGCCACTGGCTTCCCTAGCACGAATTCTGGTGTTCCCTATTGGAAAACTGAAAAATCCCTGATAAAAAAAATCCCAAGGTCACTCTGTAAAATACCCCAAAATCCATGTTCCTCCACAAGTAAAACAAAAGACACTTATAAAGAGAGAGAGAAAGTGAGAGACAAAGAGTGATCAGTTGGGCAATGTTTTATTGATGTATCTACAGTGTTAAAGCACTGGTTGTTGGGTGGCTATGGCCATACAGGGGTTACGGCTCCCTAACAGGGGCTAAATGGCTCCCACAGGGGCTGCCACCCCACCCCCGCAAGGCCCACATGCCCCAACCCAGCCCCCAAATTGCTGCCCCACGTGGCCCTGCCAGCAGCTGCAGCCCCCCAAATGGCTGCCCCCCAGCTCTACCCCCTATTCCCCCAGACTCCCCAATGGCTGCCCTGCCTGGTCCCATCCCCAACTTGCACCCCCAGGCCCCCATGACTCCTGTCCCGCCCAACCCCAGGCATCAGCACTTAAAAAAAAAAAAAAAAAAAAGCCAGAAATAAAACCCTAGGAAAAAAAAGCCTCTACTTACCCTAGGAGTAAGGGTGGCAGGGATCTGGGGCCTTCTGGCAGGGCCCCCCCACCCCAGGCAGTTCAGGGCAGGAGGGCCTGGGTTGGGGCTGCTGGGGCTGTCCCTCTGTCCCCTGCTGTTCAGGTGGGGTCCCAAGTGATCCTGACCGGCAGCTGCAGCTTTTTTGTTTGTTTGGGTGTTTTTAAGTGAGCATGCTGGGGGGGGCATGGAGCTGGGGGCTCGCGGGGGGTTGGGCAGGCCAGGGGTCGGGGGGCTTGCTTGGGAGGTAGGCAGAGGGTGGAGCTGGGCACCGTGGGGATCTGGGGGAGTTGCAGGGGATGAGACGGGCACTGCAGGGATCAAGAGTCTTGGGGTGAGTAGGCAGGGGGGCCGGGCACTGTGGTGATCGGGGGGCTAGGGGAGCGGGTGGGGCCCATAAGGATCCCCCCATAGTCCCCTCCCCCCTCCTCCAGCCCCCCTGACCCCTTACTTACCTGCTCTGGAGCCTGGGTGCTGAAGCATGCTGCTTTAGCACCAGGGAAAGGGGCCAACCGCAGAGACGCTCTGGCATCCAAAGCATCTCCCTGAAGGGCCCAACCTCTGTTGGTTTCCTCAGTGCATGGTCGGGCACCTGCTCCGCTTCTTTAAACTTCATTTTTTTAGATCCCTGGATATCCAGGGATCTAATTTTCTCTCCGTGCTACAAGTTTGCAGTACGGGAAACATTTTTTGTTCCCGCACATGCTTCTTGCCCCACCTCAAAGGGGTTTGAGACAGGGCAAAAGGCATGTGCATGCTCGTCTGGATGCGGCCCACGTGTGGCACACAGTGGACGGGGAGGGGACAGACAGTAGTGTCAAATAGGACAGGGAGCAGAAACTAGAACAGCAGATTGGGCAAGGAGCGCTGGACAGGAAGAAGAAAGCAGAGCAGCCAATTAGACAGGAAAAAGTGGCACTCAGCGATGATGTGGAGCTAATTTGTGGCTTGCCTGGCAAACAGGTTGGCCCCCACTTCTCTAAAATGTACTCGAACCAACCCAAAACCTGTTGAAACCAGTCTCATTCTCTCTAATACATTTTACATAAGGCCTACAAGAATCATACTATGGGCTACCTATAACTTAGCTTAGGTGAAGACTGATTTGTCATCATCCATGACTTTGGAGTCTGGGCAGTGTAGAAAGCTGTATGCTGAGCTTCGTGGACTCACATTGTGACTTGCATACTTCTTTGGGTTTACATATAAGCAATAAAGCAAAGGTTTTATGGGTTTTTAATGTTATGAATTATTATACATTTGGTTTTATAAATTGAAAAATACTTAAGGAATAATTTCTGTTTAAACCACTTAGCATTTTTTTCACTCTTCAGTGCCACCCCAGCGGATGCCTTATTGATCTCTGTATGCAAATGGGTATTATAATGGTGCTAAAGCAGACATGGAATAATTTCATGGAACTCGGCTATCCGTAAGTAAATAGATTGCATGGCTTACATAGATCACAGAAGACTACTATGCCCATGACTGCCTTCTGATTTTGTTAAGTGGAAGAAGGCTACAAGAGTAATTACAGCATAAAATCTAAATACCTCAAAAAGTCCTTCAGAGATCTTTCCATATATTTGGTGATATTCTGTGGTATTTGCTTGTGACATAAACTATATACAGGAAAAATAATTTTAATATTAGAATATTCATAATAAAATATTAAAATAGATTTTATTTCCTGACTCTGTAGTATTTTCTAGTTTAAAACCTATTTTAAAAAAAGAAATCTGTTCCTGTTTGATTACTCTATACCCTATACAGGAAATTTTAACTACATCATTTTTAACCTATCAGAATAGGTTCTAATTAGACTTCTCCTTGATGGGTGTTACAGGATGCCTGAAAGGAGAGGTGAACACTGGAAAATGTGCACTGTTGACACGTAAAGCCATCAAAAATGTGCAAGTAGACAAATTTACTGATCCATATATGGCTGAATTTATTGACACTATGTATAGCAACACTAGGCCATATCCTAACTAAAAAGGAGGATTGTTATTATAGATTAATATTTAATGAACATGATCAATACAGGCAAACAGCAATGAAGTACAGGCGAGTACAGCCATGGGCAAATGGGGTAGGAATTAGCAAGCATGGAAATGACAGGATGGGAGTCAACAGCATTAGTATTTTTGCCCTTGCAAAGTATCAGTGATTGAATGAATATGCCTTGCTGCAGCGCTCACAGCAGAACTAGTGCAGTGTAATGGAGATTTTAGTCCCTTGGACTGCCAAGAACATGTCGTAGCAGCTCTTTTAAGCAGCCTTAGCGCTTAACTGCATAGATCTTTGGGCAAATGATTTAAAGGGCACTGCATCCTTGGCAAGGAAGATATTTATTCTTTTCTTCTTTTCCTCTATCCCCGTTTTCTCTTCCCTACAACTTGCTGTGACGCTGTGCCAGACATAGCCAAATTCAGATGCAGCCTGAAGGATTAGAGAAAAACAGTAGCAAGTGTTGGTTCTGTTTTTGCTTCCTGCTCCTTTGTCAGTTTTAGTTAAAACTTTCTGCTATCCACTATTGAGCATCTGGAAACTAATGAAAAGTGCAGTTGATGGAAATTCAGGAAGGGAAGAGAGGAGGAGGTGGGAAGTGATCATTTAAGGACATCAGATTTAGTAGAAATAAGGCCTGCTTACAATAAATTTGGTCCCTCGACTTGAAAGTAAGAAAAGCCCAAAATGAAAGTAGTATAAGGAGCCTGCTAAAGCTGGCACCTATTCTAGGGTTAAAGAAGTTTGGTCTCTAATTTTTTGCTTCTTCCCATTAGCCCCAGGACTTCTCTGTGCAGGTATGAATCTCTCCCCTTTCTACCAAGAAGTCTAGCTGCTAAAAGTTATTTAATCTTCTAGTTCAGGGATTGTCAACCAGGGGTACGCATACCCCCAGCAGTATTTGAGCAGGCACTGGGAGGTCCACACGGGTATCCGCCATGTGTGAGTTTCCCCTGCCCCATTGAGGCACCTGACCAGATGTGGCAAGCTGGGGGAAGCTCACACACAGTGGTACCACTGTTCTGCATCCAGCCACATGCCCCCGTCCCCGCCTGGCCATGCACTACCTCCCAACTCGGTGTCGGGCCACGTATCATTCCCCCCACTCAGTGTCTGGATGCACACCATGCCCCACCCACCCACTTGGTATCCTGCCACATGCCCCGCCCCTCCCTGTTTGGTGGCTAGGAGTACACTACTCCACATCCAGCTGCCTGGGGGTAGTGTGTTCAAAAAAGGTTGAAAACCCCTGTTCTAGTTAAACAGTAGATGGTGGCTGGCCCTGTATAGGTGTGTAGAGGATTTAGTTGATTCTCCTCTTTGTAAACACAAGACATGACATACTAGATGAGACCACAAGTCCCTCTTGCATTCTGTATCTCACAGTGACACAGAACAGATGCTAAGAGGAAAAGTATTTAGGCAGGGTCTATGTAGACTAATCTGTCTCCTGTCCCTGTGCCCTCATAGTTTCCAGCAGTCAGAGACCTAGAAAGTCCTAATTTGAATATTGCAGTCCTGTTATTATATATGCATCCTGGTTTTCTCTGTTTAAAAATTGCAAATTCTCTGATTAAAAAACCCAAAGTCCATGTTTTTCTGTCCATGTTTTATTTAGAGTGAGAGAGAGAGAGAGAGAGAGTGCTGTTTCATGTTAATCAATCACAGAAAAGCATGGACTTGGGGTTTTTTAAATGAAGAATTTGCAATTTTTAAACAGAGAAAAATTGGTATATTATACCAATATATAGGTAGCAGTTGAACACAATGTTTTATTGATATATTTACAATTTTAAAGCAATTTGGAAGCCTACCAGTGCCACCATCACTTTAATAAAATAAATTCCAAATACATATAAAGTTTGGTGTTTGATTTCAGGTTTTCTATCATGGAAAATCAAAACTCCCCCTACCCGTTCACTCACCAGGACATGGATCCACCTGTGGCTGTTGCCCTCACTGCTTTCTGGCCCTGAGCAGCCCTGATATGCCAGTGCACTGCTCCAACACATGCCATTACCTCTCACTCCAAGCCACTGCCCACCCCCGCCAGCCCTGCTGGTGCCCCTCATTCCTAACCCATAGCCCCTTGGCTCTGCTGGTGCCCTTCACTCCCAACCCACTGTTCCCTACCTCCAATGTATGAGGAAGAGAGTGACTGTGTGGGAAAGGTGGGGGTGCACAGGCAATGCAGTGAGGGGGGCATGTGCCACTGAGACTTCTGTGCCCACAGTGGGTCACAGGGCTGCAGGGTGCAGGCCTGCAGTGGGACCAGACCAGCTACAGGTAGGAGCCACCTCTGTGGCCCAGCGGGGAGGTGGGGACGGCACCAGAGGAAGTGCCACACCACCATGGTAAGGTGCAGAAATGACAGCAGCAGGAGTTGTGCCCCCCAACTGCTGCCAGGTGGGCAGGGAGTGCTTCACCTTGGCAGCCATGGCTGCAGAGGCATCTCCTGCCTGGAGCTGTCTGGCCCAGCTGCAGCCCCGTACACCTCTGTGGGTGCAGAAATCTCAGGAGGCATGTGCCCCTCCCCTGCCACATTGCCTGTGTCCCCCTGCCCCCTCAGTGTGCTGCCTGTGCCCCTTCCACCCCACCCAATTCATGGCCTGTGCCCTTCCCCCAAAGAGTTACCTGGAGGAAGCTGCGGGAGCTTTGTCTACACTACCTGGCTCCTATATGTATGTGTGCATGTACATGAATGACTGGTGCCTCCTGAGAGTGTGTGATGGGGCACAGTTTGTGGGCTGCAGTGTCAGTGGCATTGGTGGCAGGGTGGTGAGTGGCAACCGCCCACAGAAACCAGCATCAGTGGTGATGGGGTGAGGGGAGGTTTGTGAGCGGCAATCAGCAACTGCCTGCAGAAGCCAGTGACAGCAGCAGCCAATCTCGGGGGGGGGCATGTGTCCCCCAGTACCCTCCTACAAGTTGCCTATGCATGTGCACGTGGCACCCCCTACTTCTGATCACCCTCCTTCCATTCCCCACAGCCCCAAGCAGCCCCTTGCAGGCTGAAACTTGGCCAGCCTGCAAATTAAAACCCATGATTTCCCACCTCTTTTTCCTTTAAAGAGAAAATCCATTATTTTCTCCTTTAAAATAGAAAATCTCCGTTTTTCTCCATTAACCCTTTATCCAGTTCTGGGCATTTGAGAAGGATGTGGAGAAGCTTGAAAGAGTCCAGAGGAGAGCCACGTTCATGATCAGAGGGCAAAAGAACAGTCCTTATGAAGAGAGGCTGTGAGCTATGGGACTCTTCAGCCTGAAGAAGTGCAGGCTCAGGGGTGATCTGGTGGCAGCCTATAAGTACATCAGGGGTGTGCATCGGGATCTGGGGAACACCTGTTCAACAGGGAACCCAGGAGATGACAAGGTCTAATGGTCAGAAACTCCTGCAAGTCCATTTTAGGCTGGACATAAGGAAAAACTTCTTTACTGTCCGAGCCCCCAAGACCTGGAACACACTCCCCCTAGAGATGGTGTAAGCACCTACTCTGTAAACTTTCAAAAAACATTTGGACACTTATCTTGCTGACATCCTTTGATCCTAGGTGACTTCCTGCCCCTAGGGAAGAGGGCTGGATCTGATGATCTTACAAGGTCCCTTCCAGCCCTAATGTCTATGAAATATATGAAATGAGAAATTCCACATTTTTCCACAGTGAACAGAAAACCCATATCCCTAGTCATGTTTAATACCCACTGAATTGCCTCAGGATAGAGGCCAGCCACAGTCTGGTAGGGCAGTAGGCAGTGTAGCCACTGCACTACACTGGTGCTGATGATAACAGAAGCTTTCCAACCAACCTGTCAGAGATGCCAAATGTACTTTTTCAAAAGGCATTTGACTTCCCATTCAGGTTTGAACTCCCCTAAAGTAATTTTGGATGAAACATAGGCTCCTCCAAAGACTCTCATTCCAATGTGACTTTTGTAACCTCAAAAGATTTCTGCTCTGCAAATCCAAGAGAATTTTATTAAAATCTTCCATAGAAACCAGTGACCAAATACTGGCAGTGGAATGTCTTCAGACCTCTCCGGGCCTGTACAAGTTTCCCTCACTATGCAATAAATGCATTCCTGGAAAATGACACACAACTCAAATTCACATAAAGGGAACCCACTTTACAATGTAACAAATAGGGATACATTCCAAGACCATGACTGTACTAACCCCCAGACCCATTTCTACCACTTTTACAAGACAATTTTGGTACTCGCCAACATCAGACTGTACACTCAAGCACAGGGCATTATCGTAATGGGGATGGCAACTACAGAAACACGTGTCACAGACGAGTGAGGAGCACAGAACCACATAGGAGATTATATTTTGGTGCGTCATTCCCACAATGCACCACACAAAGCAGCTGACTGCAGGCTTCCACCACACAAATTGCATAAGAGTGAATTTACCTTTCGTATAATGAATTTTTGGTATAAAAAGTGCCATCATATAAAAGCAAATTCGCACATAACCTGCATAAAGCAAGAGAAACCTGTATTATAGCCAGTTTATTCTTCTAATACTTACATGATTACATACTCACATAAGGAGGAAAGCAGGAAATGCAAGTGAAGCTTCAGCTTCATCCAAGCATCAGACTCTTTAAAAGTTAAACACCAGCGCTCAAGGGCTCAAATTTCTGTGAAGTTCGCCAAGCCAATGCCAGCCAAATGTGAGCAGGTTAAGAGAGAGAGAAAGCATGAATGAGCAAGCAGCATAAGAAAGGTGTGAAAAAGATCAAACTGGAGGAATGTCAGTGAAGTGACAGAGAGAACTCCAGTTCAAAACTGATGTTAAATTCTCAGCTGAAAGAGAGTACAAAAGGGCACGCCAGACTGTGAAGAATTCATGCTTCTACTTACTGGCACAAGATCTACCAGCCAAAATCAGATTTCATACACCTCTGACAACTAACCCTTTTAGGTTTATGCAGTTAAACAATCCTTTTAAATCTTAGACACCCTTACCCAACTACACCTCTGCAATGCAAAGGGGTCAAACCCAGAGAGTGTTGGTGGACGGGTCTGTATCGACTTGGCAGGAGGTGACCAGTGGTGTCTCGCAGGGTTCAGTTCTTGGCCCCATGCTGTTCAACATCTTTGTCAACAGTTTAGATGAGGATGTAGAAAGTACACTAGCCAAGTTTGCAGATGATCCTAAGTTATGGGGAAAAGCAATCACGCTAGGGGACAGAATGCAGGTCCAAGCTGACCTGGATAAGCTGGAAAGCTGAGTGAAGGAATTGCATGCAGTTCAATACAAATAAATGCAGAGCGCTTCATCTGGGGAGAAGTAGTCAGCAACATAAATATAGGTTAGGAGGAGATGTCCTGGCTAGCATGATGGCTGAAAGGGAGTTCAGGGTTATGGTTGATCATAAAAACATGAGCTTCAAGGAAAGTGAAAAAACCTCCCACACTTCTGCCAATTGGAACAATGGAAAAATTCCTGTGTCACCCTTAAAAACAAGCGATTAGTCACTACATAGCGTCCTGGAAACAGCTCACTAGCTACAGCTAGAAGAAGGAAGGGAGCAACCTAGGAAAAGTTTTAAATTGTTTAAGGTACTCCCTTCGCTTGCACAGATCTCCACCAGCTGAAGTACAAACCAAAGGAGAGTTTCCCCCAGGAGCTCTTTGCCTTCTTTTCTTTCCTAGTAGCAATACATTGATTTTATTTTTTTCAGCTCAATCCACAATAGTCGCCTGACCTGATGAGGCAAGGGCGGCCTGGGAGCAATTCATGCTCTCCGACATCTAATCAAATCTCCTCCTCCCACGCTGAGATGAGATTGTTGGTTGGGGGGCAGGCGGTTATATTGTTTGCTAATCCCTTGTCAACACTATGTACACAAGCATTAGCCCACACAGTTTTCTCTGTCCCTTATTTTACTGAGCATTCAGTTCCAGAAGACACACTGTCTGTCATTCAGCAAAAATTTACCTCCCCTTCCAAGCTCCGATTGAGTCAAGTAATTTGTTATTATAGGCAGGGAGGAGGAGGAAGTTAAGCAAATAAATAAAAACCAGTGTACCTTCTTTTCCCTTGTTAATAACAACCCAGGTCTGAAAAAAAATCCAGCAGTTCCTTATACCTTCATTAACAATACAAGATATTTTTCAGTGCACTAGCCCCTTTGTTTTCTAATCCCAAACTCTCCCATACACTCACTGATACAATCACTTTTGTGTGAGTATTTGTGTATATTTGTGTCTATAATATTCCCCATTGATTTAGAAGTGAAAAGGGAACTGGGAAAAGGATGATCCCACCAGTTTTCATCAGCTTCCATCCCTGCCTTTATTAGATATAATTGACAATAATAAACTCAATGAGTCTTCTGGTAGATGTGCACGAGACTTCTGTATCTGTACTGACTTGTCCATTATTTTGACTTCTTATTTAAAATCCAGTTGTGAATCATTCATGTTTGAGAGGAGTAACTGATCGATGTGATTTTGTTTTAAATTTATTTGAAAATGTAGATTAATTCAGAACTGGTGGACCAGGAGAAAGTTACGACAAGAGCATGGCTCACACAGAAAAGCAAGCTTCCCACAGTGGGAAAAGGACTACAATCTTCAGCCTATGAATGCTTATGGACTCTTTGATGAATACCTAGAAATGAGTATGAAAATGTTCTGATTTCCCACTTTTCTGTTAGATTTTTAATGGTATTATCTTTTCGTGTTATCTTTTTGGGTTGTTTTATTTATTTATTTCTTGGAGCAAGAAGTCTGATGTTCTATTCAACAGTCCAGGGTGCTGCTGTATGAAACTCAAGATGCATTATCACAAGTTAGGTGACTTTCTGAGAACCAAACCAAGGCAACCTTTCTAATAGGGCTTCTTGTGAGGTACCAGACTCATGAAATACCCTTTATGCCTAGTTGACTTTATGAGAGGTGAGTTAGCTTCTAAATTAAAGCCCCAAAATTCTTACTCCTTCAACTGCACTATATGCTTAGACATCCACTATTTATTGTGATAAAAAAATTCCTTCGAGGTCTTACTTTCTTATACGGCACATAGCTGTATGATTGAGTCTAGTGAAAAGTCATTAGCATTTACTAATTACAATTTATAGGGAACGTTATTGAGTAGACTACTTTTAAGAAACTCTGCTTTCATTGGAAGCAAAAGGGAACCTTGTCTTACTCAAGCGAGCTGCACTAGTAATACATAGGTGAGCCCTGGTGCAGTTCCACTGAAATTAGAAGGAATTGCAAGGGTTTAGCTACTCTGAGAAGGGTCTAAACTGTTACATCAATATTATCAAAGTCCAGAGACATCCTTTCTGGAGGTGCTGAGCAACATCAGCTTGCATTGATGTAAAAAAAATGCTAAGCAGATCAGCAACCCACTCTAAAATACCCAATTCATCAATGCTTTTCTTAAAGGTGATGTGATTGTCTAAGGACTTGGGAAATTCATCTGTTTGTTTTGTGACTGGGGCTAGGCCTTTTGGGAAAAATAAATGGCTATAAACCCTACAACCTTCGATTTCCCTTCCTAGTTCTTCAGTTTGGATTCACAACCATCTTTGTGGCAGCTTTTCCACTGGCACCACTTCTGGCCTTACTTAACAATATTATTGAAATCCGGCTTGATGCATACAAATTTGTAACACAATGGAGGCGACCATTAGCTTCAAGAGCCAAAGATATAGGTGAGTTTGTGTCTCTTTTTAAAGACAAAATATTGGTAATTGGATAGAACTACTCACCTAACAATTCTGTGGCATGAAAGGAAATATCTTTGATTTCAGGTATTGTACTTATTATAAATAACTAGCAAATTGCCCATTAAGAATAATGGGGGTGGTGGAGATAGAGTGCCACCACCCAGCACCCCATGATGCCACTGCTCCACCTCTAGCCCCATGCACCAGCCCCATGAGTCCCTCTTCCACCCTCTGTCACTCCCAGTGTGGCCTCACTCCCAGTGTGGTCCCACACCCCCTGCTACTCCACCCCATTACACCACTGGCTCCCAAGAATAGGGATGGAGGGAAGTTTGCACATGGTGGCGGCCGCTGACACCCAATGCCTCGTACTGCCGCTGGTCCATGTCCAGCCACATGCAACAACCCTCCCTCCCTGCCTCCCCTCCCTCTCTCCTCCCCACCACCTCCCTCTCACTCCCAGCTGTTTTCAGGACTCGGTGGTGGGAGCAGGGAGGGGGGCAAGGTGGCAGGGGGGGTGCTGCCACCAGAACCCCCCTATTCCCCATCCCACTCCCCACTCTCCCTCCCTTCCTCCCATCTTCCCTGCCACCTCCCCCTCCCTGCGAAGGGAGGCTAGCAGGGACAGATCACCACTACCCATGATCCCATGCTGCTGCCACCTTCCAGGAGCGGAGGGGAAGTTTGACCCACCGTTCCCGCCGCCAGCACCCCACGTCGCCATCGCATCCAAGGGGTGTCCTGGCCCCCCTCCCACCCCAGCCCTGCTCCTTGGAGGCAGTGGCAGCATGGGGTGCTGGCAGCACAGTGCTGGCCTCACCCCCGCACTCCATCACCTCCATCATGGTGACGCTGCGTCTTGTCAGTCCTTCCCTGGCCATCCCCTGCATCCCCCTTTGCTGGGGATGGAGCTCTGCCTTGACAACAGGGATGAAGCTGGCCAGTGCCACCACTGCCTCCAAGGAGCAGAGCTTGGCAGGAAGGCGAGACCACCCCTTGGATGCAGCAGCAAGGACAGAGTGGAAGGGTGAGGCCAGTATTGCGCTGCCAGCACCCCACATTGCCACCCCCTCCAAGGAACAGGGCTGGGGGCATGGCAAGGCCAGCACTGTTGGCCTCACCCCCCCCCAACTCTGTCCCCTCCATCTCTGCCATCATGGCAGCACCCCGGCATGCCAGTCTGTCCCTGCCATCCCTCTCTGCCTCCTAGGAGCAAGGCTGGGGACAGGGAGCAAGGTCAGTACCTCTGGTCTTGCCACACCACTCTGGCTCTTCAGTCCCTGCTGTCATGGCGGTGCTCCACCATGTGTGTCTGTGCAGAGCATTCTGATTGGTTGTTTCAGTCAGCACTGTGATTGGCTGCTGAGACAACCAATCAGAGTGCTCATAAAGCATTACAGACAGACGAAAGTTTTTATTATGTTAGAATTATGGAATTCTTTTTCCATAGAGAACGTTTCAAATATCTTTTTTTTTTTTGGTAGACACACCGTCTCTATAGCACGTACTTCTCTTCACTTTAAATACAATGAGTTCCCTTCATTGACTTATTAAGAGAATGAGCCTCATGCTCACAGAAGGGGATGTTGGTTGTAGTCATGTTGATCTGATATAAGCAGACAAGTTTCTTTGGGTAAATGAGAAGTCTTTTGCAAATATTTCAGGATTAATTGTGAGGCAGAGGATCAACTCAGTGGCTATATTGACTCAGAGTTGGTAAGCCCCCAGCTGCCAAGTAATAATAATTATTATTCATTTTTTTCACAACTTTCTAGTCAGTCACTGTCATTCTAATTTAAAATGAGATGTAAAGGATAACCACTTAGGAAAAAAGAAATATTTAAGACCCTTTTTCACAGTGAATAATACTTTTTTTGGCCCCAGTTCAGCAAAGCAGTAAAAATGGCTTTCAAATTCATTAAAGTTAATGGGATTTAAGAATGTACCTAAAACTGAACATATATTGAACTGCTTTGATGAACAGGGTTCATATGTCATATCAAGGTGTCATGAATAGTCTTGCTGGCTCCAGTGAGATTACTTGCAGGGTGAATTGTGACAAGTACAGCTAAGAGTATAGGAATCTGGCACTTGGAGCTCTCACTTTTCAATATGAAAGATAATAAAACTTCTTTTACATGACTATATGAAGGACTGTAAATAATTCATTACTTAATAGAAGTGTTTGCCTAGAAGTGATCGTCTAAGAAGTGATGAGCCAAATGTTATGCGTTATATTCACTTAAGATTCGCTCTTAGGTCAGGATGCCTTAAAAGATGTCATCTGCAGATTTGAGCAGACTTTAAAGACAAATCTTGGATTATTTCCTCTTAAGGGGATTTTTTTGTACTTATATACTCTACAAGTAATTATTTGGTCTATGGGTTTTATTCATCATAAATGATCTCCCATCACTCTTCAACAAAAACCAGTGGAACAGACTTCTGTACTTTGCATAGAAATTCTTATTTTGTGGGTTCACAGGAATCTACATTTAGATACGCTTATTCAATGTCGTTTACGAAGGGTCGATAGGGAAAGAAGCCTTAATTCAGACAATTCTGCCTTTCCTCAGTTCCCCGAATGAATGAGTGAATGAATGAATGAATGAAATAAATGAAGCCATGGACTGGATTGGGACAACCAGAGAAACTATTTTTTATTTCTGAAAGTTATGTAAAACAAGAAAATAAAATTAATTTTTTTCTGTGGTCTTTTTTTTCAATGGTATTGTCCCTGGCAGGAGGTTTGGGGGTCAGCTTGCCAGCCCAAGGCTTCTCTGACCTAATTCAGTGTGCTGTGGAGGGGCTGGCTGGGGCACGAGGGTGCTTCTGTGTGCAGCTAGCTATCAGGGCTGGTCGAGTCATGAGGGTGCTTCAGAGCAGGGGCTGCCTGCCAGCTGGCAAAGTAAATAACTGTGCTGTAGGATAGTACTTGTATCTGGCAGTACTAACCTACAGTGGAGTTATTAGTTTACTCAGGCCTAATAGCTCTACATGCATAGACTGGTGACTCTTTAATATGGAGTTAATTAGGTAACTCTGCAGTAAGTATCTCGTGTAGATGCGTCCCGTGTCACAAATATTTGGGGACTTATTTACAACACCTTTAAAACAAATTGATTGTAGCACTGAATAACCCATGACACATCTCTTCCATCACAAACGTGGAAGCTCAGGAAGAAAAGCTGTATCAGTGTTCTTGGCTGCAATTTATACCCTCACCATTCAGGCATAATGAATATGCTTGGTGTATTGGCTGCCTATATTAAGGCTCATCCTTTGGGATGTCATGTTGCATACTCACAAGTTAACTAGATCTTTATTCTAGTGCCAGGTGATTAGGGCTCATGCTGGCACCGTATATACAACTGTAAACATCATTGCTTTGGTAGGAAATAGCCCAGCTGTAGTGCTGGCTGGGAAGCAAAAAATCAATTATGCAATAAATAAAATGAGATAAAAATCAGGAGAAGTTTTAGAAAATTTTTTGTTTGTTTTATTACAGAACATATCATAGATCTTTCAAATAATAGATATTCAAAATTGTTTATGAAAAATATAAGTGTCAGTACTCAGTAGTTAAACTGCCTCGGCACAGTGGAATTTCTCGGCACAATAAGATTCCTCGGTGCGACAGAATTTCTTGGTACGGTGAGAAAAACCTCGGTGCAGTGAACAGTTCCCGCCAAGCCTAACAACTGCATTGTGTAAGTGAGTGCCACCCATTGGCTGGTTGTAAATTATTCCTACCTGGTGACTAGCAATTGACTCGCTAGCCGTATAAAAGCTAGAGCAGTTTCCGCCCAAGTTGGAGAACTCCACGTACATTTCAGAGTAAACTTGGCGAACCGATCACCCACCAACGACTCCCTGTCGCCGACCGTCCCGACGTACCGCATGCCCTGCATGCTCGAAAATACCTTGTTGTGTTGTTCAGAGCTCTTACCCGGTGCAACTATAATGGAAGTTCCTACGCTGTGTACATCGACAGTGTAAGTAAAGCCATCTCAATTTAACCAATACGTGTCTGTGCCTAATTCTGCTCCATCGGTCAAAAGTACCCATCTGTCATCTGGGCTCTTGGCCACAGCCCTGCCAACTGTATTCAGCCCCCACATGGCGTCACGAACAGGATCCAGGGAAGACGCGATGGAGTTAGAATTAGTTAAGAACTGCCCCTGGCATAGTGGGAGATGCCACATGTTGAACGCTGTGGAACTAGGCGCACATATCACCTATCACCAGGCTGGCAGAACAGGTGAAAGACTCATCAGCAGCTACCTCTCGCTGGAGGGGGAAGAGGGAGTTGCAAAAGAGTGGGAAGTACATCTTCATCCCGGGGCGTTTGGATGTGTGATGAGTAGTGAGCGGGTTCTATTCAGGCCCTGAGAGGAAGGGGGCACCATACCCTTCGCCGGAGTCAAACCGAGCGAAGTAAGCCCGACCCTCAGCCAGGAGTTCACCCACTGTATGCGATGCGTACAGAAGGGTGGAGAGCCAGCACCGATTGATCCCCCAACCCTGGCACCTGAGGAGGCCTAACTGCTCACAGCCCTCCAGGCGGCTAAGCAGGCGGCAGCGAAAGAAAACCCTGGTCCACTGCCATTTCAAGATGGCGCCGAGAAAGAAGGGAGCCACCCGGAGGACCCGGAAAAGAAGTGCGGAGCTTCTAATGAACGGACGGGAGTCCAGCTGATGACTCCGCCCCCCAAAATGATGTCACTCTCAGCAACCCCGCCTCCTCACCATGAGAAGGGGGCAACGAGTGGAGAACTGTGTCTGACTCTCCCACCAGATACAGCAACAACTTCGACAGTCACTCATCCTGTGGCAATAATCAACTGCATGGTGCAGTCCGCGCCACTGCCACCACCTATCACACTCGTACCTGGACTGAGTTACAGAAATTGTGCAAGAAATTGAAGATAAAGCCTGAAGAAACTCTGGCCATGTGGTTAGGATGCCTGGTCATGGAGTTTGGGTCCGACTTGCTAGACCTGGAAGAGGCAAGCTTCCTAACCCGGCAAGCCTCGTGGAGTGGAGGGCACGCCACTGACATAGATATAGTGACGTGCAATGTTCACTGGCCCATCCCACTTCCAGCGCTCGTTGCAGGCCAAGTCAGCCATAAGCCCCACACATAGCATGACAGCCGTCCATCAAAGGTCGATGCAGAACAGATTTTGTTAGCGGTGATAGGAATTTCATACTGTTCCTGGAACTCCAGAGCACATGCACTGGGGCTGACACCACCCTAGCAGAGAGGACCGTGGCCCCACCATCACCTGCGAAATCCTGCAGCTGTTCCGGTGACTCTCAACGGCGTAGAAGCCTGCGTTGAAGTTTATGGAGGAAGGAATGCCATCATCCTTCGAATTCTCCTTAACCCACTAGCTGGCCAGCCCGCGGGCGATCTTTTATGTCAAGTCCCGCGATTATAAGATCTCATAAAGCCAAACATAAGAACTTCCAGCGACTTAGAGTGTTGATCCACTGCATGCCCGCATGAATCTGACTCTCAGCGAACACCACGACTGTTGCCACAGAGAACACCAAAGGAGCGGATCATGTTCGGATTCCTCCTACATCACTCTAGGCTCACTTAATGGCAGCTACAAATCTTGGGAGACATGGGCCAATGGCAACTAGCATATGAAGTAGGCTTCCAATATCCAGCAGAGCCAGACACTAAGTCATCTTGCTGAGCACAGAATGCATCAGTCACATCTGCGAGTATGCGAGAGAAATCGTACAGAGCGGAGCCATGTTCAAACATCTGGAAAGCAAGAAGCAGAGGGAAATCTAATTGGTTTTCCCGTCACGCACGCGGCTCCATGCGAACACTGTAATATAAGTTAGTTAACTGTTCAGAGAATTTTTTCTTCACAGGTCTGAGACTCAGAATACGTGTCAGAAGTAGACCCCAAGAGAGAGAGGGAAAGAACATCACCTGAGAAGCAAAGGCTTGATGTGTGACATCACCATGACACCCACCAAAGTCCTTATAGTTAAACTTTTTGTAACTAATATAATTATGTGTGTTTGTGTTTTCATTGCTTATTGTTTAATTTGATCCATTGAGAACAAACTTGTTTCGTTGTCTGCATTTGTATATGCCCATTTACAATATGAACCCCTTGGGCAAGACGACAATGACTTGACCGACTCGCATATGCTCCAATTCCAGCTGTGCCGTCAGCCAGGGAGCATGTCAGTACTCAATAGTTAAACTGCCTCAGCACAGTGGAATTTCTCGGCACAATAAGATTCCTCGGTGCGACAGAATTTCTTGGTACGGTGAGAAAAACCTCAGTGCAGTGAACAGTTCCCGCCAAACCGAACAACTGCATTGTTTAAGTGAGCGCCACCCATTGGCTGGTTGTAAATTATTCCTACCTGGTGACTAGCAATTGACTTGCTAGCCGAATAAAAACTAGAGCAGTTTCCGCCCAAGTTGGAGAACTCCATGTACATTTCGGAGTAAATTTGGTGAACCGATCACCCACCAACAACTCCCCGTCGCCGACCGTCCCGACGTACCGCATGGCCTGCATGCTCGAAAATACCTTGTTGTGTTGTTCAGAGCTCTTACCCGGTGCAACTATAATGGAAGTTCCTACACTGTGTACATCGACAGTGAAAGTAAAACCATCTCAATTTAACCAATACATGTCTGTGCCTAATTCTGCTCCATTGGTGAAAAGTACCCATCTGCCGTCTGGGCTCTTGGCCACAGCCCTGCCAACTGTACTCGGCCCCCACAATAAGAATTGGAGAGACTACTCCAGAATAAGCAGTAGTATCCCAATGGCTAGAGCATTCAGTCAGACCATGGTAAATCCAGGTTCTAGTTCCTGCTTTGGCTTCGGTTTGTCCTTCAGGTCACAGTTGAGTGCTTTAACTCAGGGGTAAGCAATTATTTGGACAGGAGAGCCACTTAACAAGTTTTGGTGAGCTGTTGCACGCCACACGTGCATGCACACACTCACACACATGCACTCTCTCACACACACACACACATGCTCTCACGCTCATTTTCACTCTCACCCTCATGCACATATATGAACTCCCCTTAGCCAGGCCAAGGCTGGCACCAGAGCATCAGCAGGAGAAGGAGCCCACCCTGGGCTGTAGTTTCTTATCTCTGCTTCTCCCTGTCTTCCCCCCACCCCCACCATTCCCAGTTTGGCTGATATCTACAGACAAGAATGGGGTTGAGAGCCATGCTGCGCCGAGGGTGGGGTCATGGCATTCACAGCCCCACAGAGCTGGGCTGCAAGAGGGGAAAAAAGCTCCCGCCTCTTGGCCTCCCCCCCTCCCCACTGTGCAGACCCCAACAGGGGAGGCCAGGGTGGGGGGGTCAGTTCCCCACCTTGCCTACCATCCCTGCCACACGGTGCCTGGTGGACACGTGAGGCTCCAGCCTCTGCTGAACCATGGGGAAGGCTGGGTGGAAGTAGTCCTGCCCACCCACCCATCCAGCACCATAGGGGCAGACTCCATCTCCCAGAATGCCACATGGTACCCAGCAGGCAGGGCTGCTTGCACCCAGTGTCCCCTGCCATGCCAGTAGAGGCTGGAGCCACTGCCTGTAGGCAGCCAATTGCTATCCTGTCCATGGATGGGTGGCAGCTTTCTGTCTTCAGCCTCTGCTGGTACCATGGGCCAGATAACATCAATTGGTGGACCAGATACAACCTGTGGACCATATTTTGCTTACCCCTGCCTTAACTACTAGCCTGTTATGAGGTGGTGTCTTTCTGATCAGAAATTCCATGCTGGACTTACAAAAACCTTCCTGATGAAAGTTTTGTTGAAATTAGTTATGCTTCCTCAAAAAGTTTCTGGTTCAATGATGTATCATTGTCTGCCCCCCCAAAAAAGGTTTTGTTACAAATTTTCTGATCAGCTCTACTCAGCTGTAAAATTACTCTCCTCCTGAGTAATCCACATTTTATTACATTCAAATACATAGATTCATGTTTGCCTAGATGATTGATGTTGATTCAGAAAAGAAACATGCTAAATCAGTGGTGCTCAACCTCTGGCATGCAGGCCAAATCTGACCTGTGGGGCTATGTCATCTGGCCCAGAGATCTACCTACATGTCCATAAATTTGGCAGTAGAGGAGTGATGAAACTGTTAATTGCTGCAGTTCTGGAAGTGTCTCTGGAAGCTGCAGCAGTTAACACTTCCTCTGCTCTACTCCCTGACTGCTGATTTTTTGGACCTGTGGGGAGCCCAGCAGGCAAGATGACACAGCCCTGCATGCTGAATTGCATTAGCTTAGGGGGTTTTTGTACGATCAGATTCAGCACTAAGGGCTGGGTCAGCATGTGGTGTGATGTGAGGGCAGTGCATGGGGTCAGTCTACAACCAGGTCTGGTGCGCAGGGCTGAGCCAGCATGATGGATCACAGCCCAACATCTTGGACTGGCCCCACTGAGTGGCCACTCATCCAGCCCATGGGACCAGAAGGTTGAGCACCAGTATGCTAAATGACTGAAATGAGAACAATCAAATACTCCCCAAAAGGCAGTCTGCAATATTTGAACTTCATTATTCATTATATTCCTCCAATGAATGTGTTTTCTTTATTGAATAGGAATCTGGTATGGAATTCTGGAAGGCATTGGAATTCTTTCTGTCATCACAAATGCATTTGTTATAGCTGTGACTTCAGACTTCATCCCTCGGCTAGTTTACGCTTACAAATATGGACCTTGTGCAGGCCAAGGAGAAGCTGGACAAAAGTGAGTTTTCTTGAAGAATAGCAAATGCATTAAAATCCCTGTTCCCTTGAAACACAGACATATATAACATTGCTATCTCCATGTTTACCAATTCCATTAATCAAAATGTGCTGGGTAGGTACAGATTGAACATCATTAATACAGTTTAATAGGTAACTGAAATTTATAGTCTTAACTTAAGGAAAAAAGTTCCAGATGGGTTATAGAGATTTCAGTGGATTCAGTAACATTCTGTTACCATAATCAATATGTGAAATCTCAATTCTCAGCTGGCATAAATCAGTGAAGCTCCTTTGTAGTCATTAGACTACACTGATTTTCACCAGCTGTGGATCTGACCTTTAATAGTTAGCTTATTCACAAAGCCTCCTTTCTCTGGACATTAATTCAAAAACATGCAGACAAATAAGAGGAAGCAATTCTAGCATAATAGAGTGAGTTGTTATTTACTGCACAAAGTAATTGATTCTTTTTAAACACAGCTCTTACATTAGAATGTCTGAAACCAAAATCAGTTTCTTGCTGCTCCACCAGTGCTCACTCTACTGCACTAAAAGAAATGAGCTAAGCAAGCTAAGTGAAACATAACAAGTTAGCCTGGATTCTGCCATCAAGCATATATTTTTTTTTGATAGATTTATTTTCCTTCCCTGGTAAAGAAGTGGAAGGGTTCTTTTTTTGCTGTTGTTGTTGCTGTTTGCCCTATTTGGATATGTAATCAGACTGTTGGGAAATGAGCAGTTGAAGTGAAAGTATGTGATTAGCACTGTTGCTAGCTTGTTATGCTGTCAAGAACTTGATATTTCAGAAGATGCCAAGAGGGGGAAAAAAATCTGTTTCCATAAACAGTTGTAAAGAATCCTTTGGTTGGTAAAGTGTTAGGTCTGATGTCAGTCATTGTTTGAGAGGTGCCTTCCTCTGCTGCCACTGAGAATACTCACCGGGTATTCATGCAATGTCAATCTTCTGTGTTATAAATTTATTTCATATTAAAGTGGCAGAAAATGCATTTTGAAATTACATTTTATAAGGAAGCAAATATAATGCTATTGTTCTCCAGCTAGTTTGGTTTAGACTTCAGAGGTATTGACTTTACTTAAGGAAACACATCTTAAAATATAAATTTTTTCAACTCTTTAAACAATGTTTTGATAATCTTGCAGAGACTCTCTGAATAAACCACTTGTAAACCACACAAGCTATTTTTTCCTAAAAGCCTTTATTTGTCAACATCAAAGACACTGATACTAAATTAGCGCCCACACAAAAGTAGAGACCATTCTAAAAGTCTACATGCATACCCAGTTTCTGCAACTCAGAGGTCTGGAATATCTAGCGCAAAGTCTCTTAGGGTTTGGGGTTTTTTTATTCTTCCAAGAAAAATAATAAATTCAGCCCATATGATGCATATTGATGCTAAAAAAAAATAGTATACTTAATTCTCTGGACACAGGTTGTGAGCCAAAGCTAAGTTGTTAATCTTCAAACCAAATTTCCCACTGAATTTAAGCTTATAGTTAAAATAAATGCCAGTCTTATTGTTCATAAAGAAAACCATCCAAATGAGAATTAGTGCAGTTCAGTCTTCCTGCATATGTGCCCAAACAACCTGAAATAATGATGTGGAGACGTGTGAACCTGGCTGGCTTGGTAACTCTGAGCCGTAATAATGGTAATACATAGCACAGCCTATGATATAATGCTGGAAATGTCCTGAAATGAGTTTTCAAGAATCAAATCAGGTTTCCTAGGGCTGCTGGCTACAGCAAACCAAAATCAATAGGATTTTGTGTGCTATATTTCAACAGAGCATAGACTGGATGGGTGTCCTTGCCCCTGAAGACAGTATAGGTTGTAACAGGATTTTGTATTTCATGTTTTATTTCACGTTTTATCACTATCTGTAATGGAAAACAAGTTTAAACATGATTCCTGTTTAGCACAGTTCTAGTGTAACAAAAGCAAAAGTAAGCTGGTTTTCCACATTTGTTTATTTTGTCCGTGGTGTTTTATGGATGATCTTCGCTTTGCTTTTAGAAGTGAAGCTGGTTTGGATCACATGTGTTCATGTATCTAGACACTTTGGGAAGGTGGCAGTTATGATGGAGATGCATCTGAGAAAATGTTGATATCTCTGGTTCTTTCTCACCTGACTGATTGTAGAAGTAAAACCTCTTCAGCTTCATAGTGTTCAATAGTATACAAGTTTAACTGGACTTTTCCACATGTGCCAAGTGCAAAATAGAGCAATCACAATACTATTAGGTTTATCCTGTTATACTACCACTAGATAGACAACTAGAGTTGAGCTAGCCAGCTCTCCCAGAGTTCCTTTGTTACACATTATTGTTGACACTGCAATTATAAGTTTGTGTTTCAGAGCCATAAAGGAGCACACAACTTTGCACTCAAGGTCAGAGCTCCATCTAGCCTGTTGCCTCCTATCTTACAATGGCCAGAACCAGTTAACATTTTTGGAATAATTTGCCCAAAGGGCAGGATTATTCCTGATCACCATCATTTGTAGTGTAGGTCAGGAAGCAGAGCTGTGTTTTTCCTAGTAAAAAAAACCCCAAATCTTTCTAGTATAGCTATACATGTTCTCCCCCAAAAGAAGTGTCTAAACCTTGCTTAGATCTTAACAAATTTTTAGCTTTAATGATATCTGGTAGCAGTGAGTTCTGCAAGTTAATTCTGGGCTGTATGAAAATTTATTTCCTTTATGAGCTTCAAATATATTCATTACCTTTTGTCTTCATTAGTTCTTGTATTATGAAACTGTAAATAGGAGCCCTTATCTTCTGTCCCATTCATTATTTTGTGAATCTCTATTAAGTTAGCTTTCAGTTATCTCCTTTCTAAGCTAACCACACTCTGTCTTTTCAACCTGTCCTAGTACCAAAGTCTGATAAGGCTTCTGATAATTTTGTTGCCTATCTCTGAAACCATTTTAATTTTCATTATATGTTTGGCGATAGGAGTTCAAATCCTACTTCAATTTTAGATGGGTAAGTAGCATTTACACAGCTCACTTGAGCAATGTAATTACAGTCAGTCTGCAGACTTAGAAAGACAATTGGTTCCTGAAAACTGCACCTGAAGTTAAAACGTTGTACCTCAGAACTGATTTTTCCATAAACAATGTTATAAATGAGGGAATTGGTTCCTGAACCAAGGCACAATACCCTATTTTCACCCAATATAACCCAGAATTTAGTACTCAATCAATGATAAATGAGTAATATAGCTACATTAATTTATTTATATTATAAATAGCAATAATATTTGGAAGGACTTCTTTGAGGTGACTTTGCTGTACATTTTGAAGGGCTTTTGGCTGGAGTCTTCACAGGAGTCTTGGCTGCAGGCTTTTCTAGAGTCTTGTCTGCTTTCTTAAAGAAAGTGTCCAAGGAAGTTTGGACAGATGTTCTCCAGGGAGGTAGGCAACACAGAGAACTTGTTCGCTGGCATGGCATGTGGTGGGATCAAGCATTGTAAAGTTGAAACAGGGTGTCAACTTATAAAGGGTGTAAGTGTGAAGCATTGTAACTTGAAACATTGTAAGTTGAGGACTGCCTGTAGCGTTTTGTGTATGTAAATTTTAGATTCTTCTCCTCTTGCAAAAAGAGATATACAGTAATATCTGTGTAATTTGCACAAGATGGAAAAAGGGACACACTCCCATATAGGTGTCTGGTGCATCTTGAGTGCCCCCCACAACGCCAGTCAGCGATCAGTGGTGGGGGGGGCCCCCAAGTGACCAATTTCACTCACCATGAAAGCAGCCATGGCCATGGCCACTTCCAGTCATTTCTGCAGCCAATCTCACTCACCATGATTGTCCAGTGGCCACTTCTGGAAGTGGCACAGCTGCTTTTGCTGATGGCCCTGCTCCCTGGCCAGCGCTCAGAGGGTGGGCATTGGTGCTCTCGCCTGCCCCCCTGACCTCCAGCTAAACAGAGAGCGCAGCCTGGTAGGGGATGCACGGGCGCTCTCAGGGGGTGCACGTGCACCCCCATAAATCCCCTACACATCACTCCTGCAGTCCCACTTTTAGCCCGCTAACCTAGTTATTAGGGCACTAGATTCAGGGAGATTCAGGTTCTAGGTTTGCCTTATCCACAGGGAGTTTGAATCTGCATCCCCTAGTTCCCAAACAAGTGTCCTTATCCCCAGGCCATGGGCTAGACATTACCAAGAGTACCCTTCCTGTTGAAGCTACCCCAGTAAGCAGCCACAAAGAGAAAATATGAGGCCAGAAGGGGAGCAGACCACAGGAGGGGAAAGAGCTCTGAGATGAGCACTGCTCTGGAAAGGAGAGGCAGAGGCTTGGTTTCTGGCTTCTGTTTCTGCTCCCAATGTTTTTTCAGCATTTTGTATTTAATAGTCATTGGATAATACAGCTAGACAGGTATGGGATAGTTTCTGCCTCATGGTTGGCAAGCTGTTTTTCCCCAGTTGTGGTTTTTCAGCACCTAAATTTGAGGGGGGGGGTTTAATTTTGTGTCTTGGGCCCAAACAACCAAATCACTTCCATATTCTGTCAGCTGAGTAGAGCTCAATCATTCAAGTATGTGTGGTGCTACTACCAGCAAGTATCCTACTTCCCAGAGGCTTCAGCCTAGACTTCAGATGCTCCCAAATCCATGGCAGGCACCCTATGTACAAGTCCCAAGCCCAGAGGCCTTGGATTTCAGATGCCTCTAGTCTTGCTTGCCCCTAGCCAAAAGACCAAAGAAGCAAGCTAAAGGGAAAGCCTGTGAACAATCCCCCATCAACATAAATTGTGTAGCCAATATCCTCCCATTGAGAGGCCCTGTAGAAGACCTTTGCAGGGGGGCCTGCCCACAGTGCAATGGACAGGTCTCCACCCTCTAACTATACCTTGTCATCCAAGGCTGAAAAGAAGGGAATCCTCTCTGCCAGGTCAGTAAAACCACCTGAGTCTAAGCCATCATGGGCCATCCTCATGGTATTTGGACATGTACATGGATGGTTACCAGGTAACATAGAATCACGACAGAACATAAATAGCTGGAGCACATCTTTCTGACCATGTTCAGAAGGACAGGATGAGTTATGCTAGAGCTAAATATGTGTAAATGCCCTAAAATGCCAACTCCGGGATAAAGATAACATCTAAGTGCTACTTGCCCATCTAAAGGTGGTTGACTTTGAGTCAGGGTCACCATTTTTGCAGAATCACATCTGATGTATTAGTTGAGGGTGTGGGGGAGGAGATAAATTACATTGGCCAGGGGGTATGTGTTAGGTTACTTAATATAAAGTAATCTAAATTGAATAAAGGGGGACTCTAAAGTCACTGCAATGTAAATACAGTCCAGGGGGTAAGAAGAGTTGTGTTTTGTGAGAATGACCTTTGTACTAGGTCCCTCTGTCTTTTGAGTCAGTCACATTTTAGGTGTGCTAATGGAGACAGGAGTTGGTATGAATTTGTTTTTAATTTTTTTTCTAAAGCTATGAAATGAAGTAAATTTGGGATGATGGGGAAAGAAATGAGTCCAACATCCTTTTAAATATTATGTCACTATTAAAGTGTAAAGTCAGGAAACCCAGACAAAAATGTTCTCCTGGGTAGGATTTGTTGTTAGAAAGGACTCAGCATTCTGAATGCAGTATTTCTTCCCTTTTAGGTGTATGGTTGGCTATGTTAATGCCAGTTTATCAGTGTTTCTGGTGTCTGACTTTGAAAACCGTTCAGAACCAGCATCAAACGGAAGTGAATTCTCCGGTTCACCACTGAAATATTGCAGGTAAGGCTCTCCTCAAAAAACCCTTTTCTTTTAAGAAATCAGCAGATAGAAGCAATGTGATTCATTCTGGGTTTGGACTATGTTTCTGAATTTAAAAAATGAAATGAAAAATGTATTTTTGAAAGTTCCCATGAAAGGAATGAAAGCAGCCATGACTTCAGTTGTACTGTACATGTAGGAAGAAGCATTTGGGGCATGGAAATTGGCCAGGCTTCTCAAAGATACTCTACATCTGCATATAAATTACTTTTTTTTAAAAACAATACAACAAATGTTTTAAAACATTTAAAACCATATAACAAATGGTAACTATTTTTTATAATAATTGCTTATCCTTTAATTTGTTTTGATAGGTTTGGAAGGAGATTTCATACAAGCCTAGGGTCTAACTCCAACTGTAATCCTATCTTGCTCACTCTAAATAAATGATTAAATTGCAAATGTGTATAGGCCCTCTAAATCCGCTTAAGCCTTATTGTGCTGGCTTAAGTGGTACATAAACCTTATGCAGGCTTTGTGAACAGGAATGGATTTCGCTTGACCTTGCAATAAGTCACATCCATACCCATCGGTCCTAGACCTTATGTGGGAGCTGACTGTTATAGCTATTTGCCACACCAGTTAGAGATGTCCCTTGGCATCCTTACAGGATGTCATGCTAGCCTCTGTTGCACTTATCTGCTCCAGCTGAGTGGGCTCTCACAGAGCTAGAGTCACAGGCAGGAGTCAGGGCTCGGGGGCAGCACTAGCTGCCAGCAGCAGCTGGGTGGTGTAGAGGGGAGCTGTCCTTGGCCGGACACAGTCCCAGCCTGAGCTAGCACAAAGAGGGAGGGCCCACACTCTAAGAGCTTCTCCCAACCACTGCCTAGACTGGCTTCCCAGAGCTTGTCCTCCCCCCAAACTCTGCCCCCCTGCAAGCAGCTGGCTGCCAGCGATGGCGGGAAGGGAGGGCAGGGAGCAGAAGCCCAAGCCCTGGCCTCAGCCCCAGCCTCACCACCTCCAAACTGTGAGCAAGCCAGCACAGCTGGAGGGGGGTGCATGGTTGGGGCTCCCCTCCTCCACACACTGCCCAGCCTTGCTGACCATTGTGGCTTCTCTCCCTCACCCTGCCTGCCCCCCCAGCCAGCTGTCAACAGAAGTGGGGGGGAAAAGGGGGACAAAGGACCCCATTGTGTGGACCGGGCCCCCCAAACCCAATCCAGCACAGCTGGGGAGTCTGCATGGAGGGGGCCTCCATTCCCTCTTCCCCCCACTGCCACTGCCAGCCAGCCACTTGCAGGGGGAAGGGAATGGACCTGGGGAAAGGAGTTGCTGTGGCCAGCCAGACCCTTGTTATCATATGTGTGGTTTAATTCAAAATGCTGCTGAAAGATCATTGGGTATAGCTGTGTGGTTTACAGAGTATGCTTATTTATTGAATATATACATTTCTGTTTGTGGAATTCGGAGAGTGACAGACTTCCTTCTAACAAATTCACAAGACACTTAACAAACCTGAATTTTGCTGAAACACTTGGTAATTTTAACTTCAGTTTACAGAAAGATATTGAAAGGGATGCAAATTAGTTTTTAATAATTTCTAAAGAGACTACAGGACTCCGTATCAATGTATGATTTGTGTGATGTGAGAGCAAGATTTTAAGCTTCCAGCAAGGTAGTTTTGGTGGACAAAATCTGTTAATAATTTACCATTACTATTACTGAGATGATTTTTTTCTGCTGCAGGAGATATACCATTCTGATTGTATGGAAGTTTTTTCTCCAGCAAATATGAGAAACTTGATGTTCTTTTCTACCTAGATTTCCTAGCCAGGTGCTTCTGTTGCAGTCCTTTAAAATTCTGCTTGTAAACAGTTTTCATCTGAAGAATCAATGTTTTGTCTGCATATGGGAATTAGCTGGCAGCAAAAACAATTCATACTGATGTTACTGGAATATAAGAATTCAGTGCTGACTAAAATCCCTAGCCTGCTTACTTTGTTTGTGTCAAGTGTCCTCTTGAATCTGAAAAGTCTCTCTATCAGATGGAAATGCAGACTGCCCATCATAGAGATATAATGCACCTTTCAGTTTATTTCTTCTGTGCAAGTAGCTTTTTTCAGTTCTTTAAACTTGTTTAGAGATTACATGTAAGAGTGTTATTAAATGTGACATTTCCTGTTATTGTTTTATAACTAGTTTTCAGTCCTGCACAGGAAACAGATTAGGCAGAAGCCAAATTTCTCTTCACTTTCAGATTAAGTTTGTATCAAAATTGCTTTGGAATTACCATTTTACTTATGAAATCAGACTCCAGAAAGAGTGAGTTTTTTCATAGATGAGTGTATCTAAATATAATATATGATAGGCTTCGAATGGGTTTATAGTTATCTTAGGTCTACCTATTTTACCATAAAAATCTGTTAATTTTTTTGTTGCGTGTTTATGTTTCCAAAAGACGTTACTTAAAACAACAGAGCTGATTCCCTTACATGGATTTGCGCTGGGTGGGTAACATCCTTAAGTGAGAATCTGGTCCTGTTGGCGGTCAATAGCAAGACTTGTGTTGATTATTTTTTCAATTGAATTATACGTGATTTACACTGGGAAGTGAAGTAGAGAACTGGGCCAGTGTTTTTTATAATTTAGAGCTCCTGACATTGAGATCGTTCTAGAAAAAAGAATAGCGAGCAAAATTATTTTTTCATAATCCAGATTAGTGTTTATCAGATCACTAAAATATGATGTTCTCTTTGTTTTTCAGGTACAGAGACTATCGAGACCCTCCTCATGCCCCAGTGCCCTATGGCTACACACTGCAATTCTGGCATGTTTTAGCAGCACGATTGGCTTTTATTATAGTATTTGAGGTCAGTTATCATTCCAGGACAAGTGTATGTGTTAAGAAATTATCTCTATTTGAGGCTTTTTCACTACCCTGATCCTGGATAGCAATCCTTGAGCTTTAGCTGATAGGTTCAGGTGTTTCTGTCTTGCTTTGAATTTCCCAGTCTTGTATTTCTAAATAGCTACATTTACTGAAAGGTTATCTAATGTGCTTTCCTGGTGACCTGCAATGGCAAAGAGAAGATGGGTTGAAAATAGGCTTGGAGCTTCTCTTGTTCCTTTAATGATATGCAAAGAGTGTGGCATGGATCTGATCTCATCTGATCTTGGAAATTAATCATCCCTATGTTTCACTGGTTCTTAAGCAAGAGACCACTGTGAAATCCCAGTTATCATAGAAAACAAGTCAGTGATTTGTGGGTGAACACTTGGATAATTCTAGATCATGGAAACTAAGTGAATGCAAGATTTCATTTAGCCCTATCATAACAGATGGATGGAATAATAGGAAGGAATACAGTGAAAAGAAGGCCTAGAAAAAATTTGTCTTTCTTGTTTAGACCCAGAAGATTTTTTAAGGTTCATTCTTTTGTTTATTCCCCTCTTGTTTTTTTTAATATTTAAGCTGCAAGACTTTGTGGAATAAGCATAGTATAACATCATAAGAGTTGAGAAGGTGAAATCTGAGCAACTTAAAAAAGAAAACAGTTTTATTAAAATGTTTAAAACTCTAGGCTTTTGCTACTTTTAAAATTATAGTCAAAACCTATTTTACTCCATAAACATATTAACCATTTGGGATAAAGGAAGTTTTCATTACAGATTCAGTGTTTTTGCCACTACAATTAAAGGGTACAGACTCAAAATGCTTTCTGCAAAGTGCTGTCAGTTACAGTGGGGAGCTGCACTTCTGTCTGCCCCCGAAGTGTAGTGTTCTGACAGTTATCTTAGATAAGACCCAGAGATCTGTTGGCCAGACCAGAGAAGAGTAAATTTGATGTATTTGATATTTCAATGATGCAGGAGAAATATAACGGAGCAATAGTTATCTAAAACCTGGAATCTGAGCCCTAAAAATTGGGTTACGTGGTCCTGGGCAAAAGACAATGCAAGCCCAAGTTTAAAATATCTTTGATTAGCCCTTATAAACACTGCCATCATACTATAGCAAAGCAGTTCAAAAGTACCATATCTATCTCAGAAAGTGATGTATTATAATAATAATAATAATAATATAGGTTTTTTATATATTCCTTATTAAGTGACTCAAATTGTCAGTTTATGTATTTACTGCATTGACATTTTATTTTGGATTTATTTTGGATCTCTCTGGATTACAGAATTAAACTATTTGAATTGGAATGAAGCTTATTTTCATTTTATAATGGAAGACAGTCTCCCCGCAATTTATTTCTTAACTAAAACTGTATTATCTTGGCAGGAACTGATGGCTTCTGTGAACTTTAATAAATTAAGTCTCCAGACCCACCTGGGTCAAGTTGGAGCACTGCATTGGATGCTGGAAGCTGTAGCTCCTTTGAGCTTTATTTTTTGACCAATTTTGACCATTTCTGTAGGGTATCACTCCATTCCATTGAATTTTGCCTCAGCCACATTCAGGGAAACAAAAGATTGGTAGAACCCTGCTACATAACACCTCTTCTTTTTCCACTATCATTGATGAACTGTAGTATTTGTGTCTGAACAGGAACATAGGAATAGCCCAACCAAATTGCTGTAATAAGTATAAGAATAAGGAGAAAGTGGGGGGGGGGGTTGCCATAACAGGGGCAGTTAGTAGAATGGACAGGATGGAAGAAGACAAAAAAAAATGAGTGAATGAAGATAAGTGAAACTCTGGTCAACCCTTCAACTCTTAGCCATGTTTGTTACAAGTTACTAGAATAGTTTGTTTTAAAACAGCATTTGTTTAAACTTTTGTTTGTGGGCCTGACAGCAGGTTTTATCCTGACTCAAGCCCTAGACTAGTGCATTACCGTCTGCCTGTAGTGCTTTCTACTTGTCATAGTTTGATATTAACATTGCAGAGAGAGTCACAAATTATGTCAGTATGACTCAAACTGTGGTCCACAATGCATTTAAACAGTTGAAAACCTGCTGGTCACAAGGTACCAACTTTTCTTCTTTATTTCCAGGTACCAAACAGGATTCAACATTTGTGTAATACCATTTCTCTGTGTAAATCAACAAGTGTAGTTGCCAAAGAGAAGGGAAGTGATTCACACAACTGTGAATGGTGGTAGAAATGTCCAAGAGACTGTCTCAATGAAGATGTGGTCCCTATAAATAAATTTCTGGGGAACCATTGGCATAATAGATTTGGCCAGTCTGCTCCATTTTCTGTCCAGGGAATTATGGCAGGTTGTACACTCAAAACTCTGGCTTTGTTAAGAGGGCACAATGTAGTGCCAGGCTCTCTGTGGTTGAGCTAGCTGAACTCGTGAAAGAGGTCTAACTACATTAGTGTATTCTGCACACCACTGTACAGTATCATGCAGGCATACCCTGCACAATACAATCTACTTCTGAGCAGGGTATGCCTGCAATCTTTTTTGGATCCAGTGATATAGTAAATGTGGTTAGTCAGCCTGGTAGAATCAGGTGCACAAACATGGTTGTGAAGTCTGAGAAGTGCCATGTGGGCACAAACCAAATCTTGTTCCTTGTGTAACCAGTTTGAGGTGATCATATTTCAAAGTCATGAGTAAGAGGTTGTTGTATGCATGGAACCTATGGGGACAATTACCATATGGACCTCAGAAAGTACAGGGAGCAAAAAGTAAGGAAGAAAGAAAAAATTACAGCCAGCCAGGATCCTCATATTATTAACTGGTTTGGAGACAACCTGCTTGAGGCATGAACATGGCCTTAAGCCTTCTCTTTAGAAAGCATATAATAAACTTAGGGTGCTCTCAGGAAAAATAACAATTTCAGTAGAATATTGTGTTAAGAGATAAGTGAATAACGGTAGCTTTGTCACTGCGTTAATAATTACTATAACTGATACTTCACTCTGAACCTAGAATCTGTGGGCGCATCTACACATTCATTAATGCACCATAGTTACTACACATTACTTTTAGTACCTGGTTAACTAACTGCTAAATCAGTACACAGTAACATGCGCTACTATGTAGTAGCACTGGCACGTGATTTTTTTAGTGATGCTTACTGAGCAGTAGCCTAGTTCTACTGTGCAGTAGACATTACTGTGCAGTTAGCATCTCATGTAGATGTGTCCAGTGTTGAGCTATATGGGACAGAAGTACTTTGTGAATGGCCCTGGCTTAAACACTGAAAACAGTACTTTCTACTATCTGTATCTAAAAGTCTATTAATCTCACAGCTAACTAATACAGTAAATCACCTGCTTTGGCTAAAGGAATCATTTTTCTAGGTGTAATAAAGCACGCTACAGTGTTATCCTGCTGAAGAGAGAATCTGTAGCAAACATAACTGCAGCTTCTCTTTTGCAGCACTCAAAGTTAAAGTCCTAACTAGAGAGGAAGGTATACTTTATCTCCAGTTTGGAATAAGTGACTTACTTGTGATGGAAGGTGATTATGTTTCTGTAGACTCTGCTATAAAGTGAGGTGAACAAATCCCCAAGAAACATCACTGATAAAAAAGAAAGAGCGAAGCAATTTTCCCCAGCGTCACCAATCATCTATTACACTCAAATAATTAAAGACAAAATGATTGATTTACTTGATATTTAACTGGGATTTTTTGGTAGATTGTCATATGGTTTTAAAATGCTAGGAAGCTATTTTATTTTTTGATGAATAACTATTTACATCTAAAATTTATGGATTTTTCCTGGAGGAAAAATAACATTAGCTCTCTTGACCCCAATCCACAAGTGTGATCCACTAACAGAGGCCCCCTGCAGCCTGCACAGTCCACCTGATTTCAAAGCACAGACTCAGTGGTTTGAATCTGCAGCTGAGACCTTAATTTATAAACTGAAAGATGAACTTTCTATGATAAAGCTTGTTAGTCTTCTTCAAATCTAGATCTATATTAACTTCTGTGAGAGTTTTTATGTAAAAGAGAACTGAAGGATTAAGACTTTCATATTTCAATCTTTAACAACAGTTTTAACTCTAGATCCAATTTTTTTTGTGAACCAGAGACTGTCCTCTCCTCTTAAAATGAATTTAAAAAATCATTTTACTACAGCTTTCAATTTTATTTAATTCATGTTCCAAATGTTTGTTTTCACAGCACCTTGTCTTTTGCATAAAGCACCTGATTTCCTATTTAATCCCAGACCTTCCAAAAGATCTGAGGGATCGGATGAGGAGAGAAAAGTACTTGATTCAGGAAATGATGTATGAGGCTGAGCTGGAACGTCTACAGAAAGAGCGGAAGGAGAGAAAGAAAAATGGAAAATCATATCACAATGAGTGGCCGTGATTGGGTGAGGGGGAAGGTGTTTAAGAGAAGTCACTAATTTTATTGACTTTATAAAATAATTCATATATATTCTATACTGGATTGTAGGAAGACACAGAGTGGATGGGAGCTACTTAGTTTCTGCTACATTCACATTTTGACATGTGCGTGCCTATTTAAAATGTATCATGCAGAAGATCTTATGAAAAGTTAAATCTTTTCCAAATCTTAGGCCCAGGTGAGTATACCCTGGCCCTCAGATCAGTTTCCAAAGCCAATTTAAGGTTATGGTCCTAATATTCAAAGCAGTTACTGGATCAAATCCAAGCTGTTAAAGATCAAATTTTGATCTAGGAATCATCCTTAGTCAAGAGCTTTCCCAAAACCTAAGAACAATAAGCCAAAATAAAGTACATGAAAGCCAGAGACAAAGCATTCTCTGCCAAGGGGACTTGGCTAAGAATCAGACCTCCAGACCTGAATCCCAAATCTGATTGTCTTTAGGAATACAAAACTGATACAAATCACATTGGTATTAATGAGTCATTTGTCTGAGCCCTGAGAAGCCCACTAGAAGGTTTAGGTGTGCAGCACCTTTGAAATTCTAAATATGGTTTAGATATCCAACTTCAATTTCCTATATTTGAAAATCTCACCTAGAATGGTTGGGGACCTCATTTTCAAGTAGCTGCAACTTCCATAGAGGACTGGCTGGTGCTCAACACCTCTGAAAATCAGGCCTGTGGGCATTTTGCTTGGGTCATGCAAAGAATGTGTAGCATGAGCTATAACACAGAATTATCTGTAGTGCAATTTCCTCAAGAAGCTCCTATCTGTATTTAGCACATGCTCAACATGTAGCCAAAAGATGTTCTGTGTTCCAAACATCTCTTTGTCTAAGCAGAAGATTGAGAAACAAAAGGTTAATAGTGAGTAATAGTGGGAGAGGGCTCATTTGCCCAAGATTTCCTGACTTAACTTTGTTGTTTTGTAAAGACATACTTCCAAAAACCTTTTTAATAAGTTAAAAATAGATTGCATTAGGAAATGTCATTAAATCCTATCTACAAAACAACATGGTGACAAATCTAGACAAGTAATGAAAATAGACTTGTCCAATACAAGCATCAGCTAGTAGCTGATATGACTAGAAACATGCTTAGTGAAGTGGTTTAAATTCATTTACAAATTGTTCAGCTTTCATCTGCTAAAAGGTCCCAGAATCACTTCAACCCAAAGAAGATGAAAATCTTAGGGACTAGTAATTGAATGAGCGTCAGGTGGTATGATACAAATCAGAATGTATTGTTAAAATGTTGGTAAGAGTCTGCCATCTCTTGCTCCCTCGTGATAACACTAAAATTCCTGTAGAATATAAAATGGCATCTTCTGCATAAGTAGGAACTGGAGAGCTCTGAAACCTGCTCTATAGGAATACAGCAAAAGCTTTGTTATCTGGCACTCCTGGGGAAAGTGTGGTGCCGGATAACCAAATATGCCAGTTACCTGAGAGGCCCAAACAGACATCTTTGCCTGTTCAAGCTACCACTTCTCCTTCTGCATCCGGTGCATGCCGCTGCATTGCCACCTCTCCCACTGCATCAGTATGCTGGGGGACAGGGAGGGAGGTCCTACGCAGGCTGCTATGCCCCAGGCCGTGGGGACTCAGCAGTGCAGGCTGCTTTGGCCCAGGCCGTGGGGGCTCGGCAAAACCGGAAGTGCCAACGTGAGCACTTCTGGTTTCACTTTTACCTTACACACTGGCATGCCAGTTAATAAAGCATGCCAGTTTGTAAGGTGCCAGGTAACACAGCTTTTACTGTACTAATATAAACAATTGACAGAGGCCCTGGTAGAATACCATGAGATACAAAATAGGAACCAGAGTCAAATGGTCAAATTTATATTATAGGGCATTTTTACACATGCAATTGCTTCAGTTGTATAAGTGGAGAAATGTGCGTGACTGAGAAAATGGCAATGCTGCACGTTTGAGCTCAAACACTTTGGAGATGCTTTAGTTCAAAGGTGCACCATTTTCTGCACACTGATGCACATTTTGCTGCTTATACAACTACAAGTGATGCAGCATGGCATGCGTCAGCCTATGTCGAAAGCCATGTCGAAAGCGGGGGATCTCCAGCATGTCTCAGGATAATAAAGGATGTATATAAATGTCCATACTGAGTAAAAGAAGCTACCTAAGCTACTACCTAAGATATGTGAAGTAAGCTACCAAAGATGATTGTACAGAATTGTCCTGGCTTATGCACAATATTAATTTGGGTTCAATCAGGAAAATCAGCAAAAATAAGTTTGGTTCAAAGTTCCTTCACAATTGTACAATATGGATGAGATTTCTCTCCCCTAGAGATCATGGGTCAAGCTCACAATTTCCATGGAAGCTGAGAAAACCAAAGGAAGTTTCCTGTTTAGAATGCCCAGTTTTGTCCTCACACTGTCTCATAGGCAACACTCATTTTTTCCCTGTCCCCATAGTGACAGGAAGGGCTGCACTTGCCTCTACAGGGACTCAAGGGGGTTCCTGCCATTGCTAGAGTAGAGATTTTGAGGAAAGATAATATGGCCAGGGGTTCATTATCTTTACAGCCTGATCTCAGCTTTAGTAGGAACAGCAACGTGTCCCTTTCCTTTCCAATTTCAGCCCACCCACTCTCCACTTCCTCCCATCTTGTTCCTTCAGTTAAGGATGAGCTCTCCTCCACACAGAGGAGATGAAAGGGCACAGTTAGTCCCAGGATCAGTTACTCTAGGCCCAAGCTAAAACCTAAACTCGTGCTTATGTGAGATAGCTACTGATGACTGGGAAAGGAGTTGAGGACTGACTTGTTCTATGGTGATTGAATTGTTGCCATGATAATTAAGCATGAAATCTAAAAGATTATAAGTAATATTATAAGTGAATGAGTGAACGAGGAGGTTGCTTCTCTTTGGAGAAGGCTGTGAACAAGGGCACTGCAAAGAAGAATGAAATTTCCATCTCTTTGAACTAGTATTATTATGTGATATAATTCCCCCCCTTGACATGCATGAATTGGTTGGGTTGGTGTTTCACAACTGCCCTCTCAAGTTGTCTGTAGGATTTGCATGACACTGGAAAGTGCCGGTTTCTCAACCAGTAAAGTTGTACAAGATCATGCAAAAGCCAACTTCATGTAGAAAAGTAAATCAAGTAGACAATGATTAGTTTGTATATGCTGTGCAAGCTCTGTAAAACCATGGGTGATACACTTCTAGAAAGTGTTTGCCAAGTAGTAAAATTAAACACAAGTCACGCACAAATCAGGGAACATCTACACTGCCCCTAAGGCTCCACTGTTACTGCACTATCATTTTGTGTATACAAACTAATCACTGTCTTCTTGATTTACTTGTCTAGGTGAAATTGACTTTTGCATGATTTTACACAACTTTACTGGTTGAAAAACAGCACTTTCCACTGTTATGCAAATCCTACAGTTATGCAGAGTAAAATCCTACACTGTTATGCAAATCCTACGTCATTTAGTACTTCCTTTTGAAAGTACTAAGTGATGGCACAGCCCATACTGTGCCATGCCAGCAGTGCAGTTATTTTTAGCCCCTATGTCGCCATAGCGGCATACTATAATATGGGAGTGTGTTGCTATGGAGATGTAACATCACATGTAGACTCACCTTCAGTGACTTAAATGTGTATCCTAACCCATGCAAACCTCCTTCAGCGAGATATTGCTCTGACATTTTAAATCTGAAAAATTCTTAACTCTGCATTGCACCATTCAACAACATAACATGATTTCTGCTCTTAAAGAACCTCAGCAGTTTAGCCTGCCAGAATAAATAAAGCAAAGCAAGGATACAATCATAGTTGATTGCTTGTGAGATGAGTGTTCAACGCAGCTATATGTTGATGAGTTTGCATGACTCTAAATTACTCCAAGCTATCATCTTAGGTTTTGCATAAACTGACAGTGTGGAGGTGGCAACCATCAAAGTTGGCTTATGTTCAGCCTTATCCTGTAAGATACCTCCAAAAAGGTACTGAGCTCTCTCCACTCCCATTCTTTGACTGCTTAAGTCTTACAGGTTTGGGTCCTCTCATAGAATCTTAGAATAGTAGGATTGGAAAGGGACCTCAGGGGGTCATCTAGTCTATCCTCTATTCAGGGCAGAATCCTCCTTTACTAAACCATCCCAATCTAAGTGTCTGTCTGATCTGCTCTTAAAAACGTCCAGGAATGGAGATTCCACAACTGCACTGGATAGTTTGTTCCAATGCTTAACCACCCTCTTAATGAGAAAGTTCTTTCTAATATTATACAACAGTTCACTGAAAATTTATATATATAATTTACATGTATACATACACAGACACACACACATGTACATATATATAAATATGTAATAAAAATGTTAGCCTTGTGACAACAAACTGAAATACTGAGTTATTTGGGGAAAAAATGTATGCTTATATTGCACTTATTATCTGATATATAGATATATTATCTGATATATCTATATATCAAATAAGATATATATCATATAAAATTGTACTTATCTGATATCTATAGATAGCAGATATTCTTATCTGCTATCTATAGATATATCGATATATCTATCAGATAAGAACCTATACATATATATATACATATATATATATATAATTTTTTTTTTTAAACCTTCAGGTGATGGACCTGTTTTCTGTTTTACTATTTCCAGCTTCACAAGAGCACTACCTTCAAGAGAATGGGAAAAATAAATGCAATTTCAGTGCATGCCACAGACATTTTACATAGCCAAGCAGGTCAGTACACTTCAGAGGATTTACTGTGAAATTGTTTTGCAGTCCAGTGTATGATTGATATCCATAGATCATTTTCAACAGAGCGAGCATGTACTTCATGGGCAATTATACTCAAGTTTTTAAAACCAAGGAAAAATTGTATACTGGGACTGTTTTTCAGCCTGTTTGCTACGTTTTTTGCATTCTGTCCCATGTTGGTTTTACAGATCTTAGAATAATACATATATATGGAGAACCTGGATACTTTGACAAAAATGCCTAATTCAACTCCACCACCTACTTTCAAGCCACCAACTAATACAACTGAAACCCTGTTTACAATTCAATTCTTTTTTATTTCAGATCTGAGGGGGACTTATGTTATGCACCATATATATATATAAAATATATATATATATAAAGATTGTTTATTTGTAAATAGCAAAAAGAAAAAAAAAATCCTATGGAGAAGAATGTTGAATTTTCACACTTAAAACAAAAAACCATCATCAGCATAAAGCCATGTTTAACGCTTGTATAATGTGATGCAATAAACTTTAAAATAAATTATGCATATGAAATCTTTGTTGTTGGGCCTTAATAAGTCATTTTATTTTTCCCTACTTTAGGGTGGGAGGTAAATAGGACATAAAAGAAGCAAAAAAAAAATAACCAAGACCTGTCAACTTTTTCTTTTCCTAACTCCATTGTGCTATCTTTAGGTTCCTGTTGTGTTTCCAATAGAAAGGATTGGTCTCACAGAAAGCTGAGTGATATCTGGAAAGTGTGTGTTCTCTTGATTTCCATGAATTCAATAGATCAGGGGTCAGCAACCCCCAGCACACGTGCTGAGCATGGCACGCAAGGCCACTCTGCTCAGCACACCAATGCCAGCCCGGGCTCTAAGCAGCTGCTGCCAGTCATGGAGCCCAGGCTGCTCCCGGTGGGTGGCTGGGAGGCTGCAAGCCCCACTGCAAGCAGACTGGGCTCCATGGGCCAGCTGCAGCCAGGAGGCTGCAAACAGCTGCTCCGGGCTCCAGCATGTCAGCACTCCAGCACCTTCCAATGTAGACATTGCAGTTTTTTCAGCACTCAGGCCAAAAAATGTTTCCTATCCCTGTAATACATGATAATTAAAGTCTTTTAAAAAGGAAGTCATGACCTCCTGGTTAAAGGCCTGCTATCTTTACCAAGGCAAAACTGCCTGACTGTGGTAGACCTAGCAGAGGACAAGACATTATCCAGGAGAAAAATTGACCACAACTATTTTAAGATCAGTCCATTAATACAAGTACAAGAAATGCAAGCAAAAGAAATGGCTATTCTACTGACCAGAGGTAACCCATAGGAGCCTACTAGAAATAAACCAGATACCCCATAGGCCCATGTACAGTCCCGAATGTGTACCTCTTCAAGGCCAAGGCATATGCTCCAGATCAACGGACTAGAAACCATCCCAAAGAAGCAGTTAAGGTTTCTACAAGCTCATATTTCCTCTACTCTGATGGATTTCTCTACCTGCTGTGACTTAAATAAGATTTTTCTATTATCCCTTACAATATCACTTCTAGCATCCCAACTACCCTGAAAAAATATAGCCTATTCTTAGTTTGACTTTCCTGCAAGTAGTATCCAGAAGTAATTACATAAGAACAGGAATAAACAAGTCCCAGGCTTACACCGTAGATCAGGTATCCTAATACAGAAATGTCCAGCATTAATTCATGCATTGGCAGTATCTCAGTGAAAAGGGCAGATGAATCAGGGCTGCAAGCACTGCAAGGGCATTATTATTGTTGTACAGCATTTTTGGTATACGTCCTTTATGTGTAAAGTCTTCAGCTCCATGTCCTCAGCCTTGTTGTAACTGTTTTGCATCATCTGCTTCTGATCTAGTGGCCTAAACATTGGGTCCATGGAGATTATTTGACTGAAACCCTAGCTTTGTTTCATGTTTAGACTTAAATGCATTAAGCCACAAGATTATCAGCTTCAGATGGGGATCATCAACCCATTGCCCATGGGCCAGATCCAGCTCAGGGACATGGAGCTTCTGCTGAATTCAGCAGTGTGGAGCTCTAAGAGCAGTTGCTTCCCATGCTGTGGCAGGGAAAAGCAGCAGTGGTGGGTGCCTTCCCCATGTTACTGCTGGGAAAAGCAGTGATACAGGCTTGATTCTGGCTTAGGATGCTTAAATAAAGTATTTAAAGCCACATAATTGAAAGAAAAAACTATGACGCTGTACCTCTTTAATGTGTGTATACATATAATACACACACACACATAAAATAGTTTGATTTAAATATGACTCCATGAGGAAAGAATAATGTCAAAGGAGACCCGCAACAGTTTAATCAAGTATCAAATAAAGTACAAACATTTATCTCAGTGTAGAATAATACAATGAAGTGCACATTGGTAATATTTTGGGCTAAACATAGACAACTGTTTTAATACAGTGCTGATTGGTCCAGGATATGACTTGTATCAAAACAGATGTGGCACAGTTATTTACACAGGAGGCTTTAAATGGCAATAAACTTGAATTAGGCACAATTTTTCGGAGGCAAAGCAAGGAAGCTTTAGTTCAAGTGCCCCCACCACCATTTTCCAGCACAGAGACGCTGAAACAGGAAGCAAAGTGGTGCTTTAATTAGAGTGGTTCTCAGAGCCGCTCTAATTGAAGTGCTGCTCCCCCCATCACTCCCAGACTATGTGTAAAAGTGCCAACATTTCTAAACAAGCAGTAGCAGTATTGTTACTTGAGTCATTAGATAGAATACAGGAGACTCGGTTTCTACTCCAAGCCTACCACTGATTTGTTAGACAGCTGGAAAAATTACTTCATCATGCTTCAGTCCTCTTTGGAAAATAGAGACTTTCCTTCCTTCCTTCACATTTTTGAATAAAACATGCCATGTTAAGAGTTAATTTTTAAAATGTACTATATGTGAGCTACTTTTAAAATGTGATGTTCTATTTCTTTATCAGTGGAGAGGCGAGGATTTCTTTGGGTGATATATTTTATTGGACCAAATATATTGCTAAGATAGAATTAGGCAATTTTTCAAATGTAAGATACTCTTCTTCAGGTCTGAAGAGAAAAGCCAGCACAGCAATAGTTAAAAAACAAACAAACAAACAAACAAGTGGAGACACGCTAATAAGAATAATTAACCCTCATGGAGCATCATATGATTAAGCTCTTTTCTGTCACTGCACACACGTAAAATAGGTTGATCGCAAACACTACAAATGGCCAGATTTGGCTTATGTAAATTGGCACAGTTCCATTGGCTTCCATGGAATGAGGGTCACTTATGCCAGGTGATCCATGTTCTTTCAGTTTTTGTTCCAGCCTGTCTTCACTGTGATTTTTAGTAAGTATCTTAAAATTACAGTCAGAATTTTAACCTCAGTTTGACTGGGTGGTAACTTCATAGGTCACACAAAAAGGATGTTCTACAATAGCTTTTATTTTCCAAAATTATCCTAATACAATATAAATGTAATATCCTAGAATATAATACAAAATACATTTTTAAATATGCATTATACAAAATACGTAGGTGTAAACTGCCAAGTGGCTCAAAAACAGTGGAGGACAGATTCTGTTCCCTGCTCTAGGTGAGTACCAAAGCAAGTTGCTATGGGGGCAGGAGAAAATTCCCTTCTCTCCACAGAACAGCATAAGGCCACTGTACAAACTCACCTTTTCCTTTATGTTGTAAGTGGCCTTATACTACTCCCCTTGAAAACCCCAGTATATTTATGGAATAAATAGGAGGTAAATTGAACGCTCACAGCGCACAGTGCTACAGGGCTTCTGAGCTGTACTTCAGCTTATAGGTGGACTTGGGACAGGGTTCAGTAAATTATAGCAGCCAGATTCCCCTTATTTTCACACAGAATTGAGTATTGAGGTTTTTCCACCAGTAAAATTCTAGACATGTTCTGTTCTGGCTTGGACTTAATTGAGTGATTGTACTTACAGCTCATATTTAGTAGCATTTTATACTCAGTTTGCAAAAGTGTAAATGGTTGCTACCCAAGGTGCTAGGCAGCGTTGAGTAGCCCAGTGATTTTCAACCTTTTTTCATTTATGGAAAATTTTGAATGGAAGTGCAAACGCCTTTGAATTGTAAGTGTAGGTGTGCACATATTTTTGATTGATGATAGTCATCTTTCATGGACCCCTTGGATAGTCTGCAGACCACAGTTGAAAAGCACTGACTTAGCCCATGAATTATGCTAGTGGGTCTGCACATAGCAAAAAACCCCTACTATTTTGTAACTTCTACCTATGGAATCATACAGATTGTGGGTATAAAGGTGTAGAGAGTTCCCTTCACACCCTGCAAGCTATGCAAAAAATCTGATCTAATAATCAAAAATCCTGAGTTGATTAGCTCTGTTGTTGCTTCAGGACATGCTGGGGGATGGGGAAGGACCTTTTCTCTAAACATTTCTAACAAACTTCCTGAGGTCTAGCCCAGCTCTTCAGCCGTGGCACTGAAGAGATGGGGTTAAGCAACTTCCCCACATATTTGCAGTTGAATGCTTTCCCTATAAAGTGCTCAGATACTGCAGCAATGGCTATCTTCATAAAAAAATGGCCAATAGGTACTCAGGGTCAGCACTTCTACAAGGAAAGATATTTTTAATGTTAAATTCTGCTTCCTTCATTCTAAAAACAAACTACAGACCTCTTCCTAGCTTCAGTATGGAACAGCTCATTAAGATGATCAGCCATGTCTGTGAAAATTGAATGCCCCCTTTAAAATATTACTCTGAAAATTAACTGAGATTTTAAGCATATATTTTTACAGGAGACCACACAAAAATGATTTCATACAGATAATCTCTGAATTCCTGCATTAAAGGCCACTTACATAAGAGACACCTGATTCCTTTTTTTTAAATTCTTCTTAATCTTAACGTTATTCCAATGTGGTGAAGACATGGAGCATGGTAAGGATTCTTGCCTATAACCAGAGGTATAGTAGGTAAATTAATTCTTTCCAGAAATGCCACCAATGTCTTCAAAACAGTAACTAAAATGTTTGTAGGTAAGAGCTCCATGGCACCAGGTCATATATGAATGCCATTGACTTTCTCTTTATTGTCTGTGAAATTCATTTCAATATGGTTGAAAGCAGGATTGTCGATTCCTTCATCTGCCAGATTATGAAGTTTCCAGTTCAAAACTTCCACTTTCTCCTTCTGAAAAAGAGTTTATATTGTGATATTCTTAGGTACAAAGTATCTTTCTCTTACTCTCTCTTACACATGCACACATACCCGCATATGCATTGCATGCATGTGTGCACACACATACATTATCCCTGTTGACTCCTGCTAAACATTTCCCCTAAACTATCTTCCATAATCTTAGGTTTGGCCTCTTTTTGCCTAATGCCTAATTCAAGAGGGTGCATCATTTCTCTAAGCATTTTCCTGATCGTCTCACAGCTGAGAAACTTTATCTTTCTCTTCTTAATGTAAATGTGGCACAGACCACAGATATGGTACTTACTACAATGAGGCTACAAAATATGTTAGTGAACATTAATTATTTTCAAAGGAAATGCATAAGAGTGAGACCCAGGAAAAGGGTAAATGGAACAAGGAGAAAGTTGGAGGAAGTATGGTGTTTCTGACATTGTAGGGGAGACGATTAAAGAAAAAGAAGTTTTAAAATATGTATTGAGTGGTTTTTACTGGGTGAGACATAGAATCACAGAAAATCATAGAAACTTAGGGTTGGAAGGAACCTCAGATGGTCATCTAGTCCAACCCCTAGCTAAAAACAGGACCATTCCCAACTAGATGATCACAGCCAAGGCTTTGTCTAGCCGGGTCCTAAAAACCTCCAAGAATGGAAAATCCACAACCTCTCTGGGTAACCTGTTCTGTGTTTTACTACCTTCCTAGTAAGAACGTTTTTCCTAATATCTAACTTAAACTTCCCTTGCTGCAACTTGAAACCATTGGTCCTTGTTCTTTCATCTGGTACCACTGAGAAAAGTACAAGATCACCTAACTGTGTCAAGACCCTAAGTCCCAACAGGTGTGGACTAAGGGCGTGTCTACACAGCACAGAGTAGTCAGGCATAGCAATCCAAAAAATTTCTTCACACGGCTAGTTACCTCTTTTGAGGAGGGCTTCATAGCCTGGGTGCAACACTGCACTAGCACAGATCCACAGGTTCCAGTATCAGGGCTAAAACAAATTGAGGTGGCTCACATATCTCTGCATGTGCTGCCCTGCATCATGTAGATTCTAGTACATGAGATGGCACAGTCACAACTGCCTTAGAATACCTCGGTGTGGCGTTGCCTTGTAGCAGGCAGACATAATACAAGGTCCTACTGCACAAGGCTGACAGCATAATGGGGTCTCAAGGTGAACATGAATTTAGTTTTTAGGTATAAATGAGCTATAGTCCCTTAATTCTTTAAAGCTTTAGTTTCATTTTCATTTTTTATTACAAGCCCCCCCTTACATTACATTTTTCAAATAAAAGTCAAAGCTAAAAAGGAAGTAGGTTTACTAGTCAAATTCAGGGACAGCACACATTTTTTAGTATTGATTTAAGATAGGGTGGGTGGACAGTTCAACTTTACAGTGCAGAAAATAGGGTTTGCAAAGAGCAAAGGCAGCATATTTTACTTTGCCTCATTTAAGGGGATTTTGTGGAGCAAGAACATTTACTTTAAAAATAAATGCCAAGCAACTATGTCCTTTATTTACCTGCTTCTGCTTTGTTTCTGGGTTATGTCAAGAGAAAAAGAGAACCTTTTGTTCTCTTTTCTGAGGGCCAAATATATCCAAAGCCCATTTCTCTCAGTAGGAATCTTTTCTATGCTTTATATCAGGCCAGCTATAAACTGGTGTGAATAAGGAATATCTGTACTGAAGTCAAGAGAACTGTAGTGGCATGGAAGAAGAATCAGACCCGGAGCTGGGCATTTATCTAGCAGGTAGAAAATATAAATGCAGGTGGACTGTAGAAAAACGGTAAGTTGATGCTCACAATAATCTTTGGACTGTTTCTTCATATATGAAGAAGATGAGTGGGTTTCAATCTGAGCATTGTTATTGTTATTCAAAATGTATCCGACATTGTTTCTGCGTGCAAATAACAGCAACTATATTGCTGTATAGCAGTTTGTCATCCCAGTTTCATGACATGCTGTCTGCTAAGCCTCATGCCTAACTACATTCCATCAGTGAAAATCAAGTTTCTAGCTTTCCTGCTTTAACATATTCCTCTTCATTACATCTAACTTGAATTAAACTGAAGATCCTTGTTGCTCAGGCAGAATGAAAATCACCCCCACTTTTTTTCTCAACAGTTAGATTGGTGCATTAATAGGCATCCTTTCCCCAACTCACCAGCCATGTTGAGCTATACAAGGCAAATACTTATATCTGGGCACAAACAGAAGTTATCCTGCCCATTTAATTTGTAGGCATGAGTTTCCACGTGCACTCTGTCCACTGGCTGAGGAGCACGTCCTAAGGTAGTTTGATCTGGGGGAGGTGTATTAAAGTCATGGACCTACAGTAGTTTACACCAGTGGTGCTCAATCTTTTTGGTCAGCAAACCAAATGAATAGTGCCTAGTCCATCCGCAGGCTCAGTTCAGTCAGTGGACCCCATCTGGTGACCAGCATGAGTGCAGCAGGCCCCATCCAGCCCCACTGAGGGGGACATGAGCAGCCTGGCCCCAATTCAGCCTATCAGGAGAAGGAGACATGGCTCAGCCCCAGCCCAGTCCTCCAGCTGTGGTGGGGAGGGGAAGGGGACATGGCCCAGCCCTGATCCAGTCTCTAGGAGGAAGGGGGTGCGGCCCAGTCCAATTCAGTTGTGGAGGGGAGGGAGCAGGTCCAGGACATGGCCTGGCTCCAACCCATTACATGGGGCTTTGGGTTTGAGAATTTGGTAGGGGAGAGGGTGGCAATATTAATTGCCACTATCCCCTGGCCACCAAATTTCCATACTTATGGGGAGCCCCATGGGCCAGATGTGATGGCTCTGCAGGCCATATTTGGCCCACAGGCCAGAGGTTGAGCACCCCTTATTTATTTCATCTGAATATCTGGCCCATGGTTTCTATATGGATGAATCACATGCATCATCTATTAAAAAATCTGTCCCTGTTGCACATGTTTAGTTTTCAAAATGTGCAACATCTCAACACAAAGGGTTTTCACAACAGGAAAAAGGTCTGAACACTGGATCATTTTAAAAAAGACTATTGCCATGTGACACCCAGTGTGACAGCTTTTGCTGTTACTTTTAACTCAGTGCATTGGGCAAATAACATATCACTGTAATGGTGGTCTTAATAAAACCTGTTCTAGCTTAGGAGGGCCAAATTGACAACACTCTACTCACAGCGATGACCAGTCACTTTCAATGGGGTTATAAGAGTGAAGGGTCACAACAGTTTCTAGAGCTGGGGCCCAGATGGCCATCTTTGATCAGTTGCTGGAGCTCAACTAAAGTCAATGGAAGTATGTCAGTTTAAACCCTCCACGAGGAGCTGCCCCTCCACGATCAGGGTAAGTAAGTTAAGACATTCTCCACTGACTGTGGAAAGTCTAATTCTTTCATGGATATGAGAGGAAGGTGTTATTGGTTTATTTTTATGCAACAGGTATGAACTAGCATATAGCACTGCCAAATGTGGCAGCCAGCAAGGTAGTCTTTCTTTAAGAAGTGTTGATCTTTAGTACTGTAATCTGATTTTATTCTTGAGATGTTTGTCTCCATTCTATTCAACACTTCTTCTAAATATTGAATTTTTTGCAGGAGAGGCTGCCACTTAGACTGTACAGGTGGTGGGGAATTTCCCCTCGCTCAAGCTATAGCTAGTAATTTAAAAAAAGAAAAAAAGTCTAACATTTATCTATGAAAGGACACTTCAGTGTTCAGAGCAGCCTATGTATCTCATTCTGAGAAGTTACCTAGGAGTGCCCTAGCAGAATGCTGAGCTTCTGAGAGCAGGTGTTCTTTCTTTCATATGCTACTCACTGAAGTCAGACACCTGCTGCTGTGGCCAGATATAGATACCAGCTGCTTTACCCTGACCCCGTCCGGTGGACAGCTGCTGTTTAAATGAAGCAGTCATGACAAACTGTGTCAGCCAGTCAGGAAAAGTATAAAGACAAAATTTAGTCCCCTGGGAAAGCTTTGTTGAAGGATTTTGGCTTCTGACTCCAATGTTGCTACATTATTAGAGCTAGTGTTTCCTCTTAAGGGGTGTTTATTGGGTACGTTCTATGTTTGTGGTGACCAAGGCTGACCTCTGCAGAGGACCAAGTTGAAAGGACAGAACCTGGATCAATAAATGATTAAACAATAAAACTTTTTTTTTTTTAGAACATGTAACCCTTGGTGAATTTGTGTCCATTCTCCAGGAGTGAAGACCTGGTGGAGGCAAAGTAGGATCTGTACATAACAATACTTACTTTCTCAGGTTTAGAAAATGCAAAGTTGGACAGGAAGTCCTCTTTGGTCAACAGGAATTTACGGTCAATGTTTTGCTTCCTTCCTCCTGTAAAATAGACACAGTATTAAATTTTCTATTAAATAGTTTTTAACCTGGTACCTCTTATTCTACAGATAACAGTATGCCAAATTCCAATTGCCTGATCTTGCCCCATCTTGATGCCCTGGGTAGAGGCAGCAGCAAAAACCAATTACAAGCTGTTTCCTCAGGTTGCATCAGCCACATATTCCAGTATCACTTGAATCTATCAGGTACCAGAGTATAAAGGATGCCACGGCTGTGTTTGGAAGCTTGTTAATTATCCCTGTGATGTCTGTCCCTTAGGGACATACTCTAGTCATGCTTTTTGTGTCAGAAGAGGAAACAAATCAAGTATCTGCTAACGAAAAACAGCAGAAGGAGCCTATGTTTTATGTAACATTCAGTGTCTGCAACCAGCCTGATGGTGCAATAGTAGCCCAAAGTGCTACCATCTGTAGGAATTGAGGGCACTGAGAGATGTGCAGCTCCCCGCTTTACAGGAAGCACTATGAATTACAGCAATTCCATTGCTGGGTTTTTGGTTGTAGCCATGTTAGTCCCTATGCCTGAAGAAGGCTGACTGACCCGAAAGCTTGCTAAGACCTTTTATCCAACTGCTCAGCTGCTCTAATAAAAGATATCACGTCTACTCAAAGAATCTTGCCTGCCAACAATTCCCTTGACCTGGCTTCATGACAGCTTTCTCTTTCTGCTAGCCTTGCCCTGCCCCACACCCCTGCTGTCTTCAGGGTGGGAGGGGGGTTGGAGTTTGTTCAGCTTGCACTGGAGGGTGGAGCAGGTGGATTGGAGCACTCCACTCTGGGGGCTCCAATCCACCCACCACACCTTCCAGCACTGGCTGGGCAAGAGTGCCCTCCCCTCCCTTTTCCCCACTTCCATCCTAAAGACAGCACCAGACAAGGGCAGAGCTCAGCTGCATCAGCCCAGCCTTGCTGACAGATGTTAATGAAGGCGCTCCAATTTGGAGCACCTTTATCTGAACCCTCATGTAATGAGGGTTCATTTGCTGCATGATTGTGTACTTTTGAAGCACCCTGCAGCCATGCACTTCTCTCAGGCCTCAGCTGTTGAGCACTTCAGGGGGCCAATCGTGAGACATAATGTCACTTTTGTCAGTGCCCTCTGTTTGAGGCTCAGATTTAGTGCTGCACTCCCCAAGTGGCAACTTTCTTAACCACGGGGGTTGCCCACATTATACTGCAGTGATTTCTATGGTCAGTAGTTTGAGGAGAAAGCTGGGTGTCCAGTCTCCTACATCCTTATCTTAAGGACTTCAGTCATACTATGAAACATGAAGAATGACAGATAGTTCCCAGGGACTCCAGAAAATGTTTGAGGGATATTGGGTGGGAGGAAGGGAGTGAAAGGGAGACAGGGGAGGAGAGGAAGGTGGAAAAACTAATACAGCTGAGCATATTCTCCTCACCTCTTACAGGCAAGAATCTCATGAAAACCATTCCATATAATGGGTCAAATGTATGCTACCTTAGAGGGGACTGAAGAGGTGGTGTTCAAATCTAGACTAGGTTAAATTTCGAGTTAGGTTAAACACAATTTAGGAAGCAACAGCCCCCAAATCTTGTGAGCTGTTCTCATGAGACTTTCACCTAAAATCCTGGAAATGTGAAATGAGCTGTTTCTGTGCTATTTCAGCCACGTGCAAACTGAATAATAGGCCCTGTCTGGATTTTCCTGAGAACAACATGAAAAGTAGGTCTGGATCTTGAGCTCAGCTGCAAACTGTCCTGCTTGCCCTTGGGCTCCATAGATATTTCAGTGGGCAACTAACATGGCAATATAGAGTGAGTCATTCCTTGGGTGCGTGATTAGCAAATTAAGTGAAAATGAGCACTGTTCATCATTCTCTAACATTTTAAATTTGCTCAAAGCTTTTGTCCTCAGGAAGAAAGAATGGCATATATCCTGTCAGGATTATCTGTATGTTCAGTGGTAACTGCCAAACCCTTGCCCTTAAGACTTAATAAAATGGAAAAAATGTACTGTATCTCCACACCCCATCCTCTCAGGCTCAAAAACAGCTGAATCTGCTTCCTTATGCTTCAGAGGGAAAAGAAATCTCACTTGTAGGCAGATACCAAGTATGTGAAATTTCAGCCCAAGAGAAGAGTGAATTAAAACAGGGCATTAGGATGGAAACCTTTAAGAAATTTCTACTAGCATGGTTGTGAACAGTTCACATTACTTCAGGAAAGAATTTAAATGCATCTTGAACCCAAACTCTGGCAAAGATACCTGATAAAAGGCTGACAATTATTCCCACTGCTATTGTGACCAGAGTCCCAAGTGTGCTGAAGTACAGATAGGACAAGGAATACCAGTGATCAGCTAGAACAGGTCTAGAAAAAGGGAGAGAACACAAGTTGGGTTTTTTTTCTCAGACAACTTGAAAATATAAAGCTATGAACAGAGACAATAAATAACATAAGGAGACTACTGTGCTAAGACCACTTTAAAAATAATAACGTACATGCTAAACTTGCAGATACACTCATATGCATTTTTTTAAAAAAGCACTTAAGCTTGTGAGTCTTTTACTTACTGGGGAGGAGTCTGGACTGTAAGGTGTAATAATGCAGCACAGTCAGTGAAACAAGAAGCTCTTGTGTTTCTACTAGGAAGTCTAAGCAAAACTTAAGAGTCCAGTCTATCCATGCAAAGAATGGAGAGGACTAAAAGCTGCTTTACTGCCTCTTTTTTCCGTATTTTCCACCCCTCTCATTAAGTGCAAGTATAGACTCTGACTGCAAAACCAATTTTTTCCAGATGGGACCATGCCACATCCAGTAGCCACTTGTGAGGTGTGGAGGTATGAACTACTCTATCCTTTTTGTAGCTCTAGAGCAGTGGCTCTGAACCATGGTACACTCAAGGTCCCCCTTGTTACATTCAAAGCACTCCTAGCAAAATGCCAGGTATTATTTTTCACTCATTTTTGTGACTATAGAAAAATAATAGAGCAATTATTGTGTTGCAAAGAACTGAGAAAGACCTGAAAAAGGTCATAATATTTTGACACAGTGGATTCCTATTTGAAATGTCTTGGTTTATCTTATGAATAATGCACACCTCACAGTGATAATAAGGCATGGCACCCCATAGCACCCTTACGAGGATCTCATGGCAGCCATAGGTGCTGCTTATCCTATTTTGAGTCTCTTTGCCATGCACCACAACTGGAGGGACACTGACCAAAGTTCTTGGCCATGTATGTTTACTGATATCATCAAAACATAACCAGTTAATGATACATACTTGGCACTGAGATTTATGGGGGAGGTGAAAAATTTACCTTTCATTCTATGAAGCTGTATATGCCATGTGAGAAGTAAAAGAGTAACTAGTCAACCACCCTGAACTCAAAGCAACTATTTGTAGCAGATCAGCTAGCAAAAGGAGTCTCTGGCTTAATACAAACTCTATACCAAGACATAAGAATTGACGCTTAGAATTTTTAACCCAGCAGTTGGCCCTGCAGGTATTGTTCTATTGAATTTCATGTATTGTCTTTAAATCTTTTTACTGTATGTTAACATTGTATAAAAGGCTATGATGGCTGTGGGAGGGGTAGAAACAGGATTTTTCCCAGCTCCACTAATTCTCCTGATTTTGCTGAATGTAGCTACTTATTTCTGTATAGGTTTGATGCTGCTGAACAAACTGTTACTGGAAGATTTACTAAGAGCGTGTAAACCCCACCCTACCCACTTTCAGATTTGACCTGCTTTGATGATAAAACAGCACTTTGATCATGGTAAATAATCCACTAAACACAGCAGTTCCCTGTGCTTATGCAAAATGCATAAGTAAACTACTTCCCAGTGTAGGACTGTCAGACTGGTTCTAATCTAAAGCCCGCTGAAGCCAACAGAAGGATTTGCATTGACTTCTGTGGGTTTGGGATAAGACACCATCCCTGTGGAGCAAAAAAGAGAACGTGGTTTCTTCCAAGTAGAAAAGTAACTTAACCCAAGGAGGATTTCTTAAATAACTAAACTGCTAGACAGACATTCACATCACTTCAAATCAGACATGTGCTATGCTTAACATGCCAGCATTGTTGTATACCTTTCTGTGACTGGAGCATGTGAGAGTGTTGTTAAAATTGGCATGGCCGTTGTTGCAGTCCAGTTGCCTAGTAGTTCTGTCTCACAGCCTATAGTTGTAAGCTTTAATGGCATAGTCCTCTCAGGGACAGGAGGATAAATTTGAGCTCCAATTCCAACCCAGAGAGATACAACAAAGCCACTTAGAAGACCTACAAATGCGCCCTGCAAAAAAAACAAAGTGAAAGTTCATTTACTTGCAAAATGAGAGAAACACAAGAGATGCACAAAAAGAAACAGAAAAAAAGCATCAAAGTTTTCCATTTCAGCAGTCTAAGTTTCAAAATGAACTTACTGAGTATGCAACATTTGAAAATCAAGCCACTTTATTTAGATACCGTAATACTGTATTTTCTTACATACAGCATACATCCATCTTTACTTAACTTGTTTTTGAGAAGCAGGATGAAGAAAAAAAATCTTCTTGGTAGAAACTGAGTAGCAGTAGCTACGGAGGTGTTACTCCTGCCACGCTGCACACCAACTGGGGCCCTCTCACCACCCCTGTGCACCAGGTCTGACCCAGTGGGCGCACTTACATGTGCCCTACGGTGCCATTGTTTTGGAAGTACTACATGATAATGCAGTAACAACCTGTGCTGCACCATGCCAGTGGTGCAGTTATTTTTAACCCCTATGTCACCGTAGCAACATGCTATATCGAGGGAGTGCATTGCTATGGCAATGTAGCAGTGGCAACACTTTTTTTACGTCACCATAGCACGTTGCTACAGTGACATAGCATCATGTGTATATGCGCCCAGTATGCCACATCCAATACCACATGTTGTGTCTGGGGCCATGTGCCAAGTCCAACCCCATGCACAGGGTTTGGGGCTGCCAGGTCCAACCTCATGTACCAAGCCTGACACCATTCACCACCCCAATCCAGCACACGGGGCCATGTCATCCAGCCAAGGGGTTCCCCATGGGTCTGGAAATTTGGTGGTAGGAGAGCAGTAGCAGTGTTAATTGCTATGGTTCCCAGAGCTATGGCTATTAATGCTGGTACCAGTCTTCCACCACAAAATTTCTGGACCCATGGGGACCTAGTTTCCTCGCATATAATGCACCCAATGTTCATCAGTTGGTTTGGATGAAAAAGCTGTGTGTTACATGCAAGAAAATATAGTACTTGACTCTAATGTAGGGTATGTCTACATGATAAATTAGTGTGTACACTTACTGGGCATCAGCCACTCCATGGCAAATGCCTGTGTACATACATGCATACCTGTACCCCATGGCAAATGCAGTAAAAGTCAAATAGAAGGGGGAAAATTATGCAGTTATTTACTACAAAATGGCTCATGTGCAGTGCATAACATACTTCATGTTAACTTGTTTGTGAGGCCCAAGTATGAATAATTGTTTTTGTAATCTTAGCCTGTCACTTCAAAAATCTTCTGTTCAGCTAGATCTGTCTATGAAGGCAGAAATGTTTTTTGTTTTTATTGCGAAAAATCTTTTTTTAAAACGTACATCTGCTAATATTTTATTTGAACATTGTCTTTAGAGCACATGCAGAAAATTCACAATTGTTTTTTCCCCTGGTGTTTTTCCTGAAGACAAAGAATTTTGTTAGAGCACAGGTTCCCAAAGTTTTATTCATGGAGGACCCCTTAAGGGTAGAACATGATATAGAGGGCACATAACAAAATGAGGCTGCAATTCAATACCTTTATGTTCAGATAGATGAAACATAAGATTCCTTATAGATCCAAGTTATAACAAGGTGAAGTACCAGGCTGTTCCTATCTGTCAATCAATTACAATTCTGAACAGTAAATGGCTTCAGTCTTTCTAGTCACCTAATTCTGTTAAGGATGGTCATCTTTAAAAAAATAAAAAATCCTTTGCAGGCCATGAGCAAATAGTTTGCAGGCCATGCTTTGGGAAACCCAGCTTAGGCCTCACTTGTCTTTCCCAAAGACAAGAATTTGCTTTCGAGATCTGAACAAGAATATTAAACCTAGGAAATGTAAGTGAAGTAGTTTTAGAAGTATTGCTGGTTGCTAGAGCCTGGTGTTCAAAAACTGCTTCTACACCCTTTAAAAATCAATGAGAATGTATGTTCCTACTCCAGATAAGAACTCACTGGAGATTAATTGAGACTTAAGAAAGCATTGCTCTTGGTTCTTGGGATGAATTTAACCTACAATGTTTTTTCTGAGTTATAGAGGTGTTTCAAATATGAAGTATTTGAAATTACACTCTTATCAAGCCCTTAATGTCAGCTGCAGGAAATCCCATGAAATAACTTTCCCTACTTTCTGTGATTTTTGCTACAAAGCAGAAAAAAGTTAGACTTTAGGTGTTAACCAGGAGTCCTACACATAGTATCTTCATTCAGGAGCCCAGTGTCTAATTAATTTTGGTTTAGAAAAAAAATATCATTATATTTACCCTTTAAATGTAACCTACTTTTTGTGGATTTAGGAGGAGCCAGCCAAAATTAACTAACTAGTGGAATCTTAGTTTAAATTATAACTATGGGACAAATGTTATTGCTCTATGATGTAACAACAAGTTATTTCTTTTGGATGCTTTGTACACATCATAGTAATTCTACAAGGACAGATAAGTAAAGAGGAAAGATAACTAATTAGTGCATCTTACCATTATTAACAATCTTTTCAGATTAAGTTACTAACCATATTTTACTAAAGCTAATAAAAAAAATATTAACAAACAGTTTTCCACTAGAAAGTGCTGATTTGATGGAATCAAAACCTTTTAGAAGAACATGCTCAGCTTGCCTCACTGAAATCCCTAGTCATCCTTTTTTCCTGGCACACTACAAGGGTACCCTGCTCGCAAACCAGCCGGTTTCCTAGGCCATTTACAGAGCTGAGTAGTTGGTTCCCATGTTGGCTCCTTGGGTTCCCCATGTTGTGAGCAAGTAGGTGGACTCCCCAGGTGGTTGGCTCCCCATCCTGCCCACTTATTAAGCAAAAAGGTTTCCTGGCCTTCATTTGGTTAACAGCACAGCTACTAGTCTGGGGTCTGGCCTGGTCCCCTAGTTCTTCAGAAACAGAATTTTCCAATTATCTCTGTATTGTGGGAAATGTCACATCTCCACATTTTCTTTCCAACTGAGAATGAAACAAAAAGATTCAGAGATGCGAAATCTATCATATGACAGATATTCCAGTTCCCTACTTATTACATCAGAGGGGTACTACATGGAAAAACCCCAACTATTCTTCCACTATGTACAGAAAAATAAACTGAAACATTTTCCATGAAATAAAGCAATTCCTTGGGGAAAACTATCCCTAACCATCTCCAAATGATTTATGAATTTTGTACGACTCAGAACTTGAACTTACCAGGGGATTTGTGAAGGGGCAAAGGATTCCCAGAGAAAACAGACCTAGAAGAGGGCCACCAACCATGCCAAAAATACTGAGAGCTGCCTGAGAAAAGAATAAAATCTTATATTAGGTATCAAACCATAAAACTGAAACCCTTAATAGGGCACATGAGGTGTTGGGGGACAAAAATGAAATACTTGGAGTGAAGGGTTCAAGGCTACCTCAAGGCCTAATTCTCACCAGGTGTTAACTGATAGAGTGCTACTGGTGACCTACCTTGGGTAATACCTTCTGACAATATGACACTAGAATTTTCAAGGTAAGTTCCCATTCAAGAATTTAAATTTAATACAATTCAAGTAGCTGATGTTTTGTTCTTTCAAATGATATATTCTAGATAGCATAACACAGAGATGAAAAGCCATTACCCACCTGCAACAAACCTCCCATCAGGGATGCCAAAGCAGCCATAGCAATACAGAGTCCACCATAAAACAGACCTAAATATGAACATGATAGATGAACATATCAACTAGGTTAAGTGTAACGCTCTTTGGGGAAAATATTTTCTTGTAGTCTAGTACTACCCCTAATAAATTACCCTAGGTGTAGGATTGTTTCTAAGAACAGCCAAATCAGTAAAAGGCTCGGAATGGAAATGTAAACATGACAAAGATCCTCTTACTGTATATTATATGGAAGATTAATTGAAACATTATATCTTACAAGGATATAAACACATTTTGTTCTGAAGAAAAACATCTTGCTTCCCACTTTTTTTAGTTTTGTAACACCGGTTCAAATGCCTTATGATTATTAGAAACATGAACCCTAAGTCCTCTTTGTACAACTAGAGAGTGGTGGACAGCATAAATACATGTGACATCTCTCTTTTCCTCCTCAGCTCCATAGGGCTTTATCATTGTTTTGATTTGCTTGTCCTCCTCTGTACCAGCCCAGCCCTGATCATACCACAAATTAACCATTAACCATTTTGAAATAGTCTTCTCCCAGTTTTCTCCAACAAATCTTATTGGATGCTGTGGGCCAAATCTGCCAGATTTCTTGCACATTGTCCATCTCCTGGAAGTCAGCATCTTAGAAGATATTGCATAGTTCGTGGCTTGTAGGAGATGGATCACAGAAAGGAGAACCAATGGTGAAATCACTCGTCTTCCCTGCATTCCTCAGATAACCTTCTCTGGTGCCAAAGGCAAACTGAGGCAGTGCCAGTATCTGTGTCTGGCAGAAGGCTGATGGAAGTGGGAGCATTCGGGTCATAAGATGATTTTCTAGTCTAGAATACCATATTTGCACCCTCATCTGTTCGGATGCCCATTCAAGTAGTTTCACAGTGGCAATAAAATATCATTGTGATTTCAGTCAGGTCTGTGTTGGAGTTTCATTTATACAGATGATCTTCAGATGTTAAATAAAAACAATGAAGCCTTGCAAATTTAACCAAGTGAAGAACTGGACCCTGTATATTCACCCTAAAACTCACTGTCCCTAAAGTTTTAAAACTGGCTGCTAAGGGCCATTTAAATAGATTGATGGCTTCAGAGTACATCACAGGGGTCATAAAGTGAATTGCTGATTCCTCAAATGACAGTATAATGCAGTCCACTTTCTCACATTTGTCCTACCAAACCATTCTACATTCAAGTGATTTGTAACAAAAATTTTATCCCATACACCTGCCTTCTGACTGATGAAAGAAAAAAATAACATCAGTTTAACCTGGAACCTCTGGCTCTTTTGTATTAAGAAGTTAGATTGAACAAAGCTGCAATATAACTTTACCACTTAAAGACCAAATGAGAAGGCCTTTTCCATGCTTACTTTAAATAGCCTTTTTTTCATTCTATCTAGAATGTCTCTCCTTGATTTTTCACACAGTTTGCAGAGGTGCAGTTTCATTTTCATTAATGGATTCAATTGTATTTTGTA
>JAGPOW010001296.1:57017139-57042180 GCA_030014935.1 Caiman crocodilus
TGCTGCACCTAGGGAGGAAAAATGTCCACCATACCTACTGCCTAGGAAACGACCTGCTTGACGGAACGGAAGAGGAAAAGGATCTTGGAGTCATAGTGGAGTCCAAGATGAACATGAGTCATCAGTGTGACAAAGCCATCAGAAAAGCTAATGGCACTTTATCGTGCATCAGCAGATACATGATGAACAGATCCAAGGAGGTGACACTTCCCCTCTATCAGGCGCTGGTCAGACCGCAGTTGGAATACTGCGTTCAATTTTGGGCACCACACTTCAAGAGAGATGTGGATAACCTGAAGACAGTCCAGAGAAGGGCCACTCATATGGTTAAGGGCTTGCAGGCCAAGCCCTATCAAGAGAGACTGGGGTACCTGGACCTCTTCAGCCTCCGCAAGAGAAGGTTGAGAGGCAACCTTGTGGCTGCCTATAAGTTCATCAAGGGGGCACAGAAGGGAATTGGTGAGGTTTTAATCACCAAGGCGCCCCCAGGGATTACAAGAAATAATGGCCATAAGCTAACAGAGAGCAGATTTAGACTAGACATTAGGAAGAACTTCTCCACAGTTAGAATGGCCAAGGTCTGGAATGGGCTCCCAAGGGAGGTGGTGCTCGCCCTTCTGACCCTAGCATCTATGAATCTATGTCTCCTGAATGACTAATGAGGACTGTAGTGCAAGGTACAGCAGAGGCACAGTGCCTCTATGTAGATAAACCTTGCTTCACTGAAACTGTCTCAAGATCCCAGATGAAAAGGAGAAGTCATAGGGTTTTGACCTCCTGGCTGTTGCAAGATGCAAAACTTCCTTCTCTTCTCCCAAACAAAATAATAAGATTTTTTTTCCTGTGGAGTTTAAAATACTTGAGCGTTGCATCACTGGGGCACATGGATATTTATGTCCAGTTATTTTACTAGATCACTCCCTTACTGAAGATAAACGTATATCCCACACTGTTCCTAAATGCAGCTTTCCCCAGGGCCTCATTCTAAACTTCCAAGCATGGGAGTGGTGAGCGCTCAGCCAAACACCTAGGGATCAGGCCCTAGGGCAGCAGTTTTAACTTATCCCTAACTGTTAAATGTAGCAAAAGATGTATATACCTGGTCTGGTGCTGACACCTTCTTTGCTGTCCATGGATCACAATCTTTGTAAATCGAGTACAGAGCTAATCCAGAAAACACTGCACAGGTGAGAATTGCCCAGAGTCCCACCAAGTTTATATAGAGAGACCTATGCAAACACACATAGAAGGATCAAGGTTAGAGAATTACTTTTGGAACTCAGGAAGAAAACGCACAGGTCTGTAAGCTTGACAGAGATTAATGTATCCTACTGTACCTGAATTACCTTCCTGGTTGGCAGTTAAAGAAAAGAGAAACCTTGTTAAGTAGGAACACAATGTTTAGTCCAGTTACATGCTGTGAACTTTTTGACTGAAAAGACAGTAGAGTACTGCAGAACACGGGAACTCCTGAGAAAGATGATGAGCCATGCAGTAGCTACTAGGCTAGAAGCCATTTATAAATTTTTACTGCTATGGGTGAACAGGTATTTACAGTCATACCAAGGTCAATGGGATTGCTCAGGTCTCACCAGGAAAAGGATTGCAATTTGGCTCCAATTAAGTTGTCAGAAAGAGATAAATTGGCATTTTAAAATATAAAACCCATACGATGCTCTTGGGACTATATAATCAATAGCAGCAAGGTTTGTCCCATAATGGAATCTAGTCAAGAGATTATGGGACAGTTGTGATTATTCTGCATATCTCAGCATATATCTGTATGTCAGATCGCAGGAGGCAAATAGAAAGTGTACACAAACCCCAGAGGGATCTTTAAGGAGCATGCACTGGGTGTGTGGGGCCTGTGTCAGCACTTCTTTGCCTGTAATGTCAATGCACTATGTAATTTTGTTATGCTTAACCAGTGCCAGCCATCCAGTTATGGAACAATAAGGAAGGGCTTTGCTGGCATGCTCTATAAGATAGTCATGCCAAATACACCTTTCCAGATGATTTGTCATGGGGTTTCTTAAGGCTTTTGCTTCTAGACTTTACCCCAAAAAAGAGTCTTATGCCAAAGTAAGGTTGTGTTTTATGTGCCTAACCACTTTTACTACAGAATAAATTCTATTATCAATTTAACTTAAGTTGATTCCATACCATCATAAGCTAAATTGATATAAAATCACTCTTAAATTGACTTGAGATTGACATACAGAATTTAACCAAATGTTTTTGTAGGACAGAATAAACTATTTTAGCCCATGTCCAAAAGCTAAAAATTAAATAAAGTAAGTTTCTAGCAACTGAGTGACTACAGGCAGAAAATACCTCCCTGCACAAAAGATTAGCTGCTGCAAGTGATAAATCTTATTTTAAAATGTATTTAGCATTTGGGTAGCAAGTGCAAATGCAAATAAATGTCTCTTTGATTTTTGTCCTCATTGGCCTCCCAGTACAGGGTGATACTCATAATTATGTCAGTATCACAGAAAAATAATTGTAGCATTTAACAAAGGAAGGTGTTCCCATTAATTCTGAATGTATAATAGCAGGTAGATACTTTATGCAAAATCGGTATTGTGTCTAAGGAAACAATGCAACACCTGTTTATCTGCCTGTTGGTTTGGTGGTTTAACTGGGGATTTAGAATTCCAGTAATCAAAACGTGGCATCTTAAAGAGATCTTTGAAGGCAGGGATTGAGGGAAAAATAAGAGGAAGTAAATGAGTAGCCTGCAATTTTCTGAAGGTGTGGGTCTTCTGCTAGAGACTCCTGTAATTCTTTAGAATGAGTGTGTGATGAGTCAAAAAGAATCATCCCTTACCATGGGAGTCATTTAATTTATTTCCAAAAGGCACAGGTTAGGATCTGTGTAAGAATTCAGATTCTGAGCCAGATTGGCTATTGCACATCCATGCAAAGTGAGTATAAAATGCATCTATTCTGATTTGATGGTAGCAATTTACATTTACTTTGCATTAAGGCAAATGACAAGAGGAACAGGTCAATAATGATTCTTGCTATACATGTTTTAAAAATCTTTGATAAACAAACTACACAGTCATGGAATACTATCAGTGCCTAAAATGTTATGAAGAGACAATGGTTATGCTGTAAAGTAACTTTGCCTTGTGGAACAGTGTTTTTCAGGCATGGATAAGTCAAATAATGGTTTAGATGACTGGGAACCTGTCTGCCCTTTCTTACGGAAGGGAGTTATACAAGGCACAAGGTCATGAGATTCTAGATTTCTTAAAGCTATTAATGTAGACAGGCTATACAGTCCTACAAACTGCATTGATTCTTGGGAGTGGAGGGCCTTCCACATGGAAGCTCTGTACCTTGGAGCAGCTCTATTTGAAGTTCTTGGCCACATGGCGCCAATCGTGCCACATTCCAGACTCCTCTAGTCACAACTACCTCTACAATGCCTGCAAAGGAGTTCATTGTGAGGAGGACAGGCATTCCAAAAAGTAACATTAGTTCTGAAGGAAGGGCTGCTTGGATGACTCAGTATGATACAGAATTGAAATGCAATATATGAAACTATTGCTCAAACAAAATACTTGGGCTAGAAACTGTTTCCCATATGTTACTAAACAATCAACATTGAGACATAGAATGTTTTTCTGCAATGGCTAGAACCCTGAAAAAAGCAACATAACCAAAAAGTGATGCATTTGAGATCTAACTGGTAATGCCACAACTCATTCAATGCATAAATGCAACTGACTACAGAATATTTTTTCTCACTGCTGTAACCTAAAATGTTTTGCATCTGAACACACTGCTTTAAATACGTTGTTCTGGTTATTTTGTTCACATTTTTCAAAAGCTAAAACCTTCAAAATACTCTCCTTTGCTCTGATTAGGCAATTCTATTATGATTTGCAGCTTTGTTGTTCTCCTATAAATTATATGGATAGAGTTTATGAGTTACCCTGGAATCCTGAGCTCAGGTTTAGAGGTAAAGAGAAACTTGGTTTATTTTGGGGGGAGGGAGCAGGGAATCAATAGAAAGAAAATAGACCTTTCTGCCAGTATCTATAATGAGCTTCTATAGTGGCTTACATATTATTAATTACCCTGAAAATAAAGTATATGATTCTACAGTAGTCCTTTCATTGGACATTCAATTTCAGCATTTTATCATGCTCATACCTACCTTTGTGGATAAATCTTTTACTCCCTACTCAAGCAAAATTCCTACTAACTAACTTAAGTTTCATATATAGTACCAAACCCAAGAGCTGGTGTGAACAAAAAATTGCATTAATAAGGCTGTAGAAATAGGTTGCAAATAAACATAAGGTAGCCATTTGTATGCAACAATCCCAGGATTACAACAGGCAAACAACAAGACTGAATGTTACCACAAATTACACCTGATTTAAGTACTGGTGTTTAGCATTCCAGCTTCACAGTATCATAGTATCAAGGGTCAGAAGAGGCCTAGAGCAGGCCATCTAGTCTGACCCCCCACCAATGGCAGGAACAAGTGCCAGGGTCACAGAACCCCTGCCAAGTACCTATCTAATTTAGCTTATTTTTTACCTGGCTCACAAAGCAGAAAGCACAGGATTTTATTACCTTTTGTAAATGAGTTATCTATAAATTTAAACCTTAAATTTAAAAAAAAAGTTCCTGATAAAGTATAGCTATCAGTTAAAGTCTGAAACTGAACAATTTCATTTACTGTATATGGGCTTACAGTTTTGCTTGGAATCTGGTTTTGCAGGCAATGTATCTCTGAACTTGGGCTTGGTTGACCCCATATATTCCAGTCCAGGTGAAGGTCCCACCTATAATAATTGTCCAGAAGGTATGTCTTTGCAAGGGATTGGGATTAAAGCTAAATGAAAGAAAAAAGACTAAATGAGAGAAAAACTAACAGACTTAGGATATGAAAATCTTTAACCATTTGTTACCAAAACAGCTCAATAATTAGTGGAAAAGTTATTCTCAAATACTTGTTCAAATGTAGACACTTATCCCTGCATCTTTGGAACAATTAAGCACTCAAACTTTAGGTATAGGAAAAAACATGAAAAGCACATTTTAAATTATGGGATGACATTCTTCCCTTCCTTATTAAATCAGTGGCAAAACTCCCATATGTCCAAATAATGGCTGAAAGCAAATTTTAAATGGTGTATCAGGGCTGTTCAACGTCTAAGTGACTGGGGACTGAATGCTGCTTAGGCTGTACCAACAGGGGCTGTGTGCTGTGCCTTATGAGCACCCTAGCCCCAGTCCTCAGCTCTCCCAGCCACATGGTCCACCAGCACCATGGGGTGCACTGCACTGTGCCATCTCACCCCACTCCCTAGGGTAGGGGCAGAAAGCGGAAGCTGAATGAGGTGGAGGGAGCCCAGAGACCCCTGCTGCTGCTGCTGCTGCAGCTGAAACTAGAGTGACGGGGGAGAGTGGTGGCCTGAGGAGAGCCCAAGGACCACAGATTAATCTCTTACAGGCCATGTGTCGCATGGATCACCAATTGGATGGCCCTGTAATATACTTTGATTGTAAAGTACAATCATAGGTAAGGTGGCATGTATATTAGAGCTAGGACTGTTGGCAAAAAAACCCTATTTTTTTCATAAAATGTTAAGATGCTTGATTATTCTGTCAGCTACACCATTTTAATTAATGTAACACCACTGAGTGATTACTTTGATTTAAGCCAAGAGAGATGAGAGAAAAATCATTACTATGTTTTTTTCCTTAACCAACCTCTATTGAAATAAACTCTCATATGACATTTTATTGGTTTAGCTCCAGGTGTTAAGTGTGGTGAAGCATGGCTATTAAGTACTCTGTCATAAACTGTAAGTAGGTTATTCTAAACCATTCTGTATTTTAATCATAAAGTATATTTGACTCAGATCATAATTTTCCAACATAAATCACATAATATTAATTCAAAGACTTTGGGCCACAATTCCCCTTTTTTTAAACCCTAAAATAATTACTTTAAAAAAATTTGGTAAGATTTTTTTTTCCCCAGGTCAAACAGCTAATTAAAATGAAAACAGTCTAGGAACAGAAATAAGACCGAATGTCTGGTGAAAGTCACCAATGCAGTTTGGAAAGTTCAATTCATGAAAAATCTGTAGGCAAATTATTCACTGATGAAATTTCAATAGCCTTAAATTTTTAAAAATGATGAATTCTCATTTAGTGATTTCTACCATGGGACATGGATTAAAAAAAAAAAATCAAACTAATTACTTGTTATAATTAGATCTGGGGGAAGTATTTACACAAATAAATTATTCATCAAAAATAGTTTCAGACAAAAAATAAAATGAAAATGCCAAAATATTTTAACATTTTTAGAATGCAATATTTTGCTTCTGTAAATTATCGATTTCCAAACATGTATAAGTGATACACATTCTTAGAATGAAGTTGAGCAAAATTAAAAGATTTGGTCTTGTAGAGTTTTAGTAACGCGTGGATACATTTAAACTAGAACATCACACGAAACTGGATGGCTTTCCTAGGAAAGAATAAATTTATTAAATCCAATTACCATACTCACCCTTGACAGAGGCTTTATTCCAAAGTATTCACTTTACACCTGCCTACATGGCCAAAAGTAGCATTAAAAAAAGCAAGTAAGCCTACTTGAACAGTCTCCATAGCACAGATGCAGATACCATTTTACAACAATATAATGGTTTATGTGAGTCATTAGCTTGAACAAATGCAAACTTACTCCCAGAAGTTTAATCTTCCTCCATCATAGGAATCATTTAGAATGCGTTGGATTCCCCCTTGAACCACCACAGAACGTATAATCACTGATGAAAACCCAGCTACCATGATCCCAACTTGGAAAACATCTGTCCAGACAACAGCCTTTAAACCACCCTGTGAGGGGAATAACAGACACGGTGTACAGTAGGAGCCAGGGCTATTCTATTTTAAATCCATATTCAATTTAGTTGAATGTAATTACCAGTCTCTAATGAACTAAACAAATTTTCCAGCTAAGGCAACTCTCCTTGAATCAAAGTAATAATGGATAATACCCACTAATCTTTCTTATACTCCAACCTACTGACTTCTATAGAAGTACTACTTAAAATATAGAAACAAATTCTGTCACAGAAGTATGATTTATAGTCCATTTATACATTTAAATACACCATCAAATTTTAAGAAGGACTTTACACTGATTTCAGTGAGTTTTGCTTAAAATTCAGCAGCACAATATAACCCTAAGAAAAGAAACACTGGGCAAAATACAGAATGAATTTCTACCACATTGTTCAAGGAAGTTGTTGCTTCAATGAAGACAGACTTAGATCATTCAGGTATATATCAAAACAGCCCCACTTGTAGAAGATCCCATTGGAGATGTCTCTCGGGAGCCATATTTCTATAAACTCTGCAGGGATGGGAGTAGGATGATGTGTTTATCTTCCTAAGCAGCACCTTCTCCTGTCCCCCACCTGTCCAGTCTCTACTCAGGAAAGCAAACAATGCTGCAGTAGGGATGGATGGATCACATGGCCCTTTGCATGTGGAAGTGGAAATACCCACATAGAGACAGTGTTTTCTATACATGCTTTGGAGGCCCTTTGCTTTCATTAAAGCTTAAGCTCAGTATTTGTATGATATTTTTAGGGGAACGAAGTTGCATATTTTGAGCGAGTACTGAAGAGAAGATGGGTTTCTTTAACACAGACAGCCAACATACCAGCGTGCAATAGAATGTACAGACCACTCCAGTGGCAACCACTGCACCCCACAGATCAAATCCTGTGACTGAAAAGAGGGAAAACAAACAACTCTCAATAATGGTTTTGAAGAAAAACAATCAGCCAAAATCAAAACCTATTTTGTATCTTGCTCTGGTTGCTTGAAAAAAAAAATAGATTGGAAATAAATTATGTAGAAAGTAGTAAAAATAGCAACAAAATTATTGGTATATTAAAACCACATGCTTCTGATAGAAATGAATACTAAAAAACTCAGGATAATAATTCTGGCAGGCCATACTTCTGCACAATTGGAAATATGTTTGTATCCAACACCGCTCTTCTCTAAAACACAGTAACTAAGAATGATTATATTGCTATAGGCTCTAATTCAGTAAAGTTCTAAAATATAGTCCTAACATCCATTGACCTGCTGATTTCAGAGCAAAAGGATTTGTGTGGATTGCCTGAAAGAGTTTATCTATCTGGGGATACTTGGGAAAGTTCAGGTGAATCAACTAAAGGTCTGAAGCCAATGTGAATCACTTAAAGCTTGTTAAACTTCTTGTTTCAATGCTCTGTATGGGGTTATAGAAACAGGCGGCTGGTAGGGGGCAGCACGTGGAGGCACGTGAAGCCCCTGACATGGGCCCCCAACTCACACTGCTTGGGATGGGGCAGTTTTTTTGCTGCACAGGCCAGTGGTGTGTTGAGGAGGGGACACTAAGCCATGGCACAAAAGTATAGGAGTGGATATGGGGCTTTTGGCTCGCCTGCCACCTGCCCACAAATTGTGCCTCCCCAGACTCAGGAGGCACCAGTCACTAGGCTACAGACTGCTCCAGAACAGAGTTGGGCACATAATGTATTGTTTGGTTCAGATCAAACCAATAAGGCAAAAAGAAAAGAAAATCATTTAGTTCAAATGGAATGTGTTTCTCACTAAATGAAAACTGGAAATATTTAATTTGGGGTCTTTTTAAAAAATTAAAAATTTAGCTGAAGTTCAAAACCAAGTGTGGTTTCAAAACATTTCACTTGAAAAATGTTGCAACACAATTCTGACTTAGACATTTTTTCCCTCCCAGGCCAAAATTATTTGTAGAATGCTTCCCAAGTTCATGGGGCACCTGAAACCATCTCAAACTCCATTTTTGAGAAATAAATTAATTGCATGAAAGAAAATGGCCCAGTCTTGATTCTGTATGAGAAGACTGACCTGATGAAGAATGTCTTGCATTTGAAAGCTTGTCTAACTTGATTCCAACTATGCAATTGTTCCAATAAAGTATATCACCCCCCAAAAATTATTGCTTCTCATAGCAGTCACATGGGGCTTTAAACTTGCTTCACACATGTACATTGCCTTTACAACTTCAGCCAGTTTTCTTAACCTGCCTGAGTAGCCTCACGTAATCACAGCTTCAAGGGGTCCAAAACAAGCAGTAAAACTGACAGCAGAATTTGTCACTGGGTCTTTAGCCTCTTTCACAATCTTTCATTAACTAGAGACTATAAGAAGTCTTCACACAAACAAAACTCCCAGTAAACTCAATGTAAGTTTTGAAAAACTACATATTTGACCATACTGTGGCATATATCTCTACCTGCTTTAAAATCCTAGTAGTTCTACATGTTGCAAAAATGAAAGAAATAAAATTGAAAATGAACTATACAAATAATTTTAACATAAAATGATTACTCTATAGGCACTTTACCTTGATTTAGTGCCAGAGCTGGAGCATAAATAACAATTCCGGTATATAAAATCTAGAGGAGAGCAAACAAATACCAAAATCAAAGGAAGCATGCATTTCTGAAAATTGTGATACAGACATACAATTGATTTTTTTGTAGGCATGTCCACAAAGTATAATATCAACATATCTAAGTGCTGTGCAGTGTTAAGTAACAATGCTTGTGTTTATAGGAAAAATACCAGGGAACTAAATAGTAGTGCACTCTTCATGATGCAGTATTTAAAAATAAACAAACACTAAAGCAGCTCTTAAATGCCAAAGTCCTCTTCATCTTCCCTGGCTTTTCTGACTAAGTCTTCATATTGCCAAACTGTGTACCAGTCATATCACTGTGCAGTAATAGACAGGAAGTCAATAAAGTTTATGTGCGCTTTGCCAGGAAATCTTTTACTATCCATTTTCTTAGTCTCAATAGGATTCAAGCACTACTTAATATACAAACATAATGGAAATTAACAATAACCAGAAGCACACCGTTACATATTCATTATTGTATAGTAATGTTGGGTTTTATAGACCAGTGGATTGCAGCCATTGGGGGGTGACAAGAATGCACGGATGATTGTTTTGTTTGTTTTCATTCATTACAGGAAAGTAATCCAGACACACACCCAAAAGAATCCCTTCATTTTCATTTATTGTAATAAGGCTCACAACTCAGATATCATCCATAATAATTGTCTTATCATGATTTTTAATCTTGGTAGCCTTTTCTCTATTATGTTGAAACTGATTGTAGTGTAACAGAGCCATATTTAGGGAAATGAAGGTTGAAGTCAACTACAGTCAAATACCAAGAAAGTCTATGGATCAAATTCAACAATGACATATGCAGTTCCACAAGTTTCACAACGAGCTTTTTGTTCTGAGGTTGTATGCACTGATCTTTATATGATTTAACTCCATTGACTTCAATTGCATTAGTCCTCATTTTTGCTAGCATATAATCAGAATCTGAGCCTATGTATAAGTGGAAAAGGAGCAAATAAAACTCCGCTTACCTGGTGTTCAGCAAGTATGCAATTTTAGAGCTAACCCCATGACCATATAACTTGGACTACAAGATAAGCATCTCCCAACAGTGGCCCTATGGTCGCAAAGCCGACAGTGGGAGCTCCCTGCTGGTGGGGGCTGTGGAGTTTGTTCCACAGGCAGCTCCACAAGCCTGGAGCTGGTGGAGGACAGGCTGGGAACAGAACAGGCTGGGAAACAAGCTCCCCAGCATCTGCTCTGAGTGGCCAGGTGGAGAGAATGTTCCCCTGCCCCAGCAGCAGGGAGCTTTCAGCCACCACTCCCTGATCACATTGACCAGTGGGGAGCTCTGTGATCCGGGAGCTGGGGTTGGAAACAGGCTGGGAGCTTGTTCCCAACCCTCTCTCCACAATCACAGAGCAGGGAGTGGGAACAAGCTTCCTAGCCCCTACTCTGCGATCGCAATTGCAATCAAAGAGCAGGGCCAGGGAGCTCCTTGCATGGGGATAGTTTCCCACCCAGCCTGAACAGTCCCCAGTCAGCTCCAGACTATACATGCACACTTTCCTGCGCAGCCTGGGGCTGGCTGGTAACTGTCCTGGTCAGGGGCAGGTCCCAGCCCCGTGCCCTGATCAGGTGATTGAGGCATGGAGCTTGGAAAGAGCTGCAGGGGTGGTGTAGGTCCCAGCCCCCTGCCCCAATCCACTGGTAGGGCAGCTAGCAGTAAGTTAGTGGATAGCTGACCCACTGGCAGATTAGGGCAGGGGGCTTGGACCTGCATCACCCCTGCAGCTCTTTCCAAGCCCCATGCCCCTGACTGGGGAGCTAGAGCCAAGAGCTACCTGCAGCCAGGGCAGGGGGACATTGTCCCTGCCCCAGCAGGAGGCAGCCCCCGGGCTAGCTCCCCCTGGTGGTGGCAGGTTTACTTCTCCCTAATCCCTGCATGTGTAGACACCTACCCAAAAAACCTTACTCTGCAATATCTTACTGTACAGTAAATCTATGCTGGAGTAAATGCATGTGTAGACATGTCCAGTGAGTATCTCCCTACTGCCTTTAAGCATCATGATAAAAAACTTTCTTGCCACAACCCTTACCAGATTTTGGTTAATTTAAAGCAAGGATCAAGAAATAATTGTTCTTCTCCAAATTATTTGGTACAAAAGGAAATAAAAGTACAAAAAAGTGACACACCAATATCTGCGATACTATCAAAATGGTAAGGTGGTAAAACAAATCAAACCTTATTTGAATGATCCCAGAAAATTAAATATAGTTTTTGGCACAAAGAAATATATACATTTCTTGAATCCATCTCCTCAGACACATCTCTAGTAGGTACTGTCTGAGCTCAGTAATTAGAAGTGCCTCAACACAGTAGAGTTCCCAGCACAATGCGAGTACCCGGTGCAAAAAATTCCCTGATACGGTGGGAAAAACCATTGGTGCAATGATCAGTTCCCACCAAAGCCTGCATCTGCACTGTTTGCAGGCATGCTTCTGATTGGCTTACTGTAAATTATTCCTACTTGGCGGCTGGCAATTGGCTTGCTAGCCATATAAAAGTTAAGGCAAGTTTCCACCCAAGTTGGAGAACTCCGCGTGCACATTGGAAGAGACTTCCACGTGCATCTCGGAGGGAACTAGGAAGCCTGATCAACCGCCAACGACTCCCTGTCACCATTCACCCCGACGTACCCCATTCCCTGCATGCTCGGACAACATCGGTGTGCCACCTGGTTTCTGCTTTTCTACTTGTTCTGTAACCCTACAGAGCATACCTACACTGCTTGAATCGACACGAGTCCCTGTACTGCACCTTGTAAGTAAAGTTCTTTTGAATTCAACCGATAAGCTTCTGTGCCTAATTCCACCCCATCATGCGGCCCCATCTGGCTATTCTCAGCCCCCACAGGTACCAGCTTCTTTTTTGATCTGCTTTGAAAGCAGGGATTATGAACAACTTGTTCCTTTTGAATCTTCAGACTTTTTGTGAGTGTTACTATATGATGAGATATCATTAGAGCTCAATCATGTTGCTTTCCATATCTCCCATACCTTTGATGGACTTGTTTCTCTCTTTGGAGAAGTAGTGACCAAGATGTAACTGGCCAGTTAACATCCCAATGTTTGTCAAATTCAATGGTTCCAAGAGATTTAGGGTAGGGTGTCAAACTTAGCTGGGCTAGATGAGTGAGATATGAATGTCCATAGGCCAGATAAATGTTGTATGGCCAGCCCTGAGGACTAGATAAGGGTCATGAACTCCCTCCCTCTCCCACTCCCTCCCCTCCATGCCAGACCCAGAATGAGACACATACTGTATACAGTGCCCACTTCAGCTGGTCTAGGACCCCAGCTGCACACAGCACCTGTCCCAGAGCAGTTGAAAGGGGGGCACTGTGTGCAGCATGGATCTTGGACTGGCTGGGGCAGGTACCACATGCACTTGTCCTGGACCAGCTGGGGCAGGCACTGCATTTGGTGCATGTACTAATGTGATTGGGACATGCACTGTGTGCTGTGTGAGTCCCAGACTGGCCAGAGTTGGCACTGTATGTGCCATGTGTCCTAGGTCCTGCATGCGGGTCTGGTCCAGCATGTGCCACATTTGGCATGTGGATCAACTCCAGAACTAGGGCAGCACCCTGGGCCAGATGATGGGGCTCCATGGGCTGTATCTGGCTGTATCTTTGACACCCCTGATTTAAGGCATGTCTGTATTTGCAACCTGTGGATTTTGTGCAATCTGCATAAAACCACAGTGCAGGTAATGTATACGCTTCACATTATTATCCCATGGCTGATGTATTCCTACCTCATATCACTACAGCCATAGAGCACTGCAGTGCTTCAAGCTATGCACTCAGATTACTCAAGTACCCATGTAGGAACAAAGAGCACTTCTGAACAGTGTATGCTTTCAAACTCATAAATATGAAGCTAAAAGAACTTTCTTGTCTTTTACTTTCAGTCCCATTCTTGAACTTTTGTAGCAATCTTAACAACTACTCAAACATGATCATCAGTTACATTAGACTAAATAATGCTGAAGGCTACTAAGGACCAAAGATCGAATTTGAGATTTACTTGCCGTTTGTATAATGAAGAGGACTGTCCCACAGAGACGCAGATATTTATTAAATCGAAGCTCTAAATACTGTGGAAAAAAAAGGAATAAACAACTTTCACATTCAAGTTATACATTATTTTAACAGAAGTGTCCAACTCCCTTGGTTTCCTGCCGCAAGCAGATCCAGAACATGCTCCATGTGGGCGTATCTGGACCCATCTCCAGAGGCAGGGTAAGCAGTGGAGGTGATTATTGCCATAGGCAAAAAGCTGCAGAGCTTAACACACCCATCACTCTTAGCAAAAAACAGAACAGTGAAGGAACAATAGAACCTGTTTATATTGTGGGAAGGAGAGTTAATCAGACCTCTCTCTCTGCTCTGATCGTCTGCCAGAAACAGCAACACATTTTCAGTTTAGCTCAATTTTCTAAAACTGACACCTCTCTTACTGTAATGCTGCCCCTTGGACAAATACATTTGTCCAAGTAACTCACTGTCAGCATTATGGATAAACCCAATGTCTTGCATGGTGTTGAACACAAACTGTAACCTTCTGTCTCTAGTGCCTGCTAAGATACAGTGACCCTTATTTTTGGATAATTTTGGCTTCATTTGACTTGTCATAATACAATTTCATTCCCTTGCCCATTTTAATGATAATGTGTAATGTACAATAGAACAAAGAAAAAGTCCTTTATCCACCAGTGTGATCAACAGTGTAGTTGATAATATCTAATTATCCACAAGAGCTGAGGTTCAAATTTGAATTTTGAGTGCTGGCAAAGGGGAGAAAATAAAGACAAGGAGAGGTTTTAATTCTGACCTCTGTAGTCTGTTTTACTAGCAATAAGGAAATAATCATACTATCTGTATTATTACTGTATTTTGATCTTTTTCCGGGATTTTAGAATGTTACTAGTCATCATTAAGGGCATAAAGCTTATGAACATAAAGTCAACTGGAAGCACCCAGAGATGAGTATTAGACTTCCATCTGCTCTATGTATAGAGCATCTCTGCTGAGGAAGAAGGTTCCTTGTCCTCCAAGAACAGAACTCTCCTGTCTGGCAAAGAGCGAGAGAATGCAGGTTTCCAATGTGGGTCCTCTTTGCCAATTCCCTGCAGGCATTAGCTCCCAGAAGCATTTCATTCAAGCAGCATAACTTACTAGTACTTTCTGTAGCATTTTACTCACTTGACTTGGGTGAAGGAAAGAAACAACCTCTCTATTTTTAAGCTATATTTCAGCACTGACATAGAAGTGGGTTGTTTTCATAAATGCTGAGTATGTGCAGCTCCACCTGCATAAGTACTAAGGAAAACAAAGGTATATTCAATGCCAAATGCAGAGACTGATTATCTTTAAGTAAATGAGGAAGCCCAGATGATATCTATTAGATTGCTTATCTCCTTAACTTTAAGTGTCTGCCACTGGGAGCTAGGCCCAGACGATGACCCTGGAGAGCTGCAGGAACTGGCTCTCAGGAGCTGGCATTGGTGACATCCTTTGCCTCTTTCTGTTTCTGGGCAGGGCATTGGGACTCCTTTGAGTTCAGACATTTCCTTCACAACCAAATGTGGACCAGTTTGTGCCTTTCTGGGCCATCAAGGGGCCACTCTGCACAGGAGAGTGAGGGAGGAGATGACCACCTTGTTCTATAAGTGTAACAGGGGTGATGATAGCAGGAATTTGTTACTGATGAACGGGGGTGAGAGGGAAGGGGATCTCTACACTTTGGTACTTTCACCTTTTGGTTTGAAATGGTCCAATAAAATCTGTCTGCCTAGAGCATGTCACAGTCTGTGCACAGATAAAGCCATGCACTCGCGTGAACATTTTGAGGTACTGAAACCTAGAAGCGGGTAAAAATACTGAGACCAGGTCAATGCAAGGATACTGCAGCAAGGCGAGTGCAGGTCAGTCTCATTTCCAAGCAAGCCTATAATTTTTGGCAGTGGAGGGCAGGACACAGTAGGCTGGTCTTTTTACCCCACCATGGGTTTCAGGACCTCAGGATGGTTCATGCCAGCATCTTTAAACAGGCGGAGACCTGACCTAGACACACACTCTCCTCCCCACAGGGCCCAGTCATCAGGCACCCTCCCAGCCCGGTGCCCAGCTGGCAACACGGGCACGGCATGGGACAAGGAGAAGGGCGACAGCACCCAGGCGTGAGGTGCGGGGCAGGGGCAGGGCACAAGCCCCTCTCACCTCGTAGGTGCTGGTGATGCCCAGGCGGTAGAACACTGGCAGGAAGATCTCGGCGCTGGCCAGCACCACCAGGAGGTAGGTGATGGCGAAGACGCAGAAGACGGCGCCGAAGCGGTACACCTCGGCCGGGGTGCCCAGCACGGTGACGGCCGACATGAAGCTGGCAGTGAGGGACAGCGCCACGGGCAGGGCGCTCATGCTGCGCCCGCCCATCAGGAAGTCCTTGGAGGTCTTCTGCCCGCCGCCCGCGAAGGCGTAGTACACGCCGATGACGGCGGAGATGAGCAGCATGGCCCCGAACACCACGTAGTCCCACACCACGAAGCGCCCCGTGCCCGCGGTCGTGGCCATGGCGGAGCCGCTGCCAGCTCTGCCGCCCGGCTTGCCTCGCCGCGCCTCAGCTCTGCTCTGCTCTGCTCTGCTCGCAGGTGCGGAGGCAGCTCCGGAGCCGCCCAGCTCCGCGACCCACCTCCCGCCTCCCCGGAACTTGAGCGCAGCCGCCTCCACCTCGGCCCGGGCCGGGCCCGGCGCGGGGGCAGCGGGAGAATCACCGCGCACGTGGCCGCGCCACGCCCGCGGCCACACCCGCCCAGCTCCTCCTAGAAACCCGCCGTGGCGGCCCGCCCGGCCTGCCTCGCAGCATCTCCGCACCTTCTCAGACGTGGGTCTATGACGTTGAATCTTAGCACAGTCTCAGGGGCAGCACCTTGGCAGATTCCAAGACGTGGGGTCTATGACATACTCCTTAACAGAGCTTCTGAGGTAGGATCTGTGACCTAGAATGGTAGCAGGTTCTCAGGGGTAGGATCTGTGAAGTAGCATCCTGGCAGAGTCTAAGACACAGGACCTGTGACAGAATCTCAGCAGATTCTCTGAGGTAGGATCCATGGTGTAGAATAGCAGCAGATTCCAAGATATTAGATCTGTGACGTACAGCCGTAACAGATTCTCTGAGGTAGGATCTGTGACCTAGAATGGTAGCAGATTCTCCGAGGTACAATCCACGATGTAGAATAGTAAATAGCAAATTTCAAGACATAGGATCTATGACAGATTCTCCGATGTAGGATCTATGACATAGAAGAGTAGCAGATTTTCTGAGGTAGGATCTTGGCAGATTCTATGACATAGATTCTATGATGTAGACCTAGCAGAGCCACTGTTCATCCCATGCTGAGCTGAAGCCTGCAAGGAGTTCTTACATCAGCCCCAGCCCCAGCCTCAGCAACACATTTGTTGGGTAAAACTTCTCTTCTTTTCAGCATCCTGGTGCCCAGATTGGATTGCAAGGGTGTGGGGGATGCTTTTATTTTTTCTAAAGCCTTTCCAGAATGTTTTCATTTTCTAGCAGTTTTTTTATCAGGGTGAACACATTTGTAGAGGTTTTTTTCCGGAAGCACCAAATGAAAAAAAAAGATAAACAGCATGGCATTCAAGAGACTGGTGGAAGAAGCACCATCCAGTTTGTCGCTTAGCTGGCTGTAAAATGGGGAAACTTTATTTTCCAGTGACAGAAGGCCAGAAGTATTGGCTGAGCAGTGTGATCGAATCCTTGACATCTAACGGATTTCTTTGATTTGCCAACATTATCCTCTCCATAGTTTTCTGAACAGATGAAGTTCTTCAAAAAGGATTGAATGTGAAGTTAGTGCCTTGCCTATAGAAAGGACTTGCTAGCGGTGGATAAAACTTTCTGCTTCACCCCTAGAAGACCAACAGATACATTTTTCAAAAAAGATCAGGTGATTCAGGAACCTAAAATTGGCTTTCAGTGAAACGCAGGTTCTGAAGTAAAGTCACTTTCTCAATGAGTGTGAGGCTCCTAGATCAGTTAGGAATTTTAATTCTTGGTCCTGATCCTCATTTTGAAGCATATGACCACAGCTAGCTGAAGAACATTCCTCCACAACAGTCCCGCTCAGTGAAATACCAGCTGACTATAGCTGATCAAACTAGCACAACCTGGTTTTCACCAAAATGGTGAAATACCTGCTTAAAATAAAGGGGTTGGTCTTTTCTGGTTATACTACACTAAATAGTAACAAGGACATGGAAAGTGCTTCTGAGACTGTCAGAAGTAGGGCTGGCTGAAAAACAAGAATGATGTTTCAATCAAAAATTTTTGTTCAAAATGTATTTTGTTCCATTTTGGAACAGGAATATACTGATGCTTGCTTGCTTGTTGGCTAGCTGGTTGGGAGGAAACATAGGAGCAAAATCACTCTTTCCAAAATAGGCAAGAGCCCAAGGATTAAGGCACCCACCTGCAATGTCTGTGACTCAGACCTAGCCCTTCCTGTGCTGGATTTGAAATGGAAATTTCAATTGGGTTTCTTAGTTTCAATGCTTTAGCATCTAGGTTGTGGCTTCAGTCTCTTGCTCCAGACAAATGAAATACTTGATTACTCATTCAGAATGGAAAAGTTCCAATAGAAAAGAGACTGATCCTATAACCCTAACCCCAGATCAGAGATGTCCAGATCAATATGCTGAGGTTTTAAATGTTCCACTTTCACTTTTTTTAGAATAGAACATTTGAATCTGCCATTTTGAAGCAACTGCTGTTTTATTTTTTTAATCGTGCTAGTGTAATATAAATACAGAAGTTGAAATAACCAATGAAGAAGTCTGGGTTTTGCCAAAATGAAACGCTTCAGTTTAAAAGTAACTTAAAAAAAATTGCTTCATGGGAAATTTAAGCATTTCTGTTTTCATTCCCAAATTGAAGGCATTTTGAAATTGCAAAACTGCTCTTAACACAAAAATATGGTCTTCAACTCTAGTTACATATCAACCTTAGTAACTCTGACAACTCTGGTATATTTAAAGTGCAGCTAAGGATCAGTGATGATAATATTTTTGTGCTCCAGAACATTACTTGGTATTCTATGGTGCTAGTTGTCTTTGGACATACAACCGTATTATGAATAACTGGATATAGTACATCCAGTTATCTATACACCAGTATCACATGCATATATATATATGTAAGATAATGTTAATCCATTATTCTGGTTTGCTGTGTCATTTAACAAAATTTTCAATAAAATGAAAGTTAAGATAATTATTTTAGCCACTTTTTTATTAGTGATACATTTAATTTCCTTGGCTCTCCTTCTGGTAATAGACTTCGGACATTTCAAAATGACCCAGATGTGGTACTCAGAGAAAAATGATCATTGTCAATATTCACTGTGAAAATGGGATCAGCTCATTTAAGAAATTAATATCCACTCAGCAGTTGTAATTTGTGCTCTAGGTTTTCCCAGTGTGAGATTTTTCTGTGTGTGGTGAAGTATTTCGGTTTGTAACTCTAACAAATGCAAAGTGGAGAGTCACTTTCACCTGGCCTGCATTCCATGTGCACACAGTAATAATATTTATTACATTTATCAAGTGCTTTGTGTTTTCTGAGACCAACATCAAGATTAGCTAATTAAGCATTAAGTCTAGACCTGATGTAGCATTTCTTAAATCTCCATACTCCTACTAATTTTGAAGAGGTTTTGGCTGTGAAATAGGTTTTACATAAGAAAGGCCAGTTTATAGACACAAAAATCTAAGCCTGTAATCCAGCTAAAGCATATAGTAGAGCCAAATCCAGTTTGGTCATGTAGGGGTCTACACTTAAGCATTAGAAGGCCTAATATTTAGGTACCTTGTCCTAGTAGGGTGACTTGTTTTAATCAGGATTAGGTGCCTAGGATCCCTATAAAGCCAATAGTAGGACTTAGACTCTTCCAAAGACCATTTCAGAAATTTCAGAGATGCCTTGATGCTCATTGTTACATAGTAAGCATCTCTGTTCATGTGAAATCAAGAATTTCTGGTCCAGGCACTGTGGTGGCAGTGGAGATGGCATTGCCACCCACCTTTTACATCATAGCTTTGAGCTTAATGAACTCACTCAGGAAATGAGGATATTGAAACTCGCATGTTTCAGTCCCCATGAGAGAGTCTTTACCACCATGATCTGATTAGGGTTAGACATCTTTTGTCCTTCTTGGTGAAGTTGCATCACTGGGCAGCCTAGAACTGAAGAGATATGGGGCCAAGACAAAAAAGGAATGAAGAAATCACACTCTGTAGCCTACTCCCCTGCCTCTGGGCAGAAGCAACTTGAGTTAATCCCTGTTGTCAGAACTGTTTATGTGCTTTACATTAGCCAATTATTGCATAATATACAGAAATATGGCAGTAATCTCAATGCTTCTGGTGTGTGTTAGGCATGCTCTGAGCACCAAATTGATTAGGTCCCTGTGGTTACTTAGGTGCTTCCAATCGTAACAGAGTTTTGGTGAGGGCTAAGCAACTGTGGGATCAAACTGGATTGCTTCCAAGTGTACACAAGAGCCCAAAGGTAGGCCTTTAGGGAATTTTGCCACCCCAAATTGAGGGGTCATCTGAAGTTAGGTACCTATTCAGTTTTGTGGCAGCTGGAGTGACATCAGTTTTGGTCACTGTTTGGATCTTAGGCACCTAATTCCACTTAAATCTCTTGTGTAGCCAAATTAAATCTTGTCCTTAAGTACATCACTGAGACAACTCATTTGCTTAAAAGTTAAGCCTCTCTAATGCTTTCTTGAATTGGGGCATAAAGCAGAGTGGAAATGTGATTTTTATATGACTTTAGAGAAAGAAAATGCCATGAAAGCATTAGCACTAGAGCTGAGAAAAATACTGCCAAAAATTACATCTCAATCGCCTTTTTTATATGATCCCCTCTAACTGTTTTTCTGATTATCTTTCCATGGATAGTCTAGCAAATAAGTTTTGCAAGCACAGTCATTATAAACTCAAATTCTTGAATGTTGTTACACAACAAATTTCAAACTGCATAACTGGCCAATAATAATAATGCATGTGTTACAGTGGTATGTGAATTAAGTAACCAATACAGTATGGATGCTGAGTATTTGCAATTATAAAAGATCTTCAACCCAAGAAGCATTCACTGGAGAAACCTGCTATTTAATTTAAAAGAACAAATGTAAAAATTTCACAATTTTGTGGCCCTTGAAAAAAAGGTGCAAAATGCATAATTCTATTTGCTACTATCTCTAATCAGTAATGGGTCAGTATTATGTGTAGACGACATTTGTCCAGTCTTTAACTGAAAGGGATAAATTAGTTACATGTTTGAACTTTATCCTTTTGGCTTTAAGATCCCTTGTTTATTTAAGGTTTTTAATTTTGCATAATAAGACTTATAGTTCAACCTTGTATGCTAACTTGTGGTTAATGTACGAGAAAGAGCTGTCAAATGTTCAACATAAAGAATAACAAGAAGGTGAGTTTCCTGTTGGCTTTATTTTTGGTTTTTGTCTTTTTTCCCCTTCTCTCCACCCTTGTTAGCTAAACAATTTCTGAATACCTTCTCTAGACTTTTTTTTTTTTTATCTAAACAAAAGGATTTCCATTTACTGTCCCACTGACTCATGACTTCATGCTATACCCTTTATTAACAGCTTTATTAAAACCTTGGTCTGGGGTCCGTCCTCTGCCTCTGACTTCACAACATGGGCAGGAACTTTGGATTGATCTTTCAAATGTTTCTTGTTTCTTATGGTCCTCCTTTAATTTCAACACACTCCATTATACCTAATTCTTCCCCTCTACAGACACACCTTTATATTTTTTCTTTCTGCCTGAAGATTCAGAATAGTTCATAGGCTAAGAAAAGCACTAACTGCCACCGAAACCTGGGCTTCTAGATTCCAGCTTCTGGCCAAAAATTATCCATAATCTGTAAATACTGGGCACAAACTTTATAAACACCAAGAATCATCTTGGAGTAGCTCGAGTTGTCTCCATCATCTAGCCAGCATTGACTTCCTCCCCAGAGCTGAGTGCCTGGACAAGCTCTGTATTTCATGCATAACAAGAAAAAAAACAGCAAAACTATTTAACCAGTCTCAAGCATGTGATACCATTAGCTATTGCCTATCTTGTTTTTAAAATTGTGGTGGCTGAGAATAGCCGGATGGGGCCGCACCAATGGAGTGGAATTAGGCACAGAAGCTTGTTGGTTGAAAGAATAGAACTTTACTTACAAACTGCAGTATAGGGACTCGCGTCAATGCAAGCAGTGTAGGTATGCTCTGTACAAGTTGCAAAACAAACAGAAAAGCAGAAACCGGGTGGCACACTGATGTTGTCCGAGCATGCAGCGCACGGGGTATGTCAGGATGAATGGTGATGGGGAGTTGTTGGTGGTTGATCAGGCCTCCAAGTTCACTCCGAGATACACGTGGATGTCTCTTCCTACGTACACGCGGAGTTCTCCAACTTGGGCGGAAACTTGCCCTAGCTTTTATACAGCTAGCGAGCCAATTGCCAGCTGCCAAGTAGGAATTATTTATAATAAGCCAATTGGTAGCATTCATGCAAACAGTGCAGATGCAAGCTTTGGTGGGAATTGATCATTGCACCAAGGTTTTTTCCTGCCGTATCAGGGAATCTTTTGCACCAGGTACTCGCATTGTGGTAAGAACTCTGCTGTGCCGAGGCACTTCTAATTACTGAGCACAGACATGCCCCCTGGCTGATGGCACAGTTGAATGTGGAGCACATGCGAGTCGGTCAAATCGTCACTTTGCCCAACAGGTTCACGAGGCAAATGGGTATAAACAAATGTAGACAACGAAACAAGTTTGTTTAATCCGGTTTTTCTCTAAAAACCGGATTAAACAATAACCTATAACAACACAAATGCACATGATCACATTTGTCACAAAAAGTTCAACTACAAGGACTTAGGTGGGTGTCATGATAACACCACATGTCGAGTCCTCACTTCTCAGAGTATTCTTTCTGTCTCTCTCTCTGGTCTGGCTCCGGCATGCACTCTGGATTCCGGACCTGTGGAGAAAGAAACTCTCTAAACAATTAGTCAACTTATATTACAACGGTGTAGCCGCTGGGCGTCGAACATCTTACCTCGGGCCTCTTTGCCCCGAGGTTTTGTAGATATTCGGCTGGCCGTCGCAGAAAGCCTTGGGACAGGTCTCTTTCCGCTCCAGGGTCCGCCCCTTCTCGCCTGCCATGACTTTGATCTTCCAGTGAGTGGAGCTTCCCTCCAGGCAGCTGTCCCCTCTGGCTACTCGCAGTCGGGATCTTCTACGAGGCTCCTCCACCCCTTTCACCTCGCCCTTACTCTGCCTGGCGGCTCCAGGTGTTCTTGCTGCTGCTCTCTATGGCCGCCACCAACGTGGCGGGCCTTCCTCTCTGCCTACTCTCACCCCTCAGCCCCTTCTTACCTGGGGTACCACAAACAAAGGAATGCTCTAACAACTTAAACACCACTATTCGTCTAATGGGGTCTTGGCCCCTGCATCGAGCCGCTACCCACAGCTCTGCTCGCTAGCCCTCACCCTCCGGGCCGGCTACTCACCGCTCTTTATCTTACTCCCCTGGGAGAGACACCCTCTTCGGGTTCTCCCTGCCGTAGACCTCTTTCTCCGGCTCCCATCAGTCCGGACGTTCTCTCTCCGGGTGGTCCCAAGGTTCCCTTCTCCCACCTGGGTCTGTCTCGGGTCGCAGTCCTCCTGCTGGGCCTTCTCTGGTCCGCGGGTCCCTCCACACGCCTGCGGCTCGCTCCCTGCTTTCCCCTGGCTAACCTGTTCTGGTTACACCGCTCCCTGACCTCCGACCCTCTCGGGGCTCTTCGCAGCCTCTGGGTGGCTCGTCTGCTGCTGGTCTTGGTTCTTGGGGTCCTCCAGTCCCTCTCCCCTGGCCAGCACACGTGCTGGCAGCCGGCTCTGGTATCCTGCGTCCTCCGGGCTTGCTCTTTAGCCTGGAGCACACGTCGGCAGCTGGCTCCGGCGAGCCGCGTCTCCCAGGCGCACTTCCCTGCTCAGAGCCTGCTCCACCCACTCCGCAACTCCAGCCGCTTCTCCGCGGCCTCTGCCCGGCAGCCACATGCTTCCCCCAGCCCCTGCCGTGGCCTCTTCCTTTATTCTGTCCAGCCGGTGCCTCGGGCTGACGTCACTCACCATCTGCAGGTGCTTCCCACCGTCATTCCAGCTGTGTGCAGGGTTCTCCGGCAATGCTGAGGTGAGTAACCATCATTTTTCTTTCCTTTCTTTTTCCCTCTGCCGCTTGCCTCTACCTCCGCGGCTCCTTTGGAGAGCTTTGGAGTGCCCCCAGCACACAAGTCCCCCTGTGACAAACGGTATCAATACGTTTTGGATTCTAATACTATGACTCATTGTCTGGCTCGGCTGAATATCGGAAACACAGCTCGTATGCCAGTTACCATTGACCCTCATCTCCCAAAATTCGTAACTGCCGCATTACGAGTCTAGAATGACGCAGGAGGAATCCGAACATGGCCCATTCATCCGATGTTCTCTGCGTCGACACCTGTTGTTGCCGAGATCTAGACTCATATGGGCATGCGGTGGATTGATGCCCTGAATCGCTGGACATTCTTATGTCCGGTTTTATGAGCTCTTGCAGTTGCGGGAGTTGACGTAGGTGATCGACTGTGGGTTGTCCAGCCAATGGATTAAGAAGAATCCGAAGGATGATGGAAGTCCTTCCTTCATATACTTTGATGCAGGCTTCCACACCATTGATCGTGATTGGAACAGCTCTGGGATCTTGCAAGTAACGGTGAGGCCACGGACCTCGCTGCTGGGGTGTTGTCAGTCCCAGTGCGTGTACTCTAGGGTTCCACGTGCAGTACAAGATCCCTATAACCGCTAGCAAAATCTGTTCCACGTTAACCTTCAATGGACAGCCTCCGTGCCAGGCATATGACTTCCGGCTAGCCTGAACTGCAACAAGCGCTGGAAGTGGAATAGACCAGTGAGGGCTGCATGTCACAATGTCTATGTCAGTAGCATACCCTCCGCTCCACGAGGCTTGTCTAGTCAGAAAACTCACCTCTTCTAGGTCCACCAGGTCGGATCCAAACTCTATGACCAGGCATCCCATCCACATAGCCAAGGTTTCTTCTGGTCTCATCTTGGACCTTTTGCATAGCTCCTGCAATTCAGTCCAGGTTCCAGCGTGATAGGTGTTAGAAGTGATGCAGGCTGCACTCTGCGTACCAACCACTTGGCTTCTCACTGCCATGGGGTGCGTGGCCGTCTGAGATGTTGTTGTATCCAAAGGGGAACTCAGGTACAGCTTGTTTCCCGTTGCCTCCTGTTGCACTTTCTTGTTACTGAGTGCAAGGCGGGACGAGCTGGCTGGGTTAACCATGCGTATCGGTTGCGAAGAACGGTACTTACTCTGCCGTTGATTTTAGCAGGGTGAAGTTTTATTATGAGGAACCACGAATGCAGGTTATGATGAGCGGAT
>JAGPOW010001296.1:57042280-57058839 GCA_030014935.1 Caiman crocodilus
TGTTAGCCAAGCACTGGACATCTCTGTCCAATTACATTGTGCTGAAAATTCCCCTTGCTGAGCTCTGCGGTATTCCTCGTCTGGCTTAACTGAGGAACCACAGCCTACTTCTTCCTGTGTTGCTAAGCACTGCAGCATTCTCCTTCTAATCTGGGAGTCTACTTCCTTATTTTGTGGTCATAAGTTCGTTAGTAGCTGGAGCACTGCTTAAGGCCCTGTTAGTTATGCAATACCTCTCAAGCTGTCTTTTAGAACTGTGTTTGTTGTAGCCCAGAGGCGGGCCCGTTGGGAGCGATGTCATCTTGGGGGGTGGAGTCGCTACTTCTGCCTGCCCGCCGGTAGCTCTGCCCTTCCGTTCCGGGTCCTCGGGGTGTCTCCCTTCCGTTTTGTCACCATCTTGAAATGGCGGAGGATCGGGGTCTTTTTCCACTGCTGTCTGCTTAGCCTTCTGCGTGGCAAGCAGTCAGGCTTCTAGATCTGCCTTTTCTCGTATCAGGGTCGTAACCATGCAGAACATTGTATGCAGCATCTTCCCCTTCCCGTGTTCCAAGGCAGTCCTCTTAATTGCAGAGTGGCTTTCCACTTCCACTTCTCCGCGGAGCTTGGAAAGAAGCTCCGAGTCTCTCAGCTCAGGTGCCAGGGCTAAATCAATCAGCACCGGCTCTTCGCTCTCTTGCACACAGCACATGCAGCAAGCAAACTCCAGGCTGAGGGCAGTGCTCTCTTCATCCGGCTTTTGTCCGGCGAAGGGTTCAATGCCTCCTTCCTCTCGGGGTCTGAATAGAACTCTCTTGCTTCCCATCACACATCCAAATGCCCCGGGGTGGAGATGTACTTGCCACTTTTTTGCAGTTTCTCCTCCTTCAAGCAAGAGGTAACCGCTCATGAGTCTTCCACCCATTCCACCCGCTTGGTAGTAGGCAATGTGTGCACCTAACTCCACGATGTTCGGCACGTGGTGTTTCCCATTGCTCCAGGGGCAATTCTTAACTAATTCCAACTCCATTGCATCTTCCCCAGATACTGATCCTGTTTGTGACGCCATGTTGGGGCCGAGAATAGCCGGATGGGGCCGCACCGATGGAGTGGAATTAGGCACAGAAGCTTGTTGGTTGAAAGAATAGAACTTTACTTACAAACTGCAGTACAGGGACTCGCATCGATGCAAGCAGTACAGGTACGCTCTGCACAAGTTGCAAAACAAACAGAAAAGCAGAAACCGGGTGGCACACTGATGTTGTCCAAGCATGCAGCGCACAGGGTATGGTGGGGTGAACGGTGACGAGGAGTTGTTGGTGGTTGATCAGGCCTCCAAGTTCACTCCAAGATACACGTGGACATCTCTTCCAACGCAGAGTTCTCCAACTTGGGCGGAAACTTGCCCTAGCGTTTATACGGCTAGCAAGCCAATTGCCAGCCGCCAAGTAGGAATAACTTACGATAAGCCAATCGATAGCATGCATGCAAACAGTGCAGATGCAAGCTTTGGTGGGGACTGATCATTGCACCAAGGTTTTTTCCTGCTGTATCAGGGAATCTTTTGCACCGGGTACTCACATTATGTGAAGAACTCTGCTGTGCCGAGGCACTTCTAATTACTGAGCACAGACAAAAATAAAGACTTTGATTCAGTATTATAACTCTATAATCCTGTAGGGTTTCTACCTGTGAGAGAGGGCACAGTGCCAGCTAAGAGTTGAGAAGGACTCATAAGAAAAACATTTCTCTCATTGTTGCACAAGGCCTTCTAGTTTAACCCCTTCACTGGTGATTTCAGTGTGCCTTCAATGCATCAGAGTTCCAATACTGTACCTGCTACACATTCTATGCACTGTGAGTACACGGAATAACTCAGAGCATGCAAAATTAAGAACAGTTACAATTTTTTTGTGAAGCCTACGTCAGTAATTTTACTCACAGGAAAGATCCCACTACGTTTTGGGTACTCATCAGCTTTGAATCTCAAGGTTCTTACTTAAGCATAAGAAGTGACAGAGCTTTCCATGCAGGAGTTGCTGCAGAGGACATATAGAAGGTGCCCAGAGGGCTGGTTCAGGCAAGGAGCCTGAGGTCAGAGGCCCAAAGAGGAGTTGCTGGGACCAGGTAGGGGTGTAAACTCATTCTCAACCATAGTGGTGATTCATCATGGCTGCAGGCATCCCAGGACCCCTGAGATCTTCACTTAGAAAGAGCCCCTGGCCCTGCCCCCACCCAGATGGAGCCCCTGGCCCTGGACTGTGGGGGGTCCCTGGCATGGCTGCTGGCAGCTGGGCATGGTGGGGTGTGCTCCCTAGTGGAGTCTGTGGAGAATTGGCTACGGGAGTTCAAGAAGGAGGTACGTCAGTCACACACCATCAAGGCCCATGAAGACTTCATCGATGGCTACTGCCAAGCCCTTCTCCAGAAGAAGGAAAAAGAGATGGAAACAGAGATGGTGGCCAGCAACCAGGCTGTCCACAAAGACCCACCTGGAGCTACCTGGAAGACAGTCACCACATGCTCCAGGAAATGCAGGGCCATGGCTGCTCTGCACCTGACCCTGCACAACAAGTACGCTTGCCACCCCACACATGAGGAGGCTTTGATGGTGACACTAGGGTACGAGGAAGGCGAGCACCATGCTGCCACTGCCAGGAGGAGGTGCAAAGTGGTGGTGGTGAAGGACTCTATCCTGCAGGGCACTGAGGGATCCATCTGCCGTCCAGACCCCCTAGCCTGTGAGGTCTGCTGCCTCCCTGGGACCCATATCCAAGATGCTGTGGAGAGGATCCTCAGGCTCGTCTGGCCCTCTGACTACTACCCTATGCTCCTCATCCATGTGGGAACAAATGACACAGCCAGGAGTAATCTGGAATGGGTCACGAGTGACTACAGGGCTCTGGGGGCTGGGCTCTAGGGCTCAGGGGCTCAGGTAGTCTTTTCCTCTGTGCTCCCTGTTGCAGGCCATGGTCCAAGGAGGGAAGGATGCATCAAGGAGGTGAACCAACATCTCCAACAATTGTGCTACCAAGAGGACTTTGGTCTTCTCAACCACAGCATGCACTTCAGAGAGAGAGGACTCCTAGGAAGAGACAGCATCCACCTCACACGGAGAGGTAAGTCCCTGTTCTCGGTCAGGATGTTTGATCTTCTTCATAGGGCTTTAAACTAAGAATGCTGGGGGGCAGGGAAACTTTGACTGCAGCATGCCCAGGGACTGACATAGGTAGGGGCAGCAGGACAGCCACTCTTGTGGGAGCTGAGGGAATAGTTCTCCTTCCACGTGACAGGAGGTTGAGGGCCTCAGGGCACAGGTGCCTGTACATTAATGCCAGGAGCATGGGGAACGAGCAGAAAGAATTAGCCGTCCTGCTCTCCAGTCACCATTACGATCTAGTAGGGATTACAGAGACCTGGTGGGACTCCTCACGCATTTGGAGCATATCTGCAAAGGCCTACACCCTGCATAGAAGGGACTGGGTAGGGGAAAAAGGTGGAGTTGTAGCTCTCTATGTGAAGGAGCAGTACACCTCCTTGGAGGCTGACATTGACTCCAAAGAAGAATGGCTTGAAACCCTCTGGGTAAAGCTGCAGTAGTGCGGGGCCACAGCAGCAAGAGAGATCTAACTATAGGTGTACACTACAGACCACCAAACCAGGGTGAGGAACTTGATCTAGAGTTTGCCTGAGAACTAACAAGGCTGTGCAGGCACAGGACATGGTCATCATGGGCAACTTCAGTTATCCAGACATCTCTTGGGAGGAACACTCAGCCAAGTCAGAACAGTCACATTCCTTCCTGACCTGCATTGAAGACCTTTTTCTGACTCAGGAGGTGCACAGGCCAACCAGACTTGGTCCTGGCCAAAAGAGGCAATCTGATGACCAACTTAACATAGAAGGCAGCCTGGGCGATATTGAAACCATGAAACCATTACAGTCATGGTCCATCGCAAGGCAGACAAATTGAATAACAGGCTTGAAGTTTTGAACTTCAAAAATGCAAACTTCAACAAGCTCAGGTCACTACTAAGGAATGTGGTGTTGGACCAGGGACTGAAGGCAAAAGTAATTCATGAAGAGTGGTCGTTCCTAAAGGACACGATCCTTGAAGCACAAAAGAAGTCCATCCCCATGTGGAGGAAATGTAGCAAAAGGGCCAGGAAGTCCTCTTGACTAAGCAGGGAAATTATGGTCCTCTTAAGAAAGAAGAAAGAGGTGTATAGTCAATGAAAGCTAGGGACAGCCCCCAAGGAGGACTATATGGCAATGTCCCGCACTTAGAGGGATCAGATTAGAAAAGCTAAGGTAGTGACTGAACTAAAAGTAGCAATGGGCATCAAGGACAAGAAGTCCTTCTTTAGGTATATAGGGAACAGGAAGAAAATGAATGGGAGTGTGGGGCCATGGCTCAACAACTCAGGACAGCTAGTCATCAGCACTCAGGAGAAAACTGAACTCCTGAATGACTATTTTGCTTTGGTCTTTCACCAGGCCAAGGGGAAAATCATGTCAGCTAGTGAGTAGGGTTCAAATGACAGACTGTCATCCTACTATTGCCATAGAACTGGTGTGTGATCAATTAAAGAAATTGGACATACATACATTTGCAGGACTGAAAAAACTTCATCCAAGAGTGCTGAAAGAGCTGGCTAAGTCACTGCAGAGCCCCTGGCAAATCTCTTCCAAAACTCATGGTGCTCCAGGGAGGTCCCCGAGGACTGGAAGAAGGCTAATGTTGTGCCCATCTTCAAGAAGGGGAAGGGGGAGGGCCCAGGTAACTATAAGCCAATTAGCTTAACTTCTATCCCAGGGAATTTCCTGGAATATTTCATTAAGGAGTCTATGTGCGATGGGCTTGCAGGAGGTAGGATTCTGACCGATAGCCAGTCTGGCTTGTCATGGGCAGGCCTTGTCTTGCCAATCTCATCTCCTTTAACAATTAGGTGACTTGCCACCTGGATAAAAGAGGAGGTTGACATAATATACCTCGACTTGCAAAAAACTTTTGATTTGGTATCCCATGATGTTCTCGCAAGAAAATTGGAAGACTGTGGCCTTAACTGCAAGACAGTTAGGTGGGTAGGAAGGTGGCTGCAGGATAGAACCCAGAGTTCTAATGAACAGATTTGTGTCATCCTGGTGGGAAGTGGCCAGTGGTGTCCTGCAGGGGTTGGTGCTTGGTCCAGTGCTATTCAACATCTTCATCAGTGATTTGGATGTTGGGGTGAAGAGCCCACTGGCCAAGTTCATGGACAACACCAAATTATGGGGAACCATGGTCATGCTTGAAGACAGGCTGCAGATACAGACGGACCTAGACAGGCTTGCAAATTGGGTGGACCAGAACCAGTTGAGGTTCAATGTTGAGAAATGTAAAGTGCTCCACCTGGAGATGAACAATCCCCTGCATACCTTTAGGCTTGGCAACGCCAACCTGACTAGCACTGTGAATGAAAGGGACCTGGGGGTAATAATAGACCACAGTATGAACATGAACCGTCAGTGCAATGCTTTAGCCAGCAGGCTAACAATACCCTGACATGCATCAATGGATGCATCTCCAGCAAAAACAAAGAAGCAATTCTCCCATTCTGCTTGGCATTGGTGAGACTGCAGCTGGAGTACTGCATCCAGTACTGGGCACCTCACTTGAACAAGGATGTGGTAAAACTTGAGAAAGTCCAGAGAAGAGTCACCTGTATGATCAGAGGCTTGTGCAGCAAGCCATATGAGGAAAGGCTGAGGGACCTAGGACTCTTCAGCCTGAAGAGGGATGAGAGGGGACTTGGTAGCAGCTTACCACTAGATCAGAGGCGGATACTGGCAAACAACTGCTTACCAGGGCACCCTTGGGGAAAACTAGGAGTAATGGTCATAAATTCTTGGAAGACCACTTCAGGCTCAACATTAGGCAATACTACTTCACAACTAGGGCGTCCACGCTGTGAAATAAGATCTCTCCAGAGGTGGTGCAATCACCTACCCTGGAAATCTTCAAGAGGAGACTGGACAGTCACCTTGCTTGGGTCACCTGACTCCAGTTGTCTTTCCTGTTTGTGCAGGGGGCTGGACCCAATGATCTTCCGAGGTCCCTTCCAGCCTTACAATCTAGGAATCTATAAGTATGGGTTCAGTTCTTAATTTGGGCACCTCTATTTGGAAACTGTGGGTGCATCTACATGTGCAAATAATGCAGGATCAGTTTACTCTAGAGTAAATTATTTTAGACTAAACTGTACCAGGTATGCGTCTACATGTGCAGGGATGTGGAAGCAGATGTGCTGCTCCAAGCAGCAGACTGTTTCTGCTCCCTGAGGCTCTGCACCGGGCCGCTGAAGCAGCCAGGGGGAGCTCTAGACTACCCCTGTGTGCTAGCCCAGGGGCTGTTAGGGAGCACAGGACCAGGAGGCGGCTGTCTCCCGGCAGGGGCTAAGACATTGCACCCTGCCTCTGGGAGCTGTCTGCTGGCAGTTAAGAATCTCTCAGTCCCCACTCCCCAAACGCAATCACGAAGCAGAAGCTGGGAGCTCCCTGCTGCAAGGGTAGGGGGACATTGTCTCTGACTGGGCACCAGTGGTGTATCTCACCCCAGCAGCAGGCAGCTTCTGGGGGCAGGCTAATAGCAAGCTAATGGAATCCCATGCTTGAGACTGGTTAAGTAGTTTTGCTGTTTTTTTCTTGTTATGCATGAAATAGAGATTGTCCGGGCACTCAGCTCCGGGGAGGAAGTCAGTCTCCGACCTGCTGCAATCTCCCACCTGCTGCCTGGCTGACCGGGAGCATATATGCTCCCGGTCAGCTGTACTGTACAGTAAGTAATTGAAAGTAAATTTGCTACTTGTATTTACAGATAACATATTTACTCATAATTAGAGCAAAGTACTATGCAGTAAGTGTCTGCATGTGTAGAGGGTGATGCTTACTACACAGTATTTGCCCTAATCTTGAGTAAAGCACTTTGTGTAGACACGCCCTGTTAGTCTTAAAAGAAAGGGACAGCTTTTATTTTTTTTGCATTTTGGACTATGTTTATAAACTGCCTAGGAAGATTCATCTACCATGCCCATAATCTGAATGTCAGATTAGATGATCCTTTTCTGGTTTTAAGAGTCTTTCAAGTTACACAATCTACTAAATACTAATCTTAAAAATCTGAACATATTCAAACGTGGCCCTTTTTTGCATATTGGCCTGTACTGGACAATCAATCTATCCTTTACATTGTAAACTCATTATGACAGAGACTATGTCTTGAGTATGTACTGTGCCAGTGCTCAATATACAATACATAATTGGGAAAGGTAATTTGGATACAATACAAAGAATGTGATGCTTATGGAGTTATTCAGTAATAATTTGAATACTGTGTGTTGGTTTAGCTATTGAGACATACAGCATTTCTATACTAAGCTAAGTATTTTACTGAATGAGTATACTATGTTTGATCAACTAGACAGTTGTGAAACATATTAGAAGGCAGAACAATGACTCATGGCATGCTCCCTGAGGAAACAGGTACCAGGAGAGGCAGAGCTATTGGCTCTGAGGGAATTGACTTAGCCTCCTGCTGAGTCCACCCTACCTTTCAGTATGCCAGCAAGGTCAAAAGCCCAGGAACAAAGAAAACAAAGGAGCTCAGGCTGGAAGTAAATATAAGAAGAAGAAGAAAAATAAAATAAATATTAATAATAAAAGAATCTCTCTCTTCCTCTGTTTCTGTTATGTGAAAGGCAGTTACTGTGGAAGATTGTTGAGGATGGCATCCAAGACCCACTGTAGGGTCTGAAGATGTTAGGTTTGCCTGCATCACCAGGAATATAAGAAAGATAGACATACTTATACACTGTTGTATAAAAAATACTCCATATTCTTTCCTACTACCATTAACCAAAATAGTATTTAATCTTAAGAAGTTTTTCTGGTCAGTCTATTCACCACTAGGCAACAATTCCCAAAGGGAAGGCTTAGAACTACCTCAACTTAGTTGCATTTTCTAGGAAAACATGGCTGATACACAGAAAAGTATTCTACCAGAGGGGCTGGTCTGAGAGTGAGAGGATCACATGATTCCATCCCAGGATGGATAAAGGAACAAGGCCCAGGACTCCAAGGTGTGGATTCAGAGAAGAGATGGTGCAGCTATAGTTTAATGAATAACAAGGTTTTCTGGGGAAGGAACATAGATAACTCAGGGTATGCCTGTACTGCAGTCAAAGGTGTGACAGTAATTTATGCAAACATACTCAAGCTAGTTTTAAACTATCTCTAGAATCAATAATGGTATAGCCACAGCACTATAATATTCAGTGAAGGCTCCTCATTAAGGCATTCGCCAAAGATCCTGGGCAGCCTAGGCACTGACTCTGTGGGGACTATGGGGCTCAAACACTCACCAAAAAAATTAACAGGTACTCAACACCCACTAGCTACAGCCATTTTGTTAGATCTCTGTTGTGGCTGCTTCCAGATTTAACCCCCCCACCCAAAAAAAAAACCCAACAAAAAAACCCCCATGCTTTACCAGAAGAAGCAGTGCATTTACTTCAACCCAACTCTGCAGTGTCTGTAAAGATTGGGTGCTTCAGCAGGGCTTTTTAGCACTCTTAGCTAAATCCGGTTCAATCCACTATTAAAGCACCACCCCAATGAAGTGCCTGTTCTTTACAGATGCTGCAGAGCTGGATTCAAGATACTGCATCTTCTGGGCACGTGCAGGGCTCAGTGTGAGAATGCACTGAGTTTAAAACAAAGTGCTGTTTTGGAGGGTTTCTTTATGTCTGGCAAGCACCCACTGGCAAAAACCAAAGTCTGTACTTATGTCAGGCAGATTTGGAACCCGTGCTGAACTCAGTGCTGGCAGAGCTAGGTGTTACCAATGCTCAAAACAGTCCATTTAAAGCCAATGGGGGGCATGTCTACAGGAGCTGCAGTCACATCTTTGACTGCAGGGTAGATGTACTTTCAATGTAGACATTTCCCAGTGGGTGAATAGCTCACACATCTACCCAGGTGTCAGCTTCAGAATTAATTGGGTTCTTAACATTTAAACTGTGAATGGCTCACTGGTTTAAAAACTAATTAAAGATCATTCATAACTTTCTGCAGCCACTAAATCAGATTCTTGCTGATAAGGGCCTCTCTTCCAGCACGGCCGAGCTCCTCTACTGTTTGGAACCAAGATTAGTGCCAAGCTGTTTCCTTTATATGCACTGGAGTATGTATTAAGTCAGGAAATTCAAAATTCTGCAGAATGACTTCCACAAAGAACTGCTCTCATCTCAAATCAGAGCTCTCACAGACAAGTAACACTTGGTGCCTAAACCACATTTAAGCTGCATTAACTGGTTTGAGAAACAAGCCAGCCCCTTACAAATAGGTTTACATGGCAAACATATACATTTGATAATACCACAGCTCTGCTAAAAGCAATGGTTTCTCAGCCTGCCAAACAATGAAACACTCAGAGGGAAGAAGCAGGAGCCAAGATTTTAGATTTGGTTTCAGCTCCCTGATCCACTAAATTCCCTGCGTCATAAGCAAGTTCTTAGGTGTGCCTATGAGGCACTAAGAGCTGGAGAGCTGCCACTTTGGAGCAGACTGGATTAATCAAGCTGATGTGAATTGTATTGTGCCATATGCAGTTGTATAAGTGATTAAATGCACAGAAAATGGCTGTGATGTGCTTTTGAAATAAAATACCTTCTATGTGTTTTAGCTGAAAAGTGCACTACCTCCATTTTCTCAGTGCTGATGCACATTTTGCCAGGGGTGAGTCATAGGGGGTGCATGTGCACCCCCTGAGTGTGGCAGCGCACCCCCTGCAAAAACATGCTGCTGACCCTGTCAATGGTTGCCACTTGCCACCCTGCTGCTGCCGGCCGCATCACACCTGGGCTGGAGCTCCCAGCTCAACACTGTCGCGCTCCTGCCGCCACCAGCACAGCTGTGCCCCCCCTGCTGCCAGGGGCACACGCTGTTCATGCATTTCACTGCTTATACAACTGCAACCCATGCAGTGCTGGGCACTTTTCATGTGTAAAAGTGAATTTAATACCATGCTGAAGGAGGCGCACAAGCACCTCTGAATGATGGGAGACAAACTAACGTGAAAAACCTAACATTGCCACGGAAACTGTCCAGCACAGAGGTGGGAAGTGTGCCTACTGATCAGGTATCTAGGGGCACCTATACACGTCAGGGGCCTGTGCTCCCAAGCGTGCTAAGAGCAGACTCAATCTAGTCTGCCCGCATGTGCTAATTAGCACACTGCAGCCCCCTCCATGCCATGTGTATTCAGGAAGTGAGCGCCGCTTTTATGAAAGCGCCCCGCAGTGGATAGATGCCCCAAGTCCCCTGCTCACGTTGCACAATTCACCAGCCAGCTGCGCCATAAATGTAGTCCTGCCACGCATGCAAAGCAACTGTCACCAGATAAAAATGACTGCCCAGGCTTAAAGAAAAAGAGCCACCAGCTCTAAAGTTAGTGCTTGAAAAAATGGAACAACTCTGCCCCTGCTTCCTGTTCCACTTTCACTTGAGCCCGCAGCCAAGCCCAAACACCCGCAGCAGGCGTCGGCCACCCTGGCATGGGTGCCAGCGCGTGGCGTGCAAGGACATCTTGTTTGGCTCGTGCGCCCCAGGGCAGGGGCCGGAGTGCCACAGTAAGCATCGAGTCCCCTACAGCCCCCCGTCTCTGCCCGGCAGCCGACACCTTACAACCGGCGGGCAGCAGGACAAGCTGGCCGGCAGCACTAGGCACAACCGGCTCCCTCAAGGCAGTGCGGGGCGGGGCAAGAGGAGGAGCCGCGGGCGGGCCGCGCTCCCAGCATCCCTCGGACAAGATGGCGGCGCCCAACAGCTAGGACCGCACGTGTGTGTAGTGGGATCCTTGAGCCGTGGCGCGCCGGGCCCCCTGCTGTCCCGGGACCATGAAGAATAAATCTGCCTCCCACAAGACGGCCAACACGCACAGGGTGAGGGGCGGCGGGCGACTGTCGAGCGGGCGGGGAGGGCTCGAGTTCCTTCGGGGGGCCGCGCCGGGAGCGGGGCACGCGGCTACGCCCAGACCTGCTGTGGCCCTTCCCGGCGCGGGGCCGCAGCAGACTGTGTTAGGATTTTTCTGCGGCTCCAAAAAATCTGAGCGAAACGTCAGCACTCAAAATCGGAGCCATGACGGGCGCCTCGAGTCTAAAACGAGGCTGAAAACCGCTGCCTTAGCAGCTAGGACCCTTTTGGGAGCTGCCCCCCATCAGGAGGGCTAGGGCGTTGTTAAAGATTTGAAACTCGAGGGAAAGAAAGGAGGCTTAGGGTGAATCATGGGCGACTCATGCCACTTTAGTAAGGGCGGCCAGGTGCCCCCCACCAACCAGTCAGCGACTGGAGGTGGCAGGGTGAGGTCCCCCCACAGCTGATTGTATAGACCAGGACGTGGCTGCGGCACTTCATCTAGCACTCTTGGGTGGGCATGAGCACTCCCGCCTGCCCCCCCCGCTTGTCACCTAAGTGGGGAGCATGGCCTGTCAGGGAGTGCCCATGCACCCCCTACACATCACCACTGGGCTGAATTGACTCGTAACACACATGCTACTTGTCATTCATAGAATCATAGAAAATGAGGGTTTGAAAGGACCTCAGGACATTGCCTAGTACAACCCCCTCAATAGGTTGGGTGTTGTGTTCTATAGTGCAGCGGTTCTCAACCTTTTTTGTACCTGGATCCAGTTGTAAACACCGATGGCCAGTCCCAACTTAGTGTCCCTCATTCCCAACCCACTGCCTCCCAGTGTGCGGGGCAAGGGGGGCCCCAAGCAGCCCCTTACAGGCTGTAACTGCCAGCCTGCAAGGGGAAAGCCACAGTTTCCCACGTCTTTAAAGGAGAATCCATTTTTAAAGTTTGCTCACAACCCCTTTGCATGATCTTGCAACCCACTCTAGGGTTGCAACCCACAGGCTGAGAATCGCTGTAATAGAGCATACAGTGGTATGCTATTGGTGGGCCATGTTTTCACATGGCACCTCTATTTAAAAGAATGTTGCAAGACAATTGTAATATTTAAAAGATAATGATGAAATATTTCACAGTTTTGTACATTAAAGCTTTTTTGAGTCTGTTTTAAAAAGAACAATGTGAGTTAGGATGAAATGTTTTGTTTTGTGAAGATGGTGACAGATGATAGAACAAGGAGCAGTGGGCTCAAGTTGCAGCAAAGGAAGTTTAGGTTAGATGTTAGGGAAAACATTCTCACTAGGAGTGTAGTAAAACACTAAAACCGATTACCCAAAGAGGTGATGAAAGCTCCACCCTTGGAGGTTTTTAAGACCCAGCTAGACAAAGCTTTGCCTGAGATGACATCCGTGAGGATGGTCCTGCTTTGAGCAGGGGGGTGGGCTAAATCAGCATTTCCCAACCAGTGTGCTACGAAGCACGTCCAGGTGCGTTGGGAATTTGGGACTGGAGATATGCTCCCTGCCTGCTGCCACTGGGGGGACACAGACATGGGTTGGGGGAGGAGGGGTGGCTCCAGCCAGTGATTTGCATCTGTGCACTGTGTTCAGCCGTGCACATCCGGCCACTCGCCACCCCTCCACCCCGTTCCACTTTCAGCCAGTGTGCCGTGGGATGAGAGAGGCTCAGTAAGTATGCTGCCAGAACCAAAAGGTTGGGAAATGCTGAGCTAAATGACCTCTTGAAGTTCCTTCCATCCTAATTTTTCTGTGATTCTTGTGGCGACTGGGTGGCCTGAGGCTAATGCCAGCGCTGATCAGGCTTTGGCAATGGGGGTGAGAGGGAGAGGGGAGCAAGGCTGTTCTTCTTATCCCCCTACTCAAGTCTCATTCCTGTTCCAGCTTCTGTTCTGGTCTTACTGTTAGAATAAGTTTCGTTTTCCTTTTTTTGTTCCAGTGTCTCTAAAGAATCTGCCCCTGATGTGTATAATACAGTGTTTGTTTGACAGCAAGCCAATTTGCGTGCCTGCTGCTTGCAGTGTAGCAAACATTAGGGATCTCCTGCGAAGTGCACAAACTGCTTCTGATCACTACCCGTGGTCATTGGTGAAACTGAGCAGAGGCCTTCAGTTTCAATATTGCTAAAATAGATTTGAATTGACCAGCTCTTTTCCATTTTGAAGCTGCTATGAGGGGTAGCAGGCACTCTGAGGAACAAGGGAATGTAAGAGAGGCAAGGATATTCTGTGACATCTGTTATTTCACCAGCTGTATAGTTGGGAGGTCTATTGGATAAGCTTTCTGGCATCAAATGGCCTTCCTCAAGCCCCTAGATGTATATTTGATGTGCAGAAGCTTATCCAACAGCTCTCCCAACAACACAGCTGGTCCAATAAAAGATAACACAGAAAATCCATACTTGTATTTCCTGGACCATTTCGGTGACAGTAGCCATCCAGTCTTACTAAAATGAAGTGCAAAATGTTTCACTCACACCATTTCAGTCATTAGCATGCTTTGTTTACATTGAGTTTAAGTATCTGCAGAGCCTTTTTCAGTCCAGAGTTTTAAATAATATATACCATACAGTCCATTCTCTGAATTCTTCCAGTGCTCACTGGAAGGACTAAAAATAAAAATCCTCCTTTGACAATCCACAGACTAGAGATCAGTGATTCTCAATTTTTTTGATCTAATATGTGTCTGTTAAACTTCAAGAATTCTTTTAGGCTGCCAGAAGCTCTGACTATCAAAGCTTTAACTGTAAACGGAAGAGGTATGCTGGGGTTTGTTGACTGCTTATCGTGTCTTTGTCAGCCCCCAGCAGTCTGCTGTTCCATATTTTGTGAACTACTGCATTAAAAGACTGAAGAACCAAAACAGTATCGTTTTCCATTTCTCTGAGCCTGTCAGTGGTTTTGTCCAAGTCAGTATGAAATTGTCTCATATAGAAACATTATTGTATTTCTTCAGCCTCATCTGTGCTAGAAAAAAAAATACCAAAATGTCTTAATGTAATAACTAATTTGGTTTAGCTTCTCAGTAATGCTAGTGATGTTGGGAAGTCTTAGTTTTGATGACTGCTGGTGTCTTTTAGTGTTATACACATTTTTTATACAACTCATTTTGACCAGTTTTCAGTAGGGTTGGATGACCTGGTGAACAGAGTCTATACTCTAGGGAATCTAGGAAATTAATATAAAACTTTCTTAGTCTAGAGAAGACTTATAAAGATAAGGGGTTGTGGAGAACTGGATAGGAAAGAGGCTGTTTGCAGATCTGTATCCGTTGGCAAGCTCATGGTAAAATTTCCCCAGGATTTTATGATGAGTTTCCTCAGTTCTTGAATTTGTGTCTTCAAACCCTTTGCTTTCTCAGGGCATGAGAGTAAGACTATAAGCATGGGGTTGAGAGACCTAGTGACAAGACTCCTGAGCAAGCTGTGCTACTGGATACAGAGGAGGTGAATAAATAGCAGGTTTCCTGGTCTACCTTGATTCTGAGGCACATTTTTTTTGTTACTTCATGATATTTGTAGGTTACGAATGCCATGCCTTGATGACAAGGGATAGAAAACTACAATTTTCAATAGAATTTTTCCTTTCCTGTATGCTATTCTGCTAGAGGGGATGATTCAGCCCTTGAAAGCCTTTCAGATACTGCTTTGCACTGGTATAACCAGACTTGTTTCTTTAGTGCAGGGGTGAGCAAAATGCGGCCTGGGGGTCAGATGCAGTCCGCCAGCCATTCTGTTTGGTCCACAGAGCCCCTAAAAAATTTAGAAAATTACTATTTATCTGTCCTGGGCTGCCTGTCATGCAGCCCTCTATGGCTTGCCAAAACTCAGTAAGTGGCCCTTTACCCAAAATCATTGCCTGCCCCTGTTTTAGTGTAATATGCAATAATACGAATACTCTTCTTACAGTGATTGTCTCATTAGGGATTTTGAAGTGATCATAGAAGACACCAATTGTTTAGATAGACACCAGTTGCTTATTACATTTCTTTCTTAAAATATAGTACTTGCTACAGTTACAACTAGTATTAAAGATTGCTATAATAGAAAGAACCTAAATAAAAAAAATTAAATACATTGGAACCAAGAGTTCTAATTTTTTGTATGTCTTCTAGCAACTAAAAAGCACTTTGCATAGATCTGTGTTCATTGTTTATACAGTTGGTTAATCTGCCTGCCTTGTGGGAAGACTACAGATGTCAAGCAAAAGTGAGTTGGGGGCAGAAAGAAAAATGTTTTGAAAACAATACTTTTGGAGGATATTTTCAAGCCTGTTGAATCAAAAATTTAATTTAAAAAATCTAAATAGGCAGTATTCCTGTGGTCTCTTTCATCTGTCCTGACCCTCTATTTACATTCATGCTCTTTTTTTCCCCTTTTACCTCCATTGAAGTCAATGAGGCTTCTCATAGGTCTGTCCAGAGCTGGATCAAGCTCTTGGGATACATATCAGAGCATCTATCACTGTGTTACTGAAAACTGAGATAATCCAAAAAGTCATTTTTCTTCTTTCTGTTGTTAATTTACTTTACCCGACTTTGGAACTGAAACTTGATGTCTGTTTCACATAGCTTTTTCCTCGTCGTATTCTTTTTCTTTCTTTGCAAGGTCAGGATGGCTGTTCTCTTACATTTGCAAGGTGCTACAGAGGTTGGTTGTAAATGTCACAGAGTTGTTTCTAACCCTTCTTCTGGTTTAAAAAATGGACTTAATTGACTTTACAAAATAATTTTCTCTTAAATAATATTTATATAAAATAGTATTGAATTAATAATCTTGAATTTTTGGCCTATGTTCTTGGGTAGCGTCTCTTTAGAAGTGACACCTGTGTTTATAATGTGTGTATTAGTGAAATTAATTTAAAAGGAATTCTTTTACTCTCTTGCTGAAGAATAGCAATTGATTTTTGCTTGTTTATTTTACAGTTTCTCACCTTTTCAGAACGCTTAGGCAATGTTAATATTGATATTATTCATCGGATCGACAGGACTGGAAGCTACGCAGAGGTGAGTATAATCATTTTTCATTTCTATGGAGGGTTCAAACAAGGATCTCAAAGTACTTTGTCACTAAATATCTGTTGGCAGCAATTTAGTTATTGTGGGTGTTTTATACCAGAAGAGGAAATTGAGATACCTCCATTGCCCTCATTTACCATTGAAGATCTTCTTAGTCTCAGTCCTGTACCTAGTCCCCAGTCATGTCATGCAAATCTGAAGAGTAAAGCAGAGCTTCTTTGACCATGGTTTGTGGATCACTCTTTCATGGCCTGTAGGACAATAGTGAGGACTGATTGCTTAAAGTCTTTATGTGAAAAATAGCATTTCAAGGCCCCAGTCCAGGAATGACTTAACAGAATCTAATTCGCTGAGTTTGTCCCATGACTACTTACAGTATCTTGCTGAAACACCTTCATAAGTTTTTGCAGGATCAAGCCAGAGAGCTCAGCAACTCAATCAACACTGCCAGCTGTTTTTTATGATCTTTCTATTTGATAGTGTCGTGGAAACACACGCAGAGTACTTTTGGGTCAGGTCAGCAGAAGCTTTTATTCAAAAGAAACTACAGCTGTAGGAGGGGATTCCAAAGTGACATGGATTTCCCAAGCACTTGGAAG
>JAGPOW010001296.1:57058939-57117747 GCA_030014935.1 Caiman crocodilus
TACAGAGCCAGCAATTCTTCACAAAGTGGTTATGTCATCTTATAACTCAAATAATCAAAATTTAAGGCATTCATATATATGTATTTTTACTCCACAGTAGCCATGAGGACCTCATACAAAGTATTTGAATAGACAGACAATGGATCATCTCATCAGAATATCATGACCAGTCCTACAGTGTTAACACCTAAGATTTAATGACCCCTATCCCGAGAAAAAAAATGAAATGTGTTCACAAAAGTCTTTTGTTTGCTGGTTTGGGTTTTTTTTTATTAGCATTTCTGTTTTTCTCCATACAGATCAATGACAACATTTTTTCTTTCTTCTGAAAGGGTGGGTGGGAAGCAGTAGTTTACACGAACTGGCTAGTTCCACAGTTTGAGGTCTGGACTGTCCAAAAGCTTTTCCTTCCATCCTGGCTCCCAGCAGCATGCTGGCTGCTGGCAAACATTATGTCAAATTCAAACCTGTTGTGTCAAACCCTGAATTGATTTCAGTGGGAGCAGAGTCAAATCCTACATGTGTACTTTGACTCTTTGTTACTCAGTCCCATATTTATGAAATCCCTTAATTTGCTGTGATGCCATAAATACATCCATAAGACACAAGCTATGAAATGAGTAGGAAAAGGTCAATATGAATCAGTTTTCAGGCAAACTCTTAGCATATCTTTTTTTTAATGGGCCATTAAAAAAAAAAGCCACATCTCTTGAAGATGCAGCAAAGGCAGAGTTATTTCTAATTAAAACGTATTTCAAATTTGTTTATTAGGGCAGAAAAACAATCAGTCATGTGAAGTCCTTACAGTGCAAAGATTCGTGTGCTTGACTTTACCCTGTCAATTAGCCCTATTAATTTTAATGGGATGGCTCATGATCTGTAAATTTAAATGCATATTTGTTAAGGGTGTCGGGTTTAAATAATAAAGATGTTGTAAAATTAGAATCAGATTTGGAAATATGTTTTGCATGTATCAATGGTATTGCCTTTTTTTAAGTTAATGTCTGATAGTGAAACATCAAAATTCATGTGCCCCTGTCACTTTGTCTGCTTATATTTGAGGAACAAGTCCATATTTTAGCAATAGTTGTTTTTCAGTGAAGGTACCAACATTTATTTAACTATCCCTTTAATACATACTTGAGGCATTTGTGCATGCTTTATCTACTAAGCCTGTTTTTATTTGGCTATGTTAGGCTAATGGTAATTCTTGGTTTTTGACAGGATGTTGAAACCTATTTTTATGAAGGACTGCAGAAATGGAAAGAGCTGAACCTCACCCATCATTTTGGTATATTTTAACATTCTTTCTCATGAATTTGTATTGTTTGCTTGTATTGTAATATCATGTTTAACAGAGGGGAAATTGACTTTGAAAATATTTATCATGATTCAAAGTATATCATAGTGATTTGGAATCTTTGTGCTGACTTGTAGATTTTAGATTGGGTTTTGAGGGAACTAATGGTCTTAATCCTACATCGTTGCCAGTAGCGGGACACCATTCTTAAGTATTCCCTTTTTCTTTGTACAGTAAAGTTCTACAGGGAAGTGGTTAACAAATGCCAGTCATTCAACCAGCTGGTATATTATCAGAGTGCTGTTGTGCAAAGCTTGAAGACTCATCTGCAAATCAAAGGCAGTCTTGCTTATCAACCCCTTTTGGAGTAAGTGCATTCTATAAAATGTTAACTTGCTGTCATCATAGGAAAATGTGGGTAAGACCTACCACAACCACTATGTTTGTTTGGCATCACCGAAAAAAAAATTGCTTTGCCTGCATGCTGTTGTGACATGTCTACAAGAGTGATATTTCTTTATCTTTTAATAATAGTATTATAGGTTTAAGATTTTCTTAAAAACAGACCTCAAAGGTAACTAGACAGATCTCTGCAGTAGCCTAGGAAGCACGTTGCTGTGAGTTCACATATGATGTCAGTCAGAATATTTGTGTACCAGAGGCTGCTGTTGATTCAAGTTTCACTTTCAGCTGGTTGTGTTACTTTGAACCAAGACTATTTTAATTGAAAAAATAACAGCCAAGGGGACCATGTATATCCTATCTTTTAAAAATCTTTCATACTACTGTACACCCCTAGCATAGGTGAAATTTCATGTGGTATCACCCGGTCAGACAGTGAGCTATTGTCTTTTACCACTATTATTATTTTTTTTTATGTTGACATCTGTTCTTTGAAAATCCAGCCTAGTGGTTCACCTGGCTCGAGATCTGCAGACAGATTTCTACCCTCACTTCCCAGACTTTTTTCTGGCTATCACCAAGTTGCTGGATACCCAGGACACAGAGCTGCTGGAATGGGCTTTTACCTCTCTTTCCTATCTTTACAAATACCTGTGGAGATTAATGGTGAAGGATATATCCAACATATATAGGTAAGTATTACTGGGCTACATTCATTAGATGATAATGCAAAAAAGTTGATATATAAATGTAAATGACTTGCTGTGAGGTAGTATATGGGATGTTTTTAAATGTAATTGTTAATGAACTCTTTAGGGTTTTAGGAACAAAGCATGAGTCCAGTCCTGTGGACTTGTGCGTCCTTGGCATCCCACTTGCTTAAGCAGAAGTCTGCATTGTGGGAAGGATCACTGAGTCCATCTCTCCAAGAAGTCTAGGTACTTGCACTGAAGCATAGGTTATGGTAGAGGTGGGCTAAATATGGCTCATGGGCTGGATTTGGCCTGCCAAGGGATTTTATCTGCCTGTGGTGGGCCCCTCAGTCCCACCTGGCCCAGCCACGGGGTGCAGCCAGTCCTCCTGCCCCTGCGCCTGTAGCAGGGCTGGGCTGGTGGAGCTGGCCCTGCTGCCCAGGCTCCTCAGCCCATCCTTCCTGCACCTGCCACCATGGGCAGAGCATACGGCTCGACAGATGGGACGGGGTTGCAGGAGGGCAGGTCATGGTGTCCAGGAGTGGAACAGGTGTGTGGGTCCATGATTGTGGGGCGGTGACAGAGTGGGGTTGGGGCTTGGGGTTATTAAAACTCAAGACAGACTTGCAACTTAGTAAAAAGCAAAGTGTAAATATTAATCTATTAGCCAAGAGCAATCAGAGAGTTTTTTTCATGGTTTATTGTCCTGTTGAACATATATTTGTTTTTAATATTTTCTTTTGAGGAAAAAGACAAACATGTTTACTTATACATAGCATAGTCCAGAGGTGAGCAATTATTTGAACTGGAGGGCCACTTAGGGAGTTCTGGTGAGCTGTTGCAAGTTGGGTCATTATTCTTTCCTTCCTTTCTCTCTGCACCCCCATCCAGCCCACAACAGCTCACCAGAACTCTCTAAGTGGCTGTGCTCTGTGCTTAGTTGGGTATCTGGGATGGGGCTGCAGCAGACAGGGAATGGGACAGGTAGGTGGGGCCAGAGTTAGGATCACAGGGCCGCCACTCGGGGCAGAACCACAATCTGCTCCCTGCATGCTTCTGCGACAGGCACTGGTTTTACAGGTAGGAGTGTGCAGGGAGCAGATTGTGGCTCTGCCCCAGGCCCTGGCCTATGCTGTTTCTGCCCTGCAGTTCCGAGCCCAACCCCAGTCCTGCCCACCCATCCCGCTCCTGGATGTAGCTGCTCATCTGCGACCCCCATGCCAGCCACCTGACTGTGTGTCCTGCCCATGTGGGTCCTGTTCAGTCTCCCCAGAGACCCTGGGATTGCTGGGAGGGGATAGCACAAGCATGGGTCCCAGGGCAGATACATGATCTTCTCCCTGCACACTCCTACTGGCTCCACCTGTTTGTCCTGCTCCTCAAAGCTGTTTCCTGACTGCCACAGCCCCATCCCAGCCACCCGCCTGAGCAAAAAGTACAGCTGCTTAGGGAGTTCTGGTGAGCTGTTGCAGGCTGGGTGGGGGTGCCTACATGGCAGGGGGGAAGAGGGGTTGCTGACCCAGCCTGCAACAGCTCACCAAAACTCCCAGTGTGGCTTTCCAGTCCAAATTGCCCACCCCTGGACTAGTCTTTCTATAAGCAAATGTGTTTGTTATTCTCCTCAAAAGAAGATATTAAAACCAAGTGTATGTTCAATAGGACAATAAACCAAGAAAAGAAAATCTCTTTCATTGCTCTTGGCTAATAGATTAGTATTTACACTTCGCTTTTTAGTAAGATGCAAGCCTTCTTGAATTTTAATTTAGCAGAGCATTTCTGTAATTGGTTAAATCAAGTATGATACTTGTCACAGTTAGGTCATAACATCTCAGCTGCTTATCATACTGGACTGTCACCAGATAGTTGGTTAGCATTGAGAACCTTGTCCCAAAACATGAGCTGTCCCAAAGTAGTGATGTTGTTTGTGGTGTTGTTAGCTGTTTGCATTAGAATAGTGCTTTGCGGTTCCATCTGAAATCCATTGTATAGGTCCAAATATTAAGAGACAGCCCTCGTTGTGAAGAGATTACAGTCCAAATTGGCAGAATGTCAGATGTCAGTGAAAAAAAAATGTAAAACACAGTACACCAAAACATTGGCATCTAGTGTTCACTCTCATGTTGCTTCTTTTGTATTATGTTAATTGCCTATTTTATTTGTAGTTTATACAGTACCCTTTTGGCTCACAACAAACCACACATCAGAAATTTTGCTGCTGAAAGCTTTACCTTTTTAATGAGGAAGGTAGGTAATAATTTTTTTAATGCAACTCTTACAGGGTTTCATGGTGATTTTGAGCTTTGGGCTAACAAATACTGGAAGCCCTGAAATAGGTAGACAATAAAGGGCCTGATAAAACATGTACTGGATTTATGTCCATGTGGTTGAAAATCTGACCCTTTCTACTTAATTGACTGATGTTGTTTTAGACTTAGTGGGTATAAATTAGTTAAATAAAGTAAGATGGTGCTCTCAGTAGCCATTGAATGCTGTCTTTCCATATGATTGATTTCAAATGAAGATAATGTTTTCCTGGTTCATTTTGTTTTGTAGGTTTCTGATAAAAATGCCCTGTTCAATTTAATGTTTGTGGACTTGAGAGAGCACCCAGAAAAGGTGGAAGGTGTCGGGCAGTTGCTTTTTGAGATGTGCAAGGGGGTTAGAAACATGTTCCACTCTTGTGCAGAGACAGTAAGTACCTGGGCATGTCAAATAAATGGGAAAAGGACAATGTTTTTAAACAACCAGCATCTATTTCTGTATGACAACCTAATCTAACATTCTTTTAAGATATTTGATGTCTTGTTCACTTCAATGGAGTTTGAATTCTTAATGCAAACTGTGCTGTTCATTATACCTTAATAGTTATAATAGCTTCTTGAAAGGACTGCTTCAGGTTTTTGCTTTTAATAATAGTATAATATGTCTGCATTTGAAATTATTTTTTATTAGCTGATAATGCATGTAATCAACATGTTGTGTGTGCTCATTTGGAGAATATAAAAATTTTGGACTCTAAATTATTATCCCTTTTGCTAATACTAAATCTTTTAAAGAATGTTTCCTGCAATAGTTGAATAAAACATCCCATTACCATTTTGACATCTTAGAAAGATTTCCTGTGGTGAAAGAATTGTAATTTTAATCTGTCTCTTCCTTCCCAGGTTATAAAGTTAATTATGCTAAAGCTGGGACCTGTAACAGAAGCTGAAGTTAAGCTTCCATGGATTGTTGTTGGAGAAGCCTTCAAATATATGGTAAAATCAGCTGCAGTGTACATCTACAAGGAGCATTTTGATGTTCTCTTCAGTTGTTTGCAAGTGAGTTCTTATTTTTTAGTAGCTGAAAGAGAGGTGAACTCCCACCAGGAAAATATCTGGGCGTGCTGGGTTTGCTATTTCTGTGCAATGGAAATATTAACATAAATGTCAGACTCTTAACAGAAAAATTCTGCCCTTCCTTATGCAGATACCTAGGGCCACTGATGGCTGAGTTAACACAGTTATGCCGGGTTGTGTGGTGTGGGATTTGGGTCCAGTGACCCACAGGCTGGCTTCGGCCCATGGGCCATATATTTAAAACACCTGCTTTAGATCATTGTGTTAGTGGGACCTGATGGATTCTTGGCTCACCTCAGGGTCTGACACATTGTGTCCAAGGGCCCCTCTACATTTGCAGGTAAAGATATGATGGGATCTAATATGCAGTTCACACAGTTGCACTTCCTGACATGCCACATGCCCGTGGCAGGAGACCCCACTGTGGGATCACACATTAGATTGCATTGTGCCATGTTGCCCAATCCTGGGCTCCCTCTTGCAAGAAGCAGGCTCCCATGGTTGGGAGTCTCCTGCACCCAGTTGAGGGACTTCCAGCCCCAGGTACACCCCATGCAACCCTGGGACAGGGAGGTTGCGATCCCCATCCAAGGGGTGATTCCCCCTCCCTTGGTGGTGGGGGCAGGCGAGGGAGTAGGGATGACCCTGGGGATTATAGCTGCGTGGGGTGCAGGAAACCCCCAGGGCTGAAGGATTGCTGCAGCGGCATATCTGACCAGCATGGGGAGGGTCTCCATGCTTCTTCTGCAGTATGGGGCTGAGCCGCCAGCTCCAGGCGGGCCTCATGGGAGGGTCTGTGGCCACTGTGCCGAGCTCCACAGGGCCTCACCAAAGTGTGGAGCCCAGGGCAGTCATCCCAATTTGCTGTACCTTAGGGGTGGCTCTGCCTGTGGGTGCGGGAAAAACCCAGGGCTGGTGGGTCACATCAAAGGTGATTTCCCCTCTACCCCAGAGGCGCAGGAAACCCCCAGACCCTGGGGATAATAGGTGTTGCAATCCCTAGGACTCTGTGGTGCAGGAAAACCCTGGAGCCTGAAAATTGCCACAAGGAATATGGGAAAACACCTGGGGCTAGAGGATTGCCATAAGGGTGATTTCCCCCTGCCCTGGGGTGCAGGAGGCACCCTGGACCCTGAGGATTGTGGCAGGTGATTTCATACATCTCCAAGCCCTGGGGATTGTGGCAGCAACAAGGCCCAGAGGTTTTAAGCAGGGCATGCTGCAATTGGGAGCCCTTTCAGCTACGTGTGCACATTTAAAGCTTAATAGGAACCAACTATAAAGAAACACATTTTTGAGGTCTAACTTTATAGCTTGTTGGAGATATTTATTGTGTAACAGCTTGGCATGTATAGCTAGTCTCCAGTTAATTGCACAATACCTGAAGTATGAAGGGGGGGCCCAAGTGTTGTGCGCCATTTTGCAGCACCTCATTCGAAGGAAATGTCAGTCACAGAGTATTACATGCTAGATATTTTTTAAATGCCTTACCAGGTGAGGTATGGATGGCTTTTATTCAGTCAACCTGAGTTTGGTAGCTTGTGATTTTGCATTTAGTGCTTCAATTTTTTCTGTGATGTAAGAGGTTAAAATAGGAAATTTCAGGAAATGATCTGCTAACTCCAACGCAGTTCTCTCATTGGAGTGAAAACTCTGCCATGGGAAAACTCAGTCTGTGATCTTACCGAGTGGCTAGTGAAATACCCTGCTCTCCCTTCCTGCCATCCCACCAAGTTAAAGGCTACCAAGCCAGGGAACCCTTTACTTACTTAGCAGTTTTTCATTCCTAGGGTCAGAAACCTGTTTCATAAAAACCTGCAATCAGAATAAAATGCTTACCCTGTTGGAATTCATTCTGCATCTCCCACAATCTTCAGTAAAGGCTATCTTTTCATGTGCAGACTCACTAGAATTTGTGACATCAGTTGAGGTCAGAATCTGGTCAATGTATTCATATGCAGCTGAGTACAAAATGTTAGTTCCTTCTGTCTCTTTGGCCTGCCATCAGTAAACCTTCTTGGAAGGAGGAAATCACTTTAAAGATATTTGCATTTCTGTCCAAGAGCTACAGGATGCTGTTTATTAGGTTATTTTAAGCTCTTAGGTGTATCTTTGTTTTTGGAATTTACTAGATAGGGATAAGAATGTCTGTGATAACATATCAGGCTGCTGAAACATCCAGTCATGGGAATTCTTTTAGGTTAGCTTCATCTAAGACCAGGATCTGATTATTTTTTGTCAAATTATTATCTTTTGCAGGACTTCATCATAGAATTGCAAAAGAAAATAACTAAGACCAACTCTTCTGAGAGTTCCTCACAATTTGAAATGATATTGCAAGTATATCTGATCCTAGCAGAACATGGAAACGGGTCCAAAATCTCACAACCTGAAGCAGTTTGTAAGGTGGGTCAGGGACTCCCCTTTGGCCACTATACTCAGAGGTGGTTCATGTGCATCTGAGGTGGCGATGGGGTCCAGCGTGGCTGTTCCATACTTGTCTACTCTCTTTTGATTCGGTGACTTTAGGACTTGGGTCAGAAAGTGCCAGGGTCTGGAGTAAGTGTAACTGCATTTGAGAGCATCACTCTTCCAGTCACCTTGGCAATCCCTTAGGCATTGATTTTCTGTCCTGATGTGATCCTGTGGGTATTATCTTACAGCATACCCTTCTTCTAAGTGCCTTTTCCCTTCCCCCTCCAGCTCTGAGACCCAGGAGTACAGACTCTGAGAAATGGACCATGGGTAGCCACTCTTGGTAACTTGTGAAGCCGTGGTTCCTGAAGTTTCTGTACAGCTGGAGTTGGTTCAGAAGCCGTAGGAAAGTAGCTCTCCAGGGCTCCCCATGTCTTCCATCGTGGATCTAGGAACACTCATGGGTTGTGTTTCTGGAAGCAAACCCAGCCCTCACCCAACCTGGAGGGCTGTTAGGGGGAATTTCCACTGGCTGAGGTTAAGAATGTTACGATTTCCCTGTCAGCTTTTTCTGCGGAAGAGAGACTTCAGCCCACTCAAGCTGGAGCTTCATTGTCCGACAAGATATGTGATAACTGTTTTCTCCGTCTCTTATTCCACAGATATTAACAACAATGTTACAAACACTGGATCTCTCAGCATCGTGTTGTGAGACCCTGCTTAAAGCCATTTCTGCCTTGCTTCTTGCTGAAAATGTATCTCTGCCAGATGCTTTGACTAAGGAAACTATTGAGAAGGTAACAAAGCGCATTTTACAGCAGATACATCCTGGTCCAAGCTCTCTAGAATGAACACACTCAGATTGTGTAAACCATTTCCTAGTTTACTCCAAGATGTTTACATCTTTCTTGTATTATAGAGAAGGTACAAACTGCCCTGACTGAAACAATGCATGTGGTGAATGTGTAGGGGTTGATCCAGAGCCTGTTTAATTTGTCATATATTTGTATTAGGGTAGTATCTAGAAGCCTTAGCTGAGAGTGAGTCCCTTGTGCCAGGCTCTCTACAAATGCATAGTGATGTATCAAATAAGGTTCTTCACAGGTTGATCTTGGGCATAATACTGTTCCGTATCTTCATTAATTATTTCAAAATGGAATTGAGCCATACACTTAATATGTTTTTGGATGATCCCAAGCTATGCAGAATAACACACTTCTACAAGGTTGTGATTAAAATTCAAAGTGACCTTGATAAATGGTCTGAAAAAAAAAAAGATAAAATGTTATTACAGCTGTTACAAAGACAAGTGTAAAGTATCACAGTAGGACTGGATTAGTTAAATATGCAAATAGAAGAGAGGGAGTGACTGGCTAGGCTACAATATTTCAGAAAAAGACCTGGCAGGTTATAGTGGACTGCAAGCTGAATATAGGTTATATAGCAAGTAATGCATCATATTTGTGCAAAAAAAAAGGTTAATAGCATACTTGGATATATTAATAAACATTTTGTATATAAAGGAAGTGATTCTTCCCATCAGTTTGTTGGTCTGTCCAGTTCGTAAGGAAACTGAGAACAGATTGGAAAGAGGCCAAAGGGAAAAAGAACCCAAATGATTAGAGGTCTAGAAAACATGACCCATGAGGAAATGAAATAAGAACTAGGATAATTTAATCCAAAGAAACGAAGACTGAGGAAGGATATGATCATCTTTCATAAACTCCAAAGGTTGCTATAAAAAGGATAGCGATCAATTGTTTTCTTTGCCTACAGGGAGCTATACCAGAAGTAATAGGCTTAAATAGCAGCAAGATTAAATATTAAGGCTGTGCGAAGCTTCGGTCCCTGATTAGATTCGGTGGCCAAATCTCTGAATCCGAATCGAATCAGACCTTTTAATTGCTTCAAATCGAATTGGAAACCTCTGAATTGATTCAGAGAGATTTGGAAAGGTTTAACAATTTGGACATAGACACAGCTTTAAATGTGTTTTCAACATACCTCAAGGTACAGGACTGCGATGCTGGGGCATATGGAACGTCCCACAGGAGCACAGACCGCTTGGCAGCAGACCAGAAGCACTTTGGGCTATGCTCCTGTGGGATGCTCCATGTGCCCCAGCGTTGCAGAGTTCACAAGCCATGCTTAGTACCATGAGGCATGTAGAAAAAACCCTTAAAGCTGTGTCTGTGTTTCTGAATCAGCATCAAATCTTCAGATTTGGATTCGGGCTGAGTCCAAATCCAAATTGAATATGGCCTTTTATGCACACTCCTTTTAGATATTAGGAAAAGCTTTCTAACTGGGAATGATTGAGCATTGGAACAGAATACCTCTAGAGGTATTGGAATCTCCATGATTGGAACATTTTAAGTTCAGGCTAGGAAAACGTATGTCTGCATTTAGAACATGATGATCCTTGTTCGAGTGGGGGGTTGGGCTAGATAACCTCTTGAAGTCCTTTTTGTACCTTATTTTCCTATGATCCTGTGGTTCTGTCAGAAACTGGTGTTGGAACAGAGGCCAGCACCTAAACAGCAAGATTATTTCGCTTCCTGGCAACCCTGCTGTGTGTCCAGCTCTGTCCATAAGACTTAATCCTACAGGCCTTTGAATACTGGTGACTGTGAGAACAGTTCCAGCAACCTCAATGGGACTACCCAAGTACTTGCTGTTGCGCATGTAACGCTCAGGGTCAGGAGAGATGGGAGTTGACATTTTATACATAACAGCATCAACACAGAGAAACGCCTACCATGTGCATATGAGGAATGTAGACTTCATGACTCTATTTCCTTTATGAACAAATAAGCTGCTTGTTGCTGGTGTAACCCTGCTAATTCTTCATTTCTATCTTGCAGGTATTTAGAAGTGGGTTTGAAAGACACAACCTTTTGAGTTTCTCTGAGGCAATGTTTGCAATGAAACAGTTTGAGAGGGTAGGTGAACTTTTCATTTTTAGTTTATTTAGTAGCCAAATGACATATCAGCATAAGCAATGTAAGGGGTTCATCCCCTTGGGTGGGGAAGGACTGAGGGGAGGTTGGAATGTTATTTTGACTACTGAGCATGGAAATTCCATTACAGCTGCTAAATTCATAGTATACTTATCTACTTCCTATGATACAATATTTTCTGTTGCTGTGGCTTATCATTTTTGAACATCAATCTTCCATGTTTTTGTGATTTTGTAGGAATGGCGAAGTCTTAGGCCATGTTTACACCATCAGAAAACTGCACTAGCATGCTGCAGTGAAATATTACATGACTACTCTGCATGTACTATAGCCCAAATGGCCAATTCCCTTGTGGTATGATGTGGGCATACACCAGTAAGCATGCCTGAGACATGAATCTGTTGGTGCATTCCCACTGCCCACAAACACCACCTGGGCTGCATCCTTTTGGATATAGTTTGTGTACAGTGGGAAGGCTGTGTTTCAGTGTGGTTCCACCTATCATGGTCATGTTGATATAGACATATCCTTGAGGTCACTGTAAATCAAAAAAATGAAAATGATAAAGCAAAACTAAACATAACAGAGACCCTCTTTTCTATACATTATTATAGATTCTGATTTGTCTGGCTGTAGTTCCCTCTTAACACAGGTCGTAGAATATTATCTTAGTTCATGGGATTTCTGAAAAGATAGGCATGGGATGGGAGTTAAAGTGCAACCAATAGTTAAAATAACGGTGTACCTTTGCATATGATGAGTGTTTAACATCTGTAGCACCTACATGAATTTTCCCCAGAAAATTAAATATGTTGACTGCTATTTGTGACATGTCTCCAGCAGATTGGTTAGCAGGGACTTGTCTCAGTGGAAGAACAGACATTTTTAAAAACTCAAACATTTGGGAAATTTAGGGTGCAGGGTTTTACTTTTTCCCAAATCCCTTTAACACGCAGCAGCACTCATAGAAATGTGAATGCTGCAAGAAATGTACAGAGAGGCTGTCAGTCACACTAATCCTCCTTTTGTGAATATAAAAAAGAATAAATTGGGAGGACAAAGAAGGTTTCTTAGTATAGTGAAACTGCTGGCAAATTTCCTCAAATGAGGTTTGGTGTCTGAAACCAAAGTTTAAGGAGAAACTGACAATGGGGCAGGAGATATTGTGTTTACAGAGGGAAAGGCAACTCTTGGGAGAGGAGGAATGAAGATGAAGGCTTGGGATATTTATAGCAGGTATTAAGAACAGGGATTTCTGTGTGGGTATAGCAGGGATTGAGATGGAAAACCAGGGATATCTTGTGGGGTGGGGTAGCCTGATTATGGTGGCCCAGTGCTTTGTAGAGGAAATATGAGGAATGCAATTGAGGAAAACTGGGTTCTTTGCATAGAGCATGGTTGATCTTAGGGTTCATGTGCTCTGTAGGGAGCCTGAAATTAGTACTGGTTAGTCTTGTCTTCAAATTATTGGTCCTATAAGGAATCCCTGGTCAGTGTCAGATGGTGTATTACAGAAACTGCAGCTACTCCAGGAGCTCTGCTGTCTTGGGTTAGTTATTGTCTTGTTCAGAATTGGAAAGAGACTTTTTCTTTTTTTCTCCTAGCATTTTCTTCCATGCTTTCTGGAGTACATTGAGCACTGCTTCTCTGGAGAAGATGTTCAGGCTAGCAATGAGGCCTTAGCAATTCTGGCTAAACTTATTCTGGTGAAAGCAGAACCTCCCACAGTTGGCTCAATGGCTTTTGAAAAGTATCCTCTTGTTTTCACACAGTCATCCATAGGGTAAGTCTCTGCATGCCCCACAAATAATGTTATATCTATGCTCTCCTTGGAAAGGTTTGGAAGATTGCATTGTCAAGCAGACTGCCACTTCATTGACTATTAATCTTCCTTTGAGGAGTTGGTCTAATCTCTGCAGCACTGGCGGCTTAAACGTTTACTATGCATCTGTCACAGAGAGGAGTGAACACTTATCTCTTCTCCAAGGTTTACTCTCTTCTCAAAGCAATTTAGCAATATATTTTGCTTTCTTGTATTCAGAACTGCTCAGAATATAACATTAAGGATACAGTAACATACAGAGGCCAGTCAAGCAGATACAAATTTCTCTCTCCAGCTTTCATATGTTGCTTATGGTACCTCTGTAAACCAGTTGAGTGAGACTGAATACACTGATGAGAAATAAGCACTTATCCACTTTGTGTACCTTGCAGATTTGTAGACTAGACAATTTAGCACAGGGGTGGGTAAAATGCAGCCAGTGGGACCCCTAAAAAATTAAAGAAATTAATATTTAGCTGCCCCTGGCTGCCTGTTATGCAGCCCTCAATGGCTTGCCAAAACTCAGTAGGTGGCCCTCCGCCCAAAATAATTGTCCACCCCGATTAGCATGATCTGAAGTAAGAGCGTGGAGCATGCCTTTGGGTCTATGCCAGCCACTCTGTATGTATGCAGAGCAGGTACTGGGAGGTGAGGCTTACTTCTTGGCAGTCTGCCTGGTCTTGCTCATGGGGTGGGGTAAATATGACCTTTGTCTTTCAAACGTTCAGTCTTGTGGTGGTAGGGACCACATCTTCCTAAATATATGTTCAGCATGTGGTACCATAGGACCCTGGCCATGATTCTGGTTTCTTGGTGCTTCTGCAATACACTGGTGATTAAGTAAAAGCCCCAACAATCATTCGAAGTGTTCTGAATTCCAGGTGCTTCTATCACACATTCTTTTCTGTTTGGAAGGGTATCAAAGTATGATCAGGAATCTTTAGTTCTGGGCCTGTTTTTGTACAATATATCATTCTTTATGACTGAAGGGAATGCTGAACTATACCTGTATATAGAGAGGGAGAGGAGAAAACCTGCCCAATTCCATGGAACTGTAATTTAAAAATTATCTATTCTGTAGAAATGAACTCCTTTACTCTGGAGATTTTTTCAAGGGCTAACTTGCAAGCACTTTCTTATCTGTCTGTAGGGGTTGCTTACATCATGGAACACCAGGCTGAGGTCAAGAGGAGAATGGCAGCCACTAAGCCCCTAGGCTTACTATATCCCCCTGGGCAGATAAGCATTGAGTGGGAGAAGACAAGCGATATAGTAAAGTGACCCACATCTGAAAACAGGCCATGCCAGCTTGTTTTCTTTAGGGAACAAAGAACTTGGTGTGATGGAACTAAACATTTAATCCAGGCAGATAGCAAGGCCCTATAGGGTATCATAGAAAACACTTTTTCTTTGACTAATTTCTTGGCATTTGGATAGATTTACATCCCATCTTAAATACAAATGTATGCACCCTACTTTTACAACTAAGCAACAACCACTTCTGAGGTGTGGGAGCAAGCCCCAAATCTTGTTGAAATTCAGTAATTCTTTACAGACAATTTCTAGTCCTCTCCAGATTAGGAATGAATGAGTGGTTGGTACTTTATGTTGTGGAGATAATAAGAATCCTGTCAAAAAGTTTGTTGCTTTGGGTTAAGAAGGGACCCAGCTTCACATTTCATAGATTTCATAGACATGAGGGCTGGAAGGGACCTTGGAAGATGGAGTCCTGCCCCAGGGGCAGGAAGTGAGCAGGGGTCATAGGATCCCAGCAAGACAGATATCCAAATGTCTCTTGAAGGCATTCAGGGTAGGTGCTTGAACTACCTCTGGCAACAGTCCATTCTAAACCTTGGGGGTTCAGACAGTAAAAAAGTTCTTCCTTATGTCCAACCTGAAACAGTCATGGAGGAGTTTGTGACTGTTCGACCTTGTCATCCCTTGGGGTGCTCTGGTGAACAGACATTCCCCCAGATCCTGATGAGCACCCCTGCTAAACATTAAAAGGAGCCAATTTAAGTTTGAATGTCAGGATTGGCAGGGGAAAGTATAACTGCTGTTATATAATGATGAGTTACTAATGAAGATTTGGTTTTATTTTTAGGGCCAGTACAAGACAGCAGAAAAATAAGAGCAATGGAGAAAGGTCACCAGTGCCAGTGTTGGATCACATTCTATCTCTAATTCAGTTACCAGGAAATGAAGATGTTACTGATCTTTCACACTCTTGGGCTGCCCTTGTGGTACTTCCACATATTAGGTAAGGGGTATTCTATGATACAGTTGCCTTATATTTGAGTACGGCTGTTACTTACCTCATGTATCTTGGATCACTTATGGAAAGGAAGGGACATTATGATCCCCAATTTACAGATGGGTAAACTGCCAAAGAGCTGAAATCACTTGTCTGTAGTGACAAAGCAAGTCAGTGCCGAAGTTGGGAAGTTTTTTTCCTGGCTTCTCACTCAGTAGGCTTGAAAAAGTTGCTCCAAAAACTGTTGTTTTCTAATGTCCCTAAGGAACAAAACAACTCATTTGTAGCAGTACTGCTGGAAGAAGAATTTAGAAAATCATAATTAATGCTGTGGTTAAAGTTGTGAAATAGAATAAACAAACTGTATGAGAGAAGCCATTGTTTTGTGTCTGGTATTTGCATTGTAATAAAAATTTCTGACTTCATTTTTGGCAGGCCAATAGACAAAGAAAAAATCGTGCCACCAGTTACCAGGTTTATAGAATCCCTCTTCATGGCTATTGACAAAGGAGGCCTCCGCAAAGGTCAGATATAGACATCTTGCTATAGACATCTTGTTAGCTTCTTATTGGCACAGTTATTCTAGAGAAACAAGGCACAGTAAAGAAGAACTGTACTGTATCCTGGTTTAATTGGCAAGCCAGTAAAACCTGAAACCCACAATTGAAAAAGGGCAGCAGGAAATAGGACAGCAATTGTCATTTATAGAAATAATAGGGTAGAAAGGTAAATATCATGTCAGAGGATAGTGATTGGACAAGGAATCCACAGCAGCAGGCATAAAAGCTGTGTCTGACTGAGATGGAGAGGACAATAGTATTTAAAAGACACATTGTGAAGAAAAAGAAGCAAGTGGGAAGGCAAAGAAATGAAAAGCAGATCCAAACCAGGTCAAACTAGCACAGCTTGTGTAAATGAGATAGTAATACTCTCTTATTATTTTTATAAGGGTTCTCTGGCTGCAGTGTTTGGAATCTGCAGGTCTAGGATTTCACTTTCAGCATCATGGGTAGCATTGATAGCAATTCTAAAATTAAAAGTCTTTTGTGCCTGTAGGTACAGTGGCACAAATTAATAAACTGTTAATCATTGATATAACCTTTACCAGAGAACTCTTATGATTGGATTGAAAATACTTGTGAAAATTATTACTCTGAGAGGTATAGTTAAATTCAGTGGTAGGCAGATGTATGAACAGACACCAACATTTTGTTTATGGAGCACTCTATATCCATGGATCTTAGAGTGCTTGCAACAGGTACATATTTTATCAATCAAACAACCATAATCTAGATTAATCTTCATAGAAATACCCAAAGAAGTGTACTGCATTTTGCTTTTCCTCTTCAATACTATGTCTTTCTGTCAGTAAGACCAGCTGTTCTTCCTGTCCATATTTTTATATGCTACACAACTGTTTTAGTCTATTGTAATTAATTCTGGGGGGAACCCTTAATAATCTAAAAGTAATAGATACATAGTCTGATTCTGCCACTAGTTTTTGTTTTTAAATGCAGAATTTCCTAATGGTTTCAGTAAGGCATTCAGAGCACAGATCAGTAATCAGAAAGAGCTTGTCGGGGGCAGTGGGAGCATAGAGGCAGATCAAAATGGCAGAAGATTTTCAAAGGCACAATGAAGAATAGGTACCCAGTTCCTACTAATTTTCAATAGAAGCTGAGTAAATAACTCTTCCATATTTCAAAAGTCTTCTCTTGCATACTTGGCACAGAAACAATGATTCTTCTTCAATAGGAAAATAAAGCAGTGGTCAGTTATACTGCAAACAACCCTGTGGCCTATTTAGGTGTGGCATTGATGAGAATTGTGCTCTGCCCTTCATGCCTGGAAGGTATTTTGGCTGTGTAGTGCAGGGATAACTATAATAGGAATGGACCTGAGAGAGAAATCCTCTATCACTAAAGGTTTGTGATCTGCAGGTAGGATACTATGGACGAGACTTTTAAAACCCATCTAGCACATTGAAAGCCCCATTTCCATTCATTTCTAATGAAACTGGGTTTCTGTATCCCTTAGAAAACTGGAAATCCTTCCATATATTTTTGAGCCTTCCTCCAGATGTTAGCTGTTCCTTATGCTGCAGTGCATATGCAAGTCTCCCGTAACAAAGGGCAACACGCCAAACATTAATGCATTTTGTCCCAGGATAAAAATGATGGATCTGCCACAAAAATGGCAGATCAACAACAAAGAATGTTGCCATTTGAACAGTAACTTCTTTGTCAAATTTAATATATGACTAGATGGGGGTCATAGAGAGACCCTGATGGTCCCATGGTACTCTGTTCTCTCTTCCCAACTTCAAGGGGAGCAAGCGGGTGAAAGGAGCTGGCTCCCTGTCAGCCTGCCCACAGATGAACTGTCAGGGCTGCCAGACTGGTGATCCAGCTCCCAGGCTCTGAGTGAAGGCCCTGGCATACCTGCAGCCTGGGAGCCTGGACTGCTGCTTACTGGCATTCAGGCTTCTGCATTACCAGAGGCTTGCAGGGATCCCTGTCACTATTGCCACCTGGCAGTAAAGGTGTTGGAGCTCCCTGCAGCCCAGGAACTTTAAAGAGGTCTTTAAACACCAGCAGCTCATTAAACCACTGGGACCTTTAAACAGCCTCTAGAAAACCCAGAACCAGCTGGCTTTTGGGCTGCCTGGGAGCTAGACTTACTTGTTTGTCAGTATACCTGTCTGGCTTACTGATAGACTCCCAAGGAGTGGGGGCAAGTATGGAGCAGTCCCCAATCATACCCTGGCTGAAGAGTGTTCTTTTGCTGCACTCCAGCCAGGGGGGGCTCTGAATACGGGGCTGCCCACAGTGCTTGTTATTTTTATAAGACTCCAAATTTGTAGCCCTACAAAAGTAACATCTGGGTGCAGCCCAAGATGCAAAGTTATAGGGCATTGATTCTCAGATGAAGTGCTGCAGCCCTGTTGGGTGCCAGGAGATTCTCCTAAGGGTGCCACAAAATGCTGTGCAAACACCTGCACATAACTCACAAACTAAATCCAGAGATTTAAAATGAGAATTTATAGCGTCAGCAAAGTTCTGATCTGTTGTGATCTTTGTGAGTTCTTTGCAACAGAACAATTGTTCTGTTACTTCTCCATAGTCGAGAAATAAGTGAAAGCTAAGAGCTGGCATTTTTTTCAAAGGGTTCCTTGAGTCTAAAAAGGTTGAGAACCACTGGCAATAGGGGTACTTGGTGTACTTCTTTTTATTTCCATCCCCCACCTCACCTTTTCTCTCTGTAATGGTTTTTGTATTTTTTCTTTGCCAAGTACCATTTAAGTGCAATTTTTTTTGTGGGAGCTGTAGAGCAGAGCTTAATTCTAGTACTTGGCTCTCCTTATATAGACTCAAACAGGGTGCTTCCCATGTTTAGAAACAACAGCAGATCAGATTGGACATGTGCTTTGATAATCCTTAGGGAACTTTTGTTTATGACTCCACGATGGATGACAGAAATTCAGATTACTGCCTTTAGTGACGGAAATGCTGGTTGCAGGGCAGTTGGATTATGACCGTTTCACCTCTGTGCCTCCTTTTATTTGAGAAACAAACAAATACAATACAAACAAATGGATCTATAGATTGATCTTGCTCTCTGTTCCCAGAAAGTCTGTTTGTGGCCTGCCAAGCTGTGAGCACACTACTTAGTTTATCAGAATCTTCTGAAATTCTTCTTTTGTTACCTGTGGAACGTGTGAAGTACTTGGTGATGTAAGTAAACTATTTTGTCTTCCTGGTATTCCACTTAATATAGTGGAGAGATGACTTTGCCTTTTATATAAGGGCACTTAAGTAAAAGGAATCTGTACTCTTATATTTCCTTGGAGTATGGAATTTTGTTGGTCACAACTTGCCTCCTGGAGGATACTGTGTAGCATATGTATTTGATACTGCTATTTCCTTAGCACTTGCTCACTTAAAACAGATTTCTATTTGAAAGCTGCAGAGTAACCATTATTGCTATTAAGTATGTGAAGGTAGCAATGCTGTTTTTATTTATTCCTGTTGATAAATTTTTGTGTTATTCTGCTTACACATGCACACAAAGTTTTTTAAATAGTCTCAGTGAAATATAAGTATCACGTTGTTGTTATTGTGAATCTGGTTTTGGTTCAGCTGTGATATTACGGTTTAAGTCTACTCTTAGGTATGAATTAGATTTGTATACTCCCTTTAATGAGGACGGGCACTTCATTTTTGTGCTTTGCTTTTTAATAAAAACTATTCTGCTCTCCCCCTGCAACTAGTAATTAACGTCTGTCATAAACTAGCTGAAAATGTTTAGGTTCTGCACAGTCTTCTACCATAGTCCACCTAGAGGAAGCAAGCGGGCCTGGTGTCTCCTGAAAAGCAGATTGGTCATCCATCCATCCATCCATCCTTTCTTCCTGTTTATTTGGTTCCCATCACCATAGGGTTTGAGAATCTTGGTCATCAATGGATTTCTCCTTGTGGTAGCTGTACTGCTGTCACTGCTTAACATTTTTTGCAGATTGTTGTAGACATTCTTACAGATTTTGTAGCCAAATCAACAATTTGTGGCCAAAACAGGAGCTTTAAGACTAGTTTTATGATGCCCAGTGCCAGCCTTTCCCCTATAATTATTCATTCTACTCTGGCTGACAAGATATAACTCTTTCGGGGCAGAGGAAGCAAGTTAAGACAACTCGCTCCTCTCTTTATGCAAGCCTAGCTGCTGTTGCTGATCCAGTATGGCACATGGTTTAGGTTGGCATTGCTTCATGTCTGTTGAAATCAGCAATTATCCAAGAGCATGCACAGTGTCAGCCTTAGGATTATCCTACCTGTGAAGTTACATAGGTCTCTTCACACACCCAATTTGCCAGTCCGTCAATAACAAGCTCAGTTACAGGTATGGAGGGAATTAAATGAACTTGTTGGATCTCATTTTGTCTTATGTAACTGGTACCCTAAGACCACAAGTGTGGTATCTGGCATGCCATTGCCAGATACACCTATTAGGAGTGCAAACATGACTCAAGGTAAAGTCAGAAATTCCAAATAGGAATCAATAGTGTTAAAAACATTCTAATCTCTTGTGGACTTTCTGAATTCTTTGCAACAGAAGGGTTTCTGTTACTTTTTCATAGTCAAATACAAGGGAAAGCTTAGAGCCAGCATTTTTGAGGGGTGCCTTGAGTCTAATGAAGGATGCTTTGAGTATAAGAAGGTTGAAAACCACTGTAATAGAGTGTGGAGGGCAGGGGGGGAGTGGGGGATTTTCCTCCATGCTGGGAGTTCTGTATTTCCTCAAATTTTGTATTCTGGAGGTGATCACCTTGAACAGTATTAACATGGTATTTTTGTTTTAGCACCTTCCCTTCAGATCCATCAGCCTTGCTGTTGGCTGATCTGTATTATACCAGGTTGGCACTGTGTGGTTGCCAAGATCCACTTTCCCAAGGGAACTTAATGGATTTGTTTGATAAATTGCTCACAAATCTTTCCACCAGCTTATCCAAGGTAATTTTCTATTCTACTAGCTTCCCAACATTTCATAGCACTTTGATGGAAAATTAATTCCTAGCACAGTGGCAAGGAGTTCTTGCTACATTTAAAATATGATAAATAATGAAAGCCTAAAGAAAAAATGTATAATTATGGATAGAAGTCAAAGTCCTTCATCTTTTTAAAATTACATCCATTTTCACCGGCCCATCACAGTTTGCAGTATATGTGCCCATGTGCTTAGGAAACCTGTTTTTTTTTTTCCCTTTTGATAGGTCCGGCTCTTGACTGTAAGGATTTTAAGTCATTTTGAGGCTCTGCTGCCTACCCCAACTGAGGTAGTGTTACAGTTTCTCTCATTTTTAACATTTCATGCCCATTGGATGCACTGTTTTTCATAAAGGCTGTTTTCTTGGTGCTGACTTCTTTACCAGTTCCATATTCTAGTTTATGCTCTATAGCAAAAGCAGACTCCCTTTAATGCCTGCTTGGGATTTTCTCCAATTTATATGGCCTGATCCACAGCAAGCATAGCTGCACTGAAGTCAGTTGACAGCACCTGTGGATCTGGAAAGTTCTGACTAAACAAAATAGCCTATTATAGCATCCTCTAACAACAGACATTTTGCTGTTTTCTTCAGGGTGATGGACCAGGTGAGCTTCAGTCTGTGTTTGCCCTATTACTTCAAGCTGAACTTGTTCCAGCGACTGTAAATGATTACAGGGAGAAACTTCTGCATTTGAGAAAACTCAGATGTGATGTGGTACAAGCTTCAATACCACAGGGACCATTACGTGAGGTAAGAAGTTATTGCCAAAAGGCACATTGATTGTATCATTTCCTTTTTGTAAGTTAAGCCAAAAACCCTCAAACTTTTGTACATGTTAGTATGTTGTAAGGCTTTTCAGAGACTGGTAAAGTCTTTACCACAAAGGAACTAGCCATTATGGGTGACCTTTTCACAGATGTCCATGACAATTTAGGAACACACATGCCCTGGTAGGTCAATGAGCCTTGTGCTCCCAAGTCAGCTGGATGCATTTAAGTATGTTACCCAATGTTTTTAAAGTGCCCTTGAAGCATGAATGCACCAGTGATCTGTCTAGTCCACTCTCCTTTCTCCAGCCAAGGCTGGTACTTGTTGCTTCAGAAGACCATTTAAAACGCCCAAAGACACAATGTTGTATCATGCTGAGGAACGTCTTGTTTTGGTTTGTAATCACTGTTTGCTATGAAGAGGCTTTCAACAGGCTCAGGGCAATGGTAAGGGAACCACTGCGGGATCAGGGACCAAAGATGAGAGGAGTGTATGAAAAGTGGTTGTTCCTCATGGACACGATCCTTGGAGCACAAAAGAAATCCATTTCTGTGTGAAGAAAAAGTAGCAGAAGGGCTGGTACGCCCTCTCGGCTTAATGGGGATATCATGGTTCTCTTGAAAAAGAAGAAAGGCATATAACCAATGGAAGCTTGGGATTGTCCCTAAGGAAGACTGTACAACAATGGCCCACATTTGTAGGGAGCAGCGACTGAATTTAAACTAGCAACAGAAATCAAGGACAATAAAGAAGTCCTTTAGGTATAGGAAACAGGGGGAAAACAAATGGAAGCATGGGGCCATTGCTTAACAACTCAGGACAGCTGGTTACCAGCACTCAAGAGAAAACTGAACTTCTGAATGACTACTTTGCTTCGGTATTTCACCAGACTAAGGGAAAAATCGTACTAGATAAGGTTCAGAACGGTCATGGTGGGAATGACCACCTTCCTACTGTTGATGTTGAGCTGGTGATGAACTTCATCTGAGAGTGCTGAAGGAGCGGGCCGAAGTCATCGCAGGATCTCTGGCAAAACTCTTTCAAAATTTGTGGCACTCGGGGGAGGTCTCTGAAGACTGGAAGAGGGCCAGTGTTGTGCCCATCTTCAAAATGGGGAGGAGAGAGGACCTGGGCAACTATAAGCCAATTAGCCTAACTTATATCCCAGGGAAAATCCTGGAAAAATTCATCAAGGAGTCTATGTGCAATATCCTTGCAGAAGGTACGATTCTGAATGACAGCCAGCATGGCTTTGTCGTGGGTAGGTCGTGTCTTACCAATCTCATCTCTTTCTACAAGCAGATAACTTGCCACCTGGATGGGAGAGAGGAGGTCAATCAACATTGTATACCTTGACTTCCAAACGGCCTTTGATATGGTATCTCATGATGGTCTCATAGGAAAATTGGAGTATTGCGGGCTTAACTGCTCGACAGTTAGGTGGATAGGAAGCTGACTGCAGGGTAGGACCCAGAGAGTTCTAGTGAATGGATCTGTGTCGTCCTGGCAAGAAGTGGCTAGTGGTGTCCCTCAGGGGTCCATGCTTGGTCCAGTGCTTTTCAACATCTTTATCAATGGTTTGGATATAGGTGAAGAGCTCACTGGCCAAGTTTGTGGATGACACCAAGTTATGGGGGAGAGTGGTTACACTTGAAAATAGGCTGCAGATACAGGTGGACCTAGACAGACTGGAAGGTTGGGCAGATCAGAATCCAATGAAGTTGAACATTGAGAAGCATACAGTGCTCCATTGGGGCGAACAATCCTCAACATGCTTGCAGGCTTGGTGGTGCCAAGCTGAGTAGCACCACAACTGAAAGGAACCTAAGGGTAATAGAAGACCATAGTATGAACATGAGCTGGCAGTGTGATGTTGTAGCCAGCAGGGCAATTGATACTTTTGCATGTATCAATGGATGCATCTCCAGCAAAATCAACAAAATGATTCTTCTGTTTTACTCAGCATTAGTGAGACAATAGTTGGTGTACTGCATCCAGTTCTGAGCACCTCATTTCAACAAGGACATGGGAAAACTTGAGAGAGTCCAGAGAAGAGCCACCTGTATGATCAGAGACTTGAAAGGCAAGCCATACAAGGAAAGACTGAGGGATTTGAGTCTCTTCAGCCTAAAAAAGAGAAGGTTGAGAGGGGCATTGGTAGCAGCTTTTCACTGTATCGGGAATACATCAAGGGCTCGGTGAACAACTGTTCACCAGGGTACCTTTGGGGGGAAAAACCAGGAGTAATGGCCACAAAATCCAGGAAGACTGTTTCAGGCTTAACACTAGGAAAAAGTTTTTCATGGTTAGGGTGTTCAGACTGGAATAAACTCCCTGCAGAGGTGGTGCAATCACCTACCCTGGAAATCTTCAAGAAGAGACTGCTCATTAGGGCTGTGCAAAGCTTCAGTAGCTGATTTGATTTGGAGGAGATTCCATTAAAAGGTCTGAATCAAATTGGAAGCCTCTTCCTCAAGGCCACCAAGACCCTCAGTGCTGGCAATGCCCTCCTTAGCCAGGTAATCTCCATAGTAAAGAAGCTTGAGAATCAAAATGGAGAAGTTCCAGGGGATCAGTGTCCCTGGCTGGGGCAAGCCACTTTCACCAGAGGAGCAGGCACAGGTGAAGCAGCTGAAAGAGGGCATCAAAAAATGGCTGGATCTGTTGTGATCCAGTACGGTCTACGTGCTGGTAGGCCTGTGCAACCTGAAGTTGAAGGGTTGTGTCTGCAGCAGCAGAACTGTCTATCACTGGATGGAGGTGCTGATGAACAGTCAGGGAGGCAGAACAGCAGAGTCAGGGGAACATAGAAGAGGAGGATCCACTTTCCCATGCCAGAACTTCAACCACAAGCCAGTCTCCTTCACCACAGCTGCTGCCAATGTGGGCCAAGGGCATGGCTTCAGTGTTGGGGTCCAGAGGCACCAAACCCCACCATCAGGCAGGTAGCACAGAGGCCTTGGTGGCTACCTATCTCACCAAGGACATGGAGCTGCTGCACTGCAACCCACATCCAGGTGTATCAGGATCTGGCCATGGTTGCCTGGGATCATGTGTCCTATTCACCAGCCAGTGTCCCAAGCAAGAGGGTGTTCAGCATTACTGGTGATGTTTTGATATCCCAGTGCATCTCCTTGGTCCCATTTTGGTGGAGCAGCTGGTGTTCCTGAAGATGAACCTCCCCAACCTCCACATGCAGATGGAGTGAGTGCCACCCTCCTCACTTCACACCCATTTGCTTTTTTAGTTTTCTTTCAGACCACTAATAATGACAAAGTTATAGGTATTTTAGTGATTCCCTGTTATAGTCCATGGCTGAATCTCCAAATCTGAATCAGCCAAATTGAATCGGGACAGTAATTTGAATTGCCAAATTGAATCACTGTCCCTCCAAATCAGCTGAATGCGAATCGGATACTTGCTGCTTCGCACAGGCCTAATAGTCACCTCGCTGGGGTCACCTGTCCTGATGATCAGGAGGCTGGACCTGATGATCTTGTGAGGTCTCTTCCAGCCCCTTACAATCTATGAAGATTTGTTTATTTAGCTGTGGGGTTTTTTTTAATTGGTTGGAATTTTATACTGCTCCATATTTGGCAGGAAAAATAAGTATATAGATCACTGTTCTAAAAGCTGTTTTAAATGGTAACAGTGAAGAAATCAAACATGGGTGGGTAAGAGCTCAGGTGAGTTGTTCAGAATTTATTTCCTTTATCTTTCAATAAACTCCTTTTGTCCAAACCTCAGGTCCAGCTTTATGGAGGCACGGGGGTCTGTCTGCATGGAGCTCATGGCAGGAGAGAGGATTTATAGATGATAGGGATGTCTTTCTGTGGCTCCTGAATCCAGTCATACTGTTCAGCTGCTGTGGGCTTCACACCACAGATGCTGCTGCTGGGTCAAGAATTTTCCCTGTGATAGCTAAATATTCCCTGATGCTTAAATCTTTTTTAGCATTTTCTTTCTTGAGTTGTAAGCTCCTTTTGGCGGGCATCATATCCTGACTGTACAGCATCTAGGTCAACAGGGATCCAGTCCTAATAGGGGTAATTGTATCTAATACAGGGAAAGTTTTTTGGGACAGGAGCTCTCTTTTTTTTGTCATTTGCATAGTGCCTGCCCCAATCAAGTCCTGGCATCTACTTTCTGCCATCAGTAATAACAATATAAAATATTTTTTAATGATTGGTGAAGCTGCTGAGGTTGTAACTTTACTGATGTATTTATTTTTTTCCTCTCAGTTCCTCAATCAGGGAAGCTAGCTATCTATCTACTTTAAATATCGTTGTTAAAATTTAAAACAACATTCTTTTTTGTGTTACTGTAGGTGCCTCTTCGATATTTATTGGGAATGCTTTATGTTAACTTCAGTCCTCTCTGGGATCCTGTTATTGAGCTTATAATGTAAGTAGGTGCTATTGCAGTTGGGTCCAGCCTTTTTGGTGGATACCGCAAGTGCTCCTCTCATCCTCTTGCTCTGCTCAGTCTGCTTTCTGCCTATTGTTCCCTACCAATCTGCTGCTCTCCTTTCTGCTTCCTGCCCCATCTGCCACTGTGCAGCCTGTCCCCCTCCCATTCCTCAGTATGCCATACATAGGCTGTACATGCCACTTGTGACATGCATGCTGTAGGTTGGCCACCTTTGTGCTGCTGGATACCAGGAACTTCTGTAACGTTGTACCTTCTTCAGAGCTTTAAAAATACCTAAATAAAAATGGTACAAATGCATATACATAAGCATGATAAATATTTATGTGGGTTACTGCAGAAATGCCTCTGACTGTTAACTTATTTTGATGATGTACCAATATTAAAGAGGAAAAATATTATTAAATAACATTACGCTGGTGACATAAAGGGAACAGAATGCAAGATAAGAATTTCTCTCTCATGTTATAAGTGTTACTGGTATGTTTCTTTTCCTCTTGTTACTGCCCTTACTACTAACTAGCTTCAAAACCTACTGAAGTCAGTGGGAGAACTCCCACTGATCACTGAATGGAACCTGAAACTTGTATTGTCTAACGTTGGTCTCCTTCATGCTTTTTAATGCGTCTTGTGAAATAAATGAAATTTTCCCCATCAAATTAATGAAATAATGAAAAATGTTAAACTGCGTCTTCAAAATATATGTTCATGCTGTGTTGAATCAGAGCTGTGTTATTGCAAAGAACTCCTTGAAATTTAGACTTGAAAACGTCTGCATTAAAATGGAATTTAATTGAATGCACAAAATGTAGCTAAAATATTTTAAGAACAGTTAACATTTGGGATCTTTAAACCAAGGCAGAGAAATGGAATTGTTACAGCGGTACTCTACAGACACAGGATATGTGCACATACCGACTATAATTGGAGGTGTGAAGCCTTTGAACATACCAGTAATTATATTGGATAGTGATATACAACTTTGTTTTTTTTTACCTTACCTGTTGTCTTAATTAATTTTAGTTCTCATGCTAGTGAGATGGAGAATAAACGGTTTTGGAAAGTCTATTATGAACACCTGGAAAGAGCTGCTACTTATGCAGGTAAGCCACATCTTGTAGATGGTTGACTTAAACTTGGCTAAGAGCTGAGTTGCTTGTGAGCAGGGCTGGCTTATTTGCTCCTGAATGTCCAAGATGGGTAAAAAAAAAAAAAAAAAAGAAGTCACGACAATCTGTATCCCTGAAGTTGGGATATAACTTTTTTCCTTTTGTCCCCATTTCTAGAGTGGGAAGGGAAAGGCCTGTAAAGAAAGTTGTTTTCTCCCTCATTTATCCTACTTTTCAGGGAGTAGTTGGGGACAGCCCAAGGGACAAGGAGTATCACTCAGATGCTTGCTTCTCCCTTAAGGCTGAATCTGCCCTTGGTGACTGGAATCATCAGAAATCTTAAGCATATAGGACAAGAAGGGGTCTCCTGGGACAATGCCTCTGTGTTTACAGGCAACTATCTATACAGATTCCTAAAAATAATTTACTTCTAATCCTGTGCTACCACAGCTACAAAGCACAAAGCCAAAATGCCAAGAATACCCTGTAACGTGTAGGTACAAAGCAGGGGAAATGAGGACATTGCTGATGCCCTTCTACTGTAACAGCTGTGAAGAAAGTGAAGTTATTTTTTGCAGAAGATGATTCTAGACATATCCGTAGAGATTTTTCAGGACCCACTCATCTTCAACGTAGTGGGATCTCAGCAAATGCTTTGTCTGCCTTGGCTGTGCTCTCAAATTCTAATACTGAATTCCATTGTAAAGGCATGAGCATACCCAGGGCTTGAGCTTCTAGATGACTCAGTGCCCACATTCTACCATCCTACAACATCTTGTAAGCCATATTGCACCTTCAGATCAGCCCTGAGAAGAATTTGCCAAATAGATGTCTGACAGACATCTTCAGCAAAGCCTTGAACACTGTCTGTCATGGGATTTTCTCTAACAAATTGTAGAGTACTGTACTGGGCTGGAGTGAAGTGGGTGGACAACTGGCTCAGAGACTGTTCCCAGAGATTGGTGATCGATGGGCTGGCCTCATCCTGGAGGGCTGTCTCCAGTGGGGTCCCCCAGGGATTGGTGCTCGAACCCCTGCTAGTCAATGTATTCATTAACGATTTGGACCAAGGGGTAGAAAGTGCGATGATTAAGTTTCCAAGTGATACCAAGCTGTGGGGAAACACAGACACACCAAAGGATAGGGCAAAGATCTAGGAGGAACTTGATGGACTAGACTTACGGGTGGAAGGAAATCAGATGAGGTTTAACAGGGAGAAGTGCAAGCTCTTTCACCTGAGTAGGAAGAACCCTCACCACAACTATACAATGGGTGATGTTGACACAACGTCTGAATGAGACCTGGGGGTCACAATCGAGTGGAAGATGAATATGACCCAACAGTGTAGTGGCTGCCAAAAGGGCATCAGTCGCTGTGTGGCCAGTAGATCCAGGGAGGTACTCGTCCTTCTCTATTCAGTATTGGTGAGGCCACACCTGGAGTTCTCTGCCCAGTTCTGGGTATCGCACTTCAAGAAGGACATGGATAAGCTCAAGAGGGTGCAAAGAAGGGCCACTACTTGTTTGATTAAGGGCATGGAGGGTGGGACCTATGAGGAGAGACTCTGGGAACTGGGTCTGTTCAGCCTGAGGAAGAGAAGAGTGCGAAGTGACTTGATAGCTGCCTACAAGTACCTCAGGTGGGATAGCCTCAAGAACTAGGAGAACAACTCTTCAGGAGGGCACCTTAAGGGAAGACGAGGACCAATGGACATATACTAATAGAGGGTAAATTCAGGTTGGATATAAGGAAAAACTTAATTCTCTGTAAGGGTCACCAGAATCTGGAACATACTTCCAGTAGAAGTGGTGCAGTCGCCCTCCTTGGAGGTGTTCAAGACGAGGCTGGCCAGGCACCTTGCCGAGCTCATCTGAGCCCAATACTTCCTGCCGATGGCAGGGGACCAGATTTGATGATTGCACAGGTCCCTTCTGGTGCTATGATTCTGTGATAGTATAATTAACCTTTTACATTATGGGACCAACCCTCCCCACAGCAGTTGCTGAATGAATTTCCTTAAAGTAACCAAGATGTAACATTTTCTGTTATAGAAAGGGAGTTGCAAGGGGAGCTGGAGGAAAAGCAAGAACACACTGCAGATACGGAGAATGAGACAGTTTCAGGAGATGTGAGGACTCTGCATCTCGAGCAGCTGAGGCTGAGAACAGATCGCAGTGAGAGGATGGATCACACAAATTTCCGGTTTCTGCTGTGGAAAGCATTGGCCAAGTTTCCTGACAGAGTGGAGCCCCGGTCAAGGGAGCTTTCCCCACTTCTCTTGAGATTCATTAGGTAAGCTTGCATGTTCGGTGGTGAGGTGCCATTATAAATATTACTTTTCCATGGTTATGATGTAACTAGAGGCCTGCAAGACAATCTGCAGGTTTATCTTTTAATAAATATTACATTCTTAGACCTCCCCTTAAACCAAAGAATAGTCTAACTTTTATTTTTTCTGCTCAGGCCTGGATGATCCAAGAGCTATTTCACAATTCAAAATGATCTGAAAACCAAGCTGTCAATTTGGTTCTACTGTTCAGTGCCTATTCACTGATGAGTTCTGGTGACTCGGCCTAAGTGCTGCTATAGTGGATATAGTTTCAGTGGAAGTCAAGTGTCTTAAACCAGAAACAGAAGTTACCTTTGTGCCCCCATAACATTTTTATGCTGGTACAAAGCTCAAGTAAACAGATGTGTATGCCCTTTTTTGTGCTGCCAGTGCCCCAAATTGGCTGAACAATGGGTGGTATAAATTTGTTCTGCTTTTTAGTACATATCTGTTTTGTTTTATGATAGGCGAGCACAGGCAGTCCAGAGCTGCCCATGGTCTCCAACTACCTCAGGCAGGCACTCCCAAGAGTTCCCAGGTCACAGAGGATTGGCCACCTGAAGCCCTGGGAGTGCCTGTACAGGTTTCCCTGCTTGCAGAGACACTTCCCAGGTATCCTCTGGTAAGAGATCCTGTGACATGCATATCACATTGCTGCACCCCAACTCAGGATGCAGTCTGCAATCCTGTAGGAATCCTTGGCCCCACGCCTCTCCCCCAAGCAGATGTGTGTCCCAGGAATCTCTCTACTGGAGGATTCCTGGAGCATGTATTTCACACTACTGCACTCCAGGTTGGTGTGCCCTTAGCACTTGAAAAGTTGCACTGTAGGTTGAGATGCAAGTAACATGACGCACAAGCCCTGGGAATCCCTTGCAAGAGATTTCTGGGGCACAGCGCCCAATGCTTATTTTTGCTGATCAATTGGATCATATGTGCCAGGATGCATCCCAGCACAGCTAATACCAGAACAAAAACAATGTCTATTTTTAGTGTGATATAGACTAGAAAAGGAGGCTCTTCTTCCTTACCCTGTTTTTAAATGGAAAGCCTGTATTTTAAATTTAGAATCCTAAGATATAGAGATGGAAAGCCCCAGTACTAGGTGAATTGAGTGGGAGTCTTTCATGGGCTTCAGACTGCCTTCTTTTTTATAGCACAGGACTCTTCACAGTATATTTCTGTATACTTAGTAAACACTAACTTGAATTAGTTCAGATGAGAAGGCTTCTACCATGGAGAGGGTCATAGGTTCTTAAGTATCCTTAGGTATCCTGGCTTAGGTTTGTCTTTCATTCACATTTCTCTACTTCACATGCATCCTTTCCTCTACCACATTGTGAAGTATAAACCCATTCTGTTTACAAGTCAATGACAATTTCTATTCTTCTTACTCTCATTTCCCTCTCCCTTCCCCTTTTAATGATCTTGTTTTATGCCTGTGCACTTGAATCCTTAAATACCTCTCTCTCTCTCTCTCTCTCCCCCCCTGCCTGCCTGCCTGCGTGCCAAAATGGACCCCTTTGGAGATCTTTAACTACACAGTGTCACGAGGCAGAATGCTGTTAATAATGGGAAGTTTCAGTATTGGTCAATTTCTAATCAATCTTATACTGATATATGTTCAATTTTTTTTCTTTTAATATAGCAATGAGTATTATCCAGCAGATTCACTGGTAGCTCCCACCCAGGATCTTAAAAAGAAAAATACTGGTGCAGTAGAAGAAGAAAAACCTCCTGAAGAAATAAATCAAACTACAATGGAGGAGGAAGGAGAGGAGGGAGAAGTAGAAAGACCAGCAGTGGAAGAACTGGTTGTTGAAGGGTTTCAGAAAAAGAAAACGAGAAGAGCTGCTGCTAAGTAAGGTTTCTGTTTTGTTCTTTACTGGCCGGGGAAAGAATTAAAGCATTCTCTGGTTGGTATTTTATAACATTTCTTGTTCCAGGGAGTGCTCCTTTTAAGATTATTACTTTCCCTTTCCTTCATCTGGTGAAGCTTTGCATCAGATTTCAAGCTCTTTGGAGTCAGGGACTGTTCCCTCCTACATTACCTGGCATTAAAAGGGTACTGGTATTGTCTTGAGCCTTCAGTCACAGTTCAAATAACAGTTCACTGCTCTACACAGCAAATGTTGTGGAACATTCTAAAATCAGTGTTTGAAAAATGTAATATCACCACTGCTGCTTCTATTTCCTGTATGTGTGTGCCTACCCCTCTCTTTAAATCATTGAATTCTAGTCTCTTACATTATGTTTTCTTTTATTCCCAAGTCTTGGGCCATTTCTGTGAACTAATTATAATTACAAAAATCTCTTGTAACCAGATTTGAACTTCTCCCACAAAATGTTCATGTCTGTAAATGGAAACCTTTAAAATACTTTGAGTAGTAACTAAAGTGTCAAAGATTTACTAAGTGTTAATGAGGTTTTTTTAGTGAACTATTTTTTTTTCTTGACCCTAGACTCCTCATCATACTTTCAGATTTGTGCCACTTTGTAGTTTAGGTTTCCACACAATTAAACTCCTCCTTGCTTGACTAAAAGGTAAATGCTAGTCATGGCCTAAGTGTTTATACTGAAGCTACATGCATGGTGAGGAGTAGTATGTTGCACCCTATAATCCATTTTTTTTAGGGAAAGAATGTTACTCTTGCTATGGAAGGGAATGATAGAGCCATCAGTCCCCTTTCCTAGGTTGAGATAGGGCAGAAAGCATTCTGCTACCTGGCAGATTCCATGGAAACGTTTTTAGAATTAACATGTACAAGGTGCTGCTAAACCAGTTTAAACTGTGACTTGCTCTGGCCCCATCCCTTTTACATCAGGATTGCCCATTTTTTGGCACTTTTCAAATTCTGCCACCATATTCACTTCTCCTTTTCTCTCACTGAGTAGAGATGTTGGCTGCTTTTGGTTGATCCAGTTCTTTCTAGGTCTGGTTCATATCTTTACACTGTGGTTTGAGCAAATTTGTAATAGTTCTAAATACTGATTCTTATAGACTTTGAATCTTGCTATTTTCCTTTCTGCTAGTCAACTCTACATGTATGCTTCTGATATGTGTATAACAAAACTGGAAGGCTATCTTCCATTATAAACCAGTTGTTGTTGTTATTGTTTTATAGGCAACTAATAGCCCATTTACAAGTTTTCTCTAAATTTTCAAATCCTCGAGCACTGTATATGGAGCCAAAGTTGAATGAATTGTATAACCAGGTAATGTTTATTTTTTATTGTGGATATATTATTACTGTTTTTACCCAACACAGAATATAATGGTCCATATCAGCTCATTTATTGTTCAAACTCAAATGATTTTCAACCAGGATGCCACAGGAATCCCTGTTGCTCTGTGCCTTCACATGGGGATCTGCGAAATTTCTCGTGCCTCTATGCCTGGAGCCCCACACTAACCAGTGCCTCTCTGTGATGCGCTGGTTAGTGCAAGACCTGCCATAGGTTCCATCATGGAGGGACAGAGCACCAGGAACTTCCTGGGTCCTGTGCCATCCTGTGCCTCCTTGCTTGGACCTGTGCTTCACACAGGGATACAGGTTAGTGCAGGTCCTGACATGGAGTCATGGAACACCAGGGATTCCCTGGGTTCTGCACTGGGACCCTATGCCAACCTGTGCCTCTGAGTCATCATCGGTGAGTATGGGACCATAGTCCTGGCAAGGAGGCGTGGGGCAGCGAGGAATGCAGGGAATCCCAGGACAATGTGAACATGTTGCCTGTTATCCCACACCAGCTTCCTGCCCAGTGCAGGACAATGGGCAATATGTATTTTGCCCACTTAAGTGGATCAGTCGGGGCACAACATGTCCAGCCACACATCTGTTTTTACCCTAAAGACTCCTGGCATTCACCATACAGCGGTGTTACAACAAGGCAAATCTGAAATTCTAACTTGTCGTGTTTATCATTAAATTTAAAAACGGAGTCATAGAAAGATAAGGGTTTGGATAATGTTTTGTGATTCCTTTTAGTTTGGCTGTTGGCTGTTTAAATCTCTCTTTTTTTTAAATCATGATGTTATACTTATAAACGACCATCAGCATTACTCACTTTTTCAGGAAAAATGATTGCATACTCATCATCTTGTTTGCATATATTGTGGGAGCAAATATCTCCTGTTTAGTACCTCTAATATAACCATTTCTAAGTGAATGTCCTTTTACTGTGGATCCTGCTTTTTGTTTTTCCTTTACAGAAGGCAGGATTCATGCTGTAAGTCATTTTGATATGCTGACATAAAGGCTTTAGGCCTTTCTTCTGAATTTTATTTTCTTGTTTCATTTTTTTTTTTGTTTGTTTTACAGTTGTTGTCCCATCAAGACCAAAATGTGCAAAAAATAGCTCTTGACTGTATCATGACTTACAAGCATCCACACTTGCTTCCATATAGGTAAGAAATTTCAAATAGTTTCTGCATTGTTAATTCAATCTAACATTATTTAGTCTGGAGAAAAGAAGGTTTCAGGGGAGGTAGGGAGAGGGTGTTGTTGATTACAGTCTTCAAATACCTGAAAAGTAGTTATAAAGAGAATGGAGGCAGACTTTTCTTTGTGGTTGTAGGGGACAGAACTAAGAGCAACAGCCTCAAACTACAGTAATGGAAATTTAGGTTGCAGATTAGGAAGAAAGTTCTGACTATGAGGGTTGTCAAGCTACTTGTCTAAGGTTTTCTGGCTAAAAATGGAACACACAAACAGCATTTAGAAGATAAACTTTTTAAAGAATCGTATTTGTATCTATATATAAATGACACTGTCTTCATAGACTATACATTTGGAAAGGAGCCTGTTGCCTCTGAGCCACTGAAACATAAATCTTGATACAGTGACATAAAATAAATATGGTCAGTTTTTTGGAGGAAATATCTATAAAGATGTATTGCATTGTTGAGAGCAGTATGCAGCACAGGCACTATACAAAATAACAACCTATTATCGTTCAGATCTGAATTTTTGTGAAACAAAACATTTTCCCTTGTCCAGCCTCACAGTGACACGTAGTTAACTAGTAGTGTCTTTTTCAGTGAGGAACTTTTATAGTTTTTCTTCGTAAGCATTCAGCAAAATTGCTAGCACAGGACTTTTGCTCATGATTGAATAATCTTTACAGAACCTGGAAGGTATTTGCATAATTGTTGTTTTTATTTTTATGGATATTTACTTACATCTTTGCTTAGAGTAAAATGTCCAAATCCTTTTATAAAAGGACATGTTAATACATTGAACAGCTTTTTTTCTTAAAGCTGCTTTAAATTCTTACAGGGAGAACTTGCAGAGGTTACTGGAAGACAAGAGCTTTAAAGAAGAAATAGTCCATTTCAGCATATCTGAGGAAAACGCCATAGTTAAAACGCAACACCGACCAGATCTTGTTCCTGTCCTTATGAGGTGTGTAAATGAAAAAGGAGTGAAAAACTGCACGTGAAAATATCTACAGATGATATACAGTGTAGTTTTTTACTATTGTTTTAAATAGCCAGTATAAACTTAGAGTTCTTTCAGCAGCTTGGTTTCCTTATATGTGGGGTTCATACTGATTCCTTTTTACATATGCAGGGTGTTTGAGTTGCAGTTATTTAATATTTATTTTGGAAAACATAATCTTATTTCTTCTTAATAATTTAAGATATAGAAAATACTTTCAGCCAAAAAGGCATTACCTTTATTTTATAGACTGGGGTGCTCAGTCCCCAGCCTACAGACAGATCTGGCTTCTGGTGCCATTTCATCTGACCCATGGAGCTGTTTGGTAGATTGGGTGTTCAGGGCAGTACAGGGTCCCAGTCTGGTGCGTGGACTGGCTCCACACCACACATCTGGCCCATAGCATTGGAGCACTCTGGGGCCAAAAAGTTGAATGCTACTGTTACAGATGCCTGGAATTGAAAGGGCTTCTTCTGTGCTCTCTCTGTCCTCATCTTAGCATCATAATTGTGGTCCACTGTTGTTCCTGTTCAAGTTGCTTTAAAATTTTCCAGGGACTTCAGTGGGAGCAAGGGCAGATCCTTCTTCATTATGATAATCTGGAAACATTTGTTTAAGCCACATAGTTCAGGTTTTCCTATCTAAATAAAGACTGAACCAGCTGATGCAATGTGGTTTGTAGAGAACCAAGGCAATTTCTTTTCTCTTCTCTTTTTTCTTTTTTAAAGAATTCTGTATGGGCGGATGAGAAACAAAACTGGAAGCAAAACACAGGGCAAGTCTGCTGGAGGCACTCGGATGTCAATTGTTCTGAGGTTCCTTGCTGGTTCGCTGCCTGAGGAAATTCGTATGTTCCTGGATCTGCTCTTTGAACCTGTGAAACACTTCAGCAATGGTACATTTAAGCTTTTAAGATGTTCTGTTCTTTCTTTGGAAAGTGTGTTGTATGTACTACATGATACACTAAGGATTCTAAAGTGCTTAGACACGTGAGTAAAAGCAGTACCCCTTAGTATCTTAGGCTTCTTATAAAAAAGCCATAGACCTTTTGGTTTAGAAGAGGGACCTCCCAGGGCTCTTGACTCTTCTTCTCTGAGTTGTTGCTTCTAATTTACATAATCAAGCTAGGAGAACCTGAGTGACTTACTTGAGGATACCCAGTGCATCTGCAGTGGACTAGTGAATTGAAACTAGATCTTTGAAGTGTCAGAATAGTTTCCAAGTATTCTGGACAGTATTCATGCTTATATATAAACCATTATCTTTCATGTTTGAAGAGCTGGTGAGTGTAATACCACAGGATACATGCATCTATTAAAAAATTATAAGGTGCTCCAATGCTATAGTAATGAGGGCTATATACATTCAGTGGATTGACTTTTATTTAAGAATCTGAGTTGAGACAATTTAAAGAACTTCTCACTTAGTCAGATTTGGTCACCCTTACAGTGAATCATAACTCAGTTGTTGACTAATCTCATTGAAATTAGGTCCTACCAGGTCAAAAGTAAAGGTGAACTGATACATTTTTTTTCTGCTCCTTTCTGTTTTCCAGGACCTTGCCAGATGGCAGTGCTCCAAACAGTATCACAGCTGGATTTATCTGAAGTCCTGCCTCTAGGTCATCAGCACAGTCTGTTCAATAGCCTTGAGGTTGTATTGAAAAACATGGGACATCTGATCAGTCAGTATCTATCTGAGATTTTGCAGATTTTACTGTGTATGACGGCAACTGTATCCTACAGCCTTCAGCAAAGAGAGAAGGTAAGACATGCACAATATTCTGTGTGTGTGTGTGTGTGTGTGTGTGTGTGTGTGTGTGTGTGTGTGTGTACGCACGCGTGCGTGCAGATCCAACCTGCCAGACATTTTTATCTGGCTCTTGATACCTCCCAATGAGTTGTGCCCTGCCCAGCCCTTCTGCCCGTGAGGATAGGAGCAAGATGCTCACACATATGCACATCCCCCAATATACTCTACTGTGCCTCATTTCCACCCTCTTGCGAAGAAGGGCCCAGCCAGCAGCAGGGTCCAGGTGGGCCTTCTGCTACAGCTGCTCCATGGGAATCTGCTTGGTTTCCCTGATGTGTGTCTCACTCTGGGCAGCATGTAGGGAAGTGGTGGGGCCAGGAGGGGTGATGTGGAGTTGCAGTTGGGCAGAAGCACGAAGCCTGTGCCCAAGAGGGTAGCAGGAGCGCTGGGCAGGGTGTGGGTGTGACAGAGGGTGGGGGATAGGGGGCACACAATCCCCCACGTGGCGTGCAGCCCCTGCTGCCCGTAGCAGCAGCAGGCAGGCGCTGCATGCAGGGGGCAAGGAGTGCAGCCATCTTGGCTACCTCTGTTGCTGGGGCCACCCACCTATAGCTCCTGCACTCGCACTGGGGGAAGCCCCACTGGGTACCTACCCCAGTGCCTACGCTGGACATGAACACCCTGAGCCCCCAGCCTGTTGCTGCTGGTAGCAGGGGCTGCACACCATGTGAGGGGCCCCACACCTCCCACCCTCCATCACACCCCACAAACCTCCCACACCCACACCCTGCCCCCACAGCCCCCCACATATACACATACCCCAAAATACCCTATGCCCCTCCCACGCTTCCTCACAACCCCCCCACACACACCCACACCTCACCATACACATACCCCCAACCATACTCCAAAGAAGTGTAAAAGAGTGAGACTTCATTTTTGCGTTATTATAAAGTTCTTTCTATATGCAGGGCACAAACACAAATCAAGACAAGTATTTTTGTAACAAAATTAAGATACTTTATAATAGGTGTTTGACTTCTAGTGTATGATTTTGTTTTTTTCTGGTTCTAAGGTGGCAACCCCCTCAATACAAAAGAAGTATTCTGGGGGGGGCAAGGAGAGGGACTTCTGGTGGCCAGGGTCAGGGAGCAGGACTTCTGGTCCCAATATAGCAACCACACCCTGCCCAACACACAATATACCCACACCCTGCCCAGCAGGTGGGGCAGCTGTCAAGGGGTGGGGCTACACATGCAGCCCTCGACACCTCACCAAAACTCACTAAGCGGCTCTCCGGCCAAAATAATTGCTGCCGAAATAAGTATAGATGCATAGACCAACAGCGTTAGTCTTAAAATGTGGAAGTATTCAAGTAGAAGTAGTGATTCTTGAATCTGTATTTCAGCCAGTGCTTAGTAGTTCAGACTAACACTAAATTTCAAATATATTAAGAAAAAATAGTGCAGGTCAGTGATGCTCTTTTCTATATGCAAGGAAAAAAGACAGGATTAGATCTGTCCATGAATAGAATTAAAATTTGACTAGTTTTAATTTTTTTTGTAAGATTGTGTGCCAGTTACTGTTGTTCCCAGTATGCTTTACTAAATAGGGTAGCACAAGCCGGTAACAAGAAGGAGGGTAATTTTAGAATGGCAGCACTCCATGATCTAAATTACAATAGTGTATTACGTGTACCTGCAAACATTAAATCAAGGAAGACAGAATTTTGAAAGCAGTTTCATTCATTTATGGAGTAACACCTTTTGTAGTCATAGTTATTTAGTAATGCTGTCTCATTGTAGCAATTGTAATTGAGTAACTCTTTGGAGAGGTCACTTGTGCTGCCACACTGTCATTTGTTTAACTTAATTTAACATTTCATTAGTTAGCGAGGTGTTAAAAGCTCAGCAAAGACTGTGCAAAAATCTGTATATCCTTGATAATTATTACAAGATGTTCCTATGGGTTCCATGTATTGCAGCATAATCTTGCCCAAATAGTTAACTATCTACTTTGATAGTTTTAAACTGAGTTATAGTTTTACTGTTTCCTGCTGTTTGTACTCAGCATGGAATTGCTCTGTGTCTTTTCAGGGCAGTGGCAGAACAACTACTGCAAACTCATATTTACCTGGATGTAGGAAGCAGGTTTTGTTGAAGTTCCTCTTTTACTCCAGTTCACAATATTAGAAATAAGGCCAAACACTATTAAAACAACAGTCCTGCAAGGTCTGCTCTTTATAATGACAGCAGAGGAATGGGCTAAAGAATGCTCAGATGTTTTTCTAGTCTTTTTTTCCCCTTAATCTTTTCCAAAATACACTTGTTTTCTGGGTCACTGTCAGGTTAGCAGTGGAGGTGTATGGCAGAAAGTAAGTTTTTCAAAGTTGTCTTAATCACTTATGGTACTCAGTTTTCGTGATGTACCATAAGACTAAGTGCCTAAGTTATATTTGATAGTAGGACTTGTGCTTCTTTGTCAGCTAGGTTCCTTTGAAAATGTTATTTTCACCAAGAAAACACCATTATATGACATTTCTTGCATGCAACTCTCATCTTTTTCCCCTGAAATCAGCCCCAGTTGGGGAGCATGTATTTATTAAGTGGAGAAGCTGGTTTTCTGTGTTGGATAGATGTACCCAGCTATAACTCGGGGAAAATCTTTTTCCCCCCCTTTCATTTTGCTTTTCTAAAACAATGTGCATTGTATATTCAGGGCCATGTTGTATGTGAGAAAATACAGTCATTTTATAACAGATATGTGGGTTAATGGGTGTTTTACCTCAAAGTTTTAAGTCTTTCATAAGAAAAGCTGTACAATGTAACCTGTAATGCTTATAACTAAACTCTATAGCCCTCTACCATCCTTGTAGAAAAAATATTCCCACATTCACATTCTCTGTTCACCCCCACTCTTGAGTCCTTTTCCTCCTCCTAGTAGGTTTGCATGCACTAAATGAATACTGACTTTTAGGAGCTCGTTTTTGTTGTATTCTTAGAGATCCTCAAACTTGAATTGTTTGGAAGTTGGAGGTAGACTACATAGATTACTTGCAGCTGCCTGCCATCTTATCTTGTCTTCAAATGCTGTAATTTGATTTTAAAAGGTGTAATTAGTGTTTGCAGCATTTTAAGCCCCAGTCCTTCAGAAAGCTGCATAAGAACTTCCATTTACCAGGTTAAACCACAGGTCCATCTAGCCCAATATTTTCTTTCACGCATTCAAAAAGAGTGGAGGAAGGGAAACAGGTCATGTCCAAAATTGTATACCCACTGCTTGTCTCTTACTGCAGCTTCCAGCATTCAGACTTTTAGGAACTCAGAAACTGTACCCCATCTACCAGATTTGGTCCCTATTGATGGACCCTTCCATCATAAATTCATTCAACTCCCCTTTGGAGCTGGGGAACTTTTGAACTATCAGCCTCCATAGCATTTTGTTGCAATGAAATCTAAAAGCAAATTATTCTCTGCATGAAAAAAACAAAACTTTCTTTGTTTAGGAATCTGCTACATAATTTCATTTTATAGCCCATATTTCTAATATTGTGAAAGTGCTTAAATAATAAATCCCTATATATTTTTCTGTGCCATTTATTCTTTTGTGAACCTCCTTGTTGTCTGTCTGTTCCCCCATCATCTATTTTCTATGTTGACAAGTCCTAGCCTGTTTAGTTTTTCCTTGTATAGAAACCCCTCTGTGCCCCTGATTATCCTTTCTGTCTTTTTGAGGAAAACAGGAAAGCTCACAAACTCTGGCAGGTTAAGTATAGAAGTGAAATAAGGCAGCCAAAAAAATAGAATTTGAGGAGCATCTAGCACAGGATGCTTAAGTTAATAAAAAAAAAAAAAAAATTTAAATACATCAGAAGCAGGAAGCCAGCTAGAAAACCAGTGGACTCTTTAGGCAACTGGGGTGTAAAAGATGCCATTCAGGGATAATACATCCATAGCAGAGAAGCTAAATTAATTGTTTGCATAAGTATTTACTGCAGAAGATACTGAGGAAATTCCCCATGCCAGATCAATCCTTTCTAGTAGATAGGTCTGAAGAGTTGGATCACACTGAAGTAACAGCAGAGGCAATTTTGGAACAAATCAATAAACTGAATAATAGCAAGTCACCAGGACCATTTGCCCTAGAGTTCTGAAGGAACTCAAAGGTGAAATTACAGAATTGCTGGCAATAATATGTAACAGATAACTACAAATGGTCTCTGTGCCAGAGGGCTAGCAGGTTGATAACATAACACCCATCTTCAGAAAGGGATCCAGGGGCAATCCTGGGAACAGACCAATGAGTCTCACTTCCATTACTGGCAAGTGTAGAAATTGTAATAAAGAATAAAATCACCAATCACATGGGCAGATATGTTCTGCTTGGGAAGAATCAACATGGTTTTTGTAAAGGGAAACCCTAGTTTACCAATTTGCTGAGTTCTCTGAGTGCATCAGCAAGCATGTGGACAAGGGAGATCCTGTTGACACAATGTATTTGGCCTTTCAAAAGGCATGTAACAAGGTCCCTCACCAAAGGCTTTTAAGAAAATTGCATGGCCATGGACTAGGAGGGAAGGTTCATTTGTGGACTGAGAGCTGGTTAAAAAAATAGGAAGCAAAGGGCAAGGCTAAATAGTCACTTTTCAGGATGGAGGGAAGTCAGAAGTTGGGGTCCTGCAGGAATCTGTACTGGGCCCTATTTTATTCAACCTTTTCAATGACTTGGAAGTGGGGGTGCACAGTGAAATCTTCAGGCTTGTAGATAATACCTAATTATTTTGGGTAATCGGGTCCTAAGAGAGGAGCTTCAGAAAGACCTCATCAAGTGTGGGCATAAAAATGGCAGATGAATGTCAGTGTTAACAAGTGCAGGATAATGCACTTGGGGAAAAATAACCTCAACTATATGTGCACAGTGCTGCGTTCCAAATTAGCTGTTATGACTCAGGAAAGAGGCCTTGGAATTACTGTAGATACTTCTTTAAAAACACCAGCTCAGTGTGCAGTGGCAACCAAAAAGGCCAGTAAAATGTTAGGCAGCATTAAGAATAGAATTACAACAAGATGGAGAATATCGTTATGCCATTATATAAATCTATGATGTGCCCACATTTGAATACTGTGTGCAGTTCTGGTTTCTGCATCTCAAAAAGGATCTAGTAGAGTTAGAACAGGTACAGAGAAGGGCAACCAAAATGATCAAAGGCCTAAAGCAGTTGCCATACCAGGAAAGACTAAAAAGGCTACACCTCTTCAGTTTGGAAAGAGGAAGGCTGAAGGCAGATATGATAGACTTCTATAATATAAAGGGTATGGGACTGAACAGGGAACTGATGTTCACTAGGTCCCAGAACACCAGAATGAGGGGGAACCCCTGATATTAGTAGATGGCAGGTTTAAAAGTAAGCAACTTTTTAATCCAGCACATAGTTATCTTATGGAATTAATTGCCACAGGCAATTAATTGATGGAAGCAGATAGAACAGCCAGGTTCAAAAATAGACTGGATAAATTCATGGAAGATGGATCTGTTAATGTTAATGAGTAAAATAGTTGTAGCTGTTTCCTCCAGCAGCTGTAACCTAATAAATGGTGGGTGCTGGGGAGGCTATCAAATTAGAGGATAGATCACTCTAGAGATGTGCAGTTCTGAGGTCTCCCTGTATAGCTACCACTTCTGCTGCTGTTGGAAACTAGGATACTGGGCTAGGTGGACCATTGGGCTGACCCGCTTTGGCAGTTCTTTATGTTCTCTGTACCTTTTTTAGTTCTTCTTTTTTGGGGTGATGGGACCAAGATGGCGCATAATATTCAAGGTGTGAAAGCACCATAAATTTATAAAGGGACATCATGATATTTTGTTTTGTTTACAATTTCCTACATTATAATTCCTAATGTTTTATTTGCCTGTTTGACTGTTGGTGGATGTGGAAAAGTGGGTATCCCCGCTAGCTGCAGCTAGTCCCCTACCTGCCTTTGGGCATGCTGCCTACTTGTCTCGTCTGCCACACCTTGTTGAAAAACAGTAAGTTGATAAATAAGGCAGGAGGCTGCCCATTACTGCACCCCCATATTTGGGCGTGTCTGCAGCTCCGTACCTCTCCTACACCATGGCCCAAGCCTCGCAGATGGCATCCAGATGTTCCCGTGTCCCTAGCCTACAGCCAGAGCATACTTAGGTCACCCCGTCAGGCCTAGGTAACACATATTCATACCACCCAGGTCGCACTCATTCCACCCTCTCTCACAGGGTCTCTTTCTCGCATTGATAACTTATGCTGCCTTGCTCCCTCTTGGAGCGGGCACCCTTTGGCCATCGGCTTAGCTAGTCCCTTCCTTGGGTAGCAGATGTACTGTCTGTTGGGCCTCTCTTATGACCCTCACTGGGGTAGTGGCCAGCCAATTACCCAACCAGGTCTAAGCACACTTGGGCCCCTTTTGGGGTGACACTCAGGGTCTGTCTGTGTACTGGGCCCTCATCCCTCTAGTTCTTCTCTCCCTCTACTCGGAGCTGCACACCACCCCTTTCACTCGAGTGGGCTCAGGTGGCCGCAGCCATGCCTGGCCCCCTCTACCTCTGGTGGCACCTGACCCACCCAAAGATGAGGGCTGGGGTAGGGTGCCCCAAGCTGCCTTTCACCAGGGTGGTAACTGACCTGGCATTTCCTGGGGGCTCCCGCGCCACCAAGAGCCCCACCAGGCCACCCACTCCTGGCAGGGTGTGGTTTTAGGTCATGTCCAGGACCAGGAGCCTCTTAGCCATCCCCTACATCTCCTCCCTCACCTCCAGGTGATACCAGCATCCCTGCAGCGAGGTAGTGTTGTTACCTGGCCTTCCAGCAGCAAAATGCCCTGTTTATATGGGCATCCCTGAATCCAAAATGACTGCCCTCATCAGGCACCTGCCGGCTGCTGTCTTCTGGCCCTTAAAGTGGCAGGCAGCAACAGTGCCCTGCCACAGTGGACACGGCACTGATGCTTTTAACAAACTGTCCACCATGACTCCAAAAGCGTTTTCCTACATGGTAACAGCTAATGTAGAACCCATTATAGTATATGCGTATTTTGGGTTATTTTTTCCTCTGTGCATTAACTTTGCACTAACCAGCATTGAATTCCTGCCCTCAAATTAACTTTGAACTAACCTGCCCTCTTGTAGCCCATTTGCTCAATTTTGTAAGATCCTTCTGTAATATTTTTTGGTCTGTTATTGTTTCTACCACTCTGAACAATTTCATGTCATCTGCAGGCTTGGTCACCTTGCTATTCACCCCCGTCCAGATCATTTATGAATATATTAAACAGCACCAACCCCAGCACAGATGCTCAGGGAACCCCACAGTGTATTTTTTTTCCATTCTGCAAGGAAAGCTACGTGCTAATAGATAGTTGTGTCCCTGTGGAATCCCAGTTAAACATAATGACCCAGTGGTGGATTGGGCCTTTAGTCAGAAAACTGAAATTTTAGAAGGTAAAAGGATTGCTGTTGTAAGCAATTTACAGTCAAAAATCATCCAATGTTTCAGGCAAGAGTCTTTCTTGCAACTGTCATAGTATAATATTTCATTTCAGAGTAATTAAACATTTCTGTTATGTTATAAGGAGATTGTAGTAACAATGAGGTGTTTTTGTCTTTACTTTTTTTCCCCAGATCCAACTAAGGTTTATCAACCCATTAAAAAATTTAAGGCGTCTTGGGATCAAACTTGTAGCTGCGTTTTTTTCTGATTTTGAGACCTACACCTTTAGCTCAGAAGAGACTGATGCAGTATTTCATGCAGTTATCTGGCCCCAGGTAACATTGAGCAAAATAACTTTATTCTCGGTGTTTTTTATGTAATGCATGTGGTTCAGAAGTGGACAGATCTTATTTATTTGCATTGTTGTATGTGTGAAGGGCCAGACTGGGGCTCAGTAACAAAACCAAGTACCTTATTAATGCTGCAGCTTCTTTGTGTTCAAGCTTCAATGTAAAGCACTGACAGATTAATATGGCTAAAGTTAAAACTGTATTTCTATTATCAAAGACCAGAGGCAGACTACTTGCTTTGACATTTCACAAGGAACAAAAGAGTTTGTTAAATGTCTAATCTGTCTGATGTAAAATGTCTGAGTACTTTGACTTGGCAAGTATCTAAATAACATAAAATAGAATATTGATAAAATAACCATTCCTGTTCTGTGGTCTGTCTTGACTTAAAAATGTGTATCTCTTAAGCCATTTTCTCTTTCATGTTGCTTATTTATTCCTTCCTTGTTTCTTTCTTCTCTCAACAATGGTACATTAGATGCAGCCAAATAGCTGATAAATTAACAATATGCAAATGCAAGTTTGTGCACCTCAACTGGTTGGGGCAGCAGAAGTTTTCATTACTGTCTGTCCTCTCAGACTATCAGCCATCTCTTTTTATGCCCAGCACCAGTTCAGCCAGTTCAACAAAGGATTAAGCATGTGTTTGAGTCTCACAGACATCAAAGCGTATGTTTAAAGTTCAGAGTGTCAGCAAGTAAATTGGAGGTTTGATGATAGCACAGAGTATTGTATTTGGAAAGCACTGGTGAGATAATTTCTCTAAATAGCACTTCCTGGTTTAAAGAATTTTGCTGATCTCCTGCGTGACCTAATGTACTGAAGTGAACAGAACTTTCTCCCTGGAGCCATATTATATCATAATCCAGTAGCTCCCTCTAGGGGGAATGCGTGTCATTGTGGAGCATGAAGATACTTTTTTTGACAGAAGAATCCATTGATATTTTGTGCATCGCTTAAATGCGTTTAATAAGTTTGTCTGAAATTGGGGTTTTATGATACTAACTGCTGTGAAATCTGCTGCTGAGAGTTGGCATTAGTAGCCAGCCTAGCAGAATAACCATAGGACTGTGTTAGCAATTCCTTTTTATATAAGATTTGGGAAGATACTTGGTTTCAAGGACCAAAAGCGAGCTTTCCATTTTTTGTAACATCTCCAAGTTTTCTAGGACCTTGATTGTAGTGGGCAATTCCTATCATTGCCTCCCTTTCAATTATGCATTAACACCAAATTGGATGGGATTATGAACACTCTGGAGAACAGGGCTGTGATCCAGAATGACCTGGATAGGCTGGAGAAATGGTCCACAATCAATCAGATGAGATTCAACAAGGAAAAGTGCAAGGTCCTGCACTTGGGATGGAATAACTGAATGCACAAATACAGACTGGGAAATCACTGGTTTGGTTGTAGTACTGTAGAGAAAATCGGGAGGGTGATGGTGGACCATAAACTGAATATGAGTGAACAGTGTGCTCTTGTTGCAAAAAAAGCCAAAGCATCCTGGATTGTGTTAACAGATCAGTCGATTACAAATCAAAGGAAGTGTTTATTTTGCTCTGTTCAGCACTGGTGAGGCCTTACCTAGAGTATTTGTCCCGTTTTGAGCTCCACACTTCAAGAAAGATGTGGACAAATTGGAAAGAGTCCAGCACAAGTCAACAAAAATGATTAGGGCCTAGAAGACAAGACTTGAGGAAAAGCTGAAAGAACTAGGGTTACTGGTTAAGCCTGGAGAAGAAAAGAGTAAGGTGGGATTTGATAAAAGTTTTCAAATACCTTAAGGATAATTAGAAAGAGGATGGTGATGGGCTTTTCTCTGTGGATGTATGGGACAGGACTAGGAGCAATGGACTCAAACTGCAGCAGGGGAAATAAAGGCCAGAGATTAGGAGGAACTTTCTGACTACAAGAGTGGTCAGATACTGAATAGTCTACCTAGAGAGGGTTGTGCATTTTCCATGCATGGAAGCCTTCAAAGCAGGTTAGACAGAAACTGGATTGTGGTGGTTTAGTCAGGAATTATCCTATCTTAAACAGAGGGATACACTTGATGACCTTGTGAGGTCCCTTCTAGTCCTGCTTTCCTTTAATTCTAATTTCCAGTTTAGACTAGTCCATTCTAACCCCTAATCTTAGCATTGTGAGATTAATCAAAAAACATGGTAGACACCCCACTACTGCTGCTCAAGAACAGCATATAAATAATTGAGAACTCCATACTTGTGCTGACCTGGATGAAATGCCTGCCGACAGGAATGCAAATTTGAGATATATTGTCTAATACTGTATGGTAGGCAGGGAGAGTGCAAAAAAGACTCCCTGATAGTGATCAAAAATGGTAGATGGTAAAATTGTAGTATCCAGTTTTTACAGTAAAAACAGATGTTTTACTTTTAATAGATACCAAACATACAGCAGAAGTTCAATGAGTTTGTTAAAAAACATTCACAGGGAACTCTTTTATTATGATAAATAGGATATCCCAGTATATATGGCCATACTGTTTTGTTTGTGATTTATCCTCTTTTAGATCAGCAGACTTGCTTCTGAGAGCCAGTATTCTCCCACTCAGCTGCTCAAACTCATTCATATCTGGAGCAAGAATCCCAGGTAAATGTCCTCAAGATTAACCTGTTGTGTCTTTTAACACACCACAAAGTTGGTCATATTATTCTTCCTTGCAAGCTCAGAGAAACGGTTCATTTTTCAGGATGAGATGACTGTAAAAAGTAGTGTTTTTGTTAACATATAAACTTACAAGAGTGTAACGTTATGCTTGGTTTCCAGTTGTTTCCAGTATTTTATATAGAATTATTAAGAAGGGAAGGGAGTGTAGAATATGAAATGCATCAGTACCCAAGTTCCAGCCATTCTTATTTAAACTGCAGACTTCACTTTTCAGTAGCATTTTCTGGAATGTAAATAAAAACCTGGACCTCAATCCTGGAAATATGTAATATGCTGCACTTTAAACATGCATTAAGTGTTTGCAGGGCTGTGAGTTTTAGGTCTGTTTTTTCTTCAAGGAATCAACAGATTCTAGAATAACCATATTGTCAAGCATGGTCTCCTCACCCTTCTCCCAGACTGCTGGGCAACATTTCTAATAACAATCCCAATGTAACTCCTGAGTTTTCTGGCTTACGAAAAGTTTCCCTTTACAATAGGAAAAATTGTCAGCGATGCAAATCTGTAGACCAAATCTTGGTTTTTGAGCAGGGAGGGATGACCTAGTGGAAGGTAACTGTGTCATAGCTAAACCACTTTCAAATAGAAATCTTGTATTTTTATACTTCAGAAGCCTTTTTGTTTGTTGAAGTTTTGTGGTGGTTGCTGAAGCCCCTTTATCTAATGTTTGTTTTTAAAATAATATTCTTGAATTGGCCACAGTGGAGGTATATGCTGAAACCATATTGAAAGCATAAAACAGATCAGAAAGTTATTCTTCAGGCATTAAGTGAGAGATGTCCCTATTGTCTTCAGTGATTTTTAACTCTCTCTCTCAATGGTCTCTTTGTTTCTGCCATGAAACGAACGAATAACTGTTAATTGTAAGTTTCCTGTCCTGTCATCTGAGGTCTTACCTCAAGATGTACCATTATCACAAATATTAAACTTTTTTTCTATAAAAATAGACTTGGGCCATTAGAATTTAATATTTTTTATTAGTTTCCAACAGGCTGTAGAAAGGACATCACTGTCTTTGTTTTCATATGTGACTTTGTAGAAAAAAGTATGTGTAAAAGCTTAGGTTTTGTTTAATTAACTTAGAATTTTTCTTTTTTGGTATCTGTCATGCAGGTACTTCCCTTTGCTGGCCAAGCAGAGACCAGGACACCCAGAATGTGATATACTATCAAATGTCTTTGCTCTGCTCTCAGCCAAGAGCCTGTCTGAGCCCACAGCCAATGTTGTGATGGATGTGACTGACAGTCTCCTCAACAGCCTGGAGTTTGAACCCACAGAGTTGCTTCCTAGTTTGACTGTGAATGACTGTGTTTTCAGAGACACTGATGAAATGACAGAAGGTATGAATGAATTGTAGAAAGAATGATGAGGGAGCAAAACAGACCCATGAGCAGATGTTCCAGATTACAAGAGAATATTATTCTTAGTGTTTGGCAGGGATGCCTTCTGGTAGTAAAAATCTCCTCATGGAGTTTTGTCTTGTCTTAGCATAATCTTTAATTATAATTATTCCTTGGCAGATACATTCCATAGCTCTGTGCCAGTCTCTGACATCCAGAAAGACTTATTCTCTGTCTAGGACAGGGGTAGGCAACCTTTTTTGGCCGGAGTGCCAAAAAACACCACAGTGCCTACTTTGGAAGGTGCTGGAGTGCTGGCATGCCAGAAAAACAAAATGAGGGCAGGGGGTACATGGTAAGAAGCCCTGCTTGTGCCCTATGCCCCCCAGGCCTGCTGCCCTGTGCCCCCCACCCAAAGCCCCTGCCCCCCAGCGGGGGCTCTGTGGCTGTCAGCAGCTACGCTGGCTCTGGGTAGCTGCTGGAGCCCAGGCTGCTCCCAGCAAGGCTTGCAGTGTCCCAGCTGCCTGCTGGGAGCAGCCCAGGCTCCTGGCTGGCAGCATCCCCAGAGCTGGGGCTGGCTGCAGCCAGGAGGCTCCAAACAGCTGCGCCGAGCTCCAGAGCCCAAGCATCAGCTCTGTACCGGCACATGCAGGCACACCTCAGAGCAGGCAGTGGGGGAGGGAACTGAGGCCCAATCTCTCCCTCGCTCCCAGCACAGAGCTGGTGACTGGGCTCTGGAGCCTGGTGCAGCTGTTTGTAGCCAGCCTGGGCTCTGGGCAGCTGCAGCAAGCAGCGGGCAAGCTGCAAACAGCTGTGCCGGGCTCCACAGCTCCAGCATCACCTCCGTGCTGGCAGCGACTACACGTGCACCTCGGGGCAGACAGCAGGGCAGTGCCTCGGGCCCCTCCAAGGTGTGTGTCTACACACCGGTACAGAGCTGATGCCGGGGCCCCGGAGCCTGGCACGGCTGTCTGCAGCGTCCTGGCTGCAGCCAGCCCTGGCTCCCGGTAGGTGTTGTCAGCTGGAAGCCCAAGCTGCTCCCGGCAGGCAGCTGGGACACTGCAAGCCCTGCTGGGAGCAGCCCGGGCTCCGTTGCTGGCAGCAGCTATCCAGAGCCAGGACTGGCTGTGGTGTGCTGAGCAAAATGGCCTCACGTGCCGTGCTCAGCACATGTGCTGGGAGTTGCCGACCCCTCGTTTAGGGAGAGAGGTGGAAGAATGTTTATTGTAAAGGGTTATTATAATGTCTGAACATCCCCAATATAAGTTATAATCCAAAAACAGTGTTGGTGACTGCCAGTGAGCCTCCAAGCAAAGAGCTTTAACAAACTTAGCCTTTTTAGAAAATAAATAAATAAATGCACCCAGCACATACTAATTATAATGAATTTTAATTGAGTTCACTGGTAATAATAAATTATGCAAGTGGTTTTATGCTCTGCCTTTGGTAACAAGCAGAAGTAATTGTGCAGTGCATTTCATATTACTGAGCTGCTTTTCTTCTGTTGTTCGTGAAGCCATTACAATAGGTGTGTTGTGGCCATGGTGTTCTAGGGAATATTCCTTAAGTCATGTGAAAAAGGGCAGTCTCCCCAAAAGCTTGATTGACATCTCTCCCAACTGTGCAGTTAGTCTAGAACTAAAAAACATTGCTTATTCCAAAAGAAGGTAGGTATCATTATGCCCTTGGTACAGGCAAGGAAACGGGAGGTTGGGTGGAGAACTGATTTGTCCAAGGTCATCCATAAAGTCAGGCAGACCCAGGAATAGAATCTACGTCTCCAGACTCCCCAGTCCTGTGCTTTAGCCTTGCACCACACTGCTGTCCCTCAGGAGCATGCTGCTGCACTGGTGACTCAAGACTGTTTGGCACCCTTTAGTAAGCCCAAGTGTAGCAGACTTGTCAGTAAGATAATACAAAGGGGAGCTCTTTCTTTTCCTGTAGTTTTTTTGCTATAGCTCACAGCTCAACCAGGCATTGAGATCCTGTTCCCTGCTTTTCATTCCCTTTACTCAGAATTGAAAAGAATCTCAATGCTTCTCTGGGTCAGGCTTCCTTTTATCTGGTGTCTGCCTGTTTTCAAAGGATCATCTCAAACTAACCTAGGGCTCTTGCATGACTTGCTGTTCAGAAGGGTGCATTGTTACCTGTTTTTGTATCCATTACAGAGTCTCCAAGCCTAGGTGTCAGGTTAATTCTACCTCATGTTCCTGTCATCCTTCAGTATCTCAGCAAAACTATGTTAGATATGGAGAAAGTGAAAAAGAAAAAGTTTAGAGCCCAGGTCAGCAAAGAGCTCAACATTCTTTCCAAGTAAGTGATTCTTCATGGTACAAAAGAGTAACAGTATACAGAAACTGATCTCTAAGTGGACTGCAAATGAATAACATTGTTACAATCATTTTTTATTCAAAGCAGTGCAAAACATGTGGAACATTACTCTGCATTGTTCAGTTTTAAAGCATTGCTGTTCAATTCCTGTCACTGCTGACTGAATTTAAAAGCTTCCTTAAATTAAATTGGCTTTAGATGTTAATGCTATAAGTAATTGAGCCTGTGCCCATAGGGGCTGTAAAAATGGTTGAGATGGGTAACAGTGATCTTGAAGTAAGCTGAGTAGCTGGTAGAGGTGTGCAAAATGGGCCGTATTCAATTCGGATTCAGCCTGATTTGAGGGACAGTAATTTGATTCATTGATTCGGATCACTGTCTGGATTTGATTTGGATAAATCTGAATCTGAAGATTGTATTCTGATTTGGAGAATCAGTGATTTGGCCATAAACAAAACTTTAAATGTTTTTTCCACATACCTTGAGGTACCAGGTGTGGCTTGTGAACTCTGTGATGCTGGGGCAGATGGAGCATCCCACAGTAGCATGGAGGGATCCCCTGAGTGCTCAGTGGCGGACCCAGAAGTGGACCGGGAATACTTCCGGTCCACTTCCAGGTCTGCTGCTGAGAACATGGGGGACCGTCTGTGCATCCCCTCTGGCTCAGAAATCAGTTAGGGGGATCCCAGGTGCCCCGCCAGACAGGATGCACCAGTCACCAAGTGTAGGGTGCAGATGAGGGAAGTGCTTCTTGTCCACTTCCACTTCCAAGCACACTGGGGACCCCCACACTGTGCTCCCATGGGATGCTCCATCCACCTCACCATCTCAGCGTTCACAAACTGCCTGGTACCTTGAGGTATGTGGAAAAAACATATAAATCTGTGTCTAAGTCCAAATCATCAAATCTCTCCAAATCAATTTAGAGGGTTCTGATTTCAGTTCAGAGAGATTAAAGGGTCTCCTTACTCGGTTCAGATTCAGAGATTCAGCCACCAAATCAGCCTGAATCTCTCCTTAATCGAATCAGTGACCAAAGCTTTGGACAGCCCTAATAGCTGGTATGCATGAACATGGGAAAGCTTGTACCTCTCTTTCTGTGTAACTCTCAGTATTGCTGATCTGAATATTGGAATCGCCTCAAAGAGAAAACAAATAATCACTGCTGTAAATATTCAGGGTGCAGTGTCACGCTGTACTTGGAGAAAGAGAGAGAAAAAAGAACACTTGCAAAGGTAGAGTCCTCATGCACTTAACTGCAGCATCCAAGGTCTTTACTTCCAAGATCAGAAGATAAGGATTGTGTTCAAGAGTAGGGATACCAACTAGGACTTTGAGTTTCTCACCTTTCACCAGTTTGTTTTTAAATGTCATGTTTCCTTAATTTCTTAAATGAGAAAAATGTAACAGAGCTTGTAAAACATATGTTAGACTTATCCAGGGAAATCGCTGCATAATCCACTTTTGATTGCTAGATTGATTGTTACATAGCTCTGTGTTTAGGAGCACTATTCTGTGTGTGTACATGTATATGCACAGAATAGTACTTATTTTGTTATACACAAATCAAAATGAGAAGCAGAAGACTTTGTGGTAAATGGTTTAATATATCCACTTTATTAAGAAGAAGAACTTACCTTTGAAGGAAGATATGAAGGACTATTATGTAGGCAAGAGCCACATTATTTCCTCCTCTGTTTGATTGCAGCTCCCTATCTGACTGAAAGCAGAATTTGGCCCTCAGTGGCTAACTGGGTTTCAGTTTTGGAAATGACACTTTAAAATAGCAATTCTGAATTTGTTAACTGGAGCATATTTTAAAAAAATAAGTTCTTGCAGGCTGAATTCCCTCCCACAATTTAAAATAAACATGAAAGGCCCTGATCTTACCTCTCAGTAGATGAGCCCTTCTGTGCACACAACCCCATTGAAGTAATTGGAAACTGTGTGAGCACAGCGACTCAGTCACATGAGTTTACTAACAGGATCAGGGCTCTACCTTGTAATCCCTAAAATATGGAGTCAGAAAAGATGTGCTGACATAACATTTCTATAATAGCACTATGGTTTTACAGCTTTCATTGTAGCCAGCTCCATTCTTGTATGCTTAATTTCAATGACTCTATTCATGTGACGTGAGCAAAATAACCCTTTTTTCCACCCTTTAATGTAGTATCAGCAAGTTTATACAAGACAAGGGTCAGAGTTCTGTACTCATCAGTCTCCTCCTTCCTTTCCTTCACCAGAGTAACGTCATGCAGGTATGTGCCACTTTCTTTTCTGTAAAACATATATTTGGTTTTCTTTATGAAGTAGGGTTATTATGATGAAAATAAACATTTTTGTAGTGAATTATTTTGGTCAGGCTTAACCACTTGGAGCAGTGGTGTAATTAAATACATACATATTTGTACCATGGCCATCACTGAAGCCTCCAACTCAGTGCTGTACACAACAGCATTTTTGTTCAGAAAAGACTCACCTGTTTGATCCCTCTTGCATTGCCAGGTCCACTGACATTAGGCTGCCATCTAGTTAAGAGGAACTTACCTAGGTTTGATTTCCATTAAGGCAAGGTCTGGGGAAGTGCTTCTTGACTTCTGGTGCCTTTGTCCATTTTCACATTGTGATGGAGTTGGTTCATCAGGGAGCAGTAACTCATTAGTTGTTCAAGTTTATGTAAAACACTATGGGGATTTATGTGATCCATAAACCATAGTCCCTGAAGAGAGTCATAAACATACACCCTTGAGTAATTTTTTTCCATCAGGTAGCAGTTACTGGTACACTGACACATTGTAAATGGAAACATAAAGGAAATCTAATATTTTAGGCAGATCCCACAACTCTGAGGATGCCATGGCTGCAGAATCTAGACTTTCATTTAAAATTATGTACATTTATAAGCACCTCGGACTTCAGTGATTCCATTTCTTTACAACTACAGTGAACAGGCCAGGTTAGTTGTATGTGTTCGTTGAAGTTGCAAAGACATGGAATCACTGAAGTCTGAGGCATTTATAAGCTGTTAATAAAATCAAGAAACATAGCTTTCTGACAACTTTTCTATTAAGGGATTCCTGCTTCCTTGTAGGTTGGGCTTTATTTTCTAAAGCAGGACTCCATCTAGGATGAGAAAAGCCTATAGAGACGCTGGCTGAATGTTCAAGTCCTTATATCAGGATCCATATGTTTTTCTTAGACATGTTTCTCAAGAACATCTAGCTCAGCTAGATGTTTGGGGCTTTGTGTCAGGAAGAGACAGTGGCTTCTGTTATACAGGAGGACAATTTTAGATGTTCATAGTGATACATCTATCCCTAAAATCTATCAGTCTATAAGGAAACATAAAGCTAAAGCTAGTTAGGAATATGCTTCAACTGTCCAATGCTGCTGGACTCTCAGATTAATGAAGACTTAATTTTTTAGCTCTTCTTATCTGACTTTTCATTCATTTGAGAAAAGATAGAAGTCATCCCAGTTCTGATTATTGTCTGTGCTCAGTGTCTAATTAAAATGTGTAGTTCTTTCTTCAAGTACTTATAGGAAATATGCAATGAGAGGGCATTAATTGTATATGTCTACTCATTTGTTCTCCTTTAATATCTGTGATCTGCATAAATTTAACTCAGAAGTTAAGATCGTGCTGTCATATGAAACTCTGCTCAAGGAAACTAAATGATCTAACAAGACTTACAGTTCTTGACATCTGTCTCTTACTTTAGGATACAGAGATTGACATCCTGGAGACTGTGCAAAATTTGCTGAGGCACTGTTCAAACCCGACAAGCTTCCTCAAACCTCTGGCAAAACTTTTCTCTGTAATTCAGAACAAATTATCTCGACAGACACTCTGTTTGGTGTTTCAGGTACTACATTTAAGTGCCTTTCTATTGTAGTGTTATTCTTGTTCTAACACATGAGAAATAATAAAAAGCAACTTTATCTGTTGTTATTCCATGGAGAATATGCTTCACTGTATGTCAGTTGTTGAGTAAAATAACTATTTGAACCATTAGATCATCATAACAAGTTCTGTGCATTTATGTATAAAATTGGCTTTTATGGACTGACATTGATTTTCTTTATACTTTGCCATCTCAGGTTTATAGCATTCAGGCAAATTGTTTTGTACTTGCCTTGAATAGTGCACATTACCCTTGTTTTCAGCAAGAAATCTGTAAAATATTCAGCAGAGGTAATGAAATTCAAAATATGCAGGAGTACATCTTTGAAATCCAGATGCTGATATGAAAATAAATCCATGTATTAGCCCTTTTTGTCAAAATAATATCAGCTTCCCCCTTTCATTTTACTTTATCTTGCTTTCTAAAGTGGTCAAAACTAAATGTTAGATGGTTGCAAGAACAGATTAAAGGTTCTGACATAATTGCTGCATCTGATCCATTTCCCGTGTTTAGTTTTGCTTATTGGAATTTTTTGTTTCTTTTTTAGTCTTTATCGGGTTTTGAGAGTGACTTGAAATACATTACCGATGTAGTTAAGGTGTGTATACTTTGTTTACCCTTTTTTTCAACATTTTGTTAAAATATTTTGTTTTAAACTCTAATTATTTGTTTTGTTCTGTCTCTTAGCTGAATGCCTTTGATCAACGGCATCTTGATGATATCGATTTTGATGTTCGCTTGTCAGCATTCCAGGCAATTGCTTCTCATATCAAAGAAATGCAAGAAGTGGATATCAACTTTATCATTCCAGTTATGCATAATTGCTTTTATACCATTCAGGTTGGTGAATTTTTTTTTTTGTGTTTAATACAGTACTTGTTTAATTAATGTCGTATTCCAGTTCTTTTGATCACTATCAAAAGATAACAAACAACTACGCAAGTTGCCCCTTTTCATAGAAGCTGAGACTTTTCTCTTTTGTAGTAGTATCCAAACACTTTCTGGGAAAATTATTATGATCCCTGTGCTACAGCTTGCTACAGCTTGCTGAAACCTCGGTGTCTGCTGGGAGAGGGGAGATGCTAATCAAGCTTTGAAACTGTAGTTTATGGTGGAAATCTGTGAAATCTGCTGTTGTTGCTAAATTTACATGATGTAATTTTTCTTTATCTCATCAGTTGGGAGATATGTCCTTAAGTGACAGTGCCAACCTGTGTTTGACTAGCATTATCCGTCGGTTAGCAGAAATTGAACACACAGAAGATGAATATAAAGAACTAATCCAGCACACCCTCCTGGAAGCTCTGAGAAAGGGCTTGAAAAGCAAAACTGAAGTAAGTAGTTAACATCTTAATGGCTGTTCCCTGGTTGTCTTGATGTTATGATTTGGTCATCCTTACCTTTGCAATGGCAGATGTAAGTACCATATTTTCTTGCATACAATAGACACATTTTGGGGTGGGGGAAACAGGCACTGGAAATTATAGTCTACATTATGTACCAGAAATAGTGAGAACAGTTTCTGCCTGTTACCAAGTAAAAGTGAAAGTAAAATCTATGTGAAACTGGCAGGGAGCAGAGCAATGAGCAGGCTCAGCTCCCTGGCTGCTGCTACAGGTACTGTAAAGAAAGATCTCTTTTCCCTTCATTATACTTTTCAAAAACACAGTGCATATTTTATTCTGTAATGTGTTGTATGTGAAAAAATATTGGGAATTCCCTGCATAGAAAAACTACTCTTGCTTCAGGTCTTTAAAAAATCCTAAACTCCTACTGCTATAGTTTTCTCTGTATCTTACCTTCTAAATTTGACATTTCTGTAGGACAGAGATTTGCTATATTTTGTGTACTTTGCAAAAAGTTAAATGTATCTGTAACAAACAGCAAACAAGAATGGCACCACTGCTTAAAAACAGGTAGTTTTGGAAGTCAAGTTGACTTGATTAGCTTTTGTTCTAATTCTGGGCTGTCCAACTGGCAGTGGTGGTAGCAGGGCAGGGAGTAGGGAGAAGGGAGGAGGCTCACTGTTTGTGTGGCAGTGGTGTATGAGTGTGTTTGGAGAGAGGGGAAATCACCCATGTAGTGGTGGCAGTGGGAATAACTCACAGAAGCAGTGGTGGGTGATTGCAGAGGGGCTGCACATGGTGCACTTCCTAAGGAGCCTGTGCAGTCCCCAGCATGGGGCCTGCAACCCACGACCTATGCAGTGTGCCCCTGGTAGCTCTGACATTGGACAGCCCGGTTGTAAATGGTGTTCTGTTGCATTTCTTGTGAACACTTACCGTGACCATTTGCCATTTGTAGAGCATTCAACAAGACTACACATCATTGCTTTCCTGCTTGATTCAAACGTTTCCAAAGCATGCTGAGTTTCAGGACTTGGTCCAGCTGACTGACTGCCATGACCCTGAGATGGACTTCTTTGAGAACATGAAGCATATTCAGGTAAAAAGTAGCATTTCTTTTTCACCAGAGCATCTAGCATTGGATCAAGAGGTGTAGTTTTCATAAGCACCCAGGTTACATTTTTTAAAATAATGTGCGTCTTAAATCTCACTGAGAGATAGACTTAGGATCTATGTTTTCTTGATGATTTTGAAACAGTTACTTCGGTATATGCTCTCTAAGTAATGTGATTCAAGATAGAAAATAGATATTCTTCTTCTATTCTTCTAAAATGAATAGAAGATATAGATTGAAGATAGAAAATAAGCTGCTCTTTACCATCTTTGAAGAGATGAAAGTCTCTAAAAAATAACAACCATGTTTCCATTTGCATGACATTTTTCATAATGTGGTCACATTATCTTTGATCTTCTTTATTTGTCTAAGAAGAGCACAATCGCATTTAAGTATTCATTAATGTCTTGGATTCTCATTCAGGTGTGACGGGGTATATATACCTCTCACAGCAAAAGTCTGAAAGAGGTTAATGAAGAGCTTAATTTCCTGCCTCAGCAATGACCAGATAGCCAGTTAGAAACAGGTGCAGCTGCAGCCTATAAAGAATTGAGGCTGAGAGAAGCTATGGAGAGAGCAACAGTAAGAGGAAGCTTACCAAACAGGAGTGACCCAAATAGGAGAGTTAAGGAGCAGCTCAAAGAAGTGGCAAGGAATGGGATGGGATTGGATGGGATGGTTCCCAGCCACTTCCCTTGGGGACCCGTGAGCTGCACCTCGAAGGGCAGGGCAGGCCAAGGTTCCCCCTCGCTATTTACTTCTCTCATAGAAAGAGAAATGACAGCCCTGGTCTGTCAGAGTTGCCTTATGCTGGGTCTGTAGTCTTTTGGACTTGGGACAAGACTTTGAACTTCTTTTTACCCTCTCAGGTTGAGCACATGGGTTCTGTTTTCTAACCTTCTGTAACTGAGAATCTTGTTAATTAACTTGCAAATTTCTCTCAGATTCACAGAAGAGCACGAGCCTTAAAGAAATTAGCTAAACACATAAGTGAAGACAAGATTGCTCTGTCCTCCAAGTCTCTGCAGAATTACATCATGCCTTATGCAACTACAACTATTTTTGATGAGAAAATGCTTAAGGTAGGTTTTTTAACATCAAACTAATTTAACACTAATGCATCCATCCTTGTTATGTCTTTTTGCCTCCAGCATTTTTAAGTGTGACAGATGTGGAGTATATTGCTTTTCAAAGGACAGTTCTCTGCCTTATTTCCCTTTGGTAAAGGTAGACCAAATGTTTGGACATAATTCCATAAAATGCTTACCAAATGCTGTTTTGCAGGGCGGCTCCCTTGATTACTCATTTTGCTTTCTGTACTACTTATTTCCTGTCGTTCAGACAATTCATTTTAAAACTTAATTAGATAGAATTTTTTTCTTCCACCTCCAGGCAATTAATAGATGCTCTGTTGGAGAGAGCTTTCCCATGAAATATGATCAGTTACTGTCTTGGTAGCAAAATATATATGGTACGATATGCATGCAGTACCAACCAAAAGATATTGGCATAACAAAAACTAAATTTCATTTGGAAAAAAAATACAGGGACTGGTTGAGATCTTTTGGGATCAGGATCAGTTTTATAATGAAAATAGACAACTTAGTGTGATGATCAACATCTTCATCAGCGACTTGGATGAGGGGGTAGAAAGCACCCTGTTCAAGTTTGCTGACGACACGAAGTTGTGGGGGGATGTGGGCACACTAGAAG